>CM062809.1:1082641450-1083841450 GCA_031772625.1 Pinus tabuliformis
AACCCCCTGGAAATTCAAGTGAGTCTAGCCGAACGTCTGCTCCAGGTAAGTGGGATCTTCCCTCCACCGTCACCTCGGTAGAATCCTAAAGATAATGGTCACTAAGGTTACCAACCGCAACAAATGCACCTGGGGAACAATCTACACTCCGACAGCACGCAAGGGCAGAGTATCAAGCTCAATCCCCTTGCCGGTTCCTTGACAATAATCCAAGCTTTACCAACAAGTGACCCCTGGCTCCTCGACAATGGTTAATCTGAGGTTTACCATATGTAATACGTGCGTGTCTGGCGTCGTTCCCAATGAGGGAGGATTGATCCCCTCACTGGTTTGGACACGAGCTCGTGCTTCTCCTTTAAGAGGAGCTTTCCCAGAGTACAAATGAGACAATTGGATTTATTCTATCACAAGATAAGCTACTTGTTTGGTTTTGTTGTCTTGGAGAGTTAATTACTCTCCTACTCCAAGACACTAGCCTGATCTAAATTGGTGTTTCGGAGCCCTAGTAAATAAAAGTTACTAAGTTGATTTTACTTTAAGCGTTAATTTTATGGTTTTTCTTAAAGTCAAAATGTAGTGGAGATGAAACTGTTGGTGTGTAGACTCGACTCGCAACCACTACAAAGATGCACCTAAGATGATTTACACTACTTTTCCTTTTCAATGAATCTCCTAACTAAGAGAGTTGGAAAATGCAAATTTTATAGAAAACAACTTTCTTAGTAAAGACAATCAAAGAAACAATTCTCTTTATCTTTTCAAAACACACAACTCATGACCACTAATTACTCTACGAAATTTCCTTTTTCTCCCAAAAGTCTACAAATGCTACCAAAGAAAACTTTTTACAAAAGAATTTTTGTGTTTTTTATATGTTAATAAAGCATGTAAAACTATTTTATCAAATCGAATTTAACAAATCTAAGACAATCAAATCAAATTCACTCAAAAGCAAATTAAAAGGAATTTTACCTAAAAGAAAAAAATAATGAGGACAAAAGCCTACAAGGATGATTCTCGGATGTTTTACTTAGTCAAAATGCAACTAAGGATTAGTTCATGCAGAATCATAAACTAACCAAAAAACAAAATCGAAATCTTTTTGTTCTTTTTTCTCAAGAATGGAATTCAAGGCTTTAACAAACAAACTTTTCGAGATTCGCAAAGAGAAGACACAAAGGTAGGTCTCTCACTAGGGTGACTTCTATGACAGGCCCGACTCCTAAGAGGACTGATCAAAACCAGGGAGATCCAAAGTTTGACAACCTCTAATGCCAAAGTCACTACAGGACCAGTTAAAAATCAAACCCTAAGGCAAAATCCCTATGAATTCCACCAAAACCCTCGACACTAACGGGACAAGTTCAGGTGAAGATCTTTGACAGTAAACTGATGGATCTGGGCAGTAAAAACAAATTGAAAGCAAAATCTAAAGAGCAAAAAGCAAAAATTGAAATTTTCTCAAAATTGACAGGGGTACGCAGGTCATCTGTTCGCACAGGCGCGGGTACGCATTGTGCACAAAGACGCAGTGCGTACAAGTACGCACTGTGTGAAACCCAGAGACTGCGTACTGCTGGCAAGGCTAAGAAAAATAAAAAACTAAATTGACTCTAAGCTAACCCACCCAAATACACAGCTAGACAACCAAAAATCAGAAAACAAGCGATTTTTCTCAGACCAAAATATCAAATCAAAAGAACTCAAACACATTCATGGATTCCCCAGTGGAGTCGCCATTTTGTCACACGGAAAGAGTCGTTAGTGCGGACACAACCGACCTTCCTAGAAAGCCTAAGACTTTCTAATGACAAACAAGACAAATAAGAGCAATCCTTCCCAAAATATGCTTTTACAATATGAGAAATCAAGTATTTTAGATCCTACCTGAAATCCAACGCTATTGTAGTAGTCCAGCTTCGTTGATCTGGATGAGCTCCTCCTTCCCTTCGAAACCTGCATTCACTAACAATCAAAAAATTAAATAGCACCTGAATATCACATAAAATAAAACATATTTAACATATAGACCAACGAGTATATGAAACAACTCATAAATAACAAATTGTTGAGAAGAATGGACTAATTTGTATTAAAAGGTAACAAAAGGAACCATTACAACATGAGCCTTGGTGTTGTGCAAGCTCCTCCCAGGGTCCACAAGAGTTCTCCCTTACTCTGATCAGCTCACCCACCTCCCAATGGAAACAAGTAAAGATGGTAATCTCTCCTCACAAGCTTCCACAATGAAGTCCTAATTCCAGCAGCATCTACCCTTAGGAATGTTCAGCTTTCAACCTCCCCTCCCTTTGGCTCAATGCCTGTATTTATAGTGCTCTAGAGGAAGTTATTCAGGTCCACCATCAATGGGATAATCCCCTCTTTGTATGGGATAGCTCCCCTATTGATGGGATAAGTTCCTCTTTGGTAGGGATACATGAACCATCTGGAGGCGCTTCATACACGTCAAACATACTTCTAGAAGACTCTAGAAATGACCACAAGTAACTTTTTTGGAGTGAAACTTGCGCCTTTTGACCTTTACAGGAGTACGCACCCACCCCTTTACATACAGAGCGTACAAGTACGCAGGTATTGTGAACTTGGGTTGCGTACCCGCAGGTAAGGCTAAGAGAAACTGCGTACCAGAGATAATTGACTTTAAATGACTTTTCTCTCTTTCTTGAAGTTTGACATGGAGAGCAGAGGCATGGGACTTGCCAAGGAGGATAGTATGACAGTGGATGGAGCCATACTAACTGCAAATAGTCATGGTGACATTTTTTAGTGTAACAGACACATAGCGAAATAATGCAGGAGAAGATTGTGGACACCAAACCAAAAAACACCATCACAGTTGAAGATATGGAAGACAAAGGAAGTACAGCCAGAAAGATGTGGCATAGCAGTATACACAGACATTACAGACTCAGAGGAAGTTGAAAATGTGGAACCTCTGTGTTCTAAATCTCATACGCTTGTTTCATGAAGACAAGTTGCATATATATGCGAGTTATATGCTGCACAGTCGTGTATATGATGTTCTGAATAAAAGCAGCAGTACATAAGTCTAATATGGTTCAATCACTCTTTTGATGATGGCATGGCACAGGTTCAGGGGGAGCATATACTTCAAATAATTCATTGTTGGCATTATGGTTAGAAGTCTTTGGTGATGATGCTTATTGACATATCTTGCTAGACCAAAAAAATGGATTGCAGGTTAGAAACCTTGCATGCGCTCAGGGGGAGCATGGACGGATTAGTACATCTTGGCATATACAAAAGGGGAGCTCAATCAGAAACTTCAGCATGTACTCAGGGGGAGTATGGACAGCAAAATGTATATCAAAGAAGAGAATATCTTGGTCCGCCCTTTGCCCTTGATGTCAAAGGGGGAGAGTGACTTGGTGTGGTGGTTGCCATCAAGTCCAAAGGGGGAGATTGTTGGCATTATGATACAAGTGTTGTCCTTGATGGCAACTCACTCAGAGGTATGATACAGGTGATGGTATCTCAATCAGAGGACAGATCTTAGTACAGCAGGTCAAGAGAGAGATATACGCAAGTTCATCGTGACCAAGCTGCGTATACACGTGGGTTATCGAAACAAAAGGCGTGTATACGTACACACGCGATTTCACAGAAGAAAAAGCGCGTACATGTTGGAAACCATGGTTTTGGTCCGTGGTATTTGGTCCATGGTATTTTGGTATTAGTCCATGGTATTTGGTCCGAAGTGTCGACCCCAGGTAGTGGGTCCAAGGTATTGGTTCAACATGGTTTTGGACCATGGTATTGAGAGAAGCCTAAACCTATATAAGGAGAAGATCATTAGGCCAAGATGTGGGGGAGAGCAACTTATGAATATCTGATGAAGTGTGAGATCCAGATGCTAGTTATGGGTTGGTGATGCCTTGCTTGATCTGAACCAAGGTTGCACTCATGTGGAGGATGATGAATGATGGAACGGGATCTTAAGGCTTGGAATGATTATCATTATATGGTTTGATTATGTATAGAATCGATCTATTGACACATGTTTATTGTATGAATGTTATGATTTGTGTCTAGAACAGCTGCAAAGTTATGAGTAAATATTTGCAGATCTGTACGCGGGTTGGCTTTGGTAAAAGAGCGCATATACGCGGGTTTGGTTCATCATAGTAGTGTATGAATTATATTTGAAGTTGCATGTGTATCTGGTTATTGTTGCAGAGTTCTGTTGTCTGTTATGTGTTCTGGTGACAGTGTTGTTGACAGGGTTTCAGTGTTTCAGTATTGGGTGATTCAGAGATCGGTGATGCAGGTGTAATTGATGGATGTCTTGCAGTGGTGATTATTTTGTATTTATGGATCTAGTATGAAAATGTATGAAATGTGGTCCGTGGAATGGCGTAGAGTTCAGTAGGCCGGCACCTACGCACTGGTAAACATATTGGCCAGTACAAGAGCCAGGGGGTTGTAGCTCCCTTGCAGGAGCAGCTGGAAAACGAGTGAAGGTTGTAGCCTTCTGTAAGCCGGTGCCTACGTACTAGTAAATGGATTGGCTAGTACAAGAGCTAAGAGGGTTGTAGCCCTTTGTAGGTTGCAGCCTGCGTGCTGGTAAAGGATTACACCAGTACATTGTAAAAGAAGTTTCTTATTAAAGGAAGATAGAAACAAATTGCAGCAGGTGGTTTTCACCCACATTGGGTTTCCACCTTATATCATGGTGTTCATGTGTGCTCTTTATGTATGATGATCTGTTCTGTTTACTGCACATGTTGACTGTTCATATGATTAATAACATTCTGATGCACTCATTGAAGATCAACTAACTGAATCATAAGTTTACTAGATATACGCTAGTTGCATTAAACACAATGGTGTATATATGCGGGTATCCTTAACTGAAGTAGGGTATATGAATCTTAATATGGAAATGAAAAAGTCTTATTGATTTGATAATACTGATTCACCCCCCCTCTCAGTATTATTTCCAACAATTGGTATCAGAGCAGGTCTTTTGGTAGAAGCTTGATCACTTGAAGGAGATCCGTAGAACAATGGGAAAGAAAGCGCTTCAAAAGAAGAAGACAGCTCAAAGGAACAATGACAACCTGCTATTGAATGGAAGCAAATATCCAGATCCTGAATCACCTCAGATTGAAGATGGACAAGCAAATGAAGCATCAGACAAAATCATAGATAACCAAGATCTACCTAGCAAAAGGGAGAGTGCCCTCAAAGAAGAAATTATCAGCTTAAAAGCTCAGCTGGAATGTGCCTCCAGAGTACAACAAATGCTGCAGGTGCTAAATGGAGAGCAAGAAAATGAGATTCTCAAACTAAGGCAACAAGTGGAAGAAGGAAGAAAGTCTGAAGAAACTTTGACGAAGCAATGTCTGGAAAAGGAAGAACAACATCAAGTTGAGGTAAATATCTTGAAAGGTAAATTAGAAGTAAAAGATAAACTATTATGATTTCAAGATAGTACTAAGATCATAGATGATATTCTTAGTAGTCAAAGGTCACCTGCTATCAAAACTGGTCTTGATTTTTGAATCTGCTAAAGGTGAATCTAGCTCACAAGGTGAGGCAAGGAACTCTAATGAGAAATAAAAAATGATCAACAAGGAGATGAGAAGACAACCCCATCAACAGCCAAGGAAAGAAATTCTTCAAAGAAAATATTTTACTCCTCCAATGAATAATGTTGAATGTTATGTATGTCATAATCTTGGACATGTTGCAGCCAGATGCAGAAGTAGAATGTTTCAAGACTGTCAAACAAAAAGATCGTCATGTTCCAGGTACTTTAAGGGATATTGTTTTTCTTGCAATATGTTTGGTCACAAAGCTGCTGATTTCTACAGAAGGAATATGAAACATGTAAGATGTTATGCATGTAACAAGTTGGGACACATTGCGAAAGAATGCAGGAGAAGATTGTGGACACCAAACCGAAAAACACCATCACAGTTGAAGATATGGAAGAAAAAGGAAGTACAACCAGAAAGATGTGGCATAGCAGTATACACAGACATGACAGACTCAGAGGAAGTTGAAAATGTGGAACCTCTGTGTTCTAAATCTCATACGCTTGTTTCATGAAGACAAGTCGCGTATATATGCGAGTTATATGTTGCACAGTTGTGTATATGATGTTCTGAATAAAAGCACCAGTACAGAAGTCTAATATGGTTCAGTCACTGTTTTGATGATGACATGGCACAGGTTCAGGGGGAGCATATATTTCAAATAATTCATTGTTAGCATTATGGTTAGAAGTCTTTGGTGATGATGCTTATTGACATATCTTGCTGGACCAAAAGAATGGATTGCAGGTTACAGACCTTGCATGTGCTCAGGGGGAGCATGGACGGATCAGTACATCTTGGCATATACAAAGGGGGAGCTCAATCGGAAACTTCAAGAAGTACTTAGGGGGAGTATGGACAACAGAATGTATATCAAAGAAGAGAATATCTTGGTCTGCCCTTTGCCCTTGATGTCAAAGGGGGAGAGTGACTTGGTGTGGTGGTTGCCATCAAGTCCAAAGGGGGAGATTGTTGGCATTATTATACAAGTGTTGCCCTTGATGGCAACTCACTCAGAGGTATGATACAAGTGATGGTATCTCAATCAGAGGACAAATCTTAGTACAGCAGGTCAAGAGAGAGATATACGCAGGTTCATCGTGACTAAGTTGCGTATACACGCGGGTTATTGGAACAAAAGGCTCGTATATGTACACACATGGCTTCACAGAAGAAAAGCTGCGTACATGTTGGAAACCATGGTTTTGGTCCGTGGCATTTGGTCCATGGTATTTTGGTATTAGTCCATGGTATTTGGTCCGAAGTGTCGACCCCAGGTAGTGGGTCCAAGGTATTGGTTCAACATGGTTTTGGACCATGGTATTGAGAGAAGCCTAAACCTATATAAGGAGAAGATCATTAGGCCAAGATGTGGGGGAGAGAAACTTATGAATATCTGATGATGTGTGAGATCCAGATGCTGGTTATGGGTTGGTGATGCCTTGCTTGATCTGAACCAAGGTTGCACTCATGTGGAGGATGATGAACGATGGAACGGGATCTTAAGGATTGGAATGATTATCATTATATGGTTTGATTATGGATAGACTCGTTCTATTGACACATGTTTATTGTATGAATGTTATGATCTGTGTCTGGAACAACTGCAAAGTTATGAGTAAATATTTGCAGATTTGTACGTGGGTTGGCTTTGGTAAAAGCGCGTATATACGCGGGTTTGGTTCATCATAGTAGTGTATGCATTATATTTGAAGTTGCAGGTGTATCTGGTTATTGTTGCAGAGTTCTGTTGTCTGTTATGTGTTCTGGTGACTGTGCAGTTGACAGGGTTTCAATGTTTCAGTATTGGGTGATTCAGAGATCGGTGATGCAGGTGTGATTGATGGATGTCTTGCAGTGGTGATTATTTTGTATTTATGGATCGAGTATGAAAATGTATGAAACGTGGTCCGTTGAAGATCGTAGAGTTCAGTAGGTCGGCACCTACGTACTAGTAAACATATTGGCCAGTACAAGAGCCAGGGGGTTGTAGCTCCCTTCCAGGAGCAGCTGGAAAACGAGTGAAGGTTGTAGCTTTCTGTAGGCTGGCACCTACATACTAGTAAATGGATCGGCTAGTACAAGAGCTAAGAGGGTTGTAGCCATCTACAGGTTGCAGCCTGCGTGCTGGTAAAGGACTGCACCAGTACATTGTAAAGGAAGTTTCTTATTAAAGGAAGATAGAAACAAATTGCAGCAGGTGGTTTTCACCCATGTTACACTAAAATTTGTCACCATGACTATTTGCAGTTAGTATGGCTCCATCAACTGTCATACTATCCTCCTTGGCAAGCCTCATACCTCTGCTCTCCATGTCAAACTCCAAGAAAGAGAGAAAGTCATTAAAAATCTATATATCTATGGGTACGCAGTTTCTCTTAGCCTTACCTGCGTGTACGCACCCCAAGTTCACAATACCTGCGTACTTGTACGCTCTGTCTATAAAGCAATGGGTGCATACTCCTGTAAAGGTCAAAAGGCGCAAGTTTCACTCCAAAAAGTTACTTGTGGTCATTTCTAGAGAATTCTAGAAGCTTGTTTGATGTGTATGAAGCGCCTCCAGATGGTTCATGTATCCCTACCAAAGAGGAACTTATCCCATCAAGAGGGGAGCTATCCCATCCAAAGAGGGGCTTATCCCATTGATGGTGGACTTGAATAACTTCCTCTAGAGCACTATAAATACAGACATTGGGCCAGAGGGAGGGGGGGTTGAAAGCTGAACATTCCTAAGGGTAGATGCTGCTGGAATTAGGACTCCCTTGTAAAGCTTGAGAGGAGAGATTCCCATCCTTTCCTAGCCTTATTTGAGAGTGGGTGAGCTGATCAAAGTAAAGGAAAACTCTTGCTGGACCCTAGGAGGGACTTGCACAACACCAAGGCTCAGGTTGTAATGGTTCCTTTTGTTACCTTTTAATACAAATGAACTTATTTTTCTCAACAGATTGTTATTCATGGTTTGTTTCATATACTCCTTGGTCTATATGATAGATATGTATTGTTTTATGAGTTTATCAGGTGCTATTTAATCTTTTGTCTTGTTAGTGAATGCAGGTTTCGAAGAGAAGGAGGAGCTCATCCGGATCGGCGAGGCTGGACTACTACAAAGCGTTATACTAAAGGTATGTTAAAGATCCCCTGATTACTTGTATTTGCAATGCATGTTTAGAGAAAGGTAGGATTTATTTGTTTTGTTTTGTCACTAGAAAGCTTTTGCTTCTAGGGAGGTCGGTTGTGTCCGCACTAACGACTCTTTCCGCATGACAAAATGGTGACCATACTGGGGATTCCATTGATGTGAATGTTTTTTCCTTTGTATCAACTTTTGATCTGAGAAAAGTCATTTCTTTTCTGGTTTTTGGCTGTCTGACTGTGTGTTTGGGTGGGCTAGCTTAGGGTTAAATTAGATTTTAGTTTTTCTTTGTTTTGCTAGAAGTACGCAGCCTCTCAGTTGAGCACAGTGCGTACCTGTACGCACTGTCGCTTTGTGCACAGAGCGTACCCGCACCTGTGCAAACAGGTCGCCTGCGTACCCCTGTCAAAATTAAGAAAATTTCAATTTTCTCCTTTTTGCCTTTTAGTTTTAGTTTTTAATTTGTTTTTTCTGCCCAGATCCACTGGTTTTCTGCCATAAATCTTCACCTAAGCTTGTTTCGTCAGTGTCGAGGGTTTTAGTGAAATTCATAGGGTTTTTTCCTTAGGGTTTGATTTTTAACTGGTCCTGTAGTGACTTTGGCGTTAGAGGTTGTCAAACTTTGGATCTCCTTGGTTTTGTTCAGTCCTCTTAGGAGTCGGGCCTGTTATAGATTTCTCCCTTGTGAGAGACCTACCTTTGCGTCTTCTCTTTGCAAATCTCGAAAAAGTTTGTTGTTTGAACTTTGAATTTTATTCTTGAGAAAAGAACAAAAGATTTGATTTTTGTTTTGACTGGTTTTTGGTTCTGCATTAACTAGTCCTTAGTTACATTTTGACTGAGTAAAACATCCAGGAATCATCTTTAGTAAGCTTTTGACTCGTTAGATTTACTTTTAGGTGCTTTTCTCTTAGATTTGATTTTGAGTGAAATTGATTTGATTTGATTTCCATAGCTTTTTTAACTTTGATTTTTGTTAAAGTAAGTTTTACATGCTTTATTAATTAGGAAAAATACAAATATATCTTTTGAAGGAAAGTTTGCTTTGGTAGCATTTGTGTCTTTGAAAGAAAAAGGAATTTTCGTGGAGTGATTAGTGGTCATGTGTCGTATGTTTTGAAAAGATAAAGAGTTTGTTTCTTTGTTTTTCATTGCCAAGAAAGTTGTCTTGATATCAAGTTTGCATTCTCCAACTCTCTTAGCTAGGAAATTCATTGAAAAAGAAAAAATTAGTATAAATCATCCTAAGTGCATCTTTTTAGTGGATTTCGGTCGAGTCTACACACCATCAGTTTCATCTCCACTACCTTTTGTCTTAAAGAAAGCCATAAAATTAACGCTTAAAGTAAAATCAACTTAGTAACTTTTATTTACTAGGGCTCTGAAACACCAATATAGATCAGGCTAGTGTCTTGGAGTAGGAGAGTAATTAACTCTCCAAGACAGCAAAACCAAACAAGTAGCTCATCTTGTGGTAGGATAAATCGAACTGTTTCATTTGTACTCTGGGAAAGCTCCTCTTAAAGGAGAAGCACGAGCTCGTGTCCGAACCAGTGAGGGGATCAATCCTCCCTCGTTGGGAACGATGCCAGACATGCACGTATTACAAACGGTAAACCTCGGATTAACCATTGTCGAGGAGCCAGGGGTCACTTGTCGGTAAACCTTGGATTATTGTCAAGGAGCCAGCAAGGGGATTGAGCTTGATACTCTGCCCTTGCGTGCTGTCGGAGTGTAGACTGTTCCCCCAGGTGCATTTGTTGTTGTTGGTAACCTTAGTGACCATTATCTTTAGGATTCTACCGAGGTGACGGTGGAGGGAAGATCCCACTGTACCTGGAGCAGACGTTGGCTAGACTCACATGGATTTTCCGGGGGGTTCACTTCACTCGAGACGGTTAAAGTGGAGGAACTTGTGCCAGTCTATTCATTAAGCAGGTTGCTGGGGTAACTGTTCCGCCCACCACTTCTGTACTGAATTCGGTGATGTTGGGTTTCATCTCCAACTAGTGTTTTCGGTCCGGAAGGCTACTGTTTGTGCATGGTTTGACGCCCTAGATTCTTTAGGTGTGTGATTCAAATTTGTTTGGTTCTTTAGAGAATTTAGGTGGTTTGATTTGAGATTTTACTTTGTTTGCGTGTGCAGTAGTTAAAAGTTTTTAGCTGTGGCTGAATTACCGAGACAGTCCCGTAGACTTCGGGGCAAGTCTCCTGAGATTGTTACCGTGGCCGATTTGTTGAGGAAGTCCCGTAGATTGCGGGGCGAACCTCCTGAAGAGGTCCTGAGTCATTACGAAGGTTTGGAGGTCCTTGTAACTCCTAGTGGCAGTAAAGTAGGTTCACCTGAAGAAGGAGAATCGTCATTGGTAGTCCATCCAGATTACCAAGGTCTAGAAACAGGTTATAATGCTGAAGCTGTTGCAGTTTCCGAGCTTGCTGGTAGTTTTTCATCTACTAGTGATATAGGTGAAGAACCTGAAATATCTGAACCTGTTACTCCAACTTCTAGTGCACCTGATTCACCTAGGGTAGAAAGAGTCATCACCGAAAATCTTCCTGCTGGTTTGATAGCTATTGAAGAACTTGCTCCAGAGGAAGAATTTGGCATATCTACCCTTGAAGATCAACCTCCTATTGATCTAAGGGAGCGTGAATCTATCTTTTACAGTCCTCCTAGAAGTACTACTTGGTACCTTTCGTTAACCAATTATTTAGACAACTCAGGGATAAGTTTTTCTCCACCTCGTACTCCTTTTCCACTTGGAGGTATTTATACTCCTGTAAATATGTCTGGTAAGTCGTCCGTGTTCACTCAATCTCCTAAATATTTCTTGTACGACGGTCCTTCTGTTCCCTCTGGGTATCAGTCACTTTCTCGTACTTTTGTGGGAGCATCTCCTCAACCCATTGAACATGGGTTATTAGCTGGAAACAATGGTAATAAACCATTGGGTGTAGGAGACATTTACATGATGTCAGGTTCAGTTCCCGGTTCTCAACCTCAAGGTGGCCAATTACCGCCTGGGGGGCAGCCTCAATTAACGCCTGGGGGGCAACCTCAAGGTACACAAATTGCGTCTGGGGGGCAACCTCAAGGACAATATGTACCCATAGTACAATACATTCCTCAAGGTCAACCCCAACCTCAATATGTACCCCAGGGTCAACCTCAGTATCAGTATTTACCCCAAGGGTATCAACCTCAAGATCAAGGTCAACCCCAGTATCAGTATTTACCTCAAGGTTATCAACCTCAAGGTCAATACTTGAGTCAAGGTTATCAACCACCTCAAGGTCAATCATATGTTCAAGGTACGGGAACTGTGCCTTTCAGTTATCAATCTTATCCTCAATCCGGTTATGGATCTCAATATCCTCAACCTGTCATGGGTCAATACCCCGGAATGAACATAGTGTGGGATCCATCGCAAGTCCAACAGGTATTGCAGCCAAGTGTACAGTTGTCATCTCAAGCTGGACAACCCTTAGTTGCTGGTCCATCCCAGCAACCGGTCCAGTCTAATGTCCAAACTTCTGTACCTTCGGTAGTTACTCAGCCACCAATTGCACCTAGTACTCCATCTCAAACAACGGCTGTTGCAACTACTGCAACATCTGCTCCTTCCACCACACTTGCTTCTGGAGGATCGACAGCTCCGGTTTCTACTGTCTCTGCAACTACGCCTCAGACATCTTTACCATTGTCTGGATCTACGATTCAAACTACGGTTCAGATGCCTGTAGGACAACCTGGTTTAAGTACGGTTGTCACTAGTCAACCACAATTCGCTTATCAACCGTACTAGGGACAGTACCAATACGGGCCTGCTGTCCAAAAGCTGGTTTACCAGTATCAACCGTATCCTGGGTACACTTATCAACAATCTCAACAACCCCAGTACGGTCCGGTTAATCCTGTTTTTCGAGGAGGATACAATATCCCGAACGCGATTCCTATTCCAAGTTATCCTGGATATCCTCCTCCTGGGACTGGTCTTGTGACCCAGAGTTTTAGGGATCCTAATCGGCAGTTACCGTTTATCGCAACTTTGGATTTACCAGACTTCTCGCGCCTAACGAACGATCCAATACAATATCTTCCGTTCTGGCCGCCAATGCCAAATAAGTTGCCTAGTGATATACCCAAGTTCGAAGGTAAGTCTGGAGAGGATCTGTCCAATCATGTGATGACTTACCACCTCTGGTGTGCTTCAAATTCCATCTCGGATGATTCGATCCGATTACGTCTTTTTCAGCGTACGCTCATTGGTCTCGCGGCCAAGTGGTACATTGAGTTACCACGGGCCTATTTTTACAATTTTAGTCAGTTAGCCACCTCGTTCCTAACTCATTTTCAGTTGCCGGTCAGATACGATAATGGCACGGAGCTACTAACTTCACTAAAATAGTCGACGTCCACTTATATTTCCGATCATATCCATGAATGGAGACGTCGACGGCGATTAGTGAAAGTTTTTATCCCGGACCAAATCTTAGCTGAATGGTTTGTTAAATCATTATTACCGAAGATTACTGAAGACGTAGCTAAGGCCGGAGTAGTTACTGAAGAGCAAGTAATTGCTCAAGCGCAGTACCTTGACTTAGTTTACACTCAGTCAGGTACGTTACATGAAAAGATCCCAGATCTTCCAAAGTCAAATCAAATTGCTGCTGCTCCTTCGGGATCTCATGCTGCTGATGGCATGATTGGTACGGTAAATACTAAAAGTAAGAAGAAATCTTCAAAGAATTCTTCGCCCATTATAACCTTACCAGATTCCCCGACAGGAGAGTCTTCTCCTGAAATTTCCGCCGATATTCACGCTGTAGAGTCATCTACGGCTAAATAAAAAAACGGTGGGAAGAAGAAGGGTAAAGCAGAAAAGACTCCAAAGGAGAAAACAGAAAAGTCGGAAACCAATGACGAAAAGCGCAAACCTCGATATCCTTGTCTAATTTGTGAAGAGGATCATTTTACAAGAGATTGCCCCCATCGGGCCGAGGTTGTGAAAATTGTCAAAGGTTCCTCAACTCCTGCTGTTTTGAAAGATCCATTTCCAAAGTAGGAGAGTAAGATGATAGGTTCTTCCTCGAGTGCCACTGAAGAACCCATATTGATGATGTCTCATGTAAGGATTGCGACTCGATCTCACGATTATGGTAGTAAAAGTCCTGTTGATGGATCGAAAGAAGCAGAATCTTCTCATTCAAATCCATCAACTTCAGCTCCCGGTTCTGATCCACTACAGATCGAGAAACCTAACCCTGAATTAGTAATAAAACCGCCCACCAAGGGTGTACTTCGAAGGTCTGCTTTCAATCCACATGCGAGAGCGGCTCAGAATTACAACATTGTTGAGGATTTAGCTATTTCACCCTCAGCAATGTCGGCTTTAGAGGTGCTGCAATCATGCCCAACACAACGAAAATTACTTTTGTCGGCTATAGGAGCTGTTTATGTTTAGGACCCGAACCTGATAATCTTTGATCTAGAAAATAGTACACCGCGTTTGCCTCATCAGATGGCTTTCCAGATTCCAGCGATAGTAAAAAACAGGCCTATTCATCGGACTGTAATTGATGAGGGAGCTTCCACGTGTATTATGTCGATTCAGTGTTGGAGATCGCTTGGTTCTCCTTCGCTGAACCAATCCCCGACAATTCTTAAGGCCTTTGATGGCCGTTGGTTCCATCCGTTTGGAATTTTACAGGATTTTCCTATAGGGGTTGAAGGAAAAACCGTTAGTCTGGATGTGGAGGTGGTTGATGCCCCTCTAGACTACAACCTTCTCTTGGGTCGAAGTTGGTCTTACGCTATGAAAGCGGTCGTTTCATCGGTCTTCAGAGTCATAAAGTTTCCACATAATGGCAAGATCGTGACAATAGACCAGCTGGCTTATTTTTCATCCGACCCAGCCTCTTCAGAAAGTATCCAGTATGTCGGTAAAACGACTATCCCTTATAAGGATGTTGGCGTAGGATTAGTTAAAGATTCTGGTTTACTGGGAACTTTTCCTTTTCCTCCAATCAACGCAGACCCTTCATTCGCATTCATTCATATGATTACTTCAGACACTATTATTTACGATGATCCTTGGATTGTCCCATCTGAATCTGAGATAGACTCATTCGGTGATGCAATGCCTTTGAGTCCATATGAAATTGCTTATGAAGTTGTGCAGTCTTTTTCCGACCCAAGTTCAACCCAAATTGACCAAATGAATGTGGTCCATGAGGAATCCCTTTTCGCGTCAACCTCAGAGTTAATAACGTTTCCCGAAGTTGTGTCATCTGACGAACAACTTTGTGAAATCTTGTGCGTAGACAATTTACCATGGGAAGATCTCCATCATAGATCTTCGTTTTTACCTGAGGATGATCATTTTGAACATGATTTCGCATCAATCTTTACAGCTGAATATGTCAAAGACGCCCAGAGTCCAATGAAACATCCTGATTCAAAGCTGAATTTGGGAAACGTTTCTCGCACTATTCCCATTGACATTTCAGTGAAGCCCGGAATTGTTGAACACATTCATATATGGGCCTCGTGTTCAGATGATGAAATTCAAATATACAAGGCCCTATTTCAAGAATTCCACGACGTGTTTGCCTGGTCCTATGAGGAAATGCCAGGAATTGATCCCTCCATTGTTGTTCATGAGATCAAGACTTACCCAGACGCTAAACCCGTTCGGCAACGTCTGCGTCAGATACACCCTCGGAAAGCGGCTGCAATCAAAGAAGAAGTTGAGAAGCTGTTGAAAGTAGGTTTCATTTATCCGATCCCGTTAACGGATTGGGTATCGAATATTGTTCCGGTTAACAAAAAGCAGGGAACAATAAGAATATGTATCAACTATAGGGATATCAATCGTGCTTGTCCCAAGGACAACTATCCAACGCCCTATATCGATCAAATAATTGATGATTGTGCCGGCAGTGAAATATTTTCCTTTATGGATGGTTTTTTCGGTTACAACCAAATCAATATTCTACCTGCCGATCAAAAAAACGGCTTTCATTTGTCCATGGGGGACATTTGCTTATTGCAAATTACCTTTTGGGCTTAAGAATGCCGGAGCCACTTTCCAAAGGGCAATGTCTTATGCATTTCATGACATCAAACACATTGTGCAACCGTATCTCGATGATTTGCCCGCTCACTCCTTACGTCGAGTCGATCACCTTGTCCATTTACGAGCAATTTTTATGAGGTGTAGGCATTATCGTATACGGTTGAACCCACACAAATGTGTCTTCTGCATCGAAGTGGGACGATTGCTGTGATTTGTAGTTTCAAAAGCCGGCATTCGCGTCGATCCCTCGAAGGTCGAAGCTATCATCAAATTGCCTCCTCCTTCGAGTCTGCGCCAACTCCAAAGTTTGCAAGGGAAAGCAAAATTTTTACGCCGATTCATTCCTAACTACGCCGAGATTACCAAGGGTTTTACCCGGTTGTTGAAACAAACTGCTCACTTCTCTTGGGATGAGATAGCTCAGAAATATTTTGATGCGCTAAAGCACACGTTGACCCATGCACCGTTGCTGCATCCTCCCAACTACAACCAGGATTACTTTTTGTACCTCGCCGCCGCTCATTCCACCATTGGAATGGTCTTAGTACAGGAAGATGAATTCGAAACGGAACATGTGATATATTATCTTAGTAGGACGTTAAATCCCACTGAGATAAAATATTCGCATGTGGAGAAATTGGCCCTGGCAGCTATTCAGGCTGTCCAACGTTTTCGTCATTACATTCTTCTCCGTAAAACTACAGTCATTTCGGATTGCAACCCTATGATTTACATTTTGACTAAACAATTGCTAGGGGCCAAGTACTCTAAATGGATTGTTATCTTGCAAGAGTTCGACTTAGAGTTTGAAAAGTCTAAGTCTAAGAAATCTTTGGTTTTTGCGGAATTGATGTGTGACTTCCCGCGTGCTGACATGGAAACTGTGGCAGAGGAACCCATTGCGGACAAATCTCTGTTTCTCATCAGCACTTTAGATCCGTGGTTGGGGATATAATTGTCTATCTCCAAACCCAATCCTTTCGGCCTGAAGCCTCAAAGTCAGAACGCCGATTCCAGTCCCAACAGTACAAAATTATTGGAGATACTCTTTATTGTCGTGGGGCAGATTTGGTTTTTCGTCGTTGCTTAACTCATGAAGAGGCAGAAAGGGTTATGAATGACTGTCATTCTGGAGCGTGTGGCGGTCATATGTCTGGGTATGCCACAGCTCAGAAGGTGTTGCGTGCTGGCTACTTTTGGCCGTCCATGTTTAAAGATTGTATCATTGCGGTCCGAAAATGCCACAACTGTCAAGTGTTTGATCGCAAGATGCGTGCACACCTGCTCCTCTCCACCCTATAATTGCCGTTGGTCCTTTTGCTAAATGGGGTATCGATTTTATTACATGTAACCCTCACTCGGCGGGGGGCATGCGTATATCATCCTTGCGGTTGATTATTTTACTAAGTGGGCCGAGGCGATGCCTACATTCGAGGCAGATGGTAAGACAACTGCGATTTCCATATTCAATCATATTATTGCTAGGTTTGGTGTCCCACAAGCGATAATCGCTGACCATAGGCGCCATTTTCGAAACATTATGATGACTGAACTTACAAGCCAGCTTGGTTTACGTCATGATAGTTCTACTCCTTATTATCCCCAAGAAAACGGTTTGGTTGAGTCCATCAACAAAGTTCTAGTTATCATGATCCGACGAATCATTGGTATTCATCGGTCAAATTGGCACAACATGTTATTTTCAGCGCTTTGGGCGTACCGAACCTCAGTGAAAACATCAACAGGGTTCACTCCTTTCCAACTAGTTTATGGCTTGGAAGCAGTGTTGCCCATTGAATGCGAAATCCCATCACTTCAAATGGTTGTCGAATTTCTTCCAGCAACTTCCGAAGAGGAGAAGCGTTTGTTATACTTAGCTAAATTAGATGAGACTCGATGTGCCGCTGCATTGGCAATCGAGACTCACGCAAAAAGGATGAAAGCTCAGTATGATCGCAACGTGACCCCTCGTAATTTTTCGGAAGGAGACCTAGTGTTATTATATGATCAAGCTAACGATAAATTAGGTGCTGGCAAATTCGTTCCTATGTGGCATGGGCCCTACATTGTCAAGCGAAAGCTAGCAAAAGGGGCCTATGAGCTGGTAGATTTTGATGGGGACTCTTTGGGTAAACAGAAATGGACTTTACCTAAAGAGGTATTATGCTTAAATGATGGGTATGGAGATTTAGTTAGGTTAGTTTTTCTTTCTAGCTGGTGTGTTTGTTAGTATAGACAGTGTGCTTAGCTTAGAGAGTGTGTTTTAGTCGTTATTCTGGCTTATCTTGGTTTTACTCTTGATATTGCAGATGTCGACGCCTCTCCAAACGTACATTGGATTTGCTGATGGTGCTTGTCGTAGTACACAGAATATCTCTTCCGCAGCTTGGGTTATCTATTCACCCTCTAACGAGTTAGTTTCTATGCATGGGGTGAGCCTCGGTCAAACAACAAACAACATTGCAGAATACAGTGCAGTGATTGAGTTATTATCTGAATCTATTTCATTTGGGATTCAGAGTTTGATAGTGAGGTTAGATTCTGAACTCGTTGTATTACAGCTTAATAGAGTATATGCCATTAGAAATCCAGTGTTATTAAGGTTATTTTTGAGAGTGCGCCTCTTGGAACGTGAATTTGATTACATTGAATATCAACATATTCCAAGGTCATTAAATACATTAGCAGATGCAATTGCTTCTCGAATGTTAGACAGACATTTGCGATAATCATAAATGTAAATTTAAAAAACATTTCATCATACATGTTTAACAAGATAAGCTGGTAATAATGATATATATATAGATAGGAGTGTGTCAAAAATATACATCGTCTTCGATCATAGGTTGAAAAACACCTTATGATCGGCAAAAATGATAAGTACAAAAACCAAAAATGTCACATGTGTCTACAAAAAGTGACTAGCCAATCACTGGTGGTGCTCTCTATACGAGACCACCGCCCGCGCTACCCTACACAGGAACCTCCTGAAAGGTCCTGGGACTGCGACCACATAACGCTGAAGTCGGATAGGAATATCGTCTATAGTCGTCTCTGGTATGTCCGCCGTGAGACGCTCTAGGTCCTGTTCCAGCTCGGCTAAGGTCTCTGCGGCCGCATCCTGTGGGGCCGGTGCTGGTGCAACTGGTACTCTTCTCTCGAATGGCCGGAGATTGGTCGGACGCTGTGGAGCTACATCTGCATTTTGGAAATTGTCACTGTCAGTTTTGAGACGATATAAAAACAAACAAAAAAGTAAATAATTTAAAAACTTGTGAAAAATGAAGTACCTCTGTCGTCCCATTGTTCTCCCTGTGGAAGAACCATGTCCGGATCACCGCGAAAATCTACTCCAGCATAAGGAAAATCCTGGATCGCAAAGACCTGGTCCTCCAACCAGTGAAAGTAACCCGCAGGAAATCAAACAACTCCCGCTCCCTCATCAGGATGCCGGGCCATCACCGCAACCCATTGCATCAACTTTGGCTCCCGAGGAGGCCCAGCTGCAACAGTGAGATGCTGTGGGATCAGCATCGGAACCCTCTCTAGGGCAAAGCTCACAACTAGAGGCCCATACCCAAAGGTCTTTAATTGCCCGTTCTTTGCCCTAGTCAGTTGGCCCCTCATATTGGCCAACACAACGTCACACCAATTGAAAATGGTGCCTCGGTAGCAATCTATCGCCATCCACATTTGGGACCCGGTGGCAATATGCAAAGCGGCTGCGCCACAGAGTCTGGTAACTGTAAAGGCAATTACCATAAGTTCAGGCAGGGATATGTATTTGATTTCTATCCCTTTCTCCTGGTTCTGATTGTTGCACCACTCTAGCCGGAGGCTAGCAAGGGATTGGCCACCCGGCCTAGTCCCGGACAGAGTCAGTTGCTCACCCTATTAGGCAAACCAGTGAGAAAATATATGTCTGAGGGCTCTATCTCGAGTTGGTGCCCTCTGATGTAGAAGCATTGATCTTGAACGTTCCACCTTTCAACCAGCCATTCTAAGAATCGCACCTGGGCCCTCATGCCAGGTATGGCCCAGTATTTGTAGAGACCGCATGCCTTCAAAGCATCAATGGAGGGTTGATGATCTATTGCGGCCAAATCGACATCTTCGTGTTCTCTTTCGCGCCAATCAAGCATGGTGGGCAATCTACACACCAGAAAACATTCATTAGAATTCATTAAATCAAAAATTGATGGTTTAGTTTTGAGTTTTAGGGTTTTAAATTCACTTTGCGCGGAGTACGCACCCCGCGTTCAGAAAACAGAGCGTGGGTACGTAGCTGTTCTGAAGGTAGGCTGCGTACTCCTGCCATTTTCCCATTAACGAAAATGTCGGGGTACGCAGGTCGCCCATGGGGCACCTGCGTACCCCGAAAGGCGGATCCTAAAACCCCAAAGCCCTCAAAAAATCAAGCTAGGGCTTAAAATGAAATTCTAAATGGATGAAAACAAAGAGGAGGATGTTGTGAAATACCTGAAAGAGACGGCACTCGATTCCGACGGTCGGATTCTCCGCAAAGTCCACGGGAAGTTTCTTGCCAAAAGCCCTTTTCTCTCCCTCAAAACTAAAATGGTAGAAATGACATGGTAAAAGGTCTTTTTATAGGTTTTTTGGATAAATGAATGCTAAGTTTGTTTATTTTTCACCATGGAAGGATATTTCTCAATACATTTTTGCTTATCTTAAACAGGTATGAGTAATGTGTCGTTTTTGTGCAGGACAAAAAGACTTTCAGGGGAAAATTATCATTTTTCACGAACCAAAACATCAGAGTCATCTTTTAAGCCCTTTTCTGACTCCTAAAACATGAAAAGATTGTCGAGCGTCTCTTTTACACTCGTTAAAATGGAATTAAAAGACGGTCCCCTTATAGCTCTTTTCTGACCGTAAAAACAGGAAAAGATTGCCGGGTTTTTGTCGTTTCAAACTCGATACTGGAAATAAAACGACGTGTCCTTGATCGCTTTTTACTTTTCAGGTCAAAGGCACTAATCATGAAAGTACTCCTTGGTCGCAAGACTAAGCGGTTCTCTCAGGTATTATTTTATACTTTTTCGGGCTTGGGAGACACAACTTTACGAAAAAGTTCAACCTGGAGTCTTCTTAAGTTTTTTCAGACTCTCTAAAAATAAAAACGCCGAGTTTCTCCTATACTGGACTCGTTAAAATTTCACAGTAAAGGACCTGTTCGATTACAAACAGGGACGGACCACTCCTTCTTAGGGTTCGAATCAAAACTAAGTTGGACTCATCTGAAGGATGAGCTTATAATCAAGCATATGTTATCCTCCTCAAGCTTGTAAACAATAAAGAGGTACTTGCCAGAAATGGTAGGGGAAAAGAGAGAAAAATGAGCCCATTTGTTATCCTTTGTCTCAGAAGAAGCCTTATTACCACTCTTGAACACAACACTTTTCATTCACCTGGGTTGGGAAATCCTTTGCCTCACAGTTGATCAATTGAAATTCTTCAGCCGGGTATTAACTTTGGGTCAAATGTTACCAAGCCATCTGTCGTATCGTTATGTGTTCAAGAGGTCTCTGCAATAAACATTCATCTGCAAAATACCCGTCATCCATTTTGACCATCCCTGAGTCAGTCCTTACAGCTACATTTCTTCAACTTGATCTATGATTTCGTGTTGTGGGCTTGCCTGCAACGGGTCGCTTTCTATCGACATCAGCACATATCTAGAAAGATGACCTAGGAATCGTCAGTACCTTGAAGTCTGCATGCATCAATGGCAGGTTTCTCGCCTTTGACGACAATTTACATCATTGACATTCGATCGAAGGATTCCGTGAAATGTTCGACATCAACTCATTCATTCACATCTCATGGATTGTACTGGGTACTTTGAGAACCATTGACATCACTGGTGGTTTCTCTCACGCTTGTTAACAATTTACATCATTGACTGGTAATCAAGTGGTTTCTACCATGTTCGACATCAACTCATTTATTCGCATGGATAGAATCGTACCTTTTCGGGAAGTAGAAATGAAGACCCTGGATCTAGTTTCCACCATCCAGGCTGCGAGGAGTTTTGTATTCATTATACAGTAGACTAATCATAAACAGATGGCTGCGTCCATACTGTGTCTACAAAAGTCTATGATTATGATGTATTGTAGAATCATTCCTGTATCAGAGCAGTAGATAGTCAATTAGTTAAAGTTTTTAATCTGAGTATGGGAATGCCTACCTCAGCGATGATATGATCATATATATGTATTTTGTGTTGAATACTTGCAGGTTCCGACTGGGCTCTCCACAAGATAATCCTTGAAATGATAAAGTACTTCACCCTTCCTAGATGATATGAAACCCTAATCTACTACAGGCTTCGCACTTTAGGGGGAAATCTGTTACACTAAAATTTGTCACCATGACTATTTGCAGTTAGTATGGCTCCATCAACTGTCATACTATCCTCCTTGGCAAGCCTCATACCTCTGCTCTCCATGTCAAACTCCAAGAAAGAGAGAAAGTCATTAAAAATCTATATATCTATGGGTACGCAGTTTCTCTTAGCCTTACCTGCGTGTACGCACTCCAAGTTCACAATACCTGCGTAATTGTACGCTCTGTCTATAAAGCAATGGGTGCGTACTCCTGTAAAGGTCAAAAGGCGCAAGTTTCACTCCCAAAAAGTTACTTGTGGTCATTTCTAGAGCATTCTAGAAGCTTGTTTGACGTGTATGAAGCGCCTCCAGATGGTTCATGTATCCCTACCAAAGAGGAACTTATCCCATCAAGAGGGGAGCTATCCCATCCAAAGAGGGGCTTATCCCATTGATGGTGGACCTGAATAACTTCCTCTAGAGCACTATAAATATAGACATTGGGCCAGAGGGAGGGGGGGGGTTGAAAGCTGAACATTCCTAAGGGTAGATGCTGCTGGAATTAGGACTCCCTTGTAAATCTTGAGAGGAGAGATTCCCATCCTTTCCTAGCCTTATTTGAGAGTGGGTGAGCTGATCAAAGTAAAGGAAAACTCTTGCTGGACCCTAGGAGGGACTTGCACAACACCAAGGCTCAGGTTGTAATGGTTCCTTTTGTTACCTTTTAATACAAATGAACTTATTTTTCTCAACAGATTGTTATTCATGGTTTGTTTCATATACTCCTTGGTCTATATGATAGATATGTATTGTTTTATGAGTTTATCAGGTGCTATTTAATCTTTTGGCTTGTTAGTGAATGCAGGTTTCGAAGAGGAGGAGCTCATCCGGATCGGCGAGGCTGGACTACTACAAAGAGTTGGACTAGAGGTATGTTAAAGATCCCCTGATTACTTGTATTTGCAATGCATGTTTAGAGAAAGGTAGGATTTATTTGTTTTGTTTGTCACTAGAAAGCTTTTGCTTCTAGGGAGGTCGGTTGTGTCCGCACTAACGACTCTTTCCGCATGACAACCCACATTGGGTTTCCACCTTATATCGTGGTGTTCATGTGTGCTCTTTATGTATGATGATCTGTTCTGTTTACTGCACCTGTTGATTGTTCATATGATTAATAATGTTCTGATGCACTCATTGAAGATCAACTAATTGAATCATAAGTTTACTGGATATACGCTAGTTTCATTAAACACAGTCGCGTATATATGCAGGTGTCCTTAACTGAAGTAGCGTATATGAATCTTAATATGGAAATGAAAAGTCTAATTGATTTGATAATACTGATTCACCCCCCACCTCAGTATTATTTCCAACACTTATAGATTTACCTTAGGTACAAATTTCAACACAAGAGAGTAATACACATGTAATCTCAGATCAGTTAGTGGGTATGCCTAGTGAAATTTTTAGCTATGGATAATATCAAGGTCCTTCAACTAAAGGGAAGAGAAAAGTAGGCCATTTAAAGACAAGTAATAGTACTAATCTAGAAAAGGCACACAAGCATATACATATGAATGAATCGTTGATCAACAAACAAGATATTTCATAAGGAAGCAAATATTGTTAAAGAAAATACAACACAACTTCAACAAGATGAGTACCAAAGCCACCAAAATAGTTCAATTTCCTTAGTATAGATCAAAACAACATACATCACAAACATTCAAAGTATAATATTACAATATTAATTACATATGCATGAAAGCGTGCTAGCTCAATGGGATTCTGAATTAAGTAAAATTTCCAAGATACATCAAGACAATAAACACCACTAGCCCCAATGGTGATAATTAGAGCTGTCACTTGCTCCTCCAAAAAATCTATCTTCCTCTCCAATTCCTGGTAAGAGGGGCCAAGGTGAAAATTCCTTTTGCATGAATAATGAGGGCGTATATATAACAAATGGGGTGATAATTCACCTCGCTTATGACTCTTAGACTACCCTCATGACTATTTGACTTCTCTATGACCTTTCGGATCCCAAATGACTTTTCACATTACATGTATGACTCTTGGACTTCCACTTTACATTACATTTTCCAATATAGAATTTACATAATCCACAATAGATGTGGGACAATATGACACATGATATGACATGTCATGACACTAATGACATGGATTGTGTGATGACATGGCAATATAAAGTCACTCTTGTTGCTACTATGTTTGAATCTCCTTGAGAGATAGTGCATGTTCTTATTTTTCCTCCTCCTCATGACTTGAAGATAAGGAGTCTTCAATGTGATCTTGATCGTCTATATTCTGTTGTAATATTACATTCCTTTGTCTTCTCGGTTGATGATCATATGGTATTCTTTAGCTCCTTAGGTGTCTTCTAGCATGGTCTCCTTCTCCATCATCCTCTCATGACATAATAAAATACCTGTGACTGCGATCCACTCATGACAAGATGACATTAGTCTCATAAACCCCTAGCCTAAGATGCTTCATGAAATCACTTGTTAGGGTTGGAATTGGTGATTGGTTGAGTGACAGACTTAGGGATTGTGTAGTTCCAGAGGATACTGTCTAGGACTAAGGCTTGAGACTATGCAATGCGTAGTTCAGGATGGAAAGGGTCAAAAGGATTGCACAATTGAGGGACTCAAGGACTCAGGCTGGAGGTTTGATCCTTGAGATTGCACAATGCACAGTTTTGAAGGCTTGGGCAGAGGCGCAATTGAGGGACTCAAGGGCTCAAGCTAGAGGCCTGAGTCTTAAGATTAGACAGTTCATAGTTCTGAAGGCATGGGCTAAGAGACTTCACAATTGAGGAACCCAAGAGGTCAAACTTAGGGCTTGAAGTTTCCCAATATGCAGTTTAGATAGGAGAACATGCTGGGAGATTGCGTAGTTGATGGGTTTAAGGCCTTAATATTGAGGCTTGAGGCTTGAAGTTTCCTAATGTATAGTTTTGGAGGTAGAGAGGCCAAGGGATTGTGTAGTTCAAGAGCTCAAGGATGAGGCTTGATGCTTGATACTGCATGTTTTGGGAAAATTTAGTGTTTCTACAAATGCCTAATCCTCTAGACCTATTAGCTAGTCTAGAAACAACAGACAAAGTAATTCACTATTTTTCCTATAATTAACAGATAAGAGAAGGAGGAAAAGGAACCAACCTGTAACTTTTGATTTATCCCTTTCTCCTTTGACTGATTTCACTACTCCTTTTCGTATTTAACTCGCTTGGAAAGTACCTGCACATAAGCCGAGACAGAAACCCATCAAAACATAAAATAACGATATGTTAACTAAACATATCATAGAATCCAGAATACGATATACATCATATGAACAATGAATGGAAAAATATTATAATTCTTTATTGATAAAAGGAACGATTACAACCCATGAATTCTCATGCTTGATTCAGTGTCTTCCTTCCAGTTTCAAACCCTTATCTCCTCATGAAGCAACAATTTGACATCATTACAATACCTTTACTAATATCATTCAAACAACATTTCCTTAGCTCAAGAAATTCCAACCTAGACCAGCCTTTGAATGCTTGGTCAATTTATAGCTGAATGGAGGAGGTTATGCCATTAATGGCCCTCATGAATGCTCTGCCAAATTTGGGAAGTGGTTCCATGGAGGAAGGGATAATGGATTGAGGTTCATTCATCTTCTTCCTCATCCAAATGCGAGCTCAACCAACCTGGAAACTTCCAGAAGTATCCATTGGATGAGGAATCTAATGGATTCATTTAAAAAATTTGATGAATCTTGCTCAACATAGGTGAAACAAAGGCTAAGTGCGCTGTAGTGCACCCAGACAATGCAATTCCTGCATTGCAATGCAACCTCATATAAGGCCACCTGCGCTAATCTCCTTAGGGCATTTTAGTAGATGAATGGTGTCATGGAAACTCTTGGGAGGCAAGCATGATGTAGGTTGACCTCATTAGGGAATGAAACAATTGAATTAGGTATTGGTGGACCCTAATAATACGGATTTGGAAGTCGGGATTGATGTGCCAAAATTGACCTATAATAGTTGCTCCCTAAAGCATGAATTCGAAAATAAACATGTCGAGTGAGATGCTTTACCATTTGGAGGGAAGGTTTCGAAGTGGAAGGTGACCTGCATCAGTTACAATACAAATATCATGATAATTTGATTTTTCTGACGAACTAGTTGAGGGAAGGCATACCCATGCTCAGCTTATAAACTTTCGTTACATGTACAAATATAGTCATCTACAAATGTAGGCCCATTAATGGATGACCATGAATGTAAGGCCATTCGTACATTTTATATAGTACTCCTGAAAATATATCGCAGACCGGATGAATGAAACTAGATTCGGGGTCTTGAATATCATTCAATATATACTCAATGTACAAGTCTAACAATGTGAATAGATGATCTGAAGTCGAACATGGAGAGACATTATCTGATTACCAGCCAATGATGCAAGACATTAACATACATGAGAGGAATCACCGATAATGTTAATGATCCTCAAAGTACTGTAGTACATTTTGCAAGGTGTGAATAAATGATTTGATGTCGAACACCATACAAAGTCTTTCAGTCGAATGCCAATAATTTCAACCTATTGTCGGAAGCGAGAAACCTTCCATTGATGTATGCAAGCCTCAAGGTACTGAAGGGGTGTTTCTAAGTCAACATCTTAGATGATGTGTTGATGGCGAAAAGAAGTGACTCGTCACAAGAGGGCCTTGATGTATCCCACATCAATGACATGAAATGAGGTAAGTGATTTTGGAGATGAAACATCGATTGACGACACAAGGTTTAGGAATGGCAGGCATGAAAATGAAGGTTTACTATATTGTAAAGGATGAAGTTTTGAACTGAATGAATTCTCTTGAATATATTAACGACACTGAAGTGAATTGGTAGCATTGACCCAAAACAAAGTGATGGATGGTATGATAGACCAACAGTGTGATAACCATCAAGCTGAATGACCCAACCCACATAGTCATGGTGATGAGGTGAAAGTGTCATGTTCAAGAGTGACCTGCTACCATAAAGTTTTCTCGGCTTTTTCCCATTTTCCCTAGTCATTTCTGACCAGTACCTCTTAATTTTTATCAATCTTGAGGAGGATAACATATGTTTGTTGTATAATTCCACCCTCAGGTGAATCCATCGCTATTTGATGTTTTAACTAGTCTAGCGAAGGTGAAACTCGGTCTTGTCTAGATGGACAAGTTTGTTGCTATTTAATGTTTTTAATGAGTTTAACAACAAAGATAACTCGATCCTTTTCATTTTTAGAGAGTCTAAAAAGGGACTAAAAGGAGACTCCACAAGTTATTTTTCGTAGATTTGTCTTTCAAGTCTAAAAAAGCATAAAATAATACAAGAGAGAGCCTATTGATCATGTTTGACCAACAAATACCTTTTTTGTAGTTAATATATCTCAGCCTGAAGAAGGATTAAAACTATACTGAGTAGATATCGATTCTAATCCGTTAACGAGCTAGAAACAACAAGTGCTCGACAATCTTTGCATGTTTAGAGAGTCTAAAAAGAGCTTAAAGAGGACTCCAATTTGAGGAATGAGTGGTGTCTAGGATAACAACTGGTTCCGGTGATGTTGGAAGCTCTCAAAACATGTTGATTTATGTGAAGAGGCTGGCTAATAAGACCACTCATTGCAATTATTCCTCAAAAAAGGGTAAAACAACCAAGTGAAAGCATATGATCGGCCAAAGGGATGGTGGCGATGGGATGAAAAAAACCAAGGCTCATCTGACGAAAAAGGTTGACAGAATGGCAATCACTAGGGCTAAAAATGGAAATGGGTTCATTTTTACACAATCTTGAACCATAGGGAACTATGCTTGGGTTCAATTTCATGTTTACACAAGCTTGAAACGAAAACGATGCTTGGATTTAGTTTCATTTTTATACAAGCTCGAAACGAAAAACTATGCTTGAGATTGGTTTACTTACCCCTAGCATGATGAAAGGGAGAGTCTTTTGTAACCAGATGGAAGTCACTGCAGTAAAGTAGAACGGTTATCCAACACCTTTTTGGCATTGTCCAGATAGGGAAAAGGTGAATGGGGTGATTCCCTTCACATAACCTACAGGGAAACTTAGCTTTACGATTAGGTGCATGCCCCCAAGCTTCATTTCATTTACCTAAGTAGCCTACTCGCGGCTATGAGGTAGATGGAATGAAGTTTCTTTTACAAGATCAAGTGAAAGACTTGACTGGGATTTTACGAGATCTACTCAAAGACTTGACTTGGAACTTTGCTCCAGGGGACCTCGTTTCATTTTTTAATGAGCTTGACACAAGACAAGGAACTCTGCTCAGATTCCTTGTTTCATTTTTTAACGAGTTTGAGACAAGACCAGGAACTATCCGCATTGACCTGTTTCATTTTTTAACGAGGTTGACACAGTAAAAGAACTATCCTCATATTCCTTGTTTCATTTTTTAAAGAGGTTGACACAAGACAATGAACTATCCACGGATTCATTGCTCACAACTCATAAGAGGTCATGAAGGAGAGATCTGGTTCCAATGCCCCCAGTACATGTTGTACAACATCATTGAATTGATCGTCAGTTGATGTAGGTATGGAACATGTTGCCACATAATTAACCCATGGTGGAGATGATACTATTGGTACAAAAGGATCATTTAGGGAATATGGTTGACTAGGAGCCATATTGGGACCGAGAAATGAAAGCTGGTCAATAGTGAAAATTCTGCCTTCATGCAGGAAACAAATCACTCAAAAGAGTGTTGAAACAATAGCTCCCATGTCATAAAAATAGTCACACCTAAGAAGTAAATTGTAATCTAATGGGCTTGGGACTACCATCACATTAAGATAAATGATTTTTCCTCCCAAAGTAATAGGTAAATGTGGAAGGATCCCTAATGGTTGACTATTTCCTCTTTTAAAACCCAACAGATTCTGGGTAAGAGGCACAAGCGGTGGTGAACCAAGAGCTTGCCAAGTAGTTGAGGAAAGGATACTCACAGACACACCTTCATCTATAATAGTGCCTGATACAATCATGTTACAAACTTGTACTATGATCTGGAAAGGCTCATAAGAAGGAAGACAAAATCTTGCCAGTTGATTCCAATCAAAGGAAGTGACTAGACTGCTTGGAGGGGGTACCATAGAAATGGGAGGATTAACCCCTTGAGTTATGAGAACGGGAGGATTTTCCTCCTGTCTTGATGGAACAAGAGGATTGCCCCCAAGCTCATTTGAATATGAAGAAATGAAAAGAACTTGAGTGGTATCATTTTCACTCTCTTCGGGAAAGGTACAATTAGTTGAAGGTGAAATTGGGTCAAATGTTACCTCGACCTATTGACTTAGGTCAGATATAGACTCATAGGATTCACTTTTAGAGAGAGTGGTTTCGACCGACAATTGATTTTGGTTAGTCAATTCATCAACAAGTGAAGGATTTAGGGAGAGTTTCCTATAACCAGATGGACGGTTATCCAACTCTTTTTTGGCTTCGTCCATATAGGGACAAAGGTGAAGGGGGTGATTCCCTTCAAATAACCTACAAGGAAACTTGACTTTTCCCATCTTTCCATGAACTTTACGACCACTAGTTGATGGTGTGTCACCAACATGATCTCGAGAAGTTGATGACACAGGGTGATGTGAACGAGAAGACCATTCTTCTAAGATATGAGGAATATCAGGACAATTTCGAAGAATGTGGTATCCTGCACAAAGCTTGCATGGATATCAAACTTTGTGAGGCTTGATGGACAATTTCTCATTTGATGTTGCATTCAAAGCAATGGTTGCTTGGTTGGCACTCTACCGAATTTGCTTGTTCTTCTTCTTCTTCCCTTTCTTCTTCTTCTTAGCCACCTGGTTACTAGTGAAATGCTTTCACTAGGTGAAGAGGAAGAAGGGGAAGAAGAAACAACCGAGGAAGAAGGCAAAGGGTCAACTTTAGGATCAACTGGAGGTTGATTTTGTCTAGTTGGAGGTGTACTCGATTGCGGAGAAATCACGACATTTTGAACCAAGGAGGTTGAAAACAACCATACTGGCAAGACAATGGTAAATCCGGAAGGGACAATGTAGCCATATATGGAGCAACAATATTTCTAAATGGAGGAAAAGGACTAGGATTCCCATCAAAAGGAATTCCTTAATCGGTGGACTCCAGATTTGTCACCATATTTTTCAACCTAAGATCAACTAAGGAGCGATTGTGGAGGATGTTATCCACGGTCAATTAATTTTTACACAATGGAACACAACTTCTCTTTTTCATTTTTAAAGAGTCGAGAAAAAACAAAAGATTACTCTAGTTGCTTTCGATGTTTAATAAGCCTGAAAGGACAAGTGCTCAGATGATCCTTTTCTTTTAAGGAGTCGAAAAGGAATGAAAGTGACTACTCTGGAGATTCTAGACAATAAGTGATCTGAAAATGGAATGTACTTGTTTAAGGGTGCAAGGTATCCATTTCCAATAATTTCAACTATGAGCTAGACACTCCAAATGACCTCTAATAATGTATAAACTTCTTATTTCTTATATAGAGATAGACTGTAGGGGCATTCACCGGACATGTCACCTCTAAAAGGAGGATGAGTTCCAGAGGCTACCTGGTCCTCTACAGGCTCTGCCTAAAGAAATAACAAAGTAAGCACTTAGAAGTCTTTGACATACACATACTTGAAGTTTAAGGTCTTGCGGAATAAGACAAGTAACTTTCTGCAGCTGAACATGTGATTATGTGTGTATGCAAGTTATATTTATTTGCTGTTTAATACTTTATATCAGTTTTATTTAGCATATCATCTTCAACAAATAAAGACATCAAAATGATAAAGCAGTTCACCCCTCCCTCTGGGCTACATCTGCTGGACCAAACCTCTCCAACTAGGCTTGTCCCTTGTATTAAAAACACTACAAAGGATAATAAAAGAATATGGGTGTCTCAAAGGACAGATCTGACTGTAAATACAGAATCAGAAGATAGGAATTAGCTAAACATGCTCTTTCCCAAACACTAAACAGTGAATTTGGTACCTTATACAGTACTTTCCCCAATTGGCCCTGGTGGCCCTTTAAACTTGCATGGAGAATTTGGAGGTGAAGATAACCTCAATTGGTTCTGAAACCTCTGCCATTAGACTCAGGAGGTCGAAAATAGCAGACATAGGCTTTTGAATCACCAAAAACGAATGAACAGAGCCCCCAAACAGCTCCAACACTGAAATGGCCCTGGTGGCCCTGAAAGCTTCCCTGAAGCTAAACAGTGAGAAGAATGCCTCAGAAGGAAAAACGAGCTATAGAAATGGATACAAAATGCTGAAAACCTTCATAAATGACCTTCGTTCCACATTCATTGGCTGGACAATTCCCAATGCAACTCCCAAACTGGTTTGGCCCTAGTGGCTCCTGGAACTTCTACGAAGCAAAAACACCTGCAAATGACCTCAGATGGCTGTAAGACCTGCACCAATGTCTTTAGAATGTCGAAAATACCCAAAAAAAAAAAAAAAATCGTCCAAACCGCCTTTCCTAGCCAAAGTTATGGCCATTTGATAATTCCCTCTAGTTTAGCCTAAAAGAACTCCAGCTAACTGTAGTGGAGGCCAGTTAGCCCCACCAAATATGGCGGGACCGCTAAATTTGGCACTCCGCCAAATAATCCGCCAACTGTAACTGCAGTTTAACTGACTTTTGGCGCATGTGACCGCAAAAAATCTCGGTGGTTTAACTCGGATTCCGCGCTGGTGGTTAGAGTTAGTCCACGGTTCTCGGCCCCAGGTCATATGGTATGGGGGGCTGACCCTTAGGGGCTGGCCCCCTACTTTCCCGCCCGTAGCACATTTCAAATATTTTAAATGTTTTTCACCACCATTCAAACAACTCCGCATCCGTGGCCTAACGGTAAGGCATTGGCTTCGTGCAAGGTAGGTTGGGGGTTCAATCCACAACCCCACCAGGATTTTGATATGCGGCCTCATTGCTTACGTCACTTGAGCCACATGGCGGTCTCCGTGCTTGCCACATGGCGGATTTTGATTGGCCCATTCAAAGGAATATTCCATGGAATATTCCCAAGGAATATTCCGTGAAATATTTTTTTAATTTTTTTTTTTTGAAAATTCAAAAATTAAGGGTTATTGGGCGATTTTGTTTTTGCCATAACTTTCACATACAGTGACCGTTTTTCGAACCGTTTGTGGCACCAGAATCAGGAGGAATAGCTCTATCTAGTCATTTAGGTTTGAGCCAATTCTGAGCACTTTCAATTTTTGACCATTTTACGACACTTGGGACATGAGCACCTGATCACACCTCCCAAATGAGAAGGCTTTTGGTCCCCAAAAGCTCACTGAATCTCTGAACTGAACTGTACAGCACTTGAGGAATAGAAATATCCTCTTCCGTTCAGCCAACAGAGCATACTGATGCCAAAATGTCCTGCCTTATCAACTGTCGTCATGGCGAATGTTGCTGCATAAACCAAGTATTCATCGAATCCCAACCAAGCTTGTTCGCCAGACAAACTGAAAGTTTGCAGAAACCAGCAATGAAAATTTTCTGATATATGAGCTGAAATATTCTCCTGAACATGTGGGCTTCCCAGCTGTCACGATTCCCATCCATGGCACCTGCTCCAGAAGAAGAGCTGCCTCCAAAATGAGAAGGCTTTTACAAAGATGAAACACTTCATCATTTCTCCTCTTTACAATCTTGGAGATCAAATTAACTTTTTCCAAGTCAATATTACATTACATGCATGGTTAAAAATAAAGTAATCAACCCTTCAAGTTAATCACACATACATGTTTAAAATACAAGGAAATCATCATGATCCCTGTGCTCATGCATATCATTCTCATGCATGCAGTTTATCCTTCAATTTTTCCTTAAGTACAATCATAAATTAAAGATCCTCAATCACATGTACATGTACTTTCAAAGCTGAACTGAACATAACTTTCGCTGCAATAGAGTGAGTCTCATACTCAGCTTTTCCATCCTGCAACTTGCATTCCCTTAACAAAGAAATGCATTCAATCAAAAGACATGCAACTTCAATTGGATAAGAATGCTAACCATTTCTTACCAATCCATTTCAAAGGCGCTTCCTTTAACTGCACATCAATATCAACATGTGTATCATCCTGACATATATGAATGATGGAAACTTCCTTCCCATTCTTGCCATACTCTTTCTCCCATTTCTTCAATTTTCGTGGAAGCATTGTTGGATTCAGAGTCCAACACCTTTCAACAGTATGTCCATGCTTATGGCAATAAGTGCAACACATGTTCATCTTCTTGACAACAGGATTTGCATTGTTCAATGGAACTTTGGCTTCTTGCCTCCTTTCCTTCAAAAGTTTCCCGTATGTTGCCATTCTTTTCCAACGTCTAGAAACACTATGGTTAAACAAACCACAAAAAGGACATGCAATTCTTTTGCAATGCTTGTGTGGAAATTTTCCATGCTTTACATGATCAAAGGAAATATGATTGAAATTAGATTTATACCTTTCTCTTTCACCTTCATTACCTTCATGAGGAGGTGAATCAAATGAAGAAGAAGCTCCTTTTGGAACACCATGAATCCTTGCAATGGCTTTAGAGCTTTCACCACTTCCTTGTTCAAGTGCATGCTTATGCACACCTTCTTCTTGCAAGGTATGTTTCAAACTATTGCATTCCTCAAGAATACAATCTTTACAACCTTGAGATAGAGAACTTGAAATGAAACTCCTTCTAGGAGCTGTTTCAATTGCCTTCATGGCTGCTTTGGAACTTTCTCCATAAGATTGTCCAAAGCCAAGACCCAAATTCTTAGGCCTTACCTCAACCATTATTGGCTCAACTATACCCTGTGCATGTTTGCCCAATCCTTTTCCTTCATATCCCATTTTGGACATCATCTTGGACCCTATGCCTCTGGTATGTTTCTCAAAAGAACCAACATAAACATTCTTATCAGAATTTGAAGACAAACTAGAATTGTTTACCTCTACTTCCAGCTGATACTTGGCTAAGGCTTCTTTGTCAACAAGGAGTTGTGTCTCCAACTAATGCATCCTTTCCAACTTCATGTTTGCAATATGAAGTTGGCCTTCCATTTCCTGCAATTGGTTAGAAAGCAACTGATTCTCTTCCCTCATGGAATTCAACTGCTCTTGAAGTCTAGAGCTCTTTCTTTCATCCTCACACATTTCTCTCACCATATTCATCATGATGAAAAATTCTTGCTTCAAGCCTTCATCAAAGAATCTTGTGAAGGAGGACGATTTTGAGAACTCACTTATGGAAGTTGTCATTGTAAAAATGAACAAAAGAGCTTCAGCAACTCAAACAACAAGTACTTTGCGGAATAATAAAGCAGTCAATCTACAACACTGCTTAAGACACCTTTCAAGCTACACAATCAAGCTAGTGATGTCAGTCAAGCAACCTAGTGCTCTGATACCATCTGATTTGAAAATGGAATGTACTTGTTTAAGGGTGCAAGGTATCCATTTCCAATAATTTCAACTGTGAGCTAGACACTCCAAATGACCTCTAATAATGTATAAACTTCTTATTTCTTATATAGAGATAGACTGTAGGGGCATTCACTGGACATGTCACCTCTAAAAAGAGGATGAGTTCCAGAGGCTACTTGGCCCTCTAGAGGCTCTGCCTAAAGAAATAACAAAGTAAACACTTAGAAGTCTTTGACATACACATACTTGAAGTTTAAGGTCTTGCGGAATAAGACAAGTAACTTTCTGCAGCTAAACAGGTGATTATGTGTGTATGCAAGTTATATTTATTTGTTGTTTAATACTTTATATCAGTTTTATTTAGCATATCATCTTCAGCAAATAAAGACATCAAAATGATAAAGCAGTTCACCCCCCCTCTGGGCTACATCTACTGGACCAAACCTCTCCAACTAGGCTTGTCCTCTTGTATTAAAAATGCTACAAAGGCTAATACAAGAATATGGGTGTCTCAAAGGACAGATCTAACTATAAATACAGAATCAGAAGATAGGAATTAGCTAAACATGCTCTTTCCCAAACACTAAACAGTGAATTTGGTACCTTATACAGTACTTTCCCCAATTGGCCTTGGTGGCCCTTTAAACTTGCATGGAGAATTTGGAGGTGAAGATGACCTCAGTTGGTTCTGAAACCTCTGCCATTAGACTTAGGAGGTCGAAAATAGCAGACATAGGCTTTTGAATCACCAAAAACGGATGAACAGAGCCCCCAAACAGCTCCAACACTGAAATGGCCCTCGTGGCCCTGAAAGCTTCCTTGAAGCTAAGCAGTGAGAAGAATGTCTCAGAAGGCAAAACGAGCTGTAGAAATGGATTCAGAATGCTGAAAACCTTTAGAAATGACCTTCGTTCCACATTCACTGGCTGCACAATTCCCAATGCAGCTCCCAAACTGGTTTGGCCCTGGTGGCACCTGGAACTTCCACGAAGCAAAAACACTTGCAAATGACCTCAGATGGCTGTAAGACCTGCACCAATGGCTTCAGAAGGTCGAAAATACCCAAAATAAAAAAAAAAAATTCGTCCAAAACCGCCTTTCCTAGCCAAAGTTATGTCCATTTGATAATTCCCTCAAGTTTTGCCTAAAAGAACTCCAGCTAACTGTAGTGGAGGCCAGTTAGCCCCGCCAAATATGGCGGGACCGCCAAATTTGGCGCTCTGCCAAATAATCCACCAACTGTAACTGCAGTTTAACTGACCGCTGGCGCATGTGACCGAAAAATCTCGGCAGTTTACCTCGGATTCCGTGCTGGTGGTTAGAGTTAGCCCACGGTTCTCGGCCCCAGGTCATATGGTATGGGGGGCTGGCCCCCTACTTTCCTGCCCGTAGCACATTTAAAATCTTTTAAATGTTTTTCACCGCCATTCAAACAACTCCGCATCTGTGGCCTAACGGTAAGGCATTGGCTTCGTGCAAGGTAGGTCGGGGGTTCAATCCACAACCCCACCAGAATTTTGATATGCGACCTCATTGCTTACGCCACTTGAGCCACGTGGCGGCCTCTGGGCTTGCCACGTGGTGGCTTTTGATTGGCCCATTCAAAGGAATATTCCATGGAATATTCCCAAGGAATATTCCGTGGAATATTTTTTTTATTTTTTTTTTGAAAATTCAAAAATTAAGGGTTATTGGGTGATTTTGTTTTTGCCATAACTTTCACATACGACGACCGTTTTTCGAACCATTTGCGGCACCAGAATCAGGAGGACGAGCTCTATCCGGTCACTTAGGTTCAAGCCAATTCTGAGCACTTTTAATTTTTGACCATTTTACGACACTTGGGACATGAGCACCTGATCAATAAGGTTTACCAAACTAATCGCAAAACTGCAATATATGCCTTGGTGATAAATGAGTGAGAAATTACCAAGGGTTTAACATACGACAATCAATCTTCCCGAATGCTGTGTTTGGTGCATTGTGATCGGTAAGGTGGCAGACTCGGCTTCCTAGGGATAAAGAATTTCACCTATTGGGGTCTCCCACTATATAATTGACGGTACAGGGAGCACAAGTCCATACTAGCACTTATTGAATCAGAGAGGAGGAATCACCCAACCTCAATGAAAGCGACAACCACTAGGCTTTAAGATGCCAGAACACGTCTCTAGCCTAGACCTCTAGATGTTTTCGTTAAGTTCAAATTCGTTATTAGGTTAATTCAGATAAATTTTAAGTTGATCTTCTTTAGAATTTTCCTTTCAAGGTTCACCACGTGATGTTTTCCGAAATTCCTAAGAATGCAACTAGAATGAGAAGCACTCTTTCCATTTAATTTCAGCAATGAAAATTGCACAATGCATGTTTTTATTTTCAGTTTCTGTTAATGTGAATGATGCAATAAGAAAAACCAATGCACAAATGATTAAGAACTCTTTTCATAAATTTTTTTTACGATTTGTGACAATTTCTTTTAAAGGGAAAGGAAGGATGTATGAAACTTTTGAATTTAAAGAAATGAAGATTTTTTGACACTTTAAATGAAAATACAAATCAAATGCACAAATAAATCAATCAATTATTTATGAAGGAATACTTTACGACACTTCATTTTTTCGAAGAAAATGGCGATTTTGCGACACTTTTATATCGACAAAACAATTGATCAATTATATTCTAACTTTGACTATAGAATAATAATGACAAAGAAAACATTAAAGAAACATTAATCAATCCAATCAAAGTAGGGCTGACTGGCTAAGGAGATGAAAATACTATTTTCAGAGATAAGACATCATTGATTTTTAGCAAGCAAGAAATCAGAAGAATTTTGGCAAAAACTCAATCCAAAGGTGGGAATTTAACCTAAGGTTGATCAGCACAGGTCACAAAGGAGCTAACTGCACTGCAGAGCATTGAATCTCACTAAATACTGCGCTAATTTCAAAACTGATCAGTGCAGGTCAAAGAGGGCCAATATGCATTGATCAACGCAGGCCAAAGAGGGAAAAATTGCGCTAATTAAAATATTCCTTTGTTAATCAGTGCAGGTCAATGAAGGCCTAAGTGCTCTGCAACACACTGCCTCTAAGGCTAGACTACACTGATGCCTGTGCGGCCACTCAAGAGTCATATAACCTCAAATTTTGACCAAAATTCAATGTAAAAGGCTAAATTACAACAAGTAAAGTATGTCAAGGTGTCTTAAGAGGCTGATAAGCTACGAAAAGGGTTAAAACGATCCCCAATATGGTCACCAATTTTTTTTGGGCAAATTTAGTGTTTCTACAAATGCCTAACCCTCTAGACCTAGTAGCTAGTCTACAAACAACAGACAAAGTAATTTGCTTCTTTTACTATAATTAATAGACAAGAGGAGGAAAAGGAACAAACCTGTAACTTTCGCTTGATCCCTCTCTCTTTGACCGATTTCGCCACTCCTTTCCGTACTTAACTAACTTGGAAAGTACTTGCACACAAGCCGAGATAGAAACCCATCAAAGCATACAATAATGATCTGTTAACTAAACATATCATACAATCCAGAATACGATATACATCATATGAACACATGAATGGAAAAAGCTTAGAATTCTTTATTGATAAAAGTAAAGATTACAACCCATGAATGCTCATGCTTGATTCAGTGTCTTCCTTCCAGTTTCAAACCCTTCTCTCCTCATGAAGCAACAATTCAACATTATTATAATACCTTTACTAATCTCATTCAAACAAAATTTCCTTAGTTCAAGAAATTCCAACCTAGACTAGTCTTTGAATGCTTGGTCAATTTATAGCTGAATGGAGGAGGTTAAGCCATTAATGGCCCTCATGAATGCTCTGCCAAATTTGGGAAGTGGTTCCATGGAGGAAGGGATAATGGATTGAGGTTCATTCATCTTCTTCCTCATCCAAGTGCGAGCTCAACCAACCTGGAAACTTCCAAAAGTATCCATTGGATGAGGAATCCAATGGATTCATTTAAAAAATTTGATTGATGAATCTTGCTCAGCACAAGTGAAACAAAGGCTAAGTGCATTGCAATGCAACTGCAGTTCCTACATTGCAATGCAACTTGATATAAGGCTACCTGTACTGATCTCCTTAGGGGCATTTTTTGAATGAATGGTGTCATGGAAACTCTTGGGAGGAAAGCATGATGTCGGTTGACCTCATTAGGGAATGAAACAACTGAATTAGGGATTGATGGACCCTAATAATACAGATCTGGAAGTCGAGATTGATGTGCCAAAATTGAAATGTAACACTGCACAGTGTGCAGAGAAGGCTGGATGGAGGCAAGGATTGCGCAGTTATGGAGCTCAACAGTTGGGCTTGAGCACTGAGATTGCACAGTACGAATTTCTGGGAGGAAAAAACTATGCATTGTACAGTTCCAAGAGGCAAGGTTGCTGCTTGCGGACTGATACTACACATTGTGCAATCAAAGAGGGTTGAATGAGATTGAGAGGCTTGGCCAGGGAGTTTTCCTAATTTTTACTAAGTGTTAGATCAATGAGAGAAATTTGAACAAATCAAGACTTGAACATGATCACAAACTTAGTTTACTTAATGAGACAACACATAACACTCAAAACACATGAACAAAATTATTTATTCAATGCGACAACATTGCAACAACTCATTCCAAGGGTGACACTAAATATACACTTTGCAATGACAATGATGACACTTGTGGAACAATTCTTGAAACTTTGGAAATGAGTGAGATACATTTTTACATGATAAGGAAAAATATTTAACACAAATATCACCCCTTGAAACAACCAAAAATAGCCTTTGCACAATATGTGACACTTACCATGCCAAAAGACGACACTTACAATATGAGAAGAAAAGTGCGAACGACACTTGCGATATGTGAATGACAGTGAAGGCGACACATGTAAGAGTGAAGATAACATGAAAATGACACTTATTAAGGTTAAAAAAAGAAAAAGAGATAATTCGTAAACATGAAAACGACACTTGTGAAGGTGAAAGTGCACAAAAAGTGACAGTTGGAGAAACTCAATGAAATAGGAGTACGATTGCAAAGAAAAAAGTGAGAGATGATCAATTGAGAGTGCACACTGATTGTCCACATAGGTTTAACATTGCAAAAGGATTGCCTTGATGGAATGTGCTTGTTCCATTCAAGCTTATGTAAAATGATGTGCTCATGAAATTGTTGCAGACTGAGCATGTGTGAGTAGGTGACTTTGACAAAAGGGATCCCAAAGACTTAATAAAGCATCAACCAACCAAGAAGTGACTATAGAACTATTGATTGCAAAATCCATAGTAGGCTCCAAAATTCAAGCGTAGAAAAAATTCTGGAGGTGTTTGTCGCAATGCCAACATGTCCTTTTGTGGGATGCAACCCATGGAGACAAAGGTAAACATCATAAGTTTCAAAAGCTGTGGATCAGTCCTTTCGGGATTTCAGCTATTGTTAGGTGAAATACTTATATACAGTAAGGATATTGATGATCAAATTATTCCCTACACCAATAATAACTCTCATCTGAAACCATTCGTGGAAGTAGGAACCTGAAAAATCATCATCACCTCTCTCAAATTTTTGTACATAATTTTTCATTTTCTACTTTCTATTTTGAATGTTTCTATGTTATGTTTCCTTGAAGTCTTTTCCTATCTTCTTTGCATTCTTGTTATCTTTGTTTCCTTTTTTTTCTCTTATGCACTATCTTCTTACTACATTGTCTAATTATGTATCTACACTGGTTCAAGACCTATGGACAAAAAAATCCTCTCGAAGTATGATGCTTTAAGGTAGTTATTGTCTTTGAATTATTGGCTTTAAATTTTCTTATGCAACAATGGTTTTTTAGGAAGTAAGAAACTTACGATCTTGATTCCCAAATGGATCAATTTGGTCTTGTTCAAACCTTATTACCAACTATACAACTTTCCTTAAGGTCCGCCTTCAGAGTCACATTTATTTTACCCCCTATAGGTACTAAGAAAATAGTTCATCATTGGGTAAGATCTTGTGCATTTGAGTTGAATGGTATGCCTACATTAGCGCATCTGAATGTACTTCCATTGGGATCGTATAATATGCTTATGGGCACGGATTGGTGGTATCTTCATAGGAATAATGTGGATTGTTATAAAAAGTATATTGAGTGTTTAGATGACAATGGAGAGTAGAGAATCTTACAGGGTAACAAGAAGGAAACATTAGTTAGAATGGTCACAACTATGCAGGCAAAGCATAGTCACAGGAAAGGGTGTGTGTTATTTGTAGTGCATATTTCCAGTGATAAAGGTAAGGATGTTGAGGATGTAGAAGTCTTGAAGAGGTATCCAATTTTATAGTAGTTTCCGGATGTATTCCTAGCAGAGGTTTCAGAGTTGTCCCCTCATAGCGAAGTGAACTTTTCTATTGAGTTGGTACTAGGGGCATCACCAATATCAAAGGAAACTTACAGGATGAGCACTCAAGAGTTAGTGGAATTGAAGGTGTAGTTGAAACTAATACTTGACAAGGATACATTAGGCCAAATATGTCGCCTTAGGGTGCAATGATATTGTTTGTGAAGAAGAAGGATGGTACTCTTAGATTATGCATTGATTATATGAAATTGAACAAGGTAACCATCAAGAACATGTCTCCATTACTGAGGATTGATTACTTGTTTGATCAGTTGAAGGGAGAAACAATGTTCTTGAAGATTGATTTGAAATAAGAATATCATTAGGTATGTTATCCCTTAAAATTTCCCATGCTGAGGAGGAGATCGAGAAGGGTAACCTTGAACAACTTTCAGCATCAGTAGCTAGCCCTACTGAGCTAGAGATGGATCTCTCAAATTTTTTTCAATGGATATATTTAATGAACCAAGTTCTTAGGCTAGATATACATATTTTTTTTGTTCGATGAATTTGAGATTTTAGGGTTTGATGGACTAGGGTTTAGAGCCAGTGATTAGGTCTAGGCTTTAGGAAGGTAGAGACAAATATAGAAAAGAGCTAGATATCAGAAGGCCATGGCGTACTTGGAATATTTTTAATGTTGTACATAATAGAAAGTTTTGAAGAGACTAATGAGCATATGAAAGTATGAGTTTATTAGCTTTTAGAAGAAATAAACACAACTATGAAAACAATATAAACATAGCTTGAAATCAAGAATCCTTTCTATTTAAAAAAAAAGGTAATCCATAGAAAGAAGACAAAACATGTGGAGAAATATGATTTAACCATTATAAAATTGATAGAAAGAAGAACAAACACCATGCACTCATTGGACTAGAGTTCTTAAAAAATAGATGCAACTCCCTCTGTATTAGCTGAAGAAAACATAAACATGCCAACCTCCTCCACAAAAGTCCAGCCCTTCTCTCTAAAAGATAAATGATACATATAGAATCACTTATCCCACTTCTCCACCTTCTAGAGTCGGATACCTAGGTGGTGGAACTGACTCCAAGATTCTCTCAACCAACAGGTGAGAGTGAGAAGGTAAAACTCAAACACTTCTTGGAGACTTTGTTTAGGAGTTTGCTGCCTCAATGAGGCCTATTAAACATAAAAAAAACATATCGTGTAAATTTATTCATGCTTACATCATATAACCTCGAAAAAAGTTCCATTACATTAATAGTTTTGACTTTCACCAAGTCAAACTGATAGTTAGAAAATTTACATAGTGAAATTTACAATAAAAAGCTCTGGAAATTGTAGAAGCACAATGCCGACTTTGAGCCCACTTTAAGGTGCCTTCCTAAGGTCCAAATGAATATTTGAGAGAACGATCAATTATACTTTCAAGTCTAGTTTCCATAACACCTTGAATTTTTGAAAATTACCCATGGAAAGGCCTTCAAAAATCAAATATTCCAAGGTCACTCTAGGGGCACAGCGCCTATCAAAAAGAGGTCCAGAAAGCTGAGTTTTGGCCCCCTTTTTTTTTCATTTTTTTCAAAATTCAGGCCTCCTCTGGAAAATCTGAAGAAATGGGTTTTGAGAGGAGGCCAAGGGCTTTCCAAAAAAGTATTTTCTTTTTGAATTGATCTCTTGAGGAAAAAGCACATCGCTTCTGGGACTGTTAATTTTCTGCATAAGGCACCAAAATTTGCAAAAAACCAAAAATGATCAAAATTTCTTCAAAATTGGTCAAGAGATGTAAAATAGGCATGTTAATCCCTCATGGATGCTTCAACATGAATCTCCAAGTTTCCTTTATCATTTTGGTCCTTTTGGGCTTCTTTGAGTTTGTTTTCAAGCTGCTTGACATTGACATTACAAATCATGTTCTGAGCCTGGTAATGGTGTGCCATGTGCCTTAGAAGCTAATTGTCTCTTCTAGCTTTGTATAGAGGCTTCTCGAAATGGTCATTGACCCTGTTTAACCATTACTCTTTGTCTTGATTGACCTTGAAAGAAATTCCATCCTCTAGGTCTAGCTCCTCATTTAGTAAGATGCGTTTTTCTTCTTCCTCTAATGCCTTCTTAAGCCCTTTAGTTCTTGGCCTATTTCTCTTACCTTTTCCTTGTATTCCTTCAAGCTCATTTGTCTCCATGACTGATTTTCCCTTGTCGGCTTGCTGCAATAGTTTGGTTTTCTCTTTCTCCATGATCAATTGTTTTTCCTTTAGTTGACTATTTTCCTATTCTAGGAATGAGATGATGAACTTGCTCTTGCCATGTTGACTGTGAGTTCCTTGATCTAATAATATTTGTCTCTAATCATCTTCTGCATGCTTGAAACCTTTTTCCTCTAGGTCAACCAACTCAAACTCATGCTCAACCAAGTCCTTATCCTGTATTGATGGTCCGTGGTTTGCTCAAGTTTAGGTGCTTTAGGAATTTCCTCTGATTTTCTAAAAGACACAATTTCCATTTGCTGTGTTGGCATGCTAGAAGGCTAAGCTGCCACATTGGATTCATGCCATTTTAGATCTATCTCTAAGAAATATTCCCATGTCATACTCTTCTCTGCAAGTTGATGAAGGACTATAGTATTTATTAGACTATGATGAAATAGACCAGGATAGTGTTCTTTGTTCTTCATTTGTATCCTCTCTGACATCTTGGTAAGGCTCCTACATAGATAGTTACACATATTGAGTGGTTTCTGAGTTGTAAAGTGCATTAGAAGCTAAATATGATAGGCTTATAGTCTAGAGAATATTCCTTCACATGTGAAGAATTTCATGACAACTTTCATCAAGGGAGCATACTTCTCCAACAGGTACCTGAAAGGTATGATATGAGCATGTTTTTCCTTGTATGGTGTTTTCAAGAAAGGTCTATAATGTTCAAGATCTAAGTTCATCCCCTTGAACTAATATTCATTGTGATCTGGTAGCCCTGTAGCAAGTGAAATAGAGGCCACTGAAAATGTGAATTCAACACCAACAATAATGACACTTTCTCCTTTCAAATGAGTAGCAACCCAATTTGTCAACTGCTCATGGAAACCCACTTCACACACCCTTTTGCAAAAATATAAGCAATTCACATCTTCGAAGCACTATTTGATAAAGGGTGATGAAGTGACCTCATTGTAGTTTGAGGGTTCATATCTAAGAAATTTTCCTCCCTTGTGATGTTTCTTCCTCTCAGGTGAAGAGTCTCATTCCATGGTGACAGAAATCCTAGTAGTCGGAAAATGAGAAAAAACAGTGAGGGACGAGTGAAAAATGAAATGAAGGGTAGGTGGAGTTCAAACATGGCAAGGGGAATTTTTAGGAGGTGAATATGAACTATGAACAACTTATGAAGATGAAAGGAAGTGAAATGAAGGAATGATGTATTTGTGGAAGGGGAAAAACAAGGTTTTAAGGAAAACTATCCAAATCCCATAGGAATGAGCTAGGGTTTCATTTTTAGTGAAGTAATTTAATGTTTTGAAGTTGGTTCATGTAGCATATTAAACATGTGTAGAGGTGTAGGATGAGGTTTTACATGTTTAAAATCATAAAAACTAAATTGTTGGGTTGTGCTATATTCTTTCCACGACTAGCCCACGTAGTTAACCAAGGGCTTAGAAGGGCGGTGGAGCCCCCCTTCGTTGTGGCGATTGTGTATTGGGGGGGGGGTCAGAGGGGGTTTGAGGTGTACTTGTAACCCCACTTTATGGGGCCTGGGGCAGCAGCCCAGAAAATTTTGGTTTTGGACCCTATGTTAGGTTGGGCAGACCCACCTATGGTTTTGTGCATGATTTTCGCACATGTTTTTTGGATGCGATGGTTTTTGGTTCATGGTATTGGATGTGATGGTTTTTCGGTCCATGGTATTGGATGCATCGACATGTATAAATATGTATTATAACATTGAAAGGAACATAATGAAAAATCAAGCTGGTAGTCCTGGTTTTGGGATCCAGGGGAAAAACTCCGTGTATATGTGTTATGATCTCGCATTGTTTATTTTCTGTGTTTTAGAATTCGTATGCAGGTAATTTCTATATGGGGTTAAAACCTACATAAATGAACATCATCAACCCTATCATCATTTCATGGCAAACTCACTAGAAACCCTAATGAAGAAATCTTAGCTTTGAATTCATCTTGCAAACTAAAAAGTATATTAAGATGGTATACTTACTTGTAAATGAGTATAGGATTGCAAGAAAAAGGATGTGCAAGCTTAAAAATCTGATTTGGTTGAGTTTGGGCAATTTTTAGCTGCTCTGGCCCAAGCATAGTGTAGTATATAGGAGTACAATGCCCAAGCGTAGCATAGTGTCTGGGAGCGCAGCATTGGCCTCCCATGCACAACGTAGTGTTGGAGGTTTTTTGCCAATTTTGCCTAGAAAATTGAGCTTTTCTCGCCAATGGAAGGGAGATATAAATGCACAATGAGGAATAAGAGGTAAATAAGATGAGCTCGGGGCTTTTTAGTTTATATAGGCAAATTAATTTCCTTATTGTAAAGAAATGGGACCCACAAACCTTTGAAAAACTAATTTTTCACTTTTTAAAATAGAGTCACCTTAGGAGGCTGAAACCTAGGTTGTATTTTCACTTTTTGAGCACTGAACTTTTTCTTCTAGAGCCTTTCAAACTGAAATCGTGATGAAATTGTGAAAAATCAACAAGTTAATGTCAAAGAGCTGCTTGTCATGCTTTATTCAATGCTGGATTTACACATGGTAATAATGGACCTTGAAGACTCTAATGACATAATGAAAAACCTAAAACTGAATGGAATGATGATGATGATGATTGATATGAGGAGAACTTGCTTTTATTATAACGCCTTCATGTGAATGAGATAGGTGACCAGCATAAGTGACTTTCCCAAAGGACCGAACTCATTCCTAGACCAACTAACTAGTTTTACTCTGTAAACCTAATGACATGATAAAATTTGATTTTGAGATTCCTGACAAGCTTAGTAAAAGCACATTTGATCACTGGTGACAGGCAAACAAGACTGACACTAATAAGGTACAAATCAAAGAAGAGGACATCTACAAGATTGCTTTCTGGACTAGGTCTTGGCATTATGATTTTGTTGTGGTTCCTTTTGGTTTGACTAATGCTCCAACTAATTTCATGTGTTTGATGAATAATGTTTTTCTTTCTTTTCTGGACAAGTTTGTGATTGTACTTATTTATGATATATTTATATATTCTAAGAATTAGGAAGAGCATGTTGAACACTTAGAAACAATATTGAGATTACTAAGAGAGCATCAGTTGTATGCCAAGATTAGTAAATGTAGTTTATTTTAGGAAAAGGTACATTACTTAGGACATGTTGTTTCCAAGGAAGGCATAACAATGGATTCATAAAAGATAAGAGCTATCATGGAAAGGGAAACTCCTAAGAGTGTAGATGAGGTCAAATCATTCATGTGATTAGCAAGTTATTACAGGAGGTTTACTAGGAACTTCTTGCAAATTTCCTATCCTATTACATCATTGCAGAGGAAAGGAAAGAAATTCAAATGGATAAAGGAATGTGTAGCGCGTTTTGAGCAGTTGAAACAATTGTTGACAAATTCTATAGTTCGTAATATTGAAGATCAAAATAAAGAGTTTTTGGTATGTGCAAATTCTTGCAAAAGAGGATTTAGTGGAATCTTGAGGTAGGAGGGATAGGTGTTATGCTACAAGTCAAGGAAACTGAATGAGCATGAGAAAAGCTATGTGTTTCATGATATTGAGTTGGTATCAATCATCTTGATGAGTGATCATAGCGGATTAAGATACTTGGTTGACCAACCTAATCTGAATGCTAGGAAAGCTAGGTAGATAGTTATAATTAGTGAATTTGACTTTGATATTAGGTACATTAAGGGTAAAGAGAATAAGGTTGTAGATGCTTTTAGTAGATGAAGTGCAGGGAAATCACATAGAAACTATAAGTTCATATGGGACATATTTATAGGATCAAATCTTATAGGTAGGACAATAGGATGAAAAGTACATGGAGCTTAAGCACATATTATAGTAGCAGGGTATAGGTGAACAAGATGTATACTATCATCTCATGACATATGGTTTGGTGAGATTTAGGGACATGATCTATGTGCTAGATAATAGCGAGCTCAAGATGCTTATCTTGCAGGAATTTCATGTAAAACTGTATTTAGGTCACCCGCGATATCAAAAAACATTGACAACAATTAAGAAGCTCTACCATTGGTTGAATATGAAGAAAGAGGTGGTTGAGCTCATTGCAAGGTGCTTGGGTTGTCAACAGGTAAAGGCAGAGTGCAAGCATCTGGGTGATTTACTACAACCGATTCCAATTCCAAAGTGGAAATGGGAGGTCATTTCCATGGATTTCATCACAGGTTTTATGAGGACATATAGAAAACATGATTCTATCATGGTTGTGGTTGACAGGTTAACCATGGTAGCTCACTTCATAATGGTCAAGCCTACTTATTCAATAAGTGAGGTAGCACAATTCTTCACCAGGGAGATAGTGAGATTACTAAGAAGATTCCTAAGAAGATTGTATCTATCAGAGATGCCAATTTCACTTCGAGATTTTGGAAGGATTTATTTGCAGGTTTGGGTACAAAGTTGGCATTTAGCACAACTTATCATCCATAGATAGATGGATAAAAATAGAGAGTTAACAGGATTCTGGAGGACATGTTGAGAATATATGTTATGAATTAGTAGCGAAAGTGAGCAGAGTATCTTCCACTGGTTGAGTTTGCTTACAACAATGGTTATCAGGAGTCACCAAGGATGAGTCCGTTTGAGGCACTTTATGGGAAGATTTTTAATATTCCCATCAGTTGGAGTGATCCAGTGAATAGGGTATTGATTAAACCGACATGTTGGCAGAGATGGAACATGAAATGTAGGTCATTAAGAAGAATTTAAAGGAAACATAGGATATGTTGGGCGCAACCCCCCTTGTTGGGGGGTTTGCAAGGGGGTGGTAGGCCCCCTACACGGGGTTTGGGGCAATGCCCCGAGAATTTTTTTGGGCTTATATTAGGTGGATGGACCTACCTATGGTTTTGTGCAATGGTTTTGCAGATGGTATTGGGCATGATGGTTTTCTGCCCATGATATCTTGTAGATACAGTCAAGGGAACTACGATTATGTTCTAATCTAGGGTTAACGGATTGGGGTTTATGAATGCTTCAACATTTATATATATGTGTTGTAAAATTGAAAGAAACTAATGAAAAATCAATTTGGTAGTCCCTGTTTTGGGGTCCAGGGGAAAATATCTGTGTATTTATTTTGTATTTCTCGCCATTGTATATTTTCTATGTTTTAAGAATTCATTTGCAGGTAATTTATGTATAGGGTTAAAACGTACAGGATAAATAGAAGAGTTATGTAGATCAACACATGGAATTTAAGGAGTTTCAGGTTTAGGAGCATGTGTACTTATGCATTAAGCCCAAGAAGAGCTCCTTAAGGATTGGGTCATGTGCGAAATCGACACCTTGGTATTGCAGGCCTTTCGAGATCCTTGAGAGGATTGGACTAGTGACCTACAAACTTGCATTTCCTTTGACAATGAAAGTCCATGATGTTTTCCATGTTTGATTTCTTAAGAAATATGTGAAAGATGTTGATCATGTGCTTAATTGGTCTGTTTTACAAGTGGAATAAGAAGGAGAATTCCAGCTAGAACCTTGGTGCATTTTGCAACAAAATATGCTCATGCTTCAAAATCGAGAAATCGAGCATGTTAAAGTGTAGTGGAAGCACTTTGGGCTCGATGAAGCTACTTGGGATATGACTAATCAGATGTGGGCTATGTATCCTTCATTATTTTCCGGCTAAGGTAAGGGAGTTTTGGTATATGTTTATAGTTATGTATGGTTGTTATTATAAATACCGCAACGAGTCATGTCATAAAGCTCCAATAAGCGATATGGTTGTTATGTTGTCATGCTTTTCATGTTAGATTTTCTTTTCACCTAGTTGTTCATTGTAAATACTACATCAAGATAAGTTATAAAGCTCCATGGGTAGTCTGTTTTTGGTCTTCAATGATTTTTCTAGTTGTAGGTGTCATAGAACACCGAGGATGGTGTTCCCTTGAGGGGGAGGGGTTTTTTATAGCCCTAGGTTAAGAGTTCATGTAATAAAGTTAATAAAGGTAAAATAAAACCAAGGTCATGGGACATGTAGGCCAAGCTGAATGTTGGGAAAAACATCCTGGTGGGTGTTCATTTGGTTTGTTATGGCTAAGGGGAAATTAGAAAAGGCTTTGAAAAGGCAAAGAGGCATTAATTGGCATTTATTTATGAAAAAATGGAAAATATGAGAAAAGGAAGGTGAAGTGTCACAGGTTGCATGTGAGGAGGAAATTGAAGGAAAATAGAGGCATCAATGATTAAAAGGATTTTGTGTTGGAGGATTTGTATTTATGTCATTTATTTTTTTGGAAAGTTTCATCAAGTTTTGTGTAGTGATATGGAGTCTAGTCCTGAAAAGGTGGCACAAATTTTGTGGTTGCAGGCACAAAACTAGGAAATTGGGACTGTAGTCCCTAGCTTGCAAGATTAAGCATTCGAATGGAGGCTTAAAGTCACATGTATTCATGATTGTGCATGCAACTAGGAGTTCAGGTCAGTGAAAAAGAAATCTGGCTAAAGTTTTGGGAATTTGGAGTGGTGGTTTAGCTCTAGGGGGTCCTGTAGCTCCTGAGGAAGGTCATTAAAGTTTTGGTTTGTTGATTCCAATTCCTTAAATGTACTTAGGAGGTTGAATCATATCATAGTAACTCTTCGTCACATTTTTACCCTCGTAGATCGGTGAACTTTGGTAAATGTGGGAGGAGGATTTTATAACCACCCTAAATGTGGCTAATGTGCACCAAAGGTTGAAGCCTTTGAGGGCCTCCTTGGGTACATATACCTGAAATTTTACTAGAGCCCTCAGTATGATTACAAAAGTAGTATTTTGTACTTTGTCCCAAAAATGAGTATCAATGTTGTATGCATTATATTATGAGACAGGGTTTCATACATTGTTTTATTATTAATACAATCACTCTCCTTAATCTTGCTATGATATTTCACTCATTTCATAAAATGTAGTTAGTTTTGAAGGAATTTTTTTATGATTAGTTTTTTAATTCTAAACCCTAATAAGTCCATGGGAGCTCTTGAGGCCATTCGTTTTGGATAAAAAACAACTAGACTTTGTTGGTGCATAAAAAGAATATTTTTTGTTATTTATCAATTTGGTATTTTTGTAACTGATCCTAAAAATACTTTTTGATTCTCACACCCTGTTATACATTCATTATTAAAGTTTACACAAAAAAAGAAACAATACCCTCGTCTCTTAACTATTCCATATTCTCCTTTTCATGGTTAATTTTAAGCTTCTCATTTTATAGCATGGAACTTGAAAGTAAAATAATACACTATGCTGGAAAATTGTTTCCTTCAGACAAACGTGTCGTGGTTTTCATGACCCTTATCTCCAAACTTCTATCTTCTTCTACTTATCTGCATTCTTAACCTGCATTACAACGAAATGAGTAGTACAAACATATTTAAATTGAGTCTCATTTGTGTTATTTCCTTTTTCTTTGATACATATGACGACACATGGAGTGAAACCCTAGACCATGACCTAAAATGAGGAATTTAACCATTTCATGACCCAAGATACTTAAATGAAGATATGATACCTCGAAGAAGATAATGACCATGATGAGTGATGAAGACCATGAGTAAGTGAAGGGAGCGGCAGCGACATAGACACAATAACCAGTGACCAATTTTTTTTTGAAGAGTCACTAAAATGACAAAAAATTGACTTGAAACCCTAACAACACCTTGTAAGAGCATATTTGATCACTAGTGATAGGTTGAACTGGCTAACACTAACATTGGCTCCAACTAGGGATGTTAGCTCCTTGAAGGTGTCAAGAACACCATAGACCAAGTAGCCTTATCCATTGGGCATGGAATCATAACGCAAAGACTAAACTCAAACTGAAAGCTGACTGACTAACTGACTGTCTTGACTATAAAAAACATACTGACTAAACTTACTTATGGCAACAGACCATCAGGATCTTAGGGCCTTCACCTTGGCCTTCAAATCTTGATGATAACCACCCACCTGCTAAATATGTATATACAATTATGTGTAATGATTCCTCCAGTGTAACCTATCTAGCAAGTGGCTACTTACTTGAATTATGTTTGTAATTTTCTTGAGCAGGTAGAACAAACAAAAGCTAGGGAACTTCGAGTTTCCACTAAACATGTGCTCATGATCCATTAATAGAAGAAAATTCATCTTTCTAGATGGCTACAACAAATTGGCAATAGGGTCTATAATAATCTGGAACATTAGGATATCTTGAAAGTCAGAAGAAATACAAGCACACTCTTCGTTTTCTAAATCTGGAGGAAGATCATCATGTGCAAGTGGCTCTAAAACAACCTCTTCTTGATCACTTCTCTCCTCTTCATAAGCTGCTTGTAATGTTTGTTGATTATTCTCTGCCATAATTACATTGTATGAAACCTTCACACATGCCAATTTAAAATTATGATTTGCATGAATCTGCCCTTGAAATAGTGCTTTAGAAAATGGATGAGCTGGAGAGACATATGAGTGGTGAGTGACTAGAGATCCTTGTTCATACATTTCATCAGAAACCTCATCTTAGTCTTCATAAAACTGATCTTGAAATAAAACCTCAGAGAAAGAACACTCTAAAATAACAAGTGAACGACTATCTTCATGCCTCTCATCCAAAAGACATGGTTTTGGATGGTCATGGAAAACTTTAAATGTAGCCACCACTTCAGGTATATTTGTTTCCTCATGTGCTTCAACAGGAAGAATATCAATTTGACTGCCACAAGAATCAAGGTAAACAACTTCTTGTTCACTATTTCCTTGCAAAAGTAGATGATCATTATCATTAGATGGTTCACTACGTAAGTTTTCTATACATGCAATTTCAGAATTCTCACTTAGACCAATTTATTCTTGACTGTTAGGATGCAGATCTGTTCCATCTTCAAGCAAAGAAGAAGTTGATGTTTGTTGTGAATGATCTTTTGTGTCAAAGCAGCTAATCTCTATTATTTTTTGTTGGGAAGAATATTCATAAAGGGCCTCTATGATCTCATAATCTAGACATTCTTCATCACCAAAAGTTTCTTCAAGGTATTGAATGAAGTTTTCAAGGGATTCACAAAAATCTTCAAACAATAAGAATTAATGATGATATTTTCCATAAAACTCAAAGAATGTTATGTGGAATTATTTAAGAGAGAATAAGCTACGTGGCTTCAAACCTTCATACCATGATCTTGATTTTCCTTCTAGAGTAGCCATAAACATTTTCGTCAAACAATCCTCATGAAACTTAATCATGAGCTTATGTATATGCCAATGAAATTTGATTAGATGCAGAATAGCCTCATCCTTGTTTCCATCTATGAATTTGGGCAAATTAGTTTGCCAATCTATGTAAGGAATTCGATTCAAAAAACCAGGAATATGAGCTCGATTCATAGTAGCATACCTTTGAGTAGTTAAATCCATCTTGAAAATAATTAAGACACCAAGAAGTTCTTAAAACTATCAGTTTTTGAATAGTGGAGTCGCCATGAAATTTTTGAACCTTTGGATTCTTCGACACTGGAGTTGCTAGGTGAAATATGCACAACCTTTCTTGTGTCTGATCATTGTTCACAATCAACAATCAGATTTGATCCTTGTCGTTCTTTCCAGAGAAGATATGATCTTTCATTCCTCGGAAACGACATCAAAAATGTTAGTCCTTACAATCTCCTACGCTGAAAAGGAAATCGAAAAGGGTAACTGTGGAGCACCTGGAAGGTATGCTTTTTGATAAGTAATCTAGTGGTTTTTCAATACTATTTCTAATATTTTCTGCATATTGAGCCTAAAAACATAAGGGTTTTGGTAAATTGTGTGAAAATGGGCAAACGAAGCTTAACTACTAATAATCGATTTTTTCTATGCAGAAGGACGCGGAAATAGGGGATTATCGAGTAAAAATGAGAAGCGCAAGGAAAGTAACTGCTGCCCCGTCGACAGGGAACCGGATGCGGACAAGATCAAGCAAAATGGGAGCTGAATAATCCAGGAAAAGGACGCAGGATAACGTGACGGAGAACGCAAGAAGGAAAGAGGAGACTCGAACGAATAGCGAATCCCTCAGGATCTTCGATCCCGAGGGATCGCTGCTTTAAGTTTATCTTTTGTATCTAGACATCTCCGTCATTTCTGTTATATAAAGGTACCACGCCACGGAGCATGGGGGGACGACTGCTATTTTAATTAAAAAAACTCAGAACGATTTTGATCACTGAGATTTTGTAAGATCTGATTTTGTACACTTTTGTTAATGCAATCAATATAAAGGATTTGGTGTTCACTTCGTTTCTACATCTGAAGTAACTCTAAGCAGTGTACCATCGTAGCCAAGGGTCCAGCTCCGACGGTCACTCGCTGTTGTATCGTACGGTGATTTGTGTGGTTTGCATATTTCTTTCATTACAGTAATCCGATATCTCTTTGTTCTGATAGACTATGTTTCTTAATTAATATTTGAAATCTGAATAAGTTCTTTAATTCACGTCTCTGTATTACACAACTGAATCTATTCGAATTGCATTTCTACAGCAAGATATTGGTATGAATGTTATCATTATTGGATTCATATGAGATAATTATTTGTGAGGCTTGAAGATAATATTATCTTGTTCAGAAACACAGTCACATCACACATTACTCTCGGATCGCTGCAGTAGTATAGACCGTGTACATACTTCGGGATCTGCTGTTCCTTTTAGGTTTGCTGTTCCATTTGGATCTGCTGTTCCTTTTAGGTTTGCTGTTCCATTTGGATTTGCTGTTCTATTTGGGTTTGCTGTTCCATTTTATATGATTGACGTTTCCTGTTTATGATAGTTTGATGTTCCATTTCTTTACTGCTGTTCCATTTCTTTACTGAATTGCTGTTCCAGTTTACTTTCGCCAATCTGCCTTTATTGCTTTTGCGTGATAGCATGCCTAAGGCTGTCGTGAGCCCAACAAGACGCTGCCTAGCTCCCTGACCTATAAACCCATGCTTTGGTTTTCTTTCTTTATCAGTTTCTAAAGGGAAGGGTTATTGGTTCCGTACCCTTGACTGATCATCTGCCTTGTGTGATTTCATTTCCTGAATTGGTTTAGTTACAGCTTAGTGTTTGTTTCCTTTCAAGTTATTAGAACGCTATACTGCCGAGCACTACTTGGACAGAATAGCCTCATATTGAGTTACTCCTTGCAAGAACAAAACGATCCCGGATTGACTTAATAATGTGGAATAATTGGTGGTGTGAGAGACCCTAGTTATAGCTCTACATTTTGGCGCCATTGCCGGGGAAGGAGTAATAGCCATTTGTCCTTTATAGAGTAGTGCGCAAATCTGCTAGGAGGGAGTTGGATTTTAAAAACGGAAGGTAAGAACCTGCGTACGGAGCATGTAAAAGCCCTGCTCCACCGTCCGCTCTCTTAGTAGAATTGCCAGTTAAATAGGATTTAACAGTTTAATTGGAGTGCATGACTAATCAGAAAAAGTTAGAAAAAGATCAAAAGCCTCCATCCAAAGCCAAGGGGCCGGTGACCCTTGGAAGAACGACCTTTATAGATGAAATCTACAAGAAAGCCGACTCTCAGCCATCAGTAGGATATAAGAAAGCTAATTCTAGACAGCCTACTAGTTCCCTTCAGGCCTCGGGATCACCATCCGAAGCTTTTGCTGAGGTGCATAGTCGAACAGAGGAGCAGGATTTCCAAGAAATTGAAAATTCAACTCCTGGACCACTGCACGAAGGGACCCAAAGTAACCTTTGTGAAGGAGAAGGAGAAACAGGGGAAATTGAGGAACCTAGATCTCCTATTGAATTAAACCAGTCTTTGAATAGCCCGGATAAGGGAAGCGCTGCGAAAATCCTTGTTGAAGGAATTCATTCACCGCAGACAGTTGGGGCCATTATCATCCCTGATCAAGGGAGTGGTGTCAAGACAATCCCTATTAAGACTATCCCTCCTCAACCAAGGAACACTCTCTTGAAAATCCCTGAAGATTACTGGCATATATTTGATCCCATGGCACAGAATCAGCCAAACACCCAGACCTCCACATTGCAATATCCGATAGTAGATTCTGCAGCAAATGCACCCATGAAAGCCATCCCTCTTCAGCATATTCCCACATTTCATGGCCTCACATCAGAAGATCCGGACGCATTCTTGTTCGAATTTGATGTATTATGTAGAGGATACGACTACACCACCGATCCCCAGAAACTGAAATTGTTCCCCTCTACATTAAAAGGGGTTGCGTTGAGATGGTTTATGGGCTTAGGTGGTGGGGTTATTAACAATTGGGACCAAATGAAAGAAGCCTTTTTAAAGAAATACCAAGATTACTGTAGGTCAAGGGAACTAAAAGATGAAATCTTTCAAATGTCAGCCAGACCAAACGAAACCTTAGAAGAATACGTGGAACGTTTCCAATATAACTTGCAAAGATCCCCTTATGCATCACTACCTCTGCCTGACAACGTGTTGAAAACTGCATTAATTAGAGGTATGAGAGAGCAATGGATCGAAACGTTAAACATCATGGGGAAAGGAGACATTTATCAGGAAAATTTTGCTGATATCATTGATCTGTGTATCAGGAGCTCAAGAGGCAGCACGAGGATCAAACCAGCGGAATATGATCGCTTCCCCAGAGATAACAGAACATTAACAGAGGGAGTAACACGGGTGGAACTTGGAAATTTGCTAGAAAATTTTAAAACTGATATCCTGGGAACACTAACTACACAACTTGACATTGTGCAGGCTAAACAGAAGCAAGCCGAGGCAGAGCAGAATCTAGCCATCTTTTGCCCACGATGCAGGAAGAAGCACAGCCACAAAGAATGCCCGCTGGATACAGTCCAAATATGTGCTATCTGCACCAAGGACCACCTGACCGAAAGCTGCCCTTCACTTCCTGGTCTGAAGGCAGTATACGAAGAAGCAGAAGAGGAGTCAGAACCAGCATATTTTGTTAACCAGCGTCGTCAATGGCAGCCTAGGCAACCAGGTATGTTTTCAGACCCCTCCTCTTCTTTTCAACCCTCGCAGTTCAACACTCAGCAATAGAACATGTGGCAAAATCAGTCCCAACCCCCGTTTTCAAATTGGTCACCACAAATGTTTCCTACTCCGAGTCCTTGGATGTCCCAATTTGGTTGGCCAAACTGCCCTTATCCTCCACCATATTGGCAGAATAGTTCCTATCCTCCACAGTGGACCCCTTCCACTTCGCAAGGCTCATCCTGGCAGACAAGTTGGCCAAGACCGACATATCAGCCAGTAGGATCAATCCCACTCCCGCAACCAACTCTGCCAGCCTTACCACAAAATTCCCAGTCTAATTTGAGATCGCAACTCCCAGCCCAACCCAACCCCAATCCTAATAATAGGCCAGTCCAATCCATTCAAATCATAGACACATCAGAGATTGAGTCTGACCTAAGGGAGTGCAACGATCTTCAGTTAAGATCGGGACGAATAGTAGAAACAGAGGGAGACAAAATGGTTCATATTGAAAATCAGGTACCTGTAGAACAACCCCCACAACGGAAGGATGAAAACAAAGAGCAAAACAATAAACAAGCAAGCAAATCCTCTCCTCCTTTCCCAGAACGATTAGTCATATCTCGACCTATACAACCTCCAAACTTTGACATTCTGGGAGAATTACAAAATTTGTATATAAAGATTCCATTCCTCCAAGCTATACAAGATATTCCTATATATGCGAAAACCATAAAGGAATTATGCATCAAAAAATCAAGGAGGAATACAAATACTAACCCTAGAGTCCAAGTAGTTGGTACTTTATCCGATCTATTATCAGGAAAGGAAACACCTATCAAATATGAAGATCCCGGGAACCCAATTGTAACCGTTCAAATCTATGGCCAAACCCTGACTAACGCTCTAGTCGACCTGGGAGCTGCAATCAACATTTTGACAACCTCCACCTGCCAAAAGCTTGGCATTACGTCAGTAGAACCTACCTCTACTCTGTTAGAATTGGCGGATCGATCTGTGGTTCGACCAGAAGGTACTCTGAATGATGTCATGGTTTCCGTAGATTCATGGGAGTATCCCACAGATTTCCTGGTAATTAATCCTAAAACCCGACTAGATGGACATCCGTTAATCCTAGGCAGACCCTGGCTTGCTACTGCCGATGCCTACATTGGCTGCCGACAGGGAAACATGACTATAGCTAAAGGACCCGATGTCAAAAATTTAATTCTGTACCCTCCAGCTCAGCCAAGCCTGCCAATGATTAAAAATCCTGTATCATATCTCGCTAACAACATCAGATCTCCATTAACCATACAGAAGGCGTTAGACTTCAAGGATCAAACAGAAGACGACGCCATTAACAATTTTATTAGTCAAACTGAAGCTAGAAAACATATGCAGTGTCTTATGATAGAGGCAGCATTTGACAACGAGCTAGAAGAAGATCCCTTAAAAGATCCGCATGATCAGACAATACCAGTAACTGCTGTTGCTAATACTAAAGTAGTGGAAATTGAACCTGGTAAAACTCTGAATATTAACGCCAATCTTACACCAGATCAAGAGATAAAACTTGTTAATCTGTTACAAAAATACAAAGATGCGTTTGCATGGGATTACCCCGACATGAAGGGGATTGATCCTCAATTATGCACCCATCACATTTATATGGAGAAAGACGCAAGACCTGTCCGTCAGCCACAAAGGAGACTCAACCCACACCTAAAAGAGATAGTGAAAGATGAACTTCAGAAGCTCTTAGATGTTAACTTTATTTACCCTATCTCTAACAGTAAATGGGTCTCTCCCCTCGTGGTGGTACCAAAGAAAAACGGAAAATGGAGGATCTGCGTCGATTACAGGGAGTTAAACAAGGCTACATAAAAGGATCACTTTCCCCTCCCATTTATAGATCAAGTATTGGACACGTTAGCAGGGAAGAAATTTTTCTCCTTTTTGGATGGCTTCAGTGGATATAACCAAATCCAAATCGCCCCTGAAGACCAGGATAAAACTACCTTTACGTGCCCTTGGGGAACGTTTGCCTATCGTGTATTACCCTTCGGCCTATGTAACGCCCCTGCTACATTTCAAAGGGCTATTCTCAGTATTTTTGCAGATCTAATAAACGATGGACTTGAGGTGTATATGGACGACTTCACACCGTATGGGGATGAATTTGATCCAGCTCTGGATACCCTGGAAAAAGTTTTACAACGCTGCATTGCTACCAGACTCTGCCTGAGCCACGAGAAGTGCTACATGATGATGACGGAAGGAATCATCCTAGGGCACTACATTTCAGCAGCTGGCATCCAGGTAGACCCTGCTAAAATTCAGATTCTTTTGCTCATCCCTACCCCCACTACTCAAACAGAGGTACGTAGTTTCCTTGGATTTTCCGGATATTACAGACGTTTTATAGAACATTATTCACGAATTGCAGCACCTCTGTATGCTCTGACAGGTAATGTCGATTTTTTGTGGACAGAGAAATGCGACCAGGCTTTTAGAAAATTGAAAAAGTTGCTGTCAATTGCTCCAGTCCTTCGAGGACCAAACTGGAATCTTCCATTCCAGATCTCATCGGACGCCTCGGATACAGCAATCGGTGCAGTCCTAGGACAAGAAGAGGATAAGAAGCCATACGCTATTTACTATATTAGCAAGAATTTATCCTCTGCCGAACTCAATTATACTGTTACTGAAAAGGAATTTTTGGCCGTAATCCATGCTGTTAATAAATTTAGGCATTATATTACAGGTTACCCTGTTGTGTTATATACAGATCACTCTGCTATTAAATATCTAGCAAACAAACTTGTCACGAATGCTAGAGTAACTCGATGGTTGATCCTGTTGCAGGAGTTTGACATCACAATTAAGGATCGACCCGGCAAGGAGAACCCTGTAGCCGACTTCCTCTCAAGAATACCCAAATCAAGCGAAGTAGCAGCCGTGGAAGATCAATTCCCTGACGAACATCTGTTTGCCATTGCCGTTCGCACACCCTGGTATGCTGACGTCGCCAATTACCTTGCAGTGGGTAAGTTACCCAAACACCTAACCCCTCAGGAACGAAAACAAATTGTTCAAAAAAGCACACAATTTTCGTGGATTGGAGACCATTTATTCCATACAGGGGCAGACATGCAAATCAGAAGGTGTATTCGAGAGGATGAGATCCTAGACATCTTAAAGGCTTGTCACAGTGGACCATGCGGGGGGCACTTTGCTGACAAGAGAACAACACATAAGATACTACAGGCAGGGTACTATTGGCTCACAATCTTTAAGGACGCGAAAAAAATTGTGCAGGCCTGTGATAGCTGCCAGCGAGCAGGAAAACCTGGTCAAGCTGATGAAATGCCTCTGAGACCACAACTGGTTATTAAGCCATTTGAACGATGGGCTCTCGATTTCGTCGGACCCATTAATCCACCCTCAAACCAAAGGACATACATCTTGGTAGCAACAGACTATGTTACTAAATGGGTTGAGGCTGAATCATTAGCTAGGGCTACAGAAGATTCGGTAATACAATTTTTGTTCCATTTGTTTGTACATTACGGACTTCCAAGAGAAGTGATTACAGATGGTGGACCACAATTTGTTGGAAACAAACTAGCTGCAACACTTAACAATTATCATATCCAACATAAGATTACTACCCCCTACCATCCGCAGGCAAATGGACAAGTAGAAAACAGTAACAAGATAATTGAGTCAATCTTAACAAAGACCATCGCATCACACAGGCGTGATTGGGCTGCTCGGCTACCTGAAGCTCTGTGGGCTTATAGAACCACATGGAGAAGTACGACAGGCTATTCACCTTATCAATTGGTGTTTGGGAAACAACCAATTTTTCCTATCGAATTTGAGATCCAAACGCTACGAACTGCACAAGAGGTCGGCCTAGATCTGAATGAGGCACAGATCAATCGACTACGACAAATCAACGAATTGGATGAGGTTAGGCTCTCTGCATTACAAAACACAGCATTAATCCAACAGCAGCGAGCTAAGTGGCACGATGCACTTATAAAGAATAAAGTCTTCCATGAAGGAGACTGGGCTCTGTTATACGATTCTCGGTTCCAGGACTTCCCGGGGAAACTCCAGACTCGCTGGCTAGGACCATATGAGATCCAGAAGGTGCACGACAATGGGACCCTCACTCTGACCACGATTGACGGTTCTGGACATACGTTCAAAGTAAATGGCCACCGAGTTCATCTCTATCGAAGACCCCTTACTCGGGAATCCTTTTGTCAACAGCTTCAGCAAGATACTGATTTGGAGATCCTAGGAGAGGAAGTGAAATCTTCCTCACCCATAACTTAAGCAATTTGTTTTTCGTAATTTGTACATAACACCCTGTACATATGTTCTTTTCATTTTTGTTTGCAGTATTTTGGTTAGGCACTGGGTTGATTTTGCTGTTCCTTTTTAAAAGGAACAACACCCGTTTGATTTTGCTGTTCCTTTTTAAAAGGAACAACACTTTTGGTGTTTTGTTGTTCCTTTGTAAAAAAGGGACAGCACTTGTTGTTTTTGCTGTTCCTTTGCGAAAAGGAACAACACTTTTTGCTTTGCTGTTCCTTTGCGAAAAGGAACAACACTTTTTATTTTGCCGTTCCTTTGTGAAAAGGAACAACACGTTTGTGTTTTGGAATTTTTGCTGTTCCTTTGCAAAAAGGAACAGCGCTTTGGCATTTTGGAATTTTTTGCTGTTCCTTTGCGAAAAGGAACAACACTTTTTCGTTATGCTGTTCCTTCGCGAAAAGGAACAACACTTTTGGTTTTTGCTGTTCCTTTACGAAAAGGAACAACACTTTTTGGGCTTTGCTGTTCCTTTGCGAAAAGGAACAGCCCGTGTGGATTTTTGCTGTTCCTTTGCAAAAAGGAACAGCCCGTGTGGATTTTTGCTGTTCCTTTGCGAAAAGGAACAGCCCGTGTGGATTTTTGCTGTTCCTTTGCAAAAAGGAACAACACTCTTTGTGCTTTGCTGTTCCTTTGCAAAAAGGAACAACACTCGCATATCCCTTTTTTTCAAGATGCAGAATGTCTTTAATTCCACTATTTTCCGCAAGACGAATCATCCACATGCTCAGACACCATCTATTTGGACGTCTTGCGATTATGCTCTCCTAAATCCTTTAGATATAGCAATGACATTATGCAATGAACTTAAAAGCATGTTATACCGAAACCTGCATATCATAAATCGCTATTGTTTTAACAGTCAGCAGATATAAGAAGATAAGAGGAGCGACACTAACTTTCGTCTTTACTGTCATTATCTTGTTCCTGAACCATGGTTTGGCAATTTTTATCATGTCGATTTCCCTAAAAATTTCCTTGATCATCATTGAGGAATATGAGCAAACATTTATATCTGTCTGTTGGGATTGTAAGACTTCTTCCACCATTCCCCGCTCTTAAGGAGTGCGGAGCCACCCTTATGTGTAATTGAACAAAAGAAAAAGAAGTGTGCTACAAAATAAGAACAAAAGAAAAAATAAAACTAAATATATGAAATCGTCAAATGCAGGATAGGGGGTCTCATTCAGAGCCAGCCTACCATGATCATAAGGATGGAAGCGAAGTGGCATTCCCATTATGGCCACCACACCAGGGATATGGTCTAAAGGAAAAATAACAAGCAAACCTTGGAACAGGAGGTCTCATCACGAGCCGGCCTGACCACGTTTCGTGCCTACCTTGTGAATGGCATTATGGTTATCTGGTCACCAAGCCAGCATAATGGCCTGCATTTTGACGAAGCACTCTTCAGTACATACACAAAGGATAATGGTTCTGGAGGGTGAGATAAACAACTTTTCCAAGGTTATGAACACCTGTTGGTAGCAGAGCTCTGTTAATGGCATTGGAGTCGTAATATTTACACCAACAGGTATGATATTTAAGTCTGTTTGTCTTTTATTTCCTTTGCATGTATCATATGTCACACCCTGATATAATTATCGCATGAGTATTATCACCAATCATGGCAACGGAATTGACAATGACTACTGAAGACTTCGTACGGTTGACAGACGTCCAACCCTCGGTTCCTCATTATATCACACTGGCTTATCTTAAAAGCGATCCATTTTTCTGCCTCGATTTCGGTACTTCACTGTCTTTTTACAACATGGCATGATTTCCATCTGCTGTACTTTATGATTTGACTCCCGACTGGCTGCTGCTCCTCTCTTTGACGGCTGGGGGCAGCCTATCAGATCGCGGGGGGGGAGGTGACCTCATTACTCCAATGGTTACGTGGCTGCACATCATTCGGGCGAAAAAACAACACGATTTAACGGTATGATGATCTCATTCTACGGACTGCCACCCACGATCCTTCTCTTTGATGCATGCTCTGCGAAAATCCTTCCTAAAATAGCATCGAGTATCCTCTCTGTTCGGTAAATACTGCGGACAGTTGCTGTTCCATGCCCGAGTTCATTTCTGAGAGTAAGCTATGGGCGGGAAAACAATCCGAAGAGAACCGCACAAGCTGATCGCGTCTGATGCTGCCCGTGAAATTCTAGAAAATGCAGGATGGTTGAATTACTTCAACCGCCTGCAAAAATCGAACGAGGCTGTAGCGTTGGAATTCCTGCAAAATCTGCAGGAAAACCACTCTATAGTCGGAGGAAAGCGGATAGAAGTCATGGAGGACATCATTGCAGAAACCTCAGGATTACCAGCTGTTGGACCCAGATGGGAGCTGAAGAAGGAAAGACTGCAGAAAGAAATGGAAATTTTCCAAAGCGAAGGCCAAAGTCTGACAGTCAAAGGGAAAGGAGTTCTACCGACGACACTGGGGGAACCCTGGACCGAGCTGGCGAAAATAGTGCAGAGCTATATCACCTGCGAGGGGAGGAAAGATGTGGTAAGGGCTCGTCACTTAAAACTTCTAGCTGTTTTGAAGGGAAAATGCTCTGTAAATCTCCCTACCTTTTTAAATTCATTATTACATGATGCGGCCCGAAGTTTGAAGAAAGCTCGGCACACAGAGACGGTTGTTAGCCACCACGGACTGATTCGGCTCATAATAAGCCACAGTCTTGCCCAACAACAAGACACTTGGGAGGAATTGGTTGAAACAGTCAAAATGGGACTGGCTTTACCTCGAACCTCCAGCACACTGGAACGTTCAGAAGAACATAAGGAGCCAACAACAGAAAAGCAAGCTGTTTCAAAACGAAAGCAGTCCTCCGATACGCCGGAACAATCAGAGAAACGTAAGAAGTCGGCGGCAGAAAAACAGGCTGTGTCGAAATGGAAGCGATCCTCCGATACGCCGGAACGACCAGAGGAACCTAGAGAACCTGTTGGCACTCCCAACCTGCCTGAAAGACCTAGGAATTCAGCTCGATTGGTTCGAATAAGGGGAAGGTTGGAAAAGATTCAGAAAACTGTGACCCAACCAATCGAAATCGAGGACGAACCTTCGGAAGAGGAAGGTGAATTACCCGAAGGAAATGCTAAGCAATTAGAGGCTGGAACTAACCAGCCAGGAGAAGGAATCGAGGAAGAAAATGCACAATCTATGGGTAGCCCGTTGCAAGACCATCCAGGAGAAGAGGAATTGGCAGCAGTTCTGGCCAACATGGGAGAATACGGCCAAGCCTCCAGTCCAGAAGGCATCCCTGACGGTCCTGCAGAAGAAGAGTTACCTGAAGAAGGGCATGCAGAAGAAGCAGGGGAAGGAAACCTGCCCGGTAATGAAGCAGAAGACATCAATTCGGGACAATCTGTCCCCAGGGCACCGGAAGATGTTCCGGGAGAGGAAGAAGGAGTAAAATTAAAGGCCAAACCCTCTGCTGAGGCTAGGGAAATTGCAAAATTGAAGAAGAATCACCAGAGGATGCTGGGCACGACAGCCAGACTTCGGCAACAAATCAGAATGTTGAAAGCCAGTCTGAGAATACAAAAAACTGCAAGGCAAAAGAAAAGGACCACGGCAGCAAGAACCCCGAGGGTTAGGGTTCGTTTTGAAGGACGAAACCCCATAAGGAGACCTACTGTTGAGGAACAGTCCGCTGTTCCGAATGTTAATGAGGAACAGGGTGCTGTTCCAATAGAAACTGCTGTTCCATCTGGCCCGGAGGAACGAATGGACATTCCAATGGAACAACAAGAGGTTCCGGTGGTAGGAAGACCACACCAACCCTTTGTTCGCATTAAAAAGGAGACGGATAGCAAAGAGGTTCAAACGGAAACACCCCCCTCGGGTGTAATTCGGGTCCTAAATTCGAAACAACGCAATAGGAAAGTCCAGGTTAAACTTCCAGCTTCTACGACTGCCTGGAAGAAAGACCCGAAAACCAGGACCTTGCATAAAATGATGAAGGAAGCCCAGCAGGAGGCCGAGCAGTTGTGAGAAAAGACGGTCCCCAAGGAAAGATATGAGGAGCTCCAACAACAACTTCGAAACATCAGTCAGTCTGAAAGCAAGGCCTTTGAAGGATGGAAGAAGGAGCAGGAAAAGGTTGCTAAGGTAACTCGTCGACTAGATAGTGTTGTTAAGCAGATGGACACCTTGTGTTCCTTGTATACTGATGTTTTGACTTGTAGAGCCCCTGCTAAAAATTATGCTTTATTTTTGCTTGAACGTTATTTGAGATTAAAAATAAAAGCTGTTAGGGCAGGAGCACCCATCCATATCAACACTGTTAATGATTTTATAGATTGCTGCAAGCACTATGGAGTTAAAGTTCAAAGATTGTTATGTGAATTCTACTTGCACAACCTTGTCTTAGACCAGGAAACTGATTTGAATCCTGGCCCTTTCGTTGGCGATATACAATTTCAAGCCTTTATCTCATTTGGGGTGAATCAGTTAAAATGGTTTAAAGCTTACAACATCTTTCAGAGGCAAGAAAATAGTTTAGACCTTTGGGTACGAGCTGAACCTAGGGACCCAGCAGCATTATGGATAGAGCATAGGAGTATGATGAGGATCCCAGGTGTCATGAAGATATTAGGTCCCATGCATGAAGACTTGATCCGAAATGGTCTGGAGTATTTCCTGACTATTAAAGACCAGGCCTTCCATGCTGCAAAGTTTCAATACCGAACCTCTAACCCAAACATCCAGCTCAGGGAACCCTTTAACTTTGAGAATTTTGAATTGGCTGCCAGTCGATTGAGTCTCTATGGGGAACGGATTCTGCGAGCAGGCCCATTTTGGTTGTGATATCGGTTTCGCAGTCCAATTGTTTGGCATCCTGCACCTGGATATCAGGCTCTATATGAGATGCCTGCAGATCAGTTAGACCAGTTCTTTGACCATCTAGTTGCTAATCATGGTTGTCGGCCTCTTCGAGAGATCCCTTCTCCGGCCTACTCTCTCACAGCCCTGCATGTCAATTACAACGTTTTCATGAGGACATGAAACAGGGTAAGCAGGGGGGTGTGTGGAGCACCTGGAAGGTATGCTTTTTGATAAGTAATCTAGTGGTTTTTCAATACTATTTCTAATCTTTTCTGCATATTGAGCCTAAAAACATAAGGGTTTTGGTAAATTGTGTGAAAATGGGCAAACGAAGCTTAATTACTAATAATCGATGTTTTCTATGCAGAAGGACGCGGAAATAGGGGATTATCGAGTAAAAAGGAGAAGCGTAAGGAAAGTAACTGCTGCCCCGTCGACAGGGAACCGGATGCGGACAAGATCAAGCAAAATGGGAGCCGAATAATCCAGGAAAAGGACGCAGGATATCGTGACGGAGAACGCAAGAAGGAAAGAGGAGACCCGAACGAATAGCGAATCCCTCAGGATCTTCGATCCCGAGGGATCGCTGCTTTAAGTTTATCTTTTGTATCTAGACATCTCCGTCATTTCTGTTATATAAAGGTACCACGCCACCGAGCGTGGGGGGACGACTGTTATTTTAATTAAAAAAACTCAGAACGATTTTGATCACTGAGCTTTTGTAAGATCTGATTTTGTACACTTTTGTTAATGCAATCAATATAAAGGATTTGGTGTTCACTTCGTTTCTACATCTGAAGTAACTCTAAGCAGTGTACCATCGTAGCCAAGGGCCCAGCTCCGACGGTCACTCGCTGTTGTATCGTACGGTGATTTGTGTGGTTTGCATATTTCTTTCATTACAGTAATCCGATATCTCTTTGTTCTGATAGACTATGTTTCTTAATTAATATTTGAAATCTGAATAAGTTCTTTAATTCACGTCTCTGTATTACACAACTGAATCTATTCGAATTGCATTTCTACAGCAAGATATTGGTATGAATGTTATCATTATTGGATTCATATGAGATAAGTATTTGTGAGGCTTGAAGATAATATTATCTTGTTCAGAAACACAGTCACATCACACATTACTCTCGGATCGCTGCAGTAGTATAGACCGTGTACATACTTCGGGATCTGTTGTTCCTTTTAGGTTTGCTGTTCCATTTGGATCTGCTGTTCCTTTTAGGTTTGCTGTTCCATTTGGATTTACTGTTCTATTTGGGTTTGCTGTTCCATTTTATATGATTGACGTTTCCTGTTTATGATAGTTTGATGTTCCATTTCTTTACTGCTGTTCCATTTCTTTACTGAATTGCTGTTCCAGTTTACTTTCGCCAATCTGCCTTTATTGCTTTTGCGTGATAGCAGGCCTAAGGCTGTCGTGAGCCCAGCAAGATGCTGCCTAGCTCCCTGACCTATAAGCCCATGCTTTGGTTTTCTTTCTTTATCAGTTTCTAAAGGGAAGGGTTATTGGTTCCGTACCCTTGACTGATCATCTACCTTGTGTGATTTCATTTCCTGAATTGGTTTAGTTACAGCTTAGTGTTTGTTTCCTTTCAAGTTATTAGAACGCTATACTGCCGAGCACTACTTGGACAGAATAGCCTCGGATTGAGTTACTCCTTGCAAGAACAAAATGATCCCGGATTGACTTAATAATGTGGAATAATTGGTGGTGTGAGAGACCCTAGTTATAGCTCTACAGTAACCTCAAACCACTTCAGCTCAGTAGCTAGCCCTACTGAGCATAAGAGGGATCTATTTAAGTCTCTTATCAGTGATATGACTCTAAAGGAAATGAATTTTAGGCTAGATATGTGTATTTGTTTGTGAAAATTTGGTTTTTTAAGGATTTGTTGAACTTAGGTTTGGAGCCACAAGTAAGTCTAGGCTGTGGAAATGCAGGAGAAAACATAAGAAGGAGCTAGATATCAAAAACCATGGTGTAATTTGAGTATTTGTTAGTGTAGTATGGAGTATGTAGTGTGGAAGAAACTAATGAGCATAAATACACATGATTTCATTAGCTTACGAAGACAAAACACATAACTATGAAAACTAGATAACAAAGCTTGAAAAACAAGAATGTTGAGTATTTTATCACAAGGTATTCATAGAAATAAGAGATATAATGTAGATAAAGATGTTTAGACCATGCAAAAACAAAAATAATGAAGTACAAGAACCATGAAATCACTGGGCTAGAGTTCCTTGAAAATAGCTGCAACCTGTATCTGTATTAGCTGAAAGATGATGACAATGCAAGCTGCCTTCACAAAAATTTCAACTCTCTTCTCCTGAGGAGAAATGATACATATAGACTCTCCTTAACCACTTTCCCACCATCAAGAGTCGAATTCCTTGGTGGAGGAACTGACTCCAAGATTCTCTCAACCAACAAGTGAGAGTGAGAAGGTGAAACTCAAACACTTCATGAAGAGTTTTTTTATGAGTTTGCTTCTTTTATGAGGCCTAATAAACATACAAAAAAAACCTATGATGTGCATTTATTCATTCCTACATCACTTAGCCTCGAAACTAGTGCCATTACATAGAAAATTTTGACTTTGACCAAGTTAGACTAGAAACTGGAAATTTTACATAGTGAAATTTTCCAAATAAAAACACAAAAAATGCAAAAGCGTAGCGCCAACTTTGAGCTAATTTTTGAGAAGAACAGTTTGAATTTCTGAATTTGGAGCATGGGAAGTCTTTCAAATATTCATTCTCCCAAGGTCACTCTAGAAGCGCAGCGCCTGTCAAAAGATGGTCTAGAATGCTAATTTTTTGCAACTTTTTTGCATTTTTATCCAAAACTAAGCCACCTCTCCAAAATCTAGGCAAATGGGTTTTTAGAGAATGGAAAGAAATTTCCAAAAATGTATACCTTTCCTCAATTGGATGCATGAGGAAAAATCTTAGCGCCAAGGCGCTGCACTTCTGGAGCAGCTGAATTTTTGAACTTAGACAAAAAATTCTAAAAAAACTCACAATGCTCAGAATTTGCTCAAAATTGGAGGGAATGTTTAAAATTATGTTTATTCTAGCTTCATGGATGCCTCAACAAGCATCTCTAAGTTTCCCTTATCCTTTTGGACTTTTGTGGCCCCCTTGAGCTTGTTTTCAAGTTGCTTTACCTTGACATTGGCGATCATGTTTTGAGCTTGGTAGTGGTGCGCCATGTGTCTAAGCAACTGATTGTCTTTGTTTGCCTTCTCAAGGAGCTTCTCCAAATGTTCATTCACTCTATTGAGCCAATATTCCTTATCTTGATGAACCTCTAGGGCGATCCTATCCTCTAGGTCTAGGTCTTCGTTCAATAGAATGTGTTCTTGCTCCTCTTGCAAAGCTTTCTTGAGGCCTCTTGTTCTTGGTATTTTCCTTTTTCCTCTCACCTCTGATGCTTCAGGCTCGCTTGATTTCATGATCTCCTTGCCTTTGCCGACTTGCTGCATTAACTTGGCTTTTTCCTTTTCTAGGATCAACTCCTTTGCTTTGAGTTGACTGTTTTCCTGTTCAAGGAATGATATAACATACTTTTCCCTTTCCAAATTGATCGCCAGCTCCTTGATTTGGTAGTCCTTGTCCCTGATAGTCTGTCTCATGTTTGTGGTCTGATCCTCAGTCTCTGGATCAATTAGTTCAAACTCATGTTCAATTGTGTCTTTATCCTTTGTTGTCGATTCCTACTTTGTCGATGAAGAAGGCTTGGACCCTTTCTCTTTGTGAGAAGAAAACACAAGCCTCTGCCCTTTCTTATACACTTTAGTCACCTCAGGTTTGGATAGCTGAGTCTTCTCCACTGATTTGCTAGAGGACCCCACCTCCATTTGAATGAAAAATAAACTGTGAGGTATGAATGGAAATGAAGTGATGTGAAGGTGGATTTTGACAAAATGATAGAGGAGGTTTGAAAAAGGTGGATATGAACTTTGGAAGCTGATGAAAATGAGTGAAGAAACAGTGGAAGAGTGATCTACTTGCAAGGAGGAAAAACAAGGTTTGTAATGAAAAATGCCCAAAAACCTCTAGGAATGAGCTAGGGTTTTACTTTTTGAGGGGTAAAAATTTGTTTTGAGGTGAATTTAATGGTTAAAATGGTTTATTAAACATGTATGTAGGTGTAGGAAACCATTTTACATGGTTTAGAAACCAAAAATAAAGATGGCCATTTTCACCCTATCATTTCCCATCCAAATTTCACTACAAACCCTAACTTGAAGAATCATTGACATGAGATGAATTTGGAAAATAAAAAGAGGGATAATGATAGTGTACTTACTTGTCCCTTGGCTTATAATTCAATAAAATGAATCTTGCAAGTGAAAAATTGAGATTTGGGAGAGTTTTGAAGGATTTCTGGGCACTCTGTCCTGTGCACAACCCAGTGTTCCTACACGCAATGCCAAAGCACAGTGCAGTTCACAGAAGCGCAGTACCACCTTCCAAACAACTTTTGGAGGCCTTAAACTTCTCCAAATTTATAGCTTTACATCTTGTTGGAAAGGTCTTGAAGTCTGCTATACGATGGACACCTCAAGCATGTAATTTGGACACTCCATGAGGGAGAAACATTGATTTTCCCATGGTCACTAAAAAAACTCAGGGTTTCTCTAACAAGAACGTAGCATCAACTTGCAGATTACTTTTTGATGCCTTTAATTGACCCAAATCAAAATTTGCAGGTACCATTGGAAATCTTAAAATTTCTTCTACACAATATAGGCCTCAATCACTGACAAAACCTGCTCCAAACCCCTAAAAAACTATCTTGAAGTCATGTTGTCTAGAAGTGAAACAACTATCTCGTAACAAGTGTATTTTGGGCATTTATTTCAAATCATAACACCTGTGCATAAAATGAAGGATGTTTTTGTTCCTTGGACTATAATGGACACAAACCTCTTTCACTTTTGTAAAATTACTCCATTGGGTCAGAAAAATATTTTGAAGCAAACATGTCCATATTAGGAATGATGAGGCGAGGTAGTGTACTGCAACATTGTCTTATTTGAAATTAAATGTTACCTTTACCTTTATTTTGACTTCCCTAAGCTGCTAACTCCATTTATCCACTGAATCACATGATGGACATGTTTTTTTTTGACATATGGTATCATGACGACACATGGAGTGAAACCCTAGACCATGACCTAAAATGAGGAATTTAACCATTTCACGACCCGAGACACTTAAATGAAGATATGATACCTCGAAGAAGACAATGACCATGATTAGTGATGAAGACCATGAGTAAGTGAAGGTAGCAACAGTGACATAGACATAATAACTAGTGACCAAATTTTTATTTGAAGATTCTTTGAAATGACAAAAATTTGGCTTGACAACCTAACAACACCTTGTAAGAGAATATTTGATCACTGGTGACAGGCTAAACTGACTGACACTAACAGCTTCCACCTATAATACAGACCAGTCAATCACATGATCAACATCCTACACATATCTCTTAAGCAATGAAACATGGAAAATACCATGGAATTTCACTGTTGGAGGTAGTGCAAGTTTGTAGGCCACTTGTCCAATCCTCTCAAGGATCTCAAAAGGCTTACAATACTGAGGTTCCAGCTTGGCAGATGATCCAATCCTCAAGGATCTCCTCTTGGGCTTGATGCGCAAGTACACATGTTCTCCATCCTGAAACTCCTTAAATACCTTGTGTTGATATGCATAACTCTTCTTCCTATCCTATGCTTTCTTTAAATTCCTCTTAAATGCCTACATTTCATGTTCCATCTCTGCTAACATGTCATGCCTAATCAACAACCTGTTCACTGGATCACTCCATCTAATAGGAGTATTACAACTATGCCTTTAAAGAACCTCAAATGGACTCATCTTCAAGGAGTCCTGATACCCATTGTTATATGCAAATTCTACCAGTGGAAAATACTCCTCCCACTTCCTCTACTGAGGCATGATGTGCATCCTCAACATGACCTCAAGAATCCTATTAATCCTATCTATTTGTCCATTTGTATGTGGATGATAAGATGTATCGAAAGCAAACTCTATCCCCAAACCTGCAAACAACTCTTTCCAAAACCTGGAAGTGAACTTGGCATCTCTGTCTGATATGATATTCTTGGGAACACCATGTAATTTGACTATCTCCCTATGAAAATCTAAGCTACCTGAGTAGATGAATTCATAGACTTAATTGCAATTAAGTGAGCCACCTTACTCAACCTATCCACCACATCCATGATGGAATTATGTTGACTCAATCTCATCGGAAAAATTGTAGTGAAGTCCATGGAAATGACTTCCCATTTCCACTATGGAATCATAATCAACTATAATAAAACCACCTAGATTCTTACACTACTTTTACATGTTGACAATCCAAACATCTAGGAACAAACTCAACCACCTCTTTCATGAAGTTTAGCCAATGATATAATTTCTTAAATGTTGTCAATGCCTTATGATATCCGGGGTGACCTAAATACGACTTAACATGAAACTCCCTCAAGATAAGCTTCTTCAACTCAATGTCATCTGGTACATAAGTCCTATTCCTGAATATGATTAAACCATTTGATGTGAGATGATACTCCTCATCCCTATCCCCTTCACCCTATTGCTATAAAGTTTGCCTCAACTACTGATACTAGTCATCATGTTATCCTTCCTACAAGATCCACACTTGCAAGTCTGTCCCATAAGAACTCATTGTTGTGATATGATTCACCCACACTCTCATATTAAGAGCATATGCAACCTTATTTCCCTTTCCCTTGACGTAATTGATCTAGAAGGAAAACTCACTGAGAGTAGCCAACCATATAGCTTTCTTGACATTCATATTAGGTTCATAAAACAACTACCTCAGTCCATTATGATCATTCATCATAATAAACTACCTACCAAGAATATAATGTCTCCACATTTGCAATGCATGAATGATAGCTACCAACTCAAGATCAAGCATCACATAGTTATGATCATGCTCATTCAACTTCCTTGAATCATAGCCTACCACCTATCCTTCGTGAATCAACAATCCACTAAGTCCTCTCTTGCAATCATCTATACAAACTATAAACTCTTTATTTGGATTTGCAATCTTCAAAATTGGAGCTTTTGTAAGAAAATTCTTCAACTACTCAAGACTAGCTGCACAATCCTAAGTCCATTCAAATTTCTTCCCTCTTCGCTGCAAGGATGTAATAAGAAAGGTAATCTATGAGAATTTCATGATGAACCACTTGTAATAACTTGCTAGTCCCATTAATGTTCTAATCTCATCAACATTCCTAGGAGCTGCCCACTCCATGATAGCTCTGATATTTTCTGGGTCCACTGCTATACCTTCTCTGGAAACAACATGTCCCAAGTAATGAACTAGAAACTACACTTACTAAGTTTGTCATACAACTGATATTCTCTTAGCAATCTCAATACCATTGCCAGGTGTTCTGCATGCTCTTCCTCATTCTTAGAATATATCAATATGTCATCAATGAATACTATCACAAACTTGTGTAGATAAGGGCACAAGACATTATTCATTAAACACATGAAAGTAGATGGAGAATTATTAAGATCAAAAGGAACCACTATGATCTCATAATGCCCATACCTCATACATAATGCAGTATTATATATGCACTCTTATTTGATTCATACTTGATGATATAATGATCTCAATTCAATCTTTGAGAACATTGTTTGTGCCTTCAATCAATCAAATAAGTCATCAATTTGTGACAAAGGGTACCTTTTCTTCATCGTCACCTTTTTCAACTTCTTGTAGTAAATGCACAACCTGAGAGTACCACCTTTCTTCTTTACAAACAACATTGGTGCACCCCAAGGTGATGCACTTGGCTTAATGTATTCTTTATCAAACATTTCCTTAAGCTGTAAATTAAATTCCACTAACTCTGGAGTGCTTATCTTGTAAGGTTCCATTGATGCTGGTGCTTCTCTTGGTACCAAGTCAATAGAAGAGTACACATCCCTATGAGGTAGTAATGCTGAAATCTCTGGTAGAAATACATATTAAAATTGATGCAAAACTAGATACCTATTTATAACTTCAACATCCTCAACATCCTTCCCCTTGTCACTAGAAACATGCATTGCAAATAATACACACCCTTTCCTACAACTGCGCTTAGTCTACATAGTTGTAAACATTCTCATCGATGTAGGTTTCTTCTGAGCCTGCAAGATTCTATTCTCTCCATCATCATTTAAGAACTCAATATCATTTTCATAATAATCTACCTTAGTCCTGTGAAGGTACAACTAATCCATAGCCAAAATCATATTGTACAAACCCAAAGGAAGCACATTTAGATGTGTTTATGTAGGCATACCATTCATCTCAAATGCACAAGTTCTCACCTAATGATGAACTCTTTTATTAGTACCTGTATCCTACTACACCAACCAAGAATTTGCATCAAGTCAAGATTAACATAACTATAATTAGATCCTGGATCAATCAAAATGGAAACAAATCGATCAGATATCTTACCTTCCATCTCAATAATGGATGCCTAGTGATTTTCCTGCTTTTTATCAAATGCTGCATAAATATAAGGAATGTTCTGTCCAACATCCCCAATTGTCCTTGTCTCCTGAGAAATATGGATATGAGGTCTACCACCTTGGTACAATAAAAAATATTTCTTATGGTGATCTTTCCACAAATCTAACATTGCAATGGTTCCTTGCCACTACCTTTATTCTGCTGCTCTCAAGGATGAGATCCATGTCCCTTCTCTGTTGTACTGTTTTTTTTAAGGGGCCACATTTTATTTGTCACTTGCATCCAGAGGTATTTCCAACTTCAGAGGCCATTTTCCTCTGGTATTGTCATTGCCTTTCTATTCACGCTTAGGCTCAGCCTTGAACTTCGACTTCTTATAACATTGATTTAAGCTCCCAATTACTTCCTCCAATAACTAAGGCTCATCATAATTAATTTGATCCTTGAATGTTAATGACAATCCACTGATGAATCTTTGAACCATCATCTTCTCATCTTTGAGGTAAGACACATACCTCAACAACTAGAGAAATTTATTCGCATACTCTTCATCTATCATAAACTCCATCTTCAATTTGTAGAACTCAACCTTACCATCATAGTATCTCTCAGACGATTACTTCTTCTTGAATATTCTTTTGAACTCATGCAAACTCAAATCCTCTCTCTTGATGCCTCTGACACACTTCACATCTTCCCACCAAATATTTGTGTTTCCCTTGACACTAAAGACAACTATCCTGGCCTTCATGTTTTATGTATAGTCATGCAAATCGAAGAACTTCTTCATCTCAAGCAACCATGCTTTTGCATCTTCGAGTTTCTTCAACTCTCCATAGAATGTAGGAGGTTTGGATTCGTTGAACTCATATGGAAAGTATCCCCTCTCACTCCTCCTATCAGGATGATAGCGATGATGACCATGATGTCTCTTTGAACTAGAACTAGAATATAACCCATAACCACTACCTCTCCTATTAGGTGTATCCATCCATCTACCACCTATGACTATGTAATCCTTGTCCCACCTATGTCCTCCATGAAACCTTATACCATACGCCCCTTTAGTCCTTTCTTCCTATCCATTTCTAATCCTTGGTTGTCTGTGTCTTTGAAAATTTGATAATTTTTGAAGGATCATTGCATTGACATCGAATTTCTTTTCCTGAGCCTTGGAAATCCTTTCCTATGAGTGAATTATCTTATTATTATCTACCTTGCAACTTTTGATTTCTTCCTTTAAACTTCTAAAGGTATTTGCTATGTCAGGAGAATACTCTTCCCCATGCTTCTTGACTGATCTATAAGGAGAATCATGTGGACTGTAATCCACCATTCTACTTGTCATCTGTGATATTCTTCTTCATGTAAACATATCATGTCACGTAAACCAAATATAAACATAATCAAACATACCTCAGAGAAGTTCAGGGGAAGTTATCTCTTCTGCACAATCAATCTAGATTAGCACGATATATGCATGCATATGAATGACATGCATGCATAACAATCACATCCTACCATCTAGTCCAAGAGTTTGAACCTAGAAGCTCTGATACCAATCTATAACATTCCACCCCACATTACCTAGTTTTACAAGCCCTCTGGGTAATTGTGAAGCGACTTGCCACTATGACATGACCTGACCTCCTAGTTCTAGATAAGGAAGTGAGGCCTACAACTAAGACTTACTGACCTTCCCTAGGAACCACAGATTACTTAGAGGCTAAACAACCACCTCAGGTGACCAATCCCATAGATAGAACCCTTTTTCTCAGACCTACTCCTATAATTGCACCCCTGAAACTTCCTGCATATGGTTGTGAGCCTCAAACCAAACTCACAAGCCTTTCTCCATGCGGTTATGAACTTAAATCCTCAGTTCTGTACGTGAGATATGAGCCACTTTTCTAGGATAGCTTCTAGACTACTTCCCAAAACTTCCCGTAACTTTGCAAAATCATATTTTCCATAATGACAATGCTAATCATTCAAACTTGAAGTCAGAAATTGACCTAGACTGACTAGAACACCATAGACATTTCATCAAACATATGGTAAACATGTGATTTATAGGTCATGAATGCATATCTGAGTGTAAATCCTTGTACTTTAGTTGAAAATATCAAAGAAGGTCTAATGACCTCTCAAGTAGCCACAACCACACTTCTTATTCTATGAATTAATCAACTATTCATTAAATTATCAAAGAATAAGAAGAGCCATAACTAGAGCACATCATAAACCATGCTTATAACCAACATATAGCCAACATATAACCAAAATATTAACCATGACAAAACCACCATCAAAGTAACATGAGGGATCTGTAACAACCCTAGGTTGAAAATGTAATAAATTTAATAAAGGAAAAATAAAATCAAGGTCAGGGGACATGTAACCCAAGCTAAATCTTGGGAAACACATCCTAGTGGGTGTTCATTTGGTTTATTATGGCTAAGGGGAAATTGGAAAAGGCATGAGAAAATGATTTGAAAAGGAAAAATGCATTAATTGGAATTTATTTATGAAAAATGGAAAATAGGAGAAAAGGAAGGTGAAAGGTCATAGGTTGTATGTGAGGAGGAAATTGAAGGAAAATACAGGAAAATGAAGAAAATAGAGGCCTCAATGATTAAAAGTATTTTGTGTTAGAGGATTTGTATTTATGTCATCTATTGTTTTGGAAAGTTTCATCAAGTTTTGGGTAGTGATTTGTCTAGCCTTGAAAAGGTGACACAAATTTCAGAGTTGTAGGCACAAAACTAAGAAATTGGGACTGTAGTTGCTAGCTTGCAGGCTTATGCATGTGACTGGAGGCCTAAAGTCACATGGATGCATGCTCGTGCATGCGACTAGGAGTTCAGGTCAATGGAAAAGCAATCTGACTAATGTTTTGGGAACCTGGAATAGTGGTTTAGCTCTGGGGGATATTGTAGCTCCTGAGGAAGGTCACTAAAGTTTTGTTTTTCGATTCCACTTCCTTAAATTTACTTAGGAGGTTGGGTCATATCATAATAAATCTTCATCACATTTTTACCCTGGTGGACTGGTGAGCTTGGGTAAATGTGGGAGGAGGTTTTTATAGCCACCCTAAATTTGGCTAATGTGCACCAAATGTTGAAGCCTTTAAGGGCCTCCTTGGGCACATATACCTAACATTTTACTAGAGCCCTCAATCTCATTACAAAATTTATATTTTGTACTTTGTCCCAAAAAATGAATATCAATCTCGTATGCATTATATTACGAGACAAGGGTTAATACATTGTTTTCCTATTAATACAATCACTCTCATTAATCTTTCTTTAATATTTCACTCATTTCATCAAATGTAGTTAGTTTTGAAGGTATTTGTTTATGATTAGTTTTTTAATTCTGAACCCTAATAAGTCCATGGGAGATCTTGAGGCCATTCGTCTTGGAAAAAAAGCAACTGGACTTTGCTGGTGCACATTTTTTTTGTTGTTGTTGTTTATCAATTTGGTGTTTTTGTAACTAATCCTCAAAATAGTTTTTTATTCTCACACCTTGTTACATGTTCGTTATTAAAGTTTACACAAAAAAGAAACAATACCCTCATCTCTTAACTATGCCATATTCTCCTTGTCAAGGTTAATTTGAAACTTCTCATTTTATAGCATGGAACTTGAAAGCAAAATGATATACTATGCTATAAACTTGTCTCTTTTAGACAAATGTGTCGTGGTTTTCATGACCCTTATCTCCAAACTTCTATCTTCTTCTACTCTACATTCTTAACTTGCATTGCAAACAAATGAGCAGTACATGCATATTTAACCTAAGTCTCATTTGTGTTATTTCCTTTTGCTTTGATACATATGATTGATGGAAGAAGTTTAGGTATATACTTTCTTTTTCACATTATTTTATTTTTTAGTCTAACTAATATTATTTCTTGTGAGCAATAAAACTTAAAACAAAATTACTATTTCTTGGTCTACTACGTCCACCTACCGAGTGACCTATTCCTCCCCTTTTATTTTTCTTTCCTCTATTTGTTTTGAATCAAACAATTTATTGGTTCACAAAACAAAAACGCCTAATTTTATTGTTTGTGAAATCAATGGCTATCAATTATTTTAGGATGAGTTTCTTCAATAGAAACAAGAGCAGAGGTGGAAGGAGGGGAAACATAGATTATAATTTGAGAGTTGAGAGAGACAAAAGATTAAGAATATCCACTCATTTTGATTCATATTCATAAAATTTGGGGTGCTTAGTGCATATTAACCTAGTAAATCTGTTGAACAATCCTCCTCCTCACCCAAGAACTCAAGCACGAAAACTCACAACTGCTTTTTATCCCAACATGGAAATTCTTGTCCCTTCGCATGTGTTTGTGCCCATTTATGTGCCAAATAATGATGACTAGCAATATGGTATCTAAGCGACCCCCCAAACCAATTCAAGGGTTGCCCACCATCTCTCTACCTCCTCTTAATGCACATGCTTCTCATCTACACTCTGTTGCATCACAAATTATTTTTTCTCCCAATCCAACACCACAACCCTCTATACCTTCCAACCAACATCCACACTCTACTCATAAATCCTCCCAATAGCATATAATGCATGTTGGCCTTGTTGATCATCCTCCCAAGCAAGCAATTGTCTCACAACGTGTGACGGATGATGAGAAGTAGAAAGCCCAAGTAACCTGTTATGATTCCTCTCACAGTTCATCTTGTTCTGTCACTTCACATTCCTTCCAAGAGGATCAACAGGCACTGTCATTCCCTTCTCACAGGTAGGGATAGATCATTATATTTTATTTTATTATGGTCTGAGTTTAACTATATTTTTCTACTGACACGTTTATTTCACTTTTATGGTGACTATTGTTGAGGATTGTTTCAATTTTGACTAATGCTTTGTCACTATGCATGACAATATAGTGTTGATATAAATTTTGGATGGGGAAAATGATCGTTAAATATATAAATATATAAATATATATTTATATAAGTCTTTGATTATGTGTGGCATATGTCTCATGATGATGGCACATTTTATATGCTCGAATGAAAAATATGGAGTAACAAGAGTGACTGTTTGGATACAACTCTGCTCATGGGATTTTGAATTGGTGAAATATTATAAATAAGAAATGCGTGATCATGGATAGGTTTATTTACATGATGATTTTTTATGGTGGTTGTATTTAGATTGTGAGATATATTCATATGATTACAAAACTCTTTATTTGAACTTTTAAACACATTAAATATGAAAACAGAAGAAGAGGAAATGGTCCCACCTACTAAAGTCAAAACATTAATTAAAAATTATTTTTGTAGCCAACCTCTAGAACTCTCTCCTCTTGTTATATAATTAGCCTGACCTGATGAGAAACAAAATTAGACCAATCTTTTAAACTTGAAAAACTTCCCAAATTGTTTGGAGCCTCTTTAAAAATAGGGGAGATCTATGAAGGTAAGAGAGGGAACTTTGGAAAGAGAGGTATGCTATAAGTTTCTGGTTGTTTTTTTTCACTAATTTCAATTTCTCACAAGTTTGAAGCTAATATTGATGGTGACAACAATCTTGTTTCACCAATGAGCAACAAACAATTAGGTGACTCCATTGAAATTCCTAAAAATCTTACCGATATCTTGTATCTTTCTAATTCATTTATTGTTGTTTGAATATCTAGCTATATTTTCCAGTGCTACAACTATTTATTTGTAAAAAGAAAGCTACCCACATATACACTTGCATTAATGATTTTAGCGTTGTCATTCTCGCTTGTTTTAAAATTATTATATATGATAATGTTTACATTGCACTAATCTTTGACAAGGTTGGTAAAGATCTTTCACAAAAGCTTTCCTTTTTATGATCTTAGTTGTACTTTGTTCAATTTAATAAAATCGGCCTTTTATTCTCTAGTTCTATTGTCTAAATATCTCTCTGTATTTAAACTGATTTTTATTTAGTAGTTCTTCTTATTGATTTCAACAACTTATGATTCTATAGAACTAAACGATTTTTAGCCTAAGCTCTGATTAGCTCACTCCCTTTTCCTTGTGTTTATAACAACTTATGCTCTACAGAACTAAAGGAATTTTAGCCTAAAGTCTAATTAGCTCATTGCATTATTAGTCTGATTCAAATTTCTCAATTTCATTTTTCTTGTTTACTAGTTTTCAACCATAAACATTGTACTTTTTGTGTATATATTACTGCTTCATTTGCTGATGTAAATATTTTCTTTCCTGTTCCTACATTATAAAATAAAAATATAAAACATAATTTAACACAAATTCTAGTTTAATTTTATGAGCACACTGTCTCACTATCTCATTGTGATAACAGGATTCAAGGTGTTGATGTGTTTAAAGTTTTATAATCTTAAAACAATCACCAACACATACTAGGTAACAACAACACATGGAGGTATGCTAGTCCATTCAAACAAGGCACCATGGCAACCTTTCCCAACATTTGTAGGCATGTTCTATGTTAGAAGTTAAAAAAAGCAAAATTAGAAGCCAATGATCTAGGACACTTTAGGTTTGGTGAGCTAAACTTTCACAAATATGATTCGAGGGGTGCTACTGCAGATCATTGGAAAAAAATAAAATACAAATGGTCTTACACTCCAGGCATGGATGAAGCGGAAGGAAAGTTCAAGAAACTTTACAATGTTCCAAAATCGTTAGATGCACAAAAGGGAATTGGTAGTTCCCAACCTAAAAATGATGTCGAACGTACAAACGAGGGATCATCCAAAAGCTAAGATGCCCAGGACAAGAAAGAATATTAAAAGAGAGAAAGGGAGAGAGATACAACAAGGCAAGAGAGATAGGAAAAGCTAAAAGAAGAACAAGAAGCCAAGAAAGAGGAGAAAAGGAAGAAAGAGGAAGAGAAAAGGAAGAAGTAGGAAGAACAAAATAGCAAATGAGAAGAGGAAAGGTGGAGATAGGAAGAAGAAAAGAAAAAGTAGGAAGAAGCCATATTAAAGTAATAAGGATTAGCAAATAAGTGTGAGGAATAAATACTTGCAAAATAAATAGTTAAAACACAAGCACACACAAGCACAAGAATAAAAGAAGCAAAAGGAACAAGCTCAAAAGGAAGCATAAGCCATATTTCTCTCCATGGATATTAAGCATTCTATATCACTCACCAGGGGAACTTTCCACTCGAGGAGATAGGTATATCTGTTGAGCAAGAAAATCAAGTGCTAGATATTTCAAGCTTCATATTCAATTAAACCTCAAATAGAATTGTTCAAGAAAAGGTGGAAGTACTTAGCTTGAGAACTAGCCAAATTGATCTTGATGACCACTGAATGAGATATAGTGGTAGGCATCGTAGGACTTTAATTCTCTAGTGCTAAGAATAACATTGAGAATTTGTTGAATACTATTAAAGAATTGGATAAGAATCTGACCAATTCACAATAGGAGAATGAGAGGCTTAAGAAAGAGAATCAAACTTTGCCAAACTCAGGTTCCTATGAAGATGAATTCCGAGAAACAACATTGGAGGAAATCAAAGTACTAGAAGACATCATGAAACAACTATACAAATAAATGATCAAGCTTAAGAAGGTAGCTTCCTCACTGACGGCCATTCAAAGTCAGCACAAGGAAAAAGACACATTATTAAGGGATACTTTGATTGTCGTGGAAATAATGTGAGAGTGGGACATAAAATATCCCAATGCCATAATTGACGTACCAATAAATGATGAAATAGATAGGGAAATGACTCAAGAAAAAATTAGATTGATCATCCAAGCCCACTAGGAATAAGGGAAATATATGGTCAAGATAGTGAGTGATTATTGACAATATCATAGTATCCGTGATTATCAACAATGTCATAGTATGATAACAATTCTTATTAGGTATGATAAAATAGTATCTATTAAAGAACATGGGGAAGTAAGGTCAGAACAAAACATTCAAAGATAAATACAAGAATTCATAGATGCATGTAGGATGGCCATCACTCAAAATTATTTACATCCCACTAAAAAGGATAGAGTGGAACACGTGGTAGAGCCAACAAAGTTACATCCAATGCTCTCCACGCTATTCGACTAAGTAGAAGCAGGCATGAAGTCAATAGTGTCTGGTTCATTCGACTGTGAGATTTCATATGAAAGCCTCATATTGAGCCAAGTACTATTCATAGTTGTCAATTACAAAAGATGGCACACTTACCTAGTTCAATAATTGTAAGTTTAGACTCTACCTTTTTCTATTTTGAAATTAGTGCTACGAAAGATGTTCATTTTATTATTTTGAATTTCCATGTAATTATGTAAATAAAGTAGAATTAGAATTAAAAATGAAATAGAGATTCTAAGCAAAAGAAGTTGAAAATTAATAAAAAAAGTTGAAAAGTCATGAGGGTATTTGAAAATTCATGGAAGGTGGAAAGCCATCTAACTTTGTATAAATATACCTTCATAACTAGTTAGAAAGGACTTTTAGTTTTAGACACCTTAGACCACTTTGGAAAGGGAAATATTGTAGATTCTTTTCTAAGATCAAGTGATAGTTTTGCATTTCCACTACTAGATCTTATTGGATATTTTGTGTACTTGTGCATTAAATATTTCAGCTCCAATATTGGAATCTCTTTTGGGCTAAGGAAAGCATTTCTCTCCCGTGTCATTAAAAGATGTGAGACTATACTTGTTTCTATTCAATGATATGTGTTTTCTATCGAGTTGTCTTTAGTGTGACTTTTTGGAATATTTTCCGGTAGTTTTTTCTAGTCTAATTTCTCTAAAATCTGGTTGGAATTTACTGAAATCACAAGTTTGACGGGTAACCCTATACAATCGAAGTGACCTAGGGGTTTTCCAGGTGCTGAATCTATATATACAATAAAAAAACTAGTTTAAATAACAAAAATCAAGATTTTACTTCAAAATTTTCCATCGGATTCCGACATTAGAAAGTCCAAAAGGTCACACTAAATACAACTCCATTTCTATTCATGTATTTATGATTGATGAAATATTTTTTTAATTGGAAACTTGTATCTTACTTCGAGTTGTTTTGTGAGTTATGTATATTCTTTCATGCTAGTTATTAATTGTAAAATATTTTATAGTCAATAATTAATATATTTCTTCACACATGTATCTTAATTGAAGTTTGCTATCACTCTTTCTTTGAGATTCATGTTAACATTCTTCTTCACTACAATATTTGATGTATCTTTTGCTTAAATTATTTCATAATTTGTTCTCACTTGCATCTCTTTAGAGGTCTTTGGATTTCTTTTCTTCTTGCCCTTTCTCTATGCAAAATCTAATCCTCGCTTAAACATGATATGACAGCCAGACCAACATTCCATATGGGACAGCTATCCCAAATGGTGTGAGGTCTAATTGTAACTTCATATTAGTGAGATCCCCTAGCTGTTGGTGGTGCATTTAATCACATCAACAATTTCCTTATAATCTTACTATTGGGAAGTTGTGGATTTAGAATCCTAAATAAAGTGTTCTTTTTAATAATTTAGTAACTCTACTGAACTATTGCAACTATGATTATCAATAAATTAAATTAAACATGAACCATTTATATGTAGTATTACATTAGGGTGGGGCTTTTTACACCATAAACAAGGAGCTCCTTGCTAATATACTTACACCAACTTTATTTCTTAACAATGAAAATTGGGTGGAGTTAGTATTGACAACGACAAGAGAATACTAGGAGTCTCTTACTCTAAAAAGTCATAACATATTAATGGAATCAAAGGAACCTAATGGATCAAGTTGTGTATGATAGGTCATAATGATGTCATAGGTTCCCCGTAGCCCTTCCTTAGAACAAGAAGTTCTTGGTTATGACCCTTGCAATATGAGAAATTAAGTAAGTGTTGAAATCGGCAAGGAACATATAATCATAGAGGATTCACCTTGTTGACCAATATCTTACCACATTCATTCATAAATAGTTTTTTTTTTTAACCATGGTGAAATGATAACTCAAAATATAGTCAATATATTATAGGTCTTAAGGGAGTGGATTTAGGGTGGGGGATTTATAGGTATTAGGGGGTATAAAAGGATATATTTAGTAAAAGTACAAGATACCTATTAAAAATAAGGTTTATTTTTATGAGAAAGATGTATTGGAGGGGCTTTAACAAAAGGATTTTGGGAGGTTTTTATCACTATCTAGTGAAATTAGAGGTATTCTTTAATATCCCACTAAAGGTGCTATGGCACAAGTTGATTACGTGTAGACCTTATGCATATAATATAATATAATATAATATAATATGTGGGTCTACATGGAATGGAAATGATGATCTCATGTGTAGGGTGGTATCCTTTCTCTAGTGTTTGAATTAGTGTGAAGGGGTAAAATGTATTTAATCATATTTCTTTTGAAAAATACTAATGTTTTTTGAGAGCTATTTATATTTTTAATTTATTCATTATTAAGTAATATTTGAGAGTATGTATATAGTTTGAATGAGTTGAATGATTAATTTTTTTGAAATACATACATACATACATACATACATATATTTCAAAAGAAAAACAATTATTGTGTCATGAGGTGCTCTATAACCTAGTACGTCGGATATTTGTAGGCATTAGATGTGAGAGGTTAGGTGCAAACATGTTTTAAATTCAATTATTATTATTTTTTTTTAAATTTTGTTTTTATTAATAAAATTATAAACAATTTTTTAGAAAAAAGAAAATTATAATATACATATAACATTAAAACATTAAAATATATAATATATAAATATTACTTATAAATTAATATCCATTTTACCATATAAATTAAAATAATGATTCCATAACCATATTTATTTTAATTAATAAGCATATAAAATTTAATACTTCAATAAATTTAGAATATAAAAAGATTCTTAACCATGAATATTAACCCCCACTTTATTGTGTATATTATTATTGTTATTAAGATGTTATATGTAAATGTTTGTAAACATTTCCATGTAGCCTCAATTAAACAATAATAAAAGGTTAAAAGTAATTGTGTGGAGAGGTAATCTCGATCTAGTTCAATATGGTAAAGATGTTGTAATGTACTATGGAGTTGTCTTTAGTGTGACTTTTTGGAGTATCTTATGGCGGAATCCGGTGGAAAAATTTGTGGATAACTCTTGATTTGTGTTATTTAGATTAGTTTTTTTTACTATATATATGGATTCAACGCCCTGAAAAACCCCTAGGCCACTTTTGTTGTGTAGGGGTTACCCATCAAACTTGTGATTTCAATAAATTCTTGCCCGATTTTAGAGAAATTAGACTGGAAAAATTCACCGAAAAAGCTTCCAAATAGTTGCACTAAAGACAACTCAATGTCTTATAAACATTTTCACTGGGTCAAAATAAAATAAAATAAAATAAAATAATAACAATAGTTATCAATAAAATATTTTGACTTTCAAATTACAAAAAAATAAATAAATAAAAAATATATAATCAATAATTATAATTAATTATAACTAATAATAATACCAAACTAAATCCACCTTAATTCTATAATTACCAAATACCTAGAGGGATCAAATCTCTAGAGGTGCAAAACCCTTATAAATAGAAAGGGATTTGATCCCTCTCGACTCTTGGTAGATTTGGAGTTAAGATGGATCTAGGTGGATATATATTCATGAGAAGTATATCTATCTATCTATCTATATATACATACACACACACACACACACACACACACACACACACATATATATATATATAGAGAGAGAGAGAGAGAGAGAACACTTAATAGTTAAGAATATGTGTTTCTTTATAAGAGTTTAACGAGAGCAAAATATGTATTATCAAATAAGGTTTGATTGTGATTTTATAATAATAATAATAATAATAATAATAATAATAGTAGGAAAACTAGGGTTTTTCACTCTAAGTTTGCACAATAGGTTCTTTTTTGTTATTGTAGTGAGAAGACTTTGTTGGAGTGATTTTTCGGTATTTCAAGCCTTTATTGTCTAGTTTTTTCTTGTCTCGTTAATGAGGAGGTCCAACGACTAGAACCCTAGCCGATGTGCCCCCCTCTTCCTTTCAACCTCTTGCAACTTTGCTTCGACAGTGCCTTAGTAGCTGCCATGTTTTGATTTTTCCTAATGCCTTTGGTGGGGGTTGCACTGCATTCTCTTGTGGATTCCTTTGTTGTGGCTTGTGGCTTGTGGATTTGTTACGCTTGTGTTGATGCGTGTGGGGAGTTGAGGGAGTAGGTTCATGGCGGCTTCCATGCTGCCATGGACCCTACTTCATGACCCTTTGCTGTTGCCGTTCGTTGTTGTTTCCATTGATGTCGTCAACTTCCTCGAGCTTGCTAGGGTTTTTGTGGTTCTTTTGTTTGATTTGTTGGCTTTTTTTTTGGGGCTAATTGGGTGGTTTGTACTCAACATTTTCGCTATTTTTTTGCCAACATTTTGGTTTGTTGGCGTTTCTAGCTTGTATATCTTGCATCCTTTGGGGCTTGCTTTTGTGGTTTTTTTTTTTTTTATGTTCCCTTTGGGGATTTTTTGTCGGGCTTGCATGCCCTCATTATTTGCTTGGCCTTTATGCCTTATTTATGATATTGACTATAGCGGGGCATGCTCGGGTGCATTTTCTTGGAGTTTTTTCTATGGACATGCGTGCCCTATATTTGATATTTGAATAGGTTTCTTCTTGGCTACAAAATATATTTTTTTATTTTCATTAATAGAAATGATGAGTTTTTCTCTAGAAAAAAAATATTATTATAGTAATGAATATTAAAAAAACCAAAACATGTATTACTAGATTGATTGTGACCTTAAAATTAAATTATTATTATTGTTGCTTTAATGGATATTACATAATCCTAAGATTAATCAAATTTAGTTATAAAATAGCCAAATAGTTAAAATTATTGTCCTATATAAAAAAGAAATATAACCACAACTTTAAAATTAAATGATTAGAACTCCTTTATTTCATAAACAAAGAGTCTTGTCATAAAATTAAAATTATATAATTAAATCTAATTATATCATTAAATATCCCTTATTTTATAAATAAAAGTATCTAACTATAATTGTAAATTATTAAGGAATTTAGACTTCTGTGATCCATAACATTGTTAAGATAGTCTTCGGCAAAATCACATAACCAATCTTTTGTCGAGAACCAACCAGTGTGGTTCATCGTCCGGACAAGTTGAACCACACTGGTTGGTTCGAAACGCGTCGACAAAATATAATTGTAAATTTCAACAATTTATTTTAATATTATTACAGAGTGACAAAATTTATCACGAACTTAAAATTAACTCATTAGTGATTTGTAAGGAATTACTATTAGCAATTTTAAGACATTATATTACATTAGGATAATTATAAAATTCAATTATTATTGTTACGATTAATGTAATGAATATTATATTAAATTTCGTTGTAATTACAAATCAAATAATTGGAGCTTCCAGCACACCAAAACATAAGAATTACAGGAATATTATTTGATAATGGCCGACCATTAAGGCTCACCTCAAACTGAAAAGTGCCCCACGAAAAACAAGGACTTATAATTATACATATCCTCCTGCCCTCATTCTACTTGTTTATATGCGTTCTTGTACATTTTTCTCTGAAACTGAGCGGGCAGGATTTGAGGAAAAAATGGGGGCTGTGGATGAGGAAGTTTTTCATCGAAGACTGTATGAAGCAGCTGGAACATGCATCTGATACCAACACGGCGCTACTTCAAGCCCTAGAAAAAGTGGAGCTCTGTTTATCCATGGTGAAACAATCACCTCTTCGTTTGATGCCTCAGCCACTGCGCCATGCACTGCGCCCATCAATGAACACACTAGTAGAGGGACACCTCTTGAGGCACCCAGACACAGATGTGAGGCTGCTGGTTCTGAATTGCCTCAGCCAAATCACCAAAATAACAGCACCCGAGGAGCCATACGAAGATGATGTAATGAAAGAAATACTATAGGTGATTATAGAAAGTTTTCAAGAGATTTGATTCCTCTGGGCTCTTGTAGATTTGGAGTTAATATAGATATAGGTGAATATATATTCATGAGAGAAGTATATACATATCTCTATCTATCATCATCATATATATATATATATATAGAGAGAGAGAGCTTAACGCTTAATGGTTAAAAATAAGTATTTCTTTGTAGAAGTTTAAGGAGAGTAAAATATGTATTAACAAATAAGATTTGATTGTGACTTTAAAATTAAATAATAATAATAATATTAGGAAAAGTATGGGTTTTCACTCCTCTATGTTTACATAATTGCTTTCTTTTTTGTTATTGTAGTGAGACGACTCTGTTGGAGTGATTTTTTAGTATTTCAAGCTTTTACCGTCTAGTTCTTTCCTGGTCTCATTAATGTTGGGCCTTGAGGAGGCCCAACAGCTAGAGCCCTAGCCGATGTGCCCCTGTTTTCCTTTCGACCTCTTTCAAATTTGCTTCAACAGTGCCTTAGTAGCTGCCATGTTTTCATTTTTCCTAATGCCTTTGGTGGGGGTCGCACTACATTCTCTTGTGGATTACTTTGCTATGGCTTGTGGATTGTAGATTTGTTACACTTGCATTGATGCGCGTGGGGAGTTGAGGGAGTAGGTTCATGGAAGCTTCCATGCTGATATGGAAGCTACTTCATGTCCCTTTGCTATTCCCGTTCATCGTTGTTTGCATTGATGTCGTCAACTTCCTGAGGCTTGCTGGGGTTTTCGTGGTTTGTTTGATTGATTTGTTGGCTTTCTTTTTTTTTGGGGCTAATTTGGTGGTTTGTGCTCAACATTTTGGCTAATTTTTTGCCAACATTTTGGTTTGCTGGGGTTTCTAGATTGTATATCTTGCATCATTTGGGGCTTGTTTTTGTGGTTTTTTCTGATGTTCTTTTTGGGGATTCTTATGGGGTTTGTGTGCCATCTTTATTTGCTTGGCCTTTATGCCTTATTTATGATATTGACTATAGCTACGCATGTTTACGTGCATTTTCTTGAATTTTTTTCTATGGGCATGCCTGCCCTATATTTGATATTTGAATAGGTTTCTTCTTGGCATTGTCTTATAATGCACATTGTGCATCTACAAAATGTAATTTTTATTTTCATTAATAGAAATTATCCTTTTTCCTCTAAAAAAAAAATTATTATTATAGTAATGAATATTAAAAAAACCAAAACATGTATTACTAGATTAATTGTGACCTTAGAATTAAATTATTATTATTGTTGTTTTAATAGATATTACATTATCCTAAGATTAATCAAATTTATGGAATAGCTAAATAATTAAGATCTGAGGGTGCATTGTCCCATAAAAAGAGATATGACCACAAATATTTAAAATTAGACGATTAAGGCTATGTTTCATTAACAAAGAGTCTTACTGTTACGTTAAAGTTATATGGTTAAATATCCCTTATTTTATAAACAAAATATATAACTATAATTTTAAATTTAAATAATTTATTATAATATTATTACGTGTACCTCATTCATGGTCTCTAAGGAATTACTTTTACTTTACAGGAAGCAATTTTAAGACAATAATTATTATAATAATAAATATTATATACATTCCAACAATAATTTTAAAATTAAGTTATGGTTGTTATGATTAATGTTATCAAATCTCGTTGTGATGATAAATCAAATAATTAGAGCTTCCAACACACCAAAAACATAAATATACGAACATTTATTGATAATGGCCAACCATTATGGGTCATCTCAAACTCAAAAGTCACAGAAGGAAAAACATGGAATCTATAATTATACATATCCTCCTGCCTTCATTCTACTTGTTTATATGCGTTCCTGTACATTCTTCTCTGAAACTGAGCGGGGAGGATTTGAGGGAAAAATGGGGGGTGTGGATGAGGAAGTTTTTCATCGCAGATTGTATGAAGCAGGGAAGCAGCTAGAACATGCATCTGATACCAACACGGGGCTACTTCAAGCCCTAGAAAAAGTGGAGCTCTGTTTATCTATGGTGAAACAATCACCTCTTTGTTTGATGCCTCAGTCAGTGTGCCATGCACTACGCCCATCAATGAGCACACTGGTAGAGGGACACTTATTGAGGCACCAAGACATAGATGTGAGCCCGCTGGTTCTGAATTGCCTCAGCCAAATTACCAAAATAACAACACCCAAGGGACCATACGATTATGAAAGAAATACTAGAGATAATTGTAAAAAGTTTTCAAGATCTCTGGGAGATGAACAATCCCTTTGTTGCCAGAAGGATTTTCCTTCTCAAGATTGTTGCGAAAGTCAAGTTGAGCACAGTCATGGTGAACCTTGGATTGGACGACCTCCTATGTGAGATGTGCAAACATTTTTTTGCTGCTATTTCTCACCATGATTATTCTGCAGATGTATGTGCTTCCATGAAAAAAATTATGACGTTCGTTCTCGAAGAAAGTAATGAAATTTCTCAGGAATTATTATCTGTTTTTCTCAATAACCTGAGAAGAGAAACGAGGAATTCTTCACCCGCTGCACATACATTAGCCATGGATGTCGTTGCGTCTTGTGCTGAAACACTCAGACCATATTTGAAAGAAAAATTTCCACCAAAGCAGGCAATACATTGCAACTGTGTATATAGGTACAGTGAAATTGTTCATGATATCTGCAGACATGGAAGCTAAGAGATTAATACGACTCCTGCTGATCAGGAGGCTGCAGTAACAGATATCAGTACACTTCTCCTTATATAGATTTTATGGAACACTTTTCCTTCCATTTTCCCTCTATCGTGGGTCCCTCACTTAACCATTGATCTCCCCTCCATGCAAATCTAATTAGGGAATGCGTATTCTCCTAGTGTGGGTGGCCCCCACGTATAACTTAACCACATCAAAATAACTTCTACATCTAGCATCCTAATAAAATCGAATGAGCCCCATCACCTCCAAAATTGGCCCCAAAATGTAGAAATTAATCTTGTTCCAAAATAATTTAGGAAGGGATAATATAGTCCTCCCCTCCCAAATGTTGCTTGTCCCCAATCAACTTCAGTGCTGGATTCTCAAGTATGTGCTTGCCCTCCCAAGTATCATCCTCATCTGGTAAGCTCCTCCAATGCACCAAAAATTGCTTGTCCTCAAGAAATGCCTAAACAAGCATCCTCTTTGATTGTGAATTCCCATTGTCTCTGCAAACTTCACCAGCATCCCAAACATGCCATTGGATTGCCCCTGATCATTATACTATCCTATAGTGAAGGAGTCCCTCGATACCAGGATCCCAAGCCAACCTAATGAGTGTGAAGCACCCCTTACTCCACTCACTATCTTTCTAGATAGGGGCGTTAGAACCCCTCCCTCTATTGCCATCCTCTCCCTCTACTGCCAATAAGTAGAGCATCTTGATGATGTAAAACTATGTCTAAATCCTCATGAAGCTACCCTGCCAAATATTACATTTCGTGCACTACAAGAGTAAACTCCTGAAGATGAAATCCAATCTTGGTGGGATAGAACCCTCGTCTACCCGGGCCTTCCCTGATCTCCTCTTGTCAATCACCTTGGCACACTCGCAAAGTTCCCCACACCATCAACGAATCACTAAAATCAAATAGAGGATGTGGATGAACCTCCCTTGTAGAAACCAACTCACCTCTATGGGTAACTGAACTTGTGAGCCCTATTATGCTAGAATCCCCTACCCTTTACAGAAGGGACCTATATTGCTGACATCATGACACTGTGGTCATGACTGACTACCTAGCATGCTCATACTAGAGCCTCCTCTCCCATAACTCTCGACCATAATCTATGCAATGATTAAGGTTATGCCAATCTTGCCAAAGCAACTCAACAGTGCCAATGCCTATCACTCCATGGTTAGCCCCAATCCTGAGCAACAATATTACTGGTCCTTTGGTGAGGGATTCAATGATCCCCCATGTGTCCTCGTATGAATGAATCAGTCTACCAGTTATCCTGACCATGCTCATTGAGGAGTGGAGTATCCCACCAATCCACTGGATCCCTGGATCCCATAACCATACTGGAGGTCCACAACCCCCAATCCTCCCTATCTGCCACTGTGATATGTTGCTAGCTATTGGGACCCCCCTGTACCCCATCTCTGTCTCTTGTAGGTATGCAATAGGTAGACACCGAGCATCAAGAACCTGTGTCACAAATAACCAACTACTCTGCACTTGCCAAATAACATAGAAATATCTATTTTTTCAGCTCTTGATGATGTGCTCAGGTATTGCTGGAAGCCTTGGCATCATCCGACCAACAAGGACTACCATCCCCTACACCTCACGTTCCCTCAATGCCTCAAGCTGTCTAGATGAAAAAGCAACATGCAACTTCCTCTCCATCACCTCCCCAAGTGTGAGCCCAGGGATGTAACATATGCTACCTCAACAATCAACCACGCCGTCCCTATGCTTGTATCTGTCGGCTCATGCACCTACCAAGTGTCTCAACTGGAGAGTCTCCTCCCTGCCCATGAAACTCAATGTCTCATCCAACTACCTAGGGTGAGCCTCCCATGCCCTGCTGCCAAATGGAGAGTGTCAAGGGGTAACAACCAAACACTCTGCGACTATAAGCAACACTGGAGGATGATGGGTGGGTATGTCCCAAAGGGTATGATCAAGAATCTGTTAGAATACTCAAGAGTAATCATGTGGATGATCCTCTCTCCATCTTGAATCTGTTGATAACTCCCTCGAAGCCGTGTCTCCACTAAATATGGTATCCCCAGATGCTCAACAATTTCCTCATCGATCTTCGGTGAGATGCATCCAATGGTACAACTAATGCCTCATATGGAAGTGCCAAATATGTTCATCCTTTCATGCTGCAAAGGTTCCATATTTTGTAAACAAATGAAGAAAATTAAAAAATGAAAAGGGGTATGCCCTAAAAGAATAATCAAAGGGCAAGAAGAGTAAATTGGTCAGAAAAAATAATAGAAATGAACCCCAAACCAAAAGACGAGGAAAGTGGCCAGTCAAAATGCCACTGCTATCTTATTTTCAAGTTCACAATATGCAAATACTGTTGCTTATCACACTTGATGGATGGCCCAATAGTTCAATTTGGACCACTCCATATTTAAATTTGCTGTTGTAGAATAGAGAATGAATATCTGTCCAAACAGTTCAAGCTTGGCAGATGAGTAGATAGGTAGAGAAATTAAGGAGCCCAACTGCTTAAACTAGGCTCTTGGAAGAGATAAGGGTAGACTTAGATAGGAGGGCAGCCAAAAGAAAAGAGGAACATCAGGGTTTGCTAGTCCAAATGCACCCAATCCAAAGGAAGAAAAAATGCTAGGTGTGTTAGGCTGAGTAGGTAGTATGAGGTTGCAAAAGCAAGTTTATGATCACTTTTTGTCTTATCAAGAAAAAGTCATCTCATCAATGACACAAGTACCAAAGCAGTTGTTTGACTGCAGAACAATGGAAGCATGACTAACTCCCCCTTTCATTCCCCCAGAAATCACTTACTAACATCCCCTCAAGGACCTTGGGATCTGCCCAATACTCCTATTTCACTTCATTTTATGAGAAATGCTAAGCTAAACTCTGAGTTTACTTAGTGAAAAGAAGCCACATTTGTTCATGCAATTTCATTCCATAAAATCATATTAACATTTAAATTTATTATTTAACTCCCTCAATCATTTTCCCCACCCCTATTTTTACAAAAACTATATAATAAGCCAAAAAATCTAAATATCCCTACCCATTGGCAATTATAGCCATACAATACAGTTTTCGGGGAATATTAAGTCCATCTGGGACCTTAGTATTAACCCTTCCGCGTATAAACCTTGGGGTGATCCAATTCCTGGTTAGATGAATAACCCTGTTAACCCACCCACCTAAAACCATGTAAATAACCCCGCGCGCATGTATATAATGGGATTAGTTTGACATATGGTTGAACTAATAACCATACCTGCCTCAACAAAACGCATAAAAGCCATATAGCCCAAAGTTTTAAACCCTGGCTCATTATTAAAACATTTAAATATTGAGCGGGCCCCCCTCATTTTCAAAACCCGCAGCTTTAAACTCCTGACAATCGTCTGATCCCGTGCCGTAGATCTGACGGTTGGCGGCGATATCGGAGGCCCTTATCTGCCGAAGGTTAGCGTCCGGGGGATGGGCGGTATTGCTGCCGTACCCTCGCCACGCGCCAATCTCCCGGCGTGATCGGAGCCCCCTCCTGTAAAACCACCCTAGGCCAAAGGTGGTGCGGGGAAAACCGCTTACCGCCCGCCACCTGCCCCCGGACGTCATGCCCACGTCACCATGACGTCGCGTCCACGTTGCCCCCCCACTCCTCTAGAGTACTGCCACATCACCTGCTGACATCACTGCCCAGCCACCGTGTCATGCGCCACATCGCCATACACGTCACCCTCCGTACTCGCTACGCGCCAAAATTACGTCTGGATGACGTCATCCCCAAAAAGCGCCAAAAGCGCTAAAATGTCCAAATATTGTTAAAAGTCGTGAAAACGACAATTTTTATCTTTTGTTGTTTATGCGCTAGTGGAGACGCTTGCATGCGATTTTACGATCAATCAGCCACCAAACGTGCACAGTCCATCACCCTGCGAATTTGGCTCCGTAGTTCAACCCCGCAGCTTGAGTTGTACCTGCTAATTGCCCTCTGCGCCACCAAAAACAGGTATTTACCCATTGTTTGCCCGAAAGCCCTGTTTTTCCGAAATTCGCTATTAAAATTGCCTAAAGATCTATAATTCAAATCCAAAGTGCTCCTGCCTATCAATCACCACCTTGTATTCATTGTGTGAGCTATTGATTCAAAGCAAACCGGCGAGCGGTGCCCTCCTCTGCAAATAGGCCCTTAAACCATATTTCGAGCCTGTTTCGGCTGGCAGAGTCTCCAAACTGCCCATGCATTGAGATAATTTATCAAAAAAACCTCTACAAAGACCACCATTTCCTCTGCATTCTGCTCACATAGCTTGCAATCCAACAAATTCATTTAAAGACCCTGCTACACCCTGCAACATTTGTTTTTGGACCATAAATTTTACACAGTGAGGTTAGTTCTAGATAAGCTCATTCTACAGCTCCCTGGCAAAGCCTCAGAGGCAGTTTTCACCATTCAGTTGTTGCACAAATCCTAATTTCAAATACAAACACAGAGAATTTGAAGATGGCCACTCCAACAGCCTTGAACATCACTCCTCTCAATGCACCTCACAAGGAACTTGAAGCATTACCTTTGGCTGATAGGGACCACTTAATTCAAGACTTGGTTGGTGAAAGAAACCACCTACAGACCTTCTGTTAGCTGAGGAGCAGTTATTTGAACAACAATGACATTTATGGCATTTGGGAATCAAACTTGCCCATCTACTTCCTCCCTTTTGTTAATGTCTACCCTGAAACAATTCGCCTCTGCTGTGAAAACTATGAGCCAAGTCAAAGGGTAGTCAAGTTTCCATCTGGGAGCATCCTCTTCCATATAACTCCTGACTCCATCAACCAAATGCTAAACTTCAAGCAGACTCAGCTTCTGGTCCCTTTTTCTATGAAATTCCTGCTTGATGAAGGTCCCAAGCTCTCCAACTCAGAGATAGCCCGAATTGCCAAAATTTTCATGAGAGCAGACCGCCAGCCTACAGGGCCACCTCCTTTTCTCTATGTGCATTTCAATGAAGTGGGAAAATTACTAGTGGATATGATATCTTATGTGTTGGGCTTCAAGACAAGTGAACATATTGATCATACTATATTGGTCTTGCTGTCTGCATTTACCCCAGGACAGCCCCCTGCTGTCAAATACAACTATGCCAAATTTATTGCCAATAAGATACATGACCAACTGTTGAAGCTGGATAGGGAGGGAGTCTTCAAATATTCATCCTATATCTATCATTTGTTCATGTATTATCAGCCAGACTGTTTTCAATGCCCCATCAAAAGATTAGACTCCAAAGGAGAAAAGAGGTTTATGATTTTTTGGACCTCAGTCTTTCATGAGGTCCACAACTCCCCCTACTCTTACTGTGAGTTCATTGACTTGTTTGTCTATCTAGTCTCTTGTCTCCTGATGAGAACTCCTCCTGCTAGGCTATCCTATGACATGTAGAAAATATTTCATCTTTCAAAGAACTACAAAATAGGTGACTGGTACTTTTACTAGAATCACACTGTCATTAGGATATATGGCTGTGAGCTCTGTCCCTACAGGCTGCCAAGATATATGCCAATGAGATTGTTTGCCTTGAAATATTACAGGCAACTCATCAATTCAAATTTAACTCATTTTCATAGTGCCAAGAAAAAGGCTTGCTTGAAATTCAAAGACCAACTAGGTCCCTTTGTCATGAACAAAAAGGAAGGGTGGCAAGATGCTGACCAAATATTGGGGGAGAAACTCAAGTTAAAGATGAGTTTTTGGTGGGTCCCTTATGACCCAGATGGCTTTATCAATGCCAGAAAAATAAAATATAGGCTCTTAGCCTATGAACATTGTAAAATCCCACAGATTGAACAATTTGCTAATCAAGATGAGTGGGTGCAAGGTACACTAGTTGAAGAATTCACCCAAGAAGAAATAATGGAGAAAAATGTAAAATATTTGGAAAAGACTCTTGACTTGGATTCTTTTGAGCAGGTGACATTCAAACTGCCACAACAAGTCGGAGAAGGCACATCAACTACTGCAGCTCCACAAGCTGCCCAAGAAAGGTCTACACCAGCAACAGGTACAACAAAAGGCAAGGAGGTAATGGATGCAGAACAAGAAATAGTGATAGAATAGCCTACTACCTCAAAGGAGCAGGGTCAAGGGCAAGCCCCTCCATTGTAGACCGAGGCACCAGAGATTCCAACATTGCAAACTCCTCTCAATGAGGAAAGAGGCAAGAAGCGGGATAGGGAAGAGACCTCACCTCCAAGTGGGTCAACACAGCAACCAGAAGCCAAAAGACAGAGAGTTGATCCTCAAGTTGAGGAGGAAATTAGTGAAGAAGTCATAGAGAGTCCGAGGAGAGAGGGAAACTAGCCAACAAACACCTACTAGCTCATTCCAGCAAGAACAAGAGAGGCAGCATGGTATGAAGGTGTCCTCCTCAAGGCAACAAAGCAAGCAACCGCCTGGTATTAAAGAAACTTTCATGGAAATCAAGGCCCAAAATGAGTTGTTAAGAGTACAGCTGTATGATCAATTCCTCAAGACAACACCCTCCAAACAGTAGAGATTAATGGCAGCTTATGACTTTAAGGAGGAGAAAATGATTTTAAGTCATTTCAAACCTAAGATACCACAACCACAGACAGCTGCAGATTACATAAAGACAAACTTAGAGGTCCTTGCCAAGGACATACACCCGATGGACCAAATTGAGCTACACAAGAAAACAGGTGAAATGGTCTATGCTACTCTAGCAGACAAGACAATGCTGGGCCATCAACTGAAGGAATCATTGAAAAATACAAATACTCAATTGGATTTGGAGAGAATGTCTTCCTCGGCCAAAGATAACAAAATAAAGACATTGGAGGAAATCATTGTGGAACTAGGACATGATCCTAAGAAGGATGCCAAAGGCATCCAGGCCCTCATAAAGAAAAAAGAAGAAGATATTGCTACACTCAGAAAACAATTGAGGTTACCTGCAACCATGCACCCTCAAACTGCAGAACTTGTACAAGAAAAGGAAGGTGAAGATATGATGGATCTACTGATGAAGATGAATCAAAGAATAATTCAAATGGAGTAAGAGTTGGAGAAAACATTGCAAGGCAAGCAGGGAGAGTCGACCTCCCAGCCACCTATAACAGCTCCAACGGTCCCCATTGCCCTTCCCACAGTAGCAGCAGCAGTTCCTCCTGTCATTCCAGCACCAACAACAGGTACATCAACCACGGATGCTTTAGTAACAACAACAACAACAACACCAGAATCTAGCATGAGTATGGAAGAAATAATGAAGGCAGTCAAAGAGGTAGAAGTTCAGGTGACAGAGGTGAAAGAGGCCAAAGAAAAGTTGGCCAAGCTGGAGGCAAGCTATGACAAGTCCAAGATGACAGTGGCTAAAAAAACAAGAGAAATAAAAGCCTTGGACAACAAAATAAAAGCCTTAGAGAAGGAGCTTACTCTAGATAAAACTCTAGTTGAAATCAAGAAAATTTTGTGGGCCAAAATTGGCCAGTGAGTCACTGACCAATGGCAATCAATTCAGACCATACATGAACAAATAGAATTGATAGGCTTAGCTCAATTTGAGACACAAAGGGCTAGAGCATCATTGGGAAATATGCCTGAGCAGGCAAATAAAATGATTCAATTCCTAAACACTCATACCAAAGAGCAGCTAGCAGCGCTGGATATCAATAGCAGGACAAATACTATTCTGACAGTGAAAAAGGTGTTGACCCTGAGAAATTTTGTGCAGACTCTAGAAAGAAAGTGCCAGGAAATGCAAGTAGAAATAAATGACTTCAAACTAAAGGTTGCAGCATTGCAGAGCAGAGGGTTACCCAACCTATTGACCAGTAGTGGCAGACTGCTAACCCGTGAACAATATACTACCAGGATAAACAACTATGTTTCCAATCAGATTACAGCATCCTCAAGTACCTCAGAAGAAACAGGGCCTCCCTCTGGACAGAGTCTTTATGACAAGTTAGAAAATCTGTTCTATATTGAACATGAGATAAATCACCTGTTTGAGGTTCAGCCCAACTTTTACAGATATACTGAAGCTGATGAAACACTGATTAAAATACAAAGACATCAGCTGCCTACAGAGGATTGGTGGCAGGAAATGCTGGAAATTCTACCCAGGTGATTTGGTTTCTGTCCCATTTTGAGTTAGCTACAGGTCAACAACTCCACATACATGGGCCACCTGTTAAAGTGAAAAAATAGCCGAAAGAGGAAGTCATCTTGAAACTGTAGCTCATTAAAGACAAGACCGAGCACCGAAGACAACAAGACAGCAAGACAACAGAGACAGGAAACGCAGAATAAAGCCGCAGCCATCAGCCGACTCACTTAGTCTAGAAAGTCAAAATATCTCTAACAAATTGAACAACTAGCAGACCAACATTTACTGTGGCATTTATTTCTCTTATTTACTTCTTTTGAAGAGTTGGCGAGGGAAGTTATTGCATGAAGACTTATCTATAAGATATTTTGTATCCCATTTTTGTATAAAGACCTCCCTATAAGATGCATTTGGGGTTGGTGATTTTCTCTCTGGACTGCGCTGTAATTTTGAAACTGTTTAATACAAAGGCTGTTGAAGTTCATTGTTACTTGACCGTCTGAGTACAAAATTGATGTTCTGGGACCTGCTACAGAATTCCTGTGTCATTCGATGGATCAATAAGTTATTCTAAACTGTGTTTTATGTTTTTTGTGTTTGCAAATTTCATATATGTTCCATAATCTTGGTAACAGAGAAAAAGAATAGCCCAGAATTTGTTTCAATACACTCTGTGTTCAATCTCTGGTATTTACTATGTTTTCTTCAGAATTAGTCATAAATAGGAATTCTTAGCTGCTCCTGTTTGCACTAATTCTCTCACTTTGAATATTACCTAGGAATTCTTTGTTGCTCCTTGATAATATCCATGCACTTTCCCTTTGCCAGCATAATGAAAGATTCTTGATTGCATTTCATTCCCTGACTTTCATTCCACCAATTCCCATATTTAAAAATTGTTCCAAGACTGATTATCTTGCTCTGCAGTATTTCCCTTTATCAAAGAAAACACTCTAAGTAGTTCTTCATCATTAACTCCATCTGCCCAACGGAACAGACTGTTTTAGACTTGCATCCCAGCTCTGCCTGAAATCACCATCCAACAAACTTAAAACAACACCCTGTGCATCATAACTAGCCTAAAATACTTCAAAAAACAAAGCTAAATTACAAAGAGAGAGCCCTCTCTGGTTGCAGGTAGGCTATCACCTGCAGTTAAAATATTGGTTAGTGGTTACCTCGGCCTTATTCCCTTCAGGAGGCAGGGAACAACCTGAGTGATAACAACTTGGATGATGATTGAGATGATGTTGGTATATTGATATGATTATGTATATACATGTATCATACTAATCTGGTTGATTTTAAAGATGAGATAACCTCCCCTAAAATTCACTGAGGTATGTTGATTATGTGTATATTTTTGTTTAGATGACATGATATACTTGCAGGAAGAAAGGATATCAAAGATGACTAGAAAAATGGTGGACTATAGTTTATGAGACTCTCCCTACATATTAGATGAGCAAACATGAGATGAGTACTCCCCTCACATAAAAAACACTTTGAGGAGTTTAAATGAAGAGATCAAAAGTTGCAAGGAGGATAATGACAAGATTATTCAGTCATAGGAAAGACTTGCAAAGGCACAGGAGAAACAAGCAGAGGTCAATGCAATTATCCTTCATAGTTTGTCATACATTCAGTGACATGGACAACCACAAATTAATTATGGACAGGAGGATAGGACTTGGGGCATATGGAAGCAGGTCTCATGTTGGGAACATGTCAGTTATGAATGACACCGTTAGAGATGACAGGTTCTCAGATACAATGGATAGGAGAGGTAGTGGACATGGGTTTTACTCTAGTTCTGGTTCAAATAGGTATCATGGTCATCATCACTATCATCCTTACAGAAGGAATGTTAGAGGATATTTTCTGGATGAGTTCAAGAAAGCCAAGCCGCCTACATTTGATGGAGAGTTGAAGAAAGTGGAATATGCAGAAGCATGGTTACTTGGGATGAATAAATTTTTGAGTTGCATGAATATAGAGAGAAAATGAAGGTCATGATAGATATTTTCAGCCTTAAAGGGAAAGGAGACATCTCATGGGAAGATATGAAGCGTGTCAGAGAAATTAGGACAAAGGTGTTAACTTTGCATGAATTCAACGTACTTTTCAGGAATAATTAATCATCATAAAGGTACCATGAAAATAAGGCCAAGGAGTTATATGAGTTGAATATAGGATCAATGACATATGAGGAGTATATGACTAAGTTCTGAGAGTTGTTGAGGTATGTGCTATATATTAAGAATGAGAAAGCCAGGGTTCAAAGATAGAATTTGAGAGTCGGGGGAGACAAAATATTAAGAATATCCACTCATTTTGATTCATATTCATAGGATTTGGGGTTCTTGGTGCATACTAACCTGGTCAATCTGTTGAATAATCCTCCTCCTCATCCAAGAAATCAAGCACGAAAACTCACAATCCCTTCTGCTTCCAACATGGAAATTCTTGTCCCTCTGCATGTGTCTGTAACCCTTTATGTGTGAAATAATGATGACTAGAAAGATATGGTACCTGAGTGACCCGCCAACCCAATTCAAGGGTGGCCCACCATCTCTCTACCTCCTCCTAATGCACATGCTTCTCGTCTGCAATCTGTTGCATCACAAATTATTTTTTCTCCCAATCCAACGCCGCAATCCTCTATACCTACCAACCAACATCCACACTCTTCTCATCGATCCTCCCAACAACATATAATGGATGTTGGTCTTGTTGATCAGCCTCCCAAGAAAGAAATTGTCTCACAACGTGTGACCAATGGCAAGAATTAGAAAGCTCATGTAACTTGTTATGATACCTCTCACGATTCATCTTGTTCCGTCACTTCACATTCCTTCCAAGAGGATCATTAGGGGGTGTCAGTCCCTTCTCACACGTAGGGATAAATCACTATAATCTATTATATTATGGTTTAAGTTTAACTATATTTTTCTATTCACAATTTTAATGCACTTTTATGGTGACTATTGTTGAGGATTGTTTCAATTTTGACTAATGCTTTGTCACTATGCATGATAATATAATTTTGATATAAATTTTGGATGGGGAACGTGATTGTTACATATATAAATATATATTTATAGAAGTCTTTGATTATGTCTGGCATATATTTCATGACGATGGCACATTTTATATGCTAGAACGAAAAATATGGAGCAACAATGAGTAATGGAGTAACAAGAGTGATGGTTTGGATACAACTCTGATCATGGGATTTTGAATGGGTGAAATTTGATAAATAACAAATGTCTGACCATGGATATGTTTATTTACATGATGCATCTTTATGATGGTTGTCTTGATAATGTGGGATATATTCATATGATTACATAACTCTTTATTTGAACTTTTACACAATAAATATGAAAGCAAAAGAAGAGGAAAGGGTCTCACCTACTAAGGTCAAAACATTAATTAAAAATTATTTTTGTAGACAACCTTTAGAACTCTCTCCTCTTGTTATCTAATTAACCTAATTAGAAAAAAAATTAAATTGATCTTTTAAGCTTGAAAAAATTCCCAAATTGTTTGGATCCTCTTTAAAAAGAGGGGATATCTATGAAGGTAAGAGAGGGAACTGTGGAAATAGAGGTACACTATAAGTTTCTGGTTGTTATTTTTTCACTGATTTCAATTTCTTACAATTCTGAGGCTAATCTTGATGGTGAAAACAACCTTGTTTCATCAACGAGTGACAAACAACTAGGTGACTCCATTGAAATTCCTAAAAATCTTATCAATATCTTGTATCTTTCTAATTCATTTATTTTTGTTTGAATATCCATCTATCTTTTCTATTACTAACAAATATTTATTTGCAGAAAGTAAGCTACCCGTATCTACACTTGCATGAAGGATTTCATTTCGTTGTCATTCTCGCTTACTTTTCAGATTATTATATATGATAATGTTTACATTGCACTAGTCTGTGACAAGGTTGGTAAACATCTTTCACAAAAGATTTCCTTTTTAGGACTTCAGTTGTATTTTGTTGAATTGAATAAAATCAACCTTTTATTCTCTAGTTCTATTGTCTAAATATCTCTTTGTATTTAAGTTGATTTTTATTTAGTAGTTCCTCTTATTGATTTCAATAACTTATGCTTTACAGAACTAAAGGATTTTTAGCCTAATTCTGATTAGCTCACTCCCTTTTCCTTGTGTTTATAACAAGTTATTCTCTATAGAACTAAAGGAATTTTAGCCTAAAGTCTAATTAGATCGTTTGCTTATTAGTCTGATTCAAATTTCTCGTTTTCTTTTTGCTTGTTTACTACTTTTCAACTATAAACATTGTACTTTTTGTGTATATATCACTGCTTCATTTGCTGATGTAAATATTTTCTTGCATGTTCCTACATTATAAAATAAAATTATAAAAATTAAAAACAAAAATTCCCGATTAATTTTTTAAGCACACCGTCTCACTATCTCATTGCGATAACAAGATTCAAGGTGTTGATTTGTTTAAAGTTTTCTAATCTTAAAGAAATCACCAACACATACTAGGTACCAACAAGACTTGGAGGTAGCTAGTCCATTCAAAGAAGGTACCATGGTCACCTTTCCCAACATTTGTAGGCATTTACTGTGTTATAAGGTAAAAAAAATAAAAAGTATAGTCCATTGATGTGGAACACTTTAGGTTTGGTGACATAAATTTTCACAAATATGGTTCCATGGGCACTGTTGCAGATCACTGGAAAAAACTAAAATACAAATGGTCTTACACACCAAGCATCGATGAAGAGGAAGGAAATTTCAAGAAATTTTACAATGTTCCAAAATCATTAGATGCACAAAAGGGAATTGGTAGCTCCCAACCTAAAAATGATGTCGAACATACAAATGGGGGATCATCCAAAAGCTAAGATGCACACGACAAGAAAGAATCTTAGAAGAGAGAAAGGGAGAAAGATACAACAAGGTAAGATAGATAGAAAAAGCTAAAATAAGAACAAGAATCCAAGAAAGAGAATAAAAGGAAGAAAGAGGAAGAAAAAAGGAAGAAGGAGGAAGAAGAAAATAGAATTTGAGAAGAGGAAAGGTAGAGACAAGTAAAAGAAAAGAAAAAGTAGGAAAAAGCAATAAGAAAGTAACAAGAATTAGCAAATAAGCATGAAGAATAAATACTTGCAAAATAAATAATTAACATGCAAGCACAAGAAGAAAACAAGGAAAAGGAACAAACTCAAAAGAAAGCATAAGCCATATTTCTCTCCATGGATATTAAGCATTCTATACCACTCACCAGGGGGGAATTTCCACTTGAGGAGATGGGTATCTTCGTTGAAGAAGAAAATAAAGTGCTAGAGATTTCAAGCTTCATATTCTATTGCAACTTAGATATAATTGTTTAAGAAAAGGTGGAAGTACTTACCTTGAGAACTAACCAAACTGATCTTAGTGACCACTGAATGAGATATAGTGGTAGGTACTATGAAAAATCCTATTGAAATATCTTTTATAGGATTTGTGTTCTCTAGTGCTATAGAGAAGAACAATGAGAATTTGTTGAATAATATTAAGAATTGGAGAAGAACCCGACCAATTCACAATATGAGAATGAGAGGCTTAAGAAAGAGAATCAAACTTTGCGAGACTCAAGTTCCTATGAAGATGACTTCCAAGAAACAACACCAGAGGAAATTAGAGTACTAGAAGACATCATGAAACAATTGTACAAAGAGTTGATCAAGCTTCAGAAGGTAGCCTCCTCACTGATGGCCATTTAAAATCAACAAAAGGAAAAAGACACACTATTAAGGGATACTTCGACTGCCGTGGAAATAATGTGAGAGTGGGACATAAAATATCCCAATTCACTAATCCACCTACCAATAAAGGATGAAATGGCTAGGGAAAGGGCTCAAGAAAAAATTAGATTGATCATCCAAGCCCACTAGAAGCCGGGGAAATATATGGTCAAGATAGGGAGTGATTATTGACAGTGTCATAGTATGAGTGATTATCGACAATGTCATAGTATGATAGCAATTATTATCAGGTATGATAAAATAGTCTATATCAAAGAACATAGGGAAGTAAGGCTAGAAAAAGAAATTCAAAGATAAATACGAGAATTCATAGATGCATTCAGGATGGCCATTGCTCAAAATGATTTACATCCCACCAAAAGAGATAGAGTGGAACACGTGGTAGAACCAACAAAGTTGCATCCAATGCTCTCCATGCTATTCCACTAAGTAGAAGCAGTCATGAAGACAATAGTGTCTATTTCTTTCGACTGTGAGATTGCATATGAAAGCCTAATATTGAGCCAATTACTATTCATAGTTGTTGATTACAAAACATGACACACTTACCTAGCTCAATAATTGCAATTTCAAACTATACCTTTTTCTATTTTGGAATTACTGCTACGAAATATGTTCATTTTATTGTTTTGAATTTCCTGGTATTTATGTAAATAAAGTAGAATTAGAATTAAAAATGAAATAGAAATTCTATGCAGAAGAAGTTAAAAATTAATAAAAGAAGCTGGAAAGTCATGAGGTATTTGAAAATTCATGGAAGGTGAAAATGCACCTAACTTTGTATAAATATACCTTCATAGCTAGTTAGAAAAGACTTTTAGTTTTAGACACCTTAGATCACTTTGGAAAGGGAAAGCTTGTAGATTCCTTTTGAAGATCAAGTGACAGTTTTTCATTTCCATTACTGAATCTCTTGGATATTTTGTGTACTTGTGCATTAAACATTTCAGCTCCAATATTGAGAAGATCTTTTGAGCCAAGGAAAGCATTTCTCTCATGCGTCATTGAAAGCTTTTATATTATTCTCGCTGCTATTCAATGATATGTGTTTTCTATTCATGTGTTTATGATTGATGAAATATTTTGTTACTCGGAAACTTATATCTTCGAGCTGTTTTGTGAGTTATGTATATAATTTCATGCTAGTTATTAATTGCAAACTATTTTATAATCAATAAATAATATATTTCTTCACACGTGTATCCTATTGAATTTTGTTATCACTCTTTCTTTGAGATTCATGTTAAATTTATTCTTCACTACAATATTTGATGTATCTTTTTCTTAAAGTATTTCATAATTTGTTCTAACTTGCATCTCATCAAAGGTCTTTGAATTTATTTTCTTCTTGCTCTTTCTTTATGCAAAATCTAATCCTCACTTAAACATGAAATGGCAACAGACCAACATTCTAGATGGGATTCCTATCCCAAATGGTGTGAGGTCTAATTGGAACTTCATATCAGTGAGATCCCCTAGCCGTTGGTGGTGCATTTAACCTCATCAACAACTTCTTTATAATCTTAATATTGGGAGGTTGTGGATTTATAATCCTAAATACATTGTTCTTTTTTTATAGTTGAGTAACTCTATTGAACTATTGCAACTATGCATATCAATAAATCAAATTAAAAATGAAACATTTATATGTAGTATTACATTAGGGTGGGGCTTTTTACACTATAAACAAGGAGCTCCTTGCTAATATACTTACACCAACTTAATTTTTTAACAATGAAAATTAGGTGGAGTTAGTATTGACAACGACAAGTGAATACTAGGAGTCTCTTACTCTAAAAAGTCATAACATATTAATGGAATCAAGAGAACCTAACAGACCAAGTTGTATATGATAGGTCATAATGATATCATAGATGCCTCGTATCCCTTCCTTAGAACAAGAAGTTCTTGGTTATGACCCTTGCAATATGAGAAATTAAGAAAGTGTTGAATTCACTAAGGAACATATAATCATAGAGGATTCATCTTGTTGACCAATATCTTATCACATTCATTCATAAAGAGGGTTTTTATTTATTTTTAAACCATGTTGAAACGATAACTCAAAATATAGTCAATATATTATAGGTATTACGGGAGTGGATTTAGGGTGGGGTATTTATAGGAATTAGCGAGTATACAAATATATATTTAGTAAGAGTACAAGATACCTATTAAAAATAAGGTTTATTTTTATGAGAAAGATGTATTGGAGGGGGTTTAACAAAAAGATTTTGGGAGGTTTCTATCAATATCTAGTGAAATTAGAGGTATTCTTTAATATTCCACAAATAAAGATGCTATGACACAAGTTGACTAAGTGTAGACCTTATGCATATAATATAATATATAATATAATATGTGGGTCTACATGGAATGACAATAATGATCTTATGTGTGGGGTGGCATCCTTTCTTTAGTGTTTGAATTAGTGTTAAGGGGTAATAATGTATTTAATCATATTTCTTTTGAAAAATATTAATATTTTTCAAAATATATTAATATTTTTCAAAATATATTAATATTTTTAAATTATTCATTATTATGTAATATTTGAGAGTATGTATATAGCTTGAATGAGTTGAATGTTTAATTTTTTTGAAATACGTGTGTATATATATATATATATTTCAAAGGAAAAAAATTATTGCGTCATTAGGTGCTCTACAACCCAGGGGAGATTTGTAAGCGTTCGCTGTGAGAGGTTAGGTGTAAACATGTTTTAAATTCAATTATTATTATTTTTTAAATTTTATTTTTATTAATAAAATTACAAATAAATTTATAGATAAAATAAAATTCTAATATACATATCACATTAAAACCTAAGTTACCAGAAAACGGATACGGGAACGGATACGGGTACGGGGTTTGAAACGGATACGGCAAATTTTCAAAAAATCTGGATACGATACGGCAGGAAACGACACATAATATATATATATATATATATATATATATATTAAAAATAAAAAATTCATATTACCATTCATATTTCAGAATCTAAATTATCATCTATGATCTATCATGATTCATGATTCATCATCATCAATTCAAGTTTCAACTTTCAACATATGCCATATGGCATAAACATTCAACATTGCCATCATCATTAACGATTATTATAACATTCATGATTCAAGTTTCAAGTTTCAAGTTTCAACATATCATCAAGTTTTTGTTTCAAATTTCAAACATCAAGTTATCAACATGACAAGTTACACAAACACCATCATTACCAAAATTAATAATGCATACTAATTACTACATACTATGAAAGTACAAAATGAACTATGACTGGCAGTCTACTATCATTACTCATAATTCATATGGTTGTTCAAAAGTTTAAAAGTTAAAAGTTAAAACACCATCATAAATTACATTTACATATCATCAAATATGTCTTCATTCATGCCACTATAATGTTCCACTTCCACATCCTCTCTAGAAGTGGCACTGGGAACATTGCTGCCATGTCCACTTGAAGATGCACCTATTCCCAGTGATGGCTCCGAATCAAACAAACTCATGTGAGACATGGCATTCAATGTCATATCCAAGTCAGGCAACTCTGGTTCCACGTCCCATAATTTGGTGGGCCCAAATTTGTATTCATCTCTCTTGTGTGACAAAAGGCGAAGGTTTGAATGAATATACACTAGTTCCTCAACCTTCTTAGAGCCCAATCTGTTTCGCTTCACTGAATGGATGAAGCCGTATGTACTCCAGTTCCTTTCTGCTGAAGAAGAACTAGCAACCTGTGACAAGACCTTGATGGCCAATTTTTGGATATGTGGAAGTGCCCCACCATAGAAGTTCCACCACTCAATTGGACTTAATCTGCTCTTGTCCCGCATACACTCAATATCACAACCCCAACCCTCTGATCCCACAAAATGAGAAAACTGTGCACGAATCTGAAGCCCAATTTCAGGATCTACAAAAAGCTTTCTAAAAGCATTTTTAAATCCTTCTACGACTTCTGGGTCTTTGTTTGGTGCGCTTCTTTCTGGATCACGTAGCAACTCTGCAACATAATATTTTGGATTCAGTGCATAGGCTAAAAGGTGCAATGGGGTGGTCATCTTGTTCCACCTTTTGGTCAATAGATCTTTTACTTCTCTGTAAAAGATTTCATCTGAGTCATTCTCCTTGGCATTTATAACCAGCCTTATCTTCTCTATCATGGAATCAATGCCCTCATACACCTCTCCCAGATTAGGCATATCTGTGTCAAACATACGGATCAAATCCACAATTTGCTTAGTAAATGCCAAGAGGTACTCCACCTTATCCCACCATTCATCATCAACAACCAACCGTTTCATTGCTTGTGCTCTATCAGATTGGGATTGCCTCCATTGATTCCGAAGAGAACTACATACCATTGATTATAATGCATCTTTCACCTGCATGAGCCTTGTTAAGACTATGATGTGAGAAGCAAATCGAGTCTCAGCAACCTGCAGGGGTCAAATTGCTAATGTTTCAAATTTCAATCAATTTGAAAATCAAAAATCATAATTTGATTGAATAACCTATTATGATTCACGAATCATGACATTTGAGAATCCAATTTAGTTATTTGAATTTAGAGTCAAATATTTAATAAACTTTAAACTTTAAAGTTTAAGTATATGTACCTTAAGGAGCTCCAACCTAGCAAATTCCTTGTAGATGCCTTGGGACATGTGGTGGTTTGTGATAAAGGCTTGAATTTCTTTTGCCTCTTCAAATATTTTTCGAATCCACTCAATTTGCTTCCCAAACTTGCTCAACATGAGGTTCAATGAATGCACAGCACAAGGGGTCCAAAAAATGTGTTGATATTTGCCTTCAAAAATTAGGCCTGCTGCTCTACACACCGTTGCATTGTCAGTTATTACCTGGACAACATTTTCAGGCCCCACCATTTCAATTGCTTCAATCAAGATGTTAGCAATGAATTGAGAATCTTTCACCTGCCCCTCACAATCCACTGCTTTCAAAAACATTGCCCCATGTGGGCTCTGAGCAATCACATTGATCAAAGGCCTATTTCTTTGATCTTTCCATCCATCAGAAATGATGGACACCCCTGAAAGGAGCCATGAATCACGAATGGGGGCTAATTTAGCCTCCAAATCTAACTTTTGAGCACTCAACAATGTGGTGTGTATCTTCTCATACCCAGGGCTCTTGTACCCTCTTGGGGCTTCATTCAAACATTTTACCATCTTTGCCCAATAAGGAGATCGCACAAGGTTAAAGGGAAGGCCATTTGCATAAATGCATTGGGCTACACCTGCATCTGCTATCTCTCGAGCATCATTATTAAAACTCTTCTCAAGCGGTCCCAAATTTGACCGCTTTGACCCAACATTTCCATGAGAATAAAGTGGAGGCTTTGACGAAGATGCTCCCAACCTTGTTGGGTGTTTTAAATGGGAGGCATGATTTGCTTCATTTGCTTTAGCATCTGCCTCTTCTTGTTCTCTCTGATATTTTGCAATTTTTACCTTGCTTAAACCATTTCCATCTTTCCCATTCTCTTTAGGTGGGCCACTACATATTCGAACCCCATTGTTTTTTAACCCAAGAAAATGTGATTTAACCCATGTATGAACCCTTAAACTCCTTTTTACACTCACTACAAACCCATGCCAATGATCCACCTCCTTGGATCTTCCCAACAGTAGTGACATATTTCCAAAGTGGTGACTTTGGATCAACTTTCTGGGTTGTTTCAGTTTCCTGTGCCACTTCCTCTGCCTCATGATTGGCTGAACTTGAAGTTTCCATGAATGATGATGACATTCACTGAAGTCTGAAACTGAAAAAAGAAAATTGACAAATATCAGTCTTCAGATATGTATTTTACTATTTAAAAAAAATTATTTGGTCATTTCTGGATGTTAATAAAATTATGTCATCATTTATTTATAAAATTATATGCCTTTCTCTTTACTCTGTTCCATAATGATTAGTTATTATTCCAATAACTACAAAAATAAAAAATGAGTGAAATCTGTGATAAACAGTTTGCAATTTCTAAGTCTTGAAGACTTGAACACAGTGAACTGTGACTGTGACAGTGAATTGTGACTGTGACAATGAACTGTGACAAGTGAATATGGTTGTAAATCTGAGCAACAGATCCCAGTCACATAGGACCTACAACTGAGAAATTTTAGAACCAGTTAAGTAATAGGAAAACAATGCTTTATGACAGGAGAATGACAAAATGTAGATTATTTTACCACCTCTCTCAGCTCCCACTTGAAATTTAATGTTGCAGGTATTAAGATAGTCATGGCTCTAGGTCTATCTCTCGTCATGGTTTCAGTTTTATCACTTCTGTTCAGTTCATCACAATCTGGTGCCAATGTGGCAGATTCTGGAAGGACAACGAACATTGAAGCAAGAACAACAACCACTATTGGGGAGACTCAACATAAAGATTCCATCGAATTGAAGAAATTATTGAGAGAATTCATGGGACAACAGGATTACCATGCCAGTTCTCTAATCCTCGCTATCAGACTCCAAACTTCAAAGATAAGCCATACTGCAATTGACATCTTGTATCATGCTATATGTGAATTAAGCAGTAGACTTTGTGGTAATGACGAAAGGAATGTTGCAAGGCAAAAGAAGTTCGAGGAGAAAGCAGCAGCTTTGTTAGAGAAGTTGGTTGCACTTGTAAAAGATTGCAGACAAATAGAGAATGGAAGATGGAGGCCTGAAGCAGAGGATCCGAAAGTGCCACGAATATCTCTTCTTCTTATCCTTGTCTAATGATCCATGACACCGATTAGCAGCATCATGTGGAATGGAATCTACAAAATGTTAATTCATGGAGCTACAAGTGCAAAGATGCCAATATTTCAAGACAGTGGAAGACGTCTACGGGCATCAATTTTGATAGCCAAATTTTCCCCTACAACGATGGGTACTCTCCAACAGGCCAAAGATGTATACTATACATTGGCACACACACCCACGCCCAATATCAAATATTAGTTTAGTTTATATATATATATATATATATATATATATATATATATATATACACATGTCACACATACATATATAGTAGAGGGTGTGTGCTCACTCACTTGTCTTAACAGGAAATGTAACCCCTATATATATATATATATATATATATATATATATATATATATATATATATAATAAGGCTCAATCCCCATTACAAGATTTTCTGTGCACTGTAATATTTATCTACAAGCATGTAAATACTACAGTAAGCTTGGATTTCTGCCTAATCATTAGCCTTGACTTCATACCCATAGTCCACAGGAGCAGGAGTTAACTTCCAGAATTTCACACAGATATTACTAGTAGTATCTAGGTTTCATATCTTCCAGTGCTCAGGAGCAAATAGCAATTAGTAGAACAATCACACATATGCGCATGTATACTCTTGCAATAAGGGATTGGATATATTAAGTACCATCAACCAATTGATGTCTCTGATGCATCCTAGTGGCATGCACAACTGTAGATGAATCAAATGATAAAAATAGACAGCTGATCAGTGATAAGTTGTGTACCTTGTCCAACGATGCCGGCAGGTTCAAACATCAGTCACTCCACGCAATGAAAATGACAGAAATAGCCTCTTGAGTCTTTATTTATCTTATGAGCAAATACATCAGAGAGTGAAGTGTCAAGGGAACCTGGTTCTGTCTCCAGCAAGGCAATGTTCACTCAGCAACTTTCCAGGGCAGCAATCACGCTTTCAGTCCAGGAATATTCCAATGAGCAGTTCCAAACTTCCAAAGTTCAGTGATAGGGAGCGAAACTCTCAGCGGCAGCACTGGGCAGTGAACTCAGCGGCGACAGTTAGCGCTCTTGAGACTTGTCGTTTAGGGATTAGGTTAGGGTAGATACTAGTAACTAGAATGAATAATAAACCATGCCGTATAGTTAAACCACTTCAAAACCTAAAATGCCAAATTTTGAAAATCTGTTCCCGGCGGGCAAGTGATCAGTGACGAAACATATTGAAATTTTTTAAATACGAATCACGATTTTGCTGAAACGTTTTGAAAATTTCGAAATACGTTTTAGGATTTTCTGAAACGTATCGTTTTTTTTTTTAACGAGAGGTTTTTTTCCATGAAAACACCTGAAAAAACGGCAAAAAAAAAAATTGATACGTTCCCAAATCACCAAAAACGTTTTTTAGCTGTTTTTTTGCCGTTTCTGGGGTGAATACGTATCTGAAACGTAAAACGGCGTTTTGGCCCTTCAGGGAGCCATTTCCAGTATCTTAGATTAAAACATTAAAATATATAACATATAAACAGTAGTTATAAATTAATATTCATTGTACCATATAAATTAAAATAATGGTTCCATAACCATATTTATTCTAATTAATAAGCACAAAAAATTTAATACTTACAATAAACTTACAATATAACAAGATTCTTAACCATGAATATTCACCCCCACTTTACCATGTATTATTATTATTATTATTATTAGGATGTTATATGTGAATGTTGGTAAACATTTACATGTAGCCTCAATTAAACAATAATAAAAGGTTAAAAGTAACTATGTGGAGAGGAAATCTCAAGAATGGTAAAGATGTTGTAATGTCCTATAAACATTTTGAATTGGTCAAAATAAAATAAATTAATAATGATAATTATTAATAAAATATTTTGACTTGGTCAAATTACAAAAAACTAAAAATAAAATAAAAAATATATAATCAATAATTATAATTAATAATAAAACCAACCTAAATCCATCTTAATTCTATATTTACCAAATACCTAGAGGGATCAAATCTCTCGATGAGAAAAACCCTTATAAATAGAAAGAGATTTGATCCCTCTCCACTCTTGGTAGATTTGGAGTTAAGATGGATCTAGGTGGATATATATTCATGAGAGAAGTATATACATATCTCTGTATATCATCTTATATATATATATATATATATATATATATATATATATATATATATATATAGAGATAGAGAGAGAGAGAGAGAGAGAGAGAGAGAGGATTAATGGTTAAAAATATGCGTTTCTTTGTAGGAGTTTAAAGAGAGTAAAATATGTATTATAAAATAAGGCTTGATTGTGATTTTAAAATTAAATAATAATAATAGTAGTAGGAAAACTAGGGTTTTTCACTCCACTAAGTTTCCACAATTGGTTTCTTTTTTGTAATTGTAGTGGGATGACTCTCTTGGAGTGATTTTTCGGTATTTCAAGCCTTGACTGTCTAGTTTTTCTTGGTCTCGTTAATGAGGAGTCCAACTGGCTAGAACTCTAGCCGATGTGGCCCTCTCTTCCTTTCAACCTCTTGCAACTCTGCTTCGACAATGCCTTAGTAGTTGCCATGTTTTCATTTTGCCTAATGCCTTTGGTGGGGGTCACACTGCATTCTCTTGTGGATGCCTTTGTTGTGGCTTGTGGCTTGTGGATTTGTTATGCTTGTGTCGATGCATGTGGGGAGTTGAGGGAATAGGTTCATGGTGGCTTCCATGTTGCTATGGACCCTAGTTTGTGCCCCTTTGTTGTTGTCGTTCATCGTTGTTTCCATTGATGTCGTCAACTTCTTGGGGCTTGCTAGGGGGTTTTGTGGTTCTTTTGCTTGATTCGTTGGCTTGCCTTTTTTTGGGGCTAGCTAGGCGGTTTGTGCCCAACATTTCACCTAGTTTTTTGCCAACATTTTGGTTTGCTGGGGTTTCTAGCTTGTATATCTTGCATCCTTTGAGGCTTGTTTTTGGGGTTTTTTGTGATGTTCCCTTTGGGTATTCTTGTCGGGCTTCCGCCTTCTTTATTTTCTTGACCTTTACGCCTTATTTATGATATTGACTATAGCGAGGCATGTTTGGGTGCATTTTCTTGGAGTTTTTTCTATGGGCATGCCTGCTCTATATTTGATATTTGAATAGGTTTCTTCTTGGCTACAAAATGTAATTTTATTTTCATTAATAGAAATTATGGGTTTTCCTCTAGATTTTTATTTTAATTTTTTTTTTTTTTTAATAATAAATATTAAAACAATCCAAACTTATGACCTTAAACTAAAATTATTATTATTGTTACTTTAATGGATATTACATAATCTTAAGATTAATCAAATTTTGTTATAAAATGACCAAATAGTTAAGATCTAAAGGTGTATTGTCCCATATAGAAAAGAGATATAACCACAACTTTAAAACTTTAAGATTAAATGATTAAGGCTCTAGATTTAAAATTTATTAGAATTAAATAATTTATTATAATATTATTATATGGTGAAATTTTTTATCATAACTTAAAATTACCTCGTGGTCTCTAAGGAATTACTTTCACTTCGGCGGGAAGCAATTTTAAGACATAATAAATATAATTTATTATGTTAAATTTTAATGTAATGAATATTATATCAAATCTGATTGTACTTACAAATCAAATAATTGGAGCTTTCAGCGCACAAAAAAACATAATTATTGGAATATTATTTGATAATGGCCGACCATTAAGGGTTATCTCAAACTCAAAAGTCCCCGAAGGAAAAACATGGACTCTATAATTATACATATCCTCCTGCCCTCATTCTACGTGTTTATATGCGTTCTTGTACATTTTTCTCTGAAACTGAGCGGGGAGGATTTGAGGGAAAAATGGGGGGTGTGGATGAGGAAGTTTTTCATCGCAGACTGTATGGAGCAGGGAAGCAGCTGGAACATGCATCTGATACCAACACGGGGCTACTTCAAGCCCTAGAAAAAGTGGAGCTCTGTTTATCCATGGTGAAACCATCACCTCTTCGTTTGATGTCTGAGTCACTGCGCCATGCACTGTCCCCATCATTAAACACACTAGTAAAGGGACACCTCTTGAGGCACCAAGAAACAGATCTGAGGTTGCTGGTTCTGAATTGCCTCAGCCAAATCACCAAAATAACAGCACCCGAGGAGCCATACGATAATAATGTAATGAAAGAAATACTAGAGGTGATTGTAGAAAGTTTTCGAGATCTGGGGGAGATGAACAGTCCCTCCTTTGCAAGAAGGTTTTTCCTTCTCAAGATTGTTGCGAAAGTCAAGTTAAACACAATCATGGTGAACCTTGGATTGGACGATCTCCTATGTGAGATGTGCAAACATTTTTTTGCTGCTGTTTCTCACCATGCTTATTCTCCAGATGTATGTGCTTCCATGAAAAAGATTATGAGGTTCGTTCTTGAAGAAAGTGATGAAATTTCTCAGGAATTATTATCTGTTTTTCTCAATAATCTGAGAATAGAAACGCAGAACTCTTCACCGGCTGCACATTCGTTAGCCAGGGATGTCGTTAGCCAGGGAACTCCAGAACAAACTGAATCGCTTGCGAATGATCTAAAATCTCAGGTTTCAAGCTGCCCAGTGTCTCCTGATGGTCGCCATAATGAATCTGTTAATGACAACAACATGTCTGATAGTGAAGCTGATGTTATGTTGGTAAGATTATTTTCACAGATGTTTTCCGATCCATTTCCAGATGTTACAACTGGACGCAAACAGCGGCGCGCAAAAAAACGATCAGAGGTTAAAGAAGATGATTCCCTGTGGGGAGCAAGGGTAGCAACGGAATCCGAAGGTATTTCTTCACCAGAGGGCACCGTTGGCGAGTCTACTAACAACGTTTCAGTTTCGAGATCGTCGAAGCGGAAGAGGACAAGAAGGAATTCTGGAAGGAAGAGGAGATCCTTGACGGAAATAGAGACTTCTGAGGATAGTTCGACCGACGAAGATTAGATGTTGGTTTCTCTGAAACTCGAACACAATTATAGACACGGTTAGTAACCTAGGATTTAATGTCTCTCATATTGTTTATTGTGATGGAATTTACAAGAACATTGAATATATAGTTGCTCATTTTGGTTAGTTGGTATTGATAGAATTCATTGTAATTACGAATTGATATTATGACAAAGGAAAGCACTTTTTGACTGCCCCCACTCAAAAGGGACTCATATAGTTTAAACTTATGTATAGATGTGGATTTGTATATGTAAATTTATTATCTTTATTTTACCAAGTTCATCTTAAAATTGGAAAAATGAAATCAATATATTGTTTTAGGTTATGTAGACGAAAGTTACTCTTTTAATTAAAGCAAACATATTAAAATCAAAGAGAAGATGGTGGTTGAGGTCTAGAGGCAGTTTTTTGTGCATGTTTTCCGTGCATGCTGCAATTTTGTGTATATTGGAAGGAGGGTTGAGCCTTTTATCTTGAATTTTAGAAGGGATAAAAGGCCTAAGAAGTTGTTAGAATAGTCATAAACACCAGTGCATGGAGGATGCTTGAAGGAGGAGGACCACAATTTCTTTTGGGATTTTTTTGAATAAGTTTAGGGAGATGATGTGGACAATCACTAGCCCTAACCATAGGGCCAAAATATAAGAGTTAGATGCATAGGATGAGTTGATTTGGGGATAGAGGTAATCATCCAGACCCAAGGTATGCTTGTGTTATTTTAATTATGGTGTTGATGCTAGGTTGGTGAGAGTTTAGGATTGGGATGAAGTATGTTGTAGCTTAAGGGAATATTGGAGGACTGTAGTAGTTGTCACATTGTGCCCTAAGTTTAGTTCTTGTGAAGGACTACAAGCGTGATAGGAGAGGCATAATTATTTGAGCCTTAAGTACAACTTCTTGTGAAGGATTACAAGGTTGTTAGTGGGTAAGTGTTGGAGAGATATTTGGGGAAGCAGGATGGTGTACCAATGATTGAGAGTAGATCATTCTTTAGATGGATCATTGAACTTCATCTCTTAGAAAGGGAGGATCACAATTGTGCTAGAGGATAATGGGGGTGGGAGATTTTATCAAGCGGGTGATAGCAACACCTCAATAAACCCAACAATTGGCCCAACATATTAAGAATGATATCAAGGCTAGGAGGATTATTCTAGAAGGGGTCAAATATCATACAATTCCTCATATCCACGAGTATAAGACAACATTTGAGATGTATGATGCCATCTTAAAGTTATATCAGAGTACTAGTGATACTAGAGAGCCTTCTCTTAAGGAGAAGCTAAGGAGTATCTCGATGAAACAAGGTGACCCCATTATCACATATCTTACTAGTTTCACTTAGATTTGAGATGGAATAGGCCGTGTGGGTGAAGTTGTATCTGATCACAACCTTATATATGAACTTCACAAGTATTGGAAAGGGTTTTAGGATGGTGTCAGTGGGAGAGAAAAATCCCCATTGGGAAAGGTTTTGGACTGACTACATATAGGAAAGGTTTCTTGATTATTGTGTGATTGTATTTATTTATGTTCCTACTCCACTACAAAATAAGTAGAGAAAATTCTATGTCTTGGGTTATAAGTTAGGTTCAATATTTTTTTATTCAAGAAGAGCATAATTTTTGTGGAATTTATACATGCTTATCCAAATGATTTGCAGGTGGTATTTTGTTGCTGGACGGATCCCTATGTCCTACAATTTCATTCAAAGAAAGTAGCTAAATTCCATTTTCGGGACAAAGAATTTATTTTGTTTCCCATCGTGGAAATTTAAACAACCTTTAGATCTCAACTGTTATAAGCATACCGTGAATAGGATGTCATTGGATTTATTATGAATTGTTAGGATGTGAGTAGGATGTCACACTTGTTATTTAATATTGAATAGTAAGGATTGGTTGTGTGTTATATTTTTCAACTATGTTGGTTTCTTTTTTTATAGCACAACTAGAGAGTCAATTTCCTCATTGGTTGACAAGTTAATGCTTTGAGTATATTTTGGCTTTAACCTTAAACACCATTTCCTAGTTAAGAATGGGTAATAGCAGGATATAAGGTTTTTTTTCTTACAATTTAGTATAATTTGTCTAAACAACCCATTACATAGATAATGGAATACACAGTGCCACATAAATGTTGTTGTCCTTGTTTGTTGATACACACTACCATATGCACCCTTTTGTGCTTTCCATTTCTCATGCAAATAAAAATAAACACATTGGGGATCACTCTACCAACTCAGACTATTTCCACTCGCTATGTGTTTCAGAGCATGGTGACATGGTTTTCAATGAGTCTACATGATTCATACATCTTATTAATCCACCCACTCTATCTTTACTCCTAAATTCACCAAATGCTACCTCGACCTTCACCACCTTTCTTCTTTGTCTCTTAAGCTATGAGAGGTTATTCATTTCTGCCATAGGTAAAACTGAAAGCAAACCCTAGTCCTGAAACAAGAGAGTAATGGTGGTGGTTTTGTGAGTAATTTATGAAATTTTCTTTGGCTCAGGGCTCATTAGTTTATCTTGAGAAATTTGTGGAAAATAAATTGTTTTACATTCATTGTTGGGAAAGTCTCTCCCCCCAACTATGATAATTTCATAGGTATGTTTTAACAGGCTTTCTTTATCGTGGGATTGATAGTTTTTTATGTCTGTTCCATAGATCCCCCCTTTCCCTTTGGTTTCAATTGCTCGTTGTGGTCTGGCTAGTAACCATTTGCCTTTTGTATCTCATTTCCAGTAGAGTGATTCATCGTTTAAGTATGATAAAGTTTGAAAAGTAATTTTGTTTCACCACCCTATATATGACTAATGCACACCAGAGGTCGAAGACTTTAAGGACCTCCTCGAGCATAAAGACCCAACATTTTACCGGAGCCCTTAGTCTAATTATAGATGCTATATTTTGTACTTTTTCCCAAAAATGAATATGTGTCTCGTCTTCATTATATTATGAGATGAATGTTTATACATTATTTTTTTGTTAATATAATTGATCTCCTTAATATTGCTATCATATTTCACTCACATTTTCAAATGTAATTGGTTTTGAAGGTATTTAGTTATGATTAGAGACCATTCATCTCGGGGAAAAAAAAAATCCTTTTTTTTAATCTCTCGTTTTGGCATTTTCATAACTGCTCCTCAAGATCAGTTTTGATTATTTTTCTCACACCTGGTTACACATTCGTTATCAAAGTTTACACAAAAAAATATCCTCATTTTGTAACTATTCCATACTTATTCTCCTTGTTAAGGTTAATTTGAAGCTTCTTGTTTTATAGCATGGAATTTGAGAGTAAAATGATATATTGTGTTGGAAAATTATTTCTTTCAGAAAACCATGTCGTGGTTTTCATGACCCTTATCTCTAAACTTATATCGTCTTCTTGTTCACAATCTTAACCTGCATTGCAACACCATAACAATACATGCATACTTAACCTGGGCCTGATTTGTGTTATCACCTTTTACTTTGATACATATGATTGATGGAAAAAGTTTAGGTTTACAAAACAATTTCCTTAGTATAGATCAAAACAACATACATCACAAACATTCAAAGAATAATATTAGAATATTCATGACATATGTATGAAAGCGTGCTAGCTTAATGGGCTTCTGAATTAAGTAAAATTTCCAAGATACATCAAGACAATAAACACCACTAACCCCAATGGTGATAATTAGAGCTGTCACTTGCTCCTCCAAAAAACTATCTTCCTCTCCAATGTGTGGTAGGAGGGGCCAAGGTGAAAATTCCTTTTGCATGAACAATGAGGGTGTATATATAACAAATGGGGTGATAATTCACCTCGCTTATGACTCTTAGACTACCCTCATGACTATTTGACTTCTTTATGACCTTTCAGATCCCACATGACTTTTCACATTACATGTATGACTCTTGGACTTCCACTTTACATTACATTTTCCAATATAGAATTTACATAATCCACAAAAGATGTGGGACATTATGACTCATGATATGACATGCCATGACACTAATGACATGGATTGTGTGATGACATGGCAATATAATGCCACTCTTTGTTGCTACTATGTTTGAATCTCCTTGAGAGACAGTGCATGTTCTTCTTTTTCCTCCTCCTCATGACTTGAAGATAATGAGTCTTCAATGTGATCTTGATCATCTATATTCTGTTGTAATATTACATTCCTTTGTATTCTCGCTTGATGATCATATGGTCTTCTTTAGCTCCATAGGTGTCTTCTAGCATGGTCTCCTTCTCCATCGCCCTCATCATCATCCTCTCATGACATAATAAAATACCTGTGACTGCGATCCACTCATGAAAAGATGACATCAGTCTCATAAACCCCTAGCCTAAGATGCTTCATGAAATCACTTGTTAGGGTTGGAATTGGTGACTAGTTGAGTAATAGACTCAGGGATTGTGTAGTTCCAGAGGCTAATGTCCGGGACTGAGGCTTGAGACTATGCAATGTGTAGTTCAGGATGGAAAAGGTCAAAAGGATTGCACAATTGAGCGACTCAAGGACTCATGCTGGAGGCTTGATCCTTGAGATTGCACAATGCATAGTTTTGAAGGCTTGGGCAGAGGCGCAATTCAGGGACTCAAGGGCTCAAGCTAGAGGCCTGAGTCTTGAGATTATACAGTTCATAGTTCTGAAGGCATGGGCTAAGAGACTGCACAGTTGAGGAACCCAAGAGGTCAAAATTAGGGCTTGAAGTTGCCCAATATGTAGTTTAGATAGGAGAACATTCTGGGAGATTGCATAGTTGATGGGTTTAAGGCCTTAATATTGAGGCTTGAGACTTGAAGTTTCCTAATGTATAGTTTTGGAGGTAGAGAGGCCAATGGATTGTGTAGTTCAAGAGCTCAAGGACGAGGCTTGATGCTTGATACTGCATGTTTTGGGCAAATTTAGTGTTTCTACAAATGCCTAATCCTCTAGACCTATTGGCTAGTCTAGAAACAACAGACAAAGTAATTCACTACTTTTCCTATAATTAACAGATAAGAGAAAGAGGAAAAGGAACCAACCTGTAATTTTTGATTTATCCCTCTCTCCTTAGACTAATTTCACTACTCCTTTTCATACCTAACTCGCTTGGAAAGTACCTGCACACAAGCCGAGGCAGAAACCCATCAAAACATAAAATAAAGATCTGTTAACTAAACATATCATAGAATCCAGAATACGATATACATCATATGAACAATGAATGGAAAAATATTAGAATTCTTTATTGATAAAAGGAACGTTTACAACCCATGAATTCTCATGCTTGATTCGGTGTCTTCCTTCTGGTTTCAAACCCTTCTCTCCTCATGAAGCAACAATTCGACATCATTACAATACATTTACTAATCTCATTCAAACAACATTTCCTTAGCTCAAGAAATTCCAACCTAGACCAGCCTTCGAATGCTTGGTCAATTTATAGCTGAATGGAGGAGGTTAAGCCATTAATGGCCCTCATGAATGCTCTGCCAAATTTGGGAAGTGGTTCCATTGAGGAAGGGATAATGGATTAAGGTTCATTCATCTTCTTCCTCATCCAAATGCGAGCTCAACCAACCTGGAAACTTCTCACTCAGCACAGGTGAAACAAAGGCTAAGTGCGTTGTAGTGCACTCAGACAATGAAATTCCTGCATTGCAATGCAACCTCATATAAGGCTACCTGTGCTAATCTCCTTAGGGGAATTTTTTGGATGAATGGTGTCATGGAAACTCTTTGGAGGCAGGCATGATGTAGGTTGACCTCATTAGGGAATGAAATAACTGAATTAGGGATTGATGAACCCTAATAATACGGATCTAGAAATCGGGATTGATGTGCCCAAATTTACCTGTAATAGTTGCCCCCTAAAGCATGAATTCAAAAATAAACATGTCGAGAGAGTTGCTTTAACATTTGGAGAGAAGGTTTCGAAGTGGAAGGTGACCTGCATCAGTTACAATACAAATATCATGATAATTTTAATTTTCTCACGAACTAGCTGAGGGAAGGCATACCCATGCTCCACTTATAAACTTTCGTTACATGTACAAATATAGTTATCTACAAATGTAGGCCCATGAATGGACGACCATGAATGTAAGACCATTCTCACATTTGATATAGTACTCCTGAAAATATATCGCAGCTCAGATGGATGAAACTAGATCCGGGGTCTTCAATCTCGTTCAATATATACTCAATGTACAAGTCTAACAATGTGAATAGATGATCTGAAGTCGAACATGGAGAGACATTATCTGATTACCAGCCAATGATGCAAGCCATTAACATACATGAGAGGAATCACCGATAATGTTAATGATCCTCAAAGTATTGTAGTAAATTTTGCAAGGTGTGAATAAATGATTTGATGTCGAACACCATATAACGTCTTTCAGTCGAATGCCAATAATTTCAACCTATTGCCGGAAGCGAGAAACATGCCATTGATGTATGCAAGCCTCAAGGTACTGAAAGGGTGTTTCTAAGTCAACATCTTAGATGATGCGTTGATTTCGACAAAAACCGACTCGTCACAGAATGGCCTTGATGTATCCCACATCAATGACATGAAATGAGGTAATTGATTTTGGAGATGAAACATCGATTGACGACACAAGGTTCAGGAATGGCAGGCATGAAAATGAAGGTTTACTGTATTGTAAAGGATGAAGTTTTGAACTGAATGAATTCTCTTGAATATATCGATGACACTGAAGTGAATTGGGAGCATTGACCCAAAACAAAGTGATGGATGGTATGATAGACCAATAGTGTGATAACCATCAAGTTGAATGACCCAACCCACATAGTCATGGTGATGAGGTGAAAGTGTCATATTCAAGAACGACCTGCTACCATAAAGTTTTCTCGACTTTTTCCAATTTTCCCTAGTCATTTCTAACCAGTACCTCTTTATTTTTATCAATCTTGAAACTCGGTCTTGTCTAGATGTACAAGTTTGTTGCTATTTAATGTTTTTAATGAGTTTAACAACAAAGATAACTCGATCCTTTTCATATTTAGAGAGTCTAAAAAGGGACTAAAAGGAGACTCCACAAGTTCTTTTTCGTAGATTTGTTTTCAAGTCTGAAAAAACATAAAATAATACAAGAGAGAACCTATTAATCATGTTTGACCAACAAATACCTTTTTTGTAGTTAATATATCTCAGCCTGAAGAAGGATTAAAACTATACTGACTAGATATCGATTCTAATCCGTTAACAAGCTAGAAACGACAAGCGCTTGACAATCTTTTCATGTTTAGAGAGTCTGAAAAGAGCTTAAAGAGGACTCCAATTTGAGGAACGAGTGGTGTCTAGGATAGCAACTGGTTCTGGTGATGTTGGAAGTTCTCAAAACATGTTGATTTATGTGAAGAGGCTGGCTAATAATACCACTCATTGCAATTATTTCTCAAAAAAGGGTAAAACAACCAAGTGAAAGCATATGATCAGCCAAAGGGATGGTGGCGATGGGATGAAAAAAACCAAGGCTCATCTGACGAAAAAGGTTGACAGAATGGCAATCACTAGGGCTAAAAATGGAAATGGGTTCATTTTTACACAAGCTTGAACCATAGGGAACTATGCATGGGTTCAGTTTCATGTTTACACAAGCTTGAAATGAAAAACTATGCTTGGATTTAGTTTCATTTTTATACAAGCTCAAAACAAAAAACTATGCTTGAGATTGGTTTACTTGCCCCTAGCATGATGAAAGGGAGAGTCTTTTGTAACCAGATGGAAGTCACTGCGGTAAAGCAGAACGGTTATCCAACACCTTTTGGCATTGTCCAAATAGTGACAAAGGTGAATGGGGTGATTCCCTTCACATAAACTACAGGGAAACTTAACTTTACGATTAGGTGCATGCCCCCAAGCTTCATTACTTTTACCTAAGTAGCCTACTCGCGGCTATGAGGTAGATGGAATGAAGGTTCTTTTACAAGATCAAGTGAAAGACTTGATTGAGATTTTACGAGATCTACTCAAAGACTTGACTTGGAACTTTGCTCCAGGGGACCTTGTTTCATTTTTTAATGAGCTTGACACAAGACAAGGAACTCTGCTCAGATTCCTTGTTTCATTTTTTAACGAGTTTGAGACAAGACCAGGAACTATCCTCATTGACCTGTTTCATTTTTTAACGAGGTTGACATAGTAAAAGAATTATCCTCATATTCCTTGTTTCATTTTTTAAAGAGGTTGACACAAGACAATGAACTATCCTTGGATTCATTGATCACAACTCATAAGAGGTCATGAAGGAGAGATCTGGTTCCAATGCCCCCAGTACATGTTGTACAACATCATTGAATTGATCGTCAGTTGATGTAGGTATGGAACATGTTGCCACATAATTAACCCATGGTGGAGATGATACCATTGGTACAAAAGGACCATTTAGGGAAAATGGTTGACTAGGAGCCATATTGGGACCGGGAAATGAAAGCTAGTCAACAGTGACAATTCTGCCTTCATGCAGGAAACAAATCACTCAAAAGAGTGTTGAAATAATAGCTCCCATGTCATAAACATAGTCACACCCAAGAAGTAAATTGTAATATAATGTGCTTGGGACTACTATCACATTCAGATAAATGATTTTTCCTCCCAAAGTAATAGGTAACTGTGGAAGGATCCCTAATGGTTGACTATTTCCTCCATTAAAACCCAACAGATTCTGGGTAAGAGGCACAAGCAGTGGCGAACCAAGAGCTTGCTAAGTAGTTGAGGAAAGGATACTCACAGACACACCTTCATCTATAATAGTGCCTGATACAATCATGTTACAAGCTTGTACTATGATCTAGAAAGGCACATAAGAAGGAAGACAGAATCTTGCGAGTTGATTCCAATCAAAGGAAGTGACTAGACTGCTTGGAGGGGGTACCATAGAAATGGGAGGATTAACCCCTTGAGTTACAAGAATGGGAGGATTTTCCTCTTGTCTTGATGGAACACGAGGATTGCCCCCAAGCTCATTTGAATATGAAGAAACAAAAAGAACTTGAGTGGTATCATTTTCACTCTCTTCGGGAAAGGTACAATTAGCTGAAGGTGAAATTGGATCAACTGTTACTTCGACCTGTTGACTTAGGTCGGATATAGACTCATAAGATTCACTTTTAGAGAGAGTGGTTTCGACCGATTGTTGATTTTGGTTAGTCAATTCATCAACAAGTGAAGGATTTAGGGAGAGTTTCCTATAACCACATGGACGGTTATCCAACTCTTTTTTGGTTTCGTCCAGATAGGGACAAAGGTGAATGGGGTGATTCCCTTCACATAACCTACAGGGAAACTGGACTTTTCCCATCTTTCCATGAAATTTATGACCACTAGTTGATGGTGTGTCACCAACATGATCTAGAGAAGTTGATGACACAGGATGATGTGAACGAGAAGACCATTCTTCTAAGATATGAGGAATATCAGGACAATTTCGAAGAAGATGGTATCCTACACAAAGCTTGCATGGATATCGAACTTTGTGAGGCTTGATGGACGATTTCTCATCTGAAGTTGCATTCAAAGCAATGGTTGCTTGGTTGGAACTCTACTGAATTTGCTTCTTCTTCTTCTTCTTCCCTTTCTTCTTCTTCTTAGCCACCTGGTTACTAGTGCAATACTTTCACCAGGTGAAGAGGAAGAAGAAAAAATCGAGGAAGAAGGAAAAGGGTCAACTGGAGGTTGATTTTGTCCAGTTGGAGGTGTACTCATTTGCGGAGAAATCACGACATTTTGAACCAAGGAGGTTGAAAACAACCATACTAGCAAGCCAATGGTAAATCCCAGAAGGGACAATGTAGTCATATATGGAGCAACAATATTTCTAAATGCAGGAAAAGGACTAGGATTCCCATTAAAAGGAATTCCTTAATTGGTGTACTCCAGATTTTTCACCATATTTTTCAACCTAAGATCAACTAAGGAGCGAGTGTGGAGGATGTTATCCACGGTCAATTAATTTTTACACAGGTTGTAACACAACTTTTCTTTTTCATTTTTAAAGAGTCGAGAAAAAACAAAAGATTACTCTAGTTGCTTTCGATGTTTGATGAGCCTGAAAGGACAAGTGCTCAGATGATCCTTTTCTTTTAAGGAGTTGAAAAGGAATGAAAGTGACTACTCTGGAGATTCTAGACAAGAGGGTTTACCAAACTAATCGCAAAACTACAACATACACCTTGGTGATAAATGAAGGAGAAATTGTGAAGGGTTTAGCATACGACAATCAATCTTCCCGAACGTTGTGTTTGGTGCATTGCGATCGGTAAGGTGGTAGACTCAGCTTCCTAGGGATAAAGGATTTCAACTATTGGGGTCTCCCACTATATGCTTGACGGTGCAGGGAGCACAAGTCCGTACTAGCACTTATTGAATCAGAGAGGAGGAATCACCCAACCTCAATGAAAGCGAAAAAAACTAGGTTTTCAGATGCCAGAACACGTCTCTAGCCTAGCCCTCTAGATGTTTTCGTTAAGTTCAAAATCATTATTAGGTTAATTCAGATAAATTTTAAGTTGATCTTCTTTAGAACTTTCCTTTCAAGGTTCACCACGTGATGTTTTCCGAAATTCCTAAGAATGCAACTAGAATGAGAATCACTCTTTCCATTTAATTTCAATAATGAAAATCCTAGCTATGAGGGATAGAGCATACAAGTACTTTTTGAACAAGCAACAAAGAGCACAAACTAGATGCAATTCCCTAAACCATTCCTTTCAAGCATTCACAAACTTTAATATGCACAATGCATGTTTTTCTTTTCAGTTTCTCTTAATGTGAATGATGCAATAAGAAAAACCAATGCACAAATGATTCAAAACTCTTTTCATAAAAAAAATTGACGATTTGAGACAATTTATTTTAAAGAGAAAGGAAGGCTGTATGACACTTTCGAATTTAAAGAAATGAAGATTTTTGACACTTTAAATGAAAATACAAATCAAATGCACAAATAAATCAATCGATTATTTATGAAGGAATACTTTACGAAACTTCATTTTTTCGATGAAAATGACGATTTTGTGAAACTTTTCTATCGAAAAAACAATTGAACAACTATATTCTAACTTTGACTATAGAATGATAATGACAAAGAAAACATTAAAGAAACATTAATCAATCCAATCAAAGTAGGGCTGACTGGCTAAGGAGATGAAAATACTATTTTCAGAGATAAGACGTCATTGATTTTCAGAAAGCAAGCAATCAGAAGAATTTTGGAAAAAAATCAATCCAAAGGTGGGAATTTAACCTAAGGCTGATCAGCACAAGTCACAAAGGAGCTAATTGCGCTGCAGAGCATTGGCTCTCACTAAATACTGTGCTAATTTCAAAACTGATTAGTGCAGGTCAAAGAGGGCCAATATGCGTTGATCAATGCAGGCCAAAGAGGGAAAAATTGCGCTGATTAAAATATTCCTTTGTTAATCAGTGCAGGTCAATGAAGGCCTAAGTGCGCTGCAACACACTGTCTCTAAGGCTAGACTGCACTGATTCCTGTGCGACCACTCAAGAGTCATATAACCTCAAATTTTAACCAAAATTCAATGTAAAAGGCTAAATTACAACAAGTAAAGTATGTCAAGGTGTCTTAAGAGGTTGATAAGCTACTAAAAGGGTTAAAACGATCCCCAATATGGTCGCCAATTTGTTTTGGGCAAATTTAGTGTTTCTACAAATGCCTAACTGTCTAGACCTAGTAGCTGGTCTAGAAACAACACACAAAGTAATTTGCTGCTTTTACTATAATTAACAGATAAGAGAAGGAGGAAAAGGAACCAACCTGTAACTTTCGCTTGATCCCTCTCTCCTTGGACCGATTTCACCACTCCTTTCCGTACTTAACTCACTTGGAAAGTACTTGCACACAAGATGATATAGAAACCCATCAAAGCATACAATAACGATCTGTTAACTAAACATATCATAGAATCCAGAATATGATATACATCATATGAACACATGAATGGAAAAAAGCTTAGAATTCTTTATTGATAAAAGTAAAGATTACAACACATGAATGCTCATGCTTGATTCAGTGTCTTCCTTCCAGTTTCAAACCCTTCTCTCCTCATGAAGCAACAATTCGACATCATTACAATACCTTTAGTAATCTCATTCAAACAAAATTTCCTTAGTTCAAGAAATTCCAACCTAGACTAGCCTTTGAATGATTGGTCAATTTAAAGCTGAATGGAGGAGGTTAAGCCATTAATGGCCCTCATGAGTGCTCTGCCAAATTTGGGAAGTGGTTCCATGGAGGAAGGGATAATGGATTGAGGTTCATTCATCTTCTTCCTCATCCAAGTGCGAGCTCAACCAACCTGGAAACTTCCAGAAGTATCCATTGGATGAGGAATCCAATGGATTCATTTAAAAAATTTGATGAATCTCACTCAACACAAGTGAAACAAAGGCTAAGTGCACTGCAATGCACCCAAATAGTGCAGTTCCTACATTGCAATGTAGCTTGATATAAGGCTACCTACGCTAATCTCCTTAGGGGCATTTTTTGGATGAATGGTGTCATGGAAACTCTTGGGAGGAAAGCATGATGTCGGTTGACCTCATTAGGGAATGAAACAACTAAATTAGGGGATTGATGGACCCTAATAATACAGATCTGGAAGTCGAGATTGATGTGCCCAAATTGACCTGTAACACTGCACAGTGTGTAGAGAACGTTGGATGGAGGTAAGGATTGCGCAGTTATGGAGCTTAGTAGTTGGGCTTGAGCACTGAGATTGCACAGTACGAATTTTTGGGAGGAAAAAACTATGCATTGTACAGTTCCAAGAGGCAAGGTTGTTGCTTGCAGACTGATACTACATATTGTGCAATCAAAGAGGGTTGAATGAGATTGAGAGGCTTGGTCAGGGAGTTTTCCTATTTTTTACTAAGTGTTAGAACAATGAGAGAAATTTGAACAAATCAAGACTTGAACATGATCACAAACTTAGTTTACTTAATGAGACAACACATAACACTCAAAACACATGAACAAAATTATTTATTCAATGTGACAACATTGCAACAAATCATTCCAAGGGTGACACTAAATATACACTTTGCAACGACAATTATGACACTTGTGGAACAACTCTTGAAACTTTGGAAATGAGTGAGATACATTTTTACATGATAAGGAAAAATCTTTAACACAAATATCACCCCTTGAAACAACCAAAAATAGCCTTTGCACAATATGTGACACTTACCATGCCAAAATACGACACTTACAATATGAGAAGAAAAGTGCGAATGACGCTTGCGATATGTGAATGACAGTGAAGGCGACACATGTAAGAGTGAAGATAACATGAAAATGACACTTATTAAGGTTAAAAAAAGAAAAAGTGATAATTTGTAAACATGAAAATGACACTTGTGAAGGTGAAAGTGCACAAAAAGTGACAGTTGGAGAAACTCAATGAAATAGGAGTATGATTGCAAAAAAAAGTGAGAGATGATCAATTGAGAGTGCACACTGATTGTCCACATAGGTTGAACATTGCAAAAGGATTGTCTTGATGGAATGTGCTTGTTCCATTCAAGCTTGTGTAAAATGATGTGCTCATGAAATTGTTGCAGACTGAGCATGTGTGAGTAGGTGACTTTGAAAAAAGGGATCCCAAATACTAAATAAAGCATCAACCAACCAAGAAGTGACTATAGAACTATTGATTACAGAATCCATAGTAGGCTCCAAAATTCAAGCGTAGAAAAAATTCTGGAGGTGTTTGTCGCAATGCCAACATGTCCTTTTGTGGGATGCAACCCATGGAGACAAAGGTAAACATCATAAGTTTCAAAAGTTGTGGATCAGTCCTTTCGGGATTACAACTATTTTTAGGTGAAATACTTATATACAGTAAGGATATTGATGATAAAATTCTGCCCTACACCAATAATAATTCTCATCTGAAACCATTCGTGGAAGTAGGAACCTGACAAATCATCATCACCTCTCTCAAATTTTTGTACATAATTTTTCATTTTCTACTTTCTATTTTGAATGTTTCTATGTTATGTTTCCTTGAATTCTTTTCCTATATTCCCTGCATTCTTGTTATCTATGTTTCCTTTTTTTCTCTTACGCACTATCTTCTTACTAGATTGTCTAATTATGTATCTACACTGGTTCAAGATATATGGACAACAAAATCCTCTCGAAGTACGATGCTTTAAGGTAGTTATTTTCTTTGAATTATTGGCTTTAAATTTTCTTATGCAACAATGGTTTTTTAGGAAGTAAGAAACTTACGATCTCAATTCCCAAATGGATCAATTTGGTCTTGTTCAAACCTTATTACCAACTATACAACTTTCCTTAAGGTCCACCTTCAGAGTCACATTTTTTTTACCCCTTGCCTTGTACCCCCCATAACAACATGCAACCTACTCTTTAACAATAATATCATGTCAGCTACAACCAAAAATTCTAAATTCTGGTTTGGTCTAGCAAGCCTTCTTGTGGAGTCGCCAATTTTGACAGTATTCAACATTAATTAAAATGTCGCAAGAAATTGCGATTATTTGTCATCACTACACCCCTAAAAAGATCTCTCCTAACAAAAATTACTCATTAAAATATAAAAACAAAATGATCTAGTAGGTGGCACCCCTCCTTAAGAGCCACCTATCAAATTGTGAACAACTTACATGCTAAAGAAGTTCGGTATAAGGATCTCATATATATTTTTGCACATGGAACACCTCTTTTGTATTTCTTTGAAGGTTTATCTACATACATATGCTAGTTCGCAATCACTTGAATCATGAAAACATGGAAATGCTCTTAAAAGTGTAGGTGTTATATATTAGGCCCACAATTATGGTTGATCATATTGCATATATGACATAAAGTGCACTTACATATTAATTGTCAAAGTTTAAAATGGATGATGGATTATGTATATAATAAATAACTAACGGAGGGTTTGCAATATCATGTGTTTGATACAATTTGTATTATCATTAAGGGAAAAAAACTTTAAACATTCCCCAACTCAAGGCTCGCATTGTTATGAAACCAGCTCACAAAAAGATAGAAAAGAGAGATCCATGCCTTAGAATTTAGCCTCTTCGAGGGGGCAACCTCCTTTACATTACATAAATGAAAAATTATTGGATGATACAAATGACAAAACCTCCTTTCTATATATAGGAGTCTAAGGAGTCACAATATAATCCAACCGACCTAACAATAATAATATAAAGCCACAAAAATAACAATAGAGGGATTATATGGGGCACATAAATAACAATATGGGGGTAATAGGGGCACAACAATATAAATAAGGGGTATAACTACAATAGTAATGGGGTAATCACTAGTATTATAGGGACCCAACATGCCCCTCTCCTTCAAAAAAATGTTGTCCTCAACGCTTGAGTAGTTCTGGATACTTCTGCATAAAATTCTCATCCTCCCATGTGGAATCTTCAGCGGATAAGTTCTTCCACTTGATAAGATACTCTGAAATCGATCGATTTCGTAGCTGTCGAGTTCTTGTTTCTCTGACTGCTTCCGGTTCCAATATAATTTTTCCTTCCTCATCAAGTTCTGGCAATATTGTTTGAATTGGGAGCTTGTCACCTATAACCGTCTTTAAACATGAAACATGGAAAATTGGGTGCAATCGAGAAGCTTCAGGAAGCTCCAATTTGTATGCCATAGTACCAATATTTTGCAACACCTTGTACGGACCATAATACTTTGGTGATAATTTATTATCCTTCTTAGCTTGCTTTAGGGACATTTGCTTATATGGTTGTAGCCGTAGGAATACCCAATCACCTAAATCAAAACTTCTTTCACTGCGATGTTGATCTGCCTGTTGTTTCATTCTATTTTGTGCCAACACGAGGTTATCCTTTAAGAGTTGGAGGACTTGTTGTTGATGTTCGATGTGATGTTCCACTGTCTGAACCTTATAATTTTCTCTTAAATATGATGTGATGGATGGTGGTTGATACCCATAAAGTGCCATAAATGGGGTCATTTTTGTTGCTGTATGGAAGGAAGTGTTATACCACCATTCAGCCAGAGGCAACCATTTGACCCATTGTGTCTGTTTATCAGATACAAAGCAACAAAGATATCCTTCCAAACATTTGTTTACTATCTCATTTTTCCCATCAGATTGAGGATGATAAGATGAGCTATGAGCTAACTGAGTACGAAGACAAGAAAATAATTCTGTCCAAAAAGTTCCAGTGAAAATGGGATCTCTGTCACTTACAATAATATTTGGGTTTCCATGTAGCTTTTGAACTGTTTCCATAAATGTAGTAGAAAATGTACTGGCTTTACATGGATGTGATAATGCACAAAAGTGTGCATACTTGGTAAGTCTGTCAACTACCACCATGATGACACTCTTTCCCTCAGACTTGGGTAAACCTGTGATAAAATCCATTGAAACCTCCTCCCAACGTTGGCTTGGAATGGATAAAGGTTGTAATAGACCCGGTGTCTTAATTGTTTCAAATTTATTTTGCTGGCAAACCAAACATTCCGCCACAAACTTTTGAATATCTGATTTAAGGCCATCCCCAAAAAAATTCTTCTTAACCCTGTGGTAAGTTTTTAAAAATCCTGAGTGCCCTCCTAAGGGAGAAGTGTGCAATTCCATAAGAATCTTTTGTTTTAGCTGGGAATTCTTACAGAGGTATAAGCGATCTTTGTACCATAACGAATCATTTTTCCAGCTAAATGTATCATAAGTACTGGAATCTTGTTGTAGCTTTCGAATAAGTGCCCACACTTCTTCATCGTTCTTCCATTCCTCCCTTGCTTCGTTTATACAATCTGGTTGGATAATAGAAATGGCACACAACAATGCTTCCACATCCTCATCCTTTCTTGAGAGTGCATATGCCACCATATTTTGCTTCCCTTTTTTGAAGATGATTTCAAAGTGGGGAGCAAGGGTAGCAACGGAATCCGAAGGTATTTCTTCACCAGAGGGCACCGTTGGCGAGTCTACTAACAACGTTTCAGTTTCGAGATCGTTGAAGCGGAAGAGGACAAGAAGGAATTCTGAGGATAGTTCTGAGGAAGAGGAGATCCTTGACGGAAATAGAGACTTCTGAGGATAGTTCGACCGACGAAGATTAGATGTTGGTTTCTCTGAAACTCGAACACAATTATAGACACGGTTAGTAACCTAGGATTTAATGTCTCTCATATTGTTTAATGTGATGGAATTTACAGGAACATTGAATATATAGTTGCTCATTTTGGTTAGTTGGTATTGATAGAATTCATTGTAATTACGAATTGATATTATTACGAAGGAAAGTACTTTTTGACTGCCCCCACTCAAAAGGGACTCATATAGTTTAAACTCATGTATAGATGTGGATTTGTATATGTAATTTTATTATCTTTATTTTACCAAGTTCATCTTAAAATTGGAAAAATGAAATCAATATATTGTTTTAGGTTATGTAGACGAAAATTACTCTTTTAACTAAAGCAAACATATTAAAATCAAAGAGAAGATGGTGGTTGAGGTCTAGAGGCAGTTTTTTGTGCATGTTTTCAGTGCATGCTGCAATTTTGTGTATATTGGAAGGAGGGTTGAGAATTTTATCTTGAATTTTAGAAGGGATAAAAGGCCTAAGAAGTTGTTAGAATAGTCATAAACACCGGTGCATGGAGGATGCGTGAAGGAGGAGGACCATAATTTCTTTTGGGATTTTTTTGAATAAGTTTAGGGAGATGATGTGGACAATCACTAGCCCTAACCATAGGGCCAAAAATTAAGAGTTAGATGCATATGATGAGTTGATTTGGGGATAGAGGTAATCATCCAGACCCAAGGTATGCTTGTGTTCTTTTAATTATGGTGTTGATGCTAGGTTGGTGAGAGTCTAGGATTGGGATGTAGTATGTTGTAGCTTAAGGGAATATTGGAGGACTGTAGTAGTTGTCACATTGTGCCCTAAGTTTAGTTCTTGTGAAGGACTACAAGCGTGATAGGAGAGGCATAATTATTTGAGCCTTAAGTACAACTTCTTGTGAAGGATTACAAGGTTGTTAGTGGGTAAGTGTTGGAGATATATTTGGGGAAGCAGGATGGTGTACCAAGGATTGAGAGTAGATCATTCTTTAGATGGATCATTGAACTTCATCTCTTAGAAAGGGAGGATCACAATTGTGCTAGAGGATAATGGGGGTGAGAGATTTTATCAAGCGGGTGATAGCAACACCTCAATAAACCCAACAATTGGTCCAACATATTCTAGAAGGGGTCAAATATCATACAATTCCTCATATCCACGAGAATAAGACAACATTTGAGATGTCTGATGCCAACTTAGAGTTATATCAGAGTACTAGTGATACTAGAGAGCTTTCTCTTAACGAGAAGCTAAGGAGTATCTAGATGAAACAAGTTGACCCCATTATCACATATCTTACTAGTTTCACTTAGATTTGAGATGAAATAGGTGGTGTGGGTGAAGTTGTATGTGATCACAACCTTGTATATGAACTTCACAAGTATTGGAAAGGGTTTTAGGATGGTGTTAGTGGGAGAGAAAAATCCCCATTGGTAAAGGTTTTGGACTGACTACATATAGGAAAGGTTTCTTGATTATTGTGTGATTGTATTTATTTATGTTCCTATTCCACTACAAAATAAGTAGAGAAAATTCTATGTCTTGGGTTATAAGTTAGGTTCAATATTTTTTTATTCAAGAAGAGCATAATTTTTGTGGAATTTATACATGCTTATCCAATTGATTTGCAGGTGGTATTTTGTTGCTGGACGGATCCCTATGTCCTACAATTTCATTCAAAGAAAGTAGCTAAATTCCATTTTCGGGACAAAGAATTTATTTTGTTTCCCATCGTGGAAATTTAAACAACCTTTAGATCTCAACTGTTATAAGCATACCGTGAATAGGATGTCATTGGATTTATTATGAATTGTTAGGATGTGAGTAGGATGTCACACTTGTTATTTAATATTGAATAGTAAGGATTTGTTGTGTGTTATATTTTTCAACTATGTTGGTTTCTTTTTTTATAGCACAACTAGAGAGTCAATTTCCTCATTGGTTGACAAGTTAATGCTTTGAGTATATTTTGACTTTAACCTTAAACACCATTTCCTGGTTACGAATGGGTAATAGCAGGATATAAGGTTTTTTTTCTTACAATTTAGTATAATTTGTTTAAACAACCCATTACATAGATAATGGAATACACAGTGCCACATAAATGTTGTTGTCCTTGTTTGTTGATACACACTACCATATGCACCCTTTTGTGCTTTCCATTTCTCATGCAAATAAAAATTTAAACACATCGGGAATCACTCTACCAATTCAGACTATTTCCACTAGCTATGTGTTTTAGAGCATGGTGACATGGTTTTCAATGAGTCTACATGATTCATACATCGTATTAATCCACCCACTCTATCTTTACTCCTAAATTCACCAAATGCTACCTCGACCTTCACCACCTTTCTTTTTTGTCTCTTAAGCTATCAGAGGTTATTCATTTCTGCCATTCATTAATTCTACGAGGTAAAACTGAAAGCAAACCCTAGTCCTGAAACAAGAGAGTAATGGTGGTGGTTTTGTGAGTAATTTATGAAATTTTCTTTGGCTCAGGGCTCATTAGTTTATCTAGAGAAATTTGTGGAAAATAAATTCTTTTACATTCATTGTTGGGAAAGTCTCTCCCCCCATCTATGCTAATTTCATAGATATGTTTTAACATGCTTTGTTTATCGTGGGATTAATAGTTTTTTATGTCTATTCCATAGATCCCCCCTTTCCCTTTGGTTTCAATTGCTCGTTGTGGTCTGGCTAGTAATCATTTGCCTTTTGTATCTCATTTCCAGTAGAGTGATTCATTGTTTGAGTATGATAAAGTTTGAAAAGTAATTTTGTTTCACCACCCTATATATGGCTAATGCACACCAGATGCTATATTTTGTACTTTGTCCCAAAAATGAATATCTGTCTCGTCTTCATTATATTATGAGACGAATGTTTATACATTATTTTCTTGTTAATATAATTGATCTACTTAATCTTGCTATCATATTTCACTCACATTTTCAAATGTAATTGGTTTTGAAGGTATTTAGTTATGATTAGTTGTTCAATTCTGAACCCTAATCAGTCTGTGGGAGCTCTTGAGACCATTCATCTCGGGGAAAAAACCATTGGACTTTCCTAGTGAAAAAAAATCATTTTTTTAATCTCTCGTTTTGACATTTTCATAACTGCTCCTCAAGATCAGTTTTGATTATTTTTCTCACACCTGGTTATACATTCGTTATCAAAGTTTACACAAAAAAAATATCCTCATTTTGTAACTATTCCATACTTATTCTCCTTGTTAAGGTTAATTTAAAGCTTCTTGGTTTATAGCATGGAATTTGAGAGTAAAATGATATACTGTGTTGGAAAATTATTTCTTTCAGAAAACCATGTCGTGATTTTCATGACCCTTATCTCTAAACTTATATCGTCTTCTTGTTCATAATCTTAACCTGCATTGCAACACCATAACAATACATGCATATTTAACCTGGGCCTGATTTTTGTTATCGCCTTTTACTTTGATACATATGATTGATGGCAAAAGTTTAGGTTTACAATTTCTTTTCACATTATTTTATTTTTTTAGTCCGAATGATATTATTTCTTATGAGCAATAAAACTTGAAACAACATTAGTATTTCTTCGTCTACTGCATTGACTTGCAGAGTGACTTGTCCCTCCCCTTTCATTTTTATCACCTCTGTTTTTTGTCACTCAAACAATCAATTAGTTCACTAAAGAAAAATGACTAATTTTATTACTTGTGAAATCAATGGCTATCAATTATTTCAAGATGATTTTCTTCAATACAAACAGGGGAAAAGGTGGGAGGGAAATATAGATCAAAATTTGAGAGTCGGGGAAGATAAAATATTAGGAGTCTCCATACATTTTTATGCATGTCACAAGAGTTGGGGAAATTGGTGCATACTAACATGGTTAATCTCATAAACAATCCCCATCTTTACTCAAGGCCCCAAACATGATAGCTCACAACCCCTTCTGATACCAACATGAAAATTCATATCCCTCCCAATGTGTCTACAACCCTTTATGTGCCAAATAAAGTTGGATAGTACAATCTAGTACCTAAGAAACCCCTCAACCTAGTTCAAGGGTGGCCCACAACCTCTTTGTCTCCTCTTAATACACACTCTTCTTGTCTGCAATCTGATGCATCACGAATTGTTCATTCTCCCAATCCAACACCACAAACCTTTGTACGTAATATGCAACATCCACACTCTACTCATCAATCCTCCCAATAACATATAGTGCATGATGACCTTATTGATAAACCTCCTAAGCAAGCAATTGTCCCATAGCCTATGACAAATGATGAGAAGTAGAAAGCCAAATTAACCTATTCTGATTACTCTCATGATTCATCTCGTTATGTTACATTGCATTCATGCCAAGAGGATCAACAGGTGGATTCAACCCCTTCTCACAAGAAAGGATAACTCATTTGATTTTATTTTATTATGGTATATTGAGTTCACCTATATTTTTTTACCTACAAGTTTATTGCACTTTTATGGTGACTGTTGTTGAGGACTGTTTCAATTTTGACTGACTTCTTTGCACTATGCATGAAGATATAGTTTTGTTATAAATTTTGGATGGGGAACATGATTGTGTTGAAATTCCCACTATAGATCAATAGATTATGCAATATACTAAAGCAAAATACAAGATCTACTTCTACAACAAACTTTGCGAAAGCTTAATCAATTTGAGCACGATAAATGAGAACACATATAACTGAGAATGAGAAATCAATTACACATAACACAGAAGAAATAACCCAGGGAACCTAAAACTCCAATCTTTGTATTATCATACAAGTGGAAATCTTGTTCAAGTTACAAAATAATCAACTCTCAAGCTATCCTACTCTATCTGCAATCAAACAATGCTGCTCATAGACAATGAAAGGCTTCTCCAAACCTTCTCCTCTGCCCTCCAAGCCTCCTATTTCTTTGTGCAGTTTTTCCTGGGGTCCAGTGCTTCCACTTGTGTGAATTCCCATCTCACACTGCTCACTTGGCTTAGAAATAACTTCACAAACATGAATGAGATAAATCCTTCTCCATGGATGAGTTTCCTTTATAGGAAAAATTCATCCAACTGATAGTAAACTGTCCCTCCTCTGATCTCAACTAAGTCTCTGTCTGAACTGACATGCATGAGTTATTTATGAGAGAATATTCAGTTATCTAAAGTGCAACAGTTATATGCATGCAAGCATTAGCTAACTGAAATTACAATTAATTCAACAAACTGTTTGAATTAATCTAACTGGACTTAACAGTTAACTGAGCCAACTAATTACAAATCAAATTAATGGTGAAACTGTTGTTGAAAAGTGCGCATCAAGAAATGTAAAAATAGAAATTGCTAAAAATAACAGTTTGGCCTGTGTGGAATTTTGGCCACCTTGGGTGAGAGATGAAACTGCTAAAAATAACATCTTCTAAAAATAGCATTTCTAGGTCCCTTCCTATTTCTAGCAGTCCCTGGTCTATCTATAAGAAGTAAATTCGAATTTAGTCTTACTAGCAGTTTGGAATATTAATTAATTAATTCTCCATGAGTTAATTAGTTAAGGAAAAGCAAACTTGAAGTCTTTGTGAGAACATGCAATTATTTCTCCACTAATTGGGGAATGTGTCCTTGATTTACTCCACTGATTGAGGAATTAAGGATGAGTTCTATATTAAGAGGATCAGTTGACTTAGTTTAACTTAGTCAAGTCCAGTTAGATTAATTTAAGAAGTTGTTAAATTAATGAGATATAGTTTGTTGATGCTTGCATGCATATGACAACTGTTATTTTCAGATAATTGTGTATGATGCATGTCAGTTCTGTCAGAGACCCAGTTGATATCAGATGTGGGATAGTGTACTATCTGATGCTAGGGTATTTCTAGTAAGTATTCCTTGCATGGGGAAGGAAGCTTCTTCCTTCTATGATTGTGTAGTTGGACCTGAGGTGACAACAGGTATGATCAAGCCAATTTACATGTGTTTTGTAATTGGACCCCAATCAAAACTGCGCAAGGAAATAGGAGCTTGGACCTGAGGTGCAACCTTTATATATATGGCTAGGTAGTCCATGAGCTTTATCATCAGAGTACAAAGAGAGCAAGATAGCTTTTGAGTTGATTCTTTTTGTATGTTGTTGAGGATTTCCACACTATTGATAATACAGAGATGGGGTTTTAGGTTGGTGTTTTTCCCAGATAAATTCTTCTGTGTTATGTGTGATTGATTCCTTCTTATCAGTTATATGTGTTCATGCTTGATGTTACTCATGTTCAATTAAGCTTCCGCTAAGTTTATGGTAGATCTAGATCTAGTATTATGCTTTATAACATTTCATATATCAGTTTGATCTGCAGGTGAAATTTCTACATGATATCAGTGAGCTAGCTGATTTGTAGAGAAAATTATACTACTGTTGCATGTCCCCACATAGACTTCATGTTTGATTTTCCTTAACTAATTAACTCAAGATGAATTAATTAATTATTTTACAAACAACTGCTAAGATCAAATTCAATTTTTACTTCTCTATTTTAGTTCAGGGACTAACTAAAATAGGAATCTATCCTGAACTGCTAAAAATAGCAATTCTATTTTTAGCACTTCCATTTTCATTCCTTGTTGCTCAGTCTAGCACTGGTACCTAAATTGCGATTTATATCAGTGCTATTTTTAGCATTTCTTGTTGCCATTTTCAACACTCCCTCTAAACAAGAAAGACTTTAACTCAAACTCGATCCTGAACCTTTGGAATGTTCTACATGCAACACTTCTTCCAAGTGTAGACGCTCCAACAACTCTAGAAACAAAAAAAAACTCCCAACTGACCTCTCTGTTGGGCTAGAAACATAGTATGATGCTGAAGCTCCCTCTGCCACTGACAAGTGCTCTCTCTTTGACCTCTGAGATACTACAACATCTCCATGCATCTCGCACCGTTGCACACCCCTCTGTGCCATCCTCCATTGGTGCAACACTGCTGTGCCACTTGCATTGCTGCAGCCTGTTAGCTCTACACAGTCTTGGGCCTTCTGCACTGTAGCTCTCTCTGCTGCTCCATCCTCATCTGTCTTTACCCACTCAGCCAGTCTTTCTACTCCTCATCGGGGCTCCTGTAGCAAAGTCAAATCAAGGAGGTTGGGTACCTCAATGATCCTACCCCTATTCTAGCCTTCTTGGGAGAGTCACTCCACATCACCCCACCTCCTACCTGGAGGTATGGATGCATGTGATCCCTTTGCCCACCTGGCTCGAAATTCCCCTCTACTAGAGGTCTTTGCATGAGTGCATGCCTCCACTTTGTATCCTCTCGGCTTCCCCAGTTGTGGCTTCTCCACAACCACTTGAAGCTGCTTCACCAATTGTGGGTCCTCCATAATTGTCTGAGACTTCTCCGATGGTTTCATGTTGCGAGGTAATGTACTCTCCCTCTCAACCACCAAGTCTCCAACAGTTTCCTTACTCCTTAAGGCTTTGTATACATCTTGTACCTCAAGTGCATACAGGCTCTTGGCTAGCACACCAATCTGTTTCATCTTTCCTGCCGTCACGAAATTTTCCTGAAAAAGAGTTGATTTTAAATCAGCGATATCTCCCTAATCCGAACTCCAATTCAGATGATTTTTTTTTGAATTTGGGTATTTTTTCGTAAGGAATCCAAATGTGATATTTGTTTCCAAAAATTTTGCACAAAAAGTTTCATATTTTCTATGAAAACTCGCGGCCCTTTTTTTTTAATTAATTGATTAATGGATTAATTTATTTTTACTTCGATTTCTCTTCTTCGTATACCATTCACAACTCCGATAAACTCAGCTCTTATAACATGCATAAATTCTCACTGTAGATCATAAGATTATGCAATATACTAAATCAAAATACAAGATCTACTTCTACAACAAACTTTGTGGAAGCTTAATCAATTTGAGCACAATCAATAGAATGAGAAATTAGTTATACATAACACAAAAGAAATCCCAGGGGAAAACCTCACCCTAAAACCCCAATCTCTGTATTATCATATAAGTGGAAATCATGTTCAAGTTACAAAAAGAATCAACTCAAGCTATCCAGCTCTCTCTGCAATCAAACAATGCTGCTCATAGACAGTCAAAGGCTTATCCAAACCTTCTCCTCTGTCCTCCAAGCCTCTTATTTCCTTGCGTAGTTTTTCCTGGGGTCCAGTGCTTCCACTTGTGTGAATTCCCACCTCACACTACTCACTTGGCTCAAAAATAACTACACAAACCCGAAGGAGATAAATCCTTCTCCATGGATGAGTTTCCTTTATAGGAAAAATTCATCCAACTGATAGTACACTGTCCCTCTTCTGATCTCAACTTGGTCTCTATTTGAATTGACATGCATGAGTTATTTATGAGAGAATATTCAGTTATGTGAAGTGCAACAGTTACATGCATGTAAGCATTAACTAACTGAACTTACAATTAATTCAACAAACCGTTTGAATTAATCTAATTGGACTTAACTCAGTTAACTGAGCCAACTAATTACAACTCAAATTACAACTCATCCTTATCTCTTTAACTAAGGGATAAATTCCTCAATTAATGGAGAAACTGTTGCATATCCCCACATAGACTTCATCTTTGATTTTCCTTAACTAATTAACTCAAGATGAATTAATTAATTACTTTGCAAATAGCTGCTCAAATCAAATTCGAATTTTAGTTCTCTATTTTAGTTCAAGGACTAACTAAAATATGAATCTATCCCGAACTGCTAAAAATAGCAATGCTATTTTTAGCACTTCCATTTTTCATTCCTTGTTGCTCAGTCCAACATTGGTACCTGAATTGCTATTTATAGCATTTCTTGTTGCCATTTTCAACAGATTGCTTTTATATATATATGAGGCTTTACTTATATTTGACATATTTTTCATGACGATGGTACATTTTATATGCTCAAATGAAAAAATATGGAGTAGCAATGAGTAATGGAGTAACATTGAGTGATGGTTTGGATACAACTTTGCTCATGGGAATTTGAATGGGTGAAATTTGATAAATAAAAAATGATTGGCCATGGATATGTTGATTTACATGATTCATTTTTATGGTGGTTATCTTGAACTTTTAAACACATTGATTATGAAAAGAAAAGAAGAGGAAAGGGTCCCACTTACTAAGGTCAAAACGTTAATTAAAATTTAGTTTTTTAGACAACCTTCATATTTTATTCGGAGCCTCTTTAAAAAGAGGGGAGATATATGAAGGAAAGAGAGGGAACTATGGAAAGAGAGTTATGTTATAAGTTTTTGGTTGTTATTTTTTGTTGATTTCAATTTCTCACAAGTCTAGGGCTAATCCTAATGGCGACAACAACTTTGTTTCACCAAGGGGCGACAAACTAGGCGACTCCATTGAAATTCATAAAAATCTTATAGCTATCTTGTATATTTATGATTCATTTATTATTTTTTGAAGATCCGACTATGTTTTCCATTGCTAACAACTATTTATTTGCAAAAAGGAAGCTGCTCACATCTACACTTGCACAAAGGATTTCATTTCAATGTCATTCTCGCTTGTTCTTGGATTATTGTATATGATAATGTTTACATTGCATTAATTTGTTGTAAGGATGGTCAAGAGCTTTTACAAAATCTTTCCTTTTCAATATTTTGGCTATACTTTGTTCAATTTAATAAAATTATCCTTGTATTCTCCAGTTCTATTGTCTAAATATCTCTATATTTAAATCGATTTCTATTTAGGAGTTCCTTTTATTGTTTTCAACAACTTATGCTCTACAAAACTAAAGGATTTTTAGCCTAAGATTTGATTAACTCGCTGCCTTTTCCTTGTGTTTATAACAACTTATGCTCTACAAAACTAAATTCTTTTTCGCCTAAAATCTAATTAGATCTCTGCCTTTTTAGTCTGATTCAAATTTCTCAATTTCTTTTTGCTTGTTTACTACTTTTCAACCATAAAGATTGTAATTTTTGTGTATATATTGCTGCTTCATTTGCTAATGTAAATATTTTCTCGCCTGTTCTTACATTATAAAATAAAAATTATAAAACATAAAAATACAAATTCCAGTTTAATTTTTTGAAAACACTGTCTGGCTCTCTCATTGTGATAACGGTATTTGAGGAGTCAATTTGTTTAAATTTTTCTAATCTTTAAACAATCATCAACATCTTTTAGTGACCATATTGGGGAACATTTCATTTCCTTGGTTTCTCTAAAATCTGGATCAATCTATGGTTATTCAGTCATTGGAACAACCCAACTTGGCTTTTATGTCAGTGATAAAACTAATATAGCTTATTATTTACTAAATTTGTTACTTCAAAATTCAACCTCCAACGAGGAGTGCACAAGAAAGCGGGCCATCATTTCCCAAGACATTTAATTGGAAGAAAGAAGGGAAGCTCCACAAAGGCAGATACATCAACGTGAGCACCAAAATCACCTTTAATATATAATTCTCGTGATATTTTTCGAATCATGAGAATTCGATCTAATCTACATCCTGGTTTAATCTCTCAATTAAATGATCAATTGAACATTGCTAGTTCCTTATATGATTATATCTTGAACAACACTCCTAACATTCAAGAATTAAATGATGATTGGTATATTATAGCCCATGCTATTAATGATGTTGATGAGCATGCAGCCTTGATTAACGAACAAGGTGAACGCGAACAATAGCGTGTACACGATCCTCATCGTTGATATTGTATGAGTAGCAAACCACAAACTTCTTGATGCATAAGAGGTGATAGCCCTGAATACACTCCCATCAACGGAATCCAACATCGTAAGGTCATCTTAGAGGTAGAATATTGTCATCGATTTCTCCAAAGCCTGACCAGTTCATCATGAACTACCTCACCCGCTATGTGAATCATGTCTGGGATAGAGAGTCAATCTTCGAGTGCATCCCAAGGTTCTGCTTTTTCTAGGTCATCCTCTTTTGCCTCGGGTTCTATTGTAACTCTGACCATATTGATTAGTTCTATTTACTCATATTTTAATCCTCAATCATCGAATACCAACCTCGCCAAGGTCATTAGAAAATTTTGAATCTTTCATTTTGAGGAAGATGCTAACACCACTCCTTGGCATATTTACTCCATCAAACCTCACTCCTATGAATGCTCCTCTCCCTAAGTTTAAGGACCATTTATCTAATTTTTCCATAGATGATACTATTACCACAAATGAATATTTGATTTCCTTTTCAAAAACCGACCATAATATTGGGGAAATGATAATTATACTTGCATGCGGCTATTTTTTAATTCTTTCGCCAGCAAGGCTGTTGCTAATTTATTTGAATTTCATTCAAAAGCCTTTAGTGCCTGGGATGAGCTTTGCTATTGGTTCAAGTCTACTTATGGTGCACCTCAATGTTTGATTGATTTGTTATAAGATTACAATAATGTTTCCCTCCCACAAGGGGATAACATTATGAAATTTAATCTTCATTTTACCAAGATTTATAATCAAATCCTTGAGATCATCCATTCCCAAAACCAAGATGATATGATGCATTATTATAGTGTATTACCCCACCTTATCGTCAACGACTTGAGGAAAATAATGCCAACAACCTCGAGTTTTCCTTACAACTTTACCTTGACTATGTAGAGAAACTTAAAATAACATGTATTCCTCTTGAAATTCAAATAAGTCAACTCGATATGACCTTGATTTTGCAACTCATGCAAGATATGAGTAATAGGATTATTTGATATGAACGTAGACTTAATTCACATCTTGAAGCTTCCACTTCTGGGCATGCTCGTGCAACTCAATAGGTCTATCAATATGTTCCTCTTCTCTCTCATCCATGGCGTGATTCTTGTGAAGAATATCATGATAGAAAAACATGTCAAATTCACAAGAGTGCCAGGGATGGAATTTTCGATAAGAGTCTCAGCCCCACTATGGCTAATCTTGATTGGGCTGACGAGGAAGATAATCTAGATATTGAAACAAGAAGTGTGCATAATTTACGCAATACTAAAGAACAATCTTCTAAACATAAATCCAACATAAAGTTCTTGGACCTTGTCTACAATCATTCGCCTTAAATACCTGCGCCTCTACCAAAAATGTACATTCCTCTCCCTCCTCTTCTTCGACTTCATTGCCTGGGTTTAGCATATTCAATTAGATGGACAACATTAAAGTTGATGTTTCATTACTTGATATGGCCACTATTCTTGAGAAACAAAAATAGTTAAAATGATTCCTTGAAGGGAAATTGACTACTCCAATCAATTACCTATAAGTTCAATTCTAAGGAACCCATCAAGAAACAATTTTCACAGTTAAAAATCCTTCCAATTTTTTCAAGACTCCTCCTTTCTATGTTTCCATGGAAATCCATGATAAAATCACTCATTTATACTTATTATATGGAGGATCTGGACCTAATGTCATGCCCAAAATCATCATGGAATAACTTGGTCTTCAATGTATTGATGATACCCCTTGAAATATCGTAGGCTTTAATAAATCTTTGCAAGAGTCCATAGGATCCTTATATATTCACCTCAGATTAAGTTTCATCAATATGCCTCTAGACTAGATTTCGACTATACTAATAACTTTTCCAAATTTGAGGCCATCCTCTTGGGAATTGAATAGGCTCTTGCTTTAGGATGAAAACCTTGAACTTCTTATGGTGATTTTGAGTTGGTTATCATTCTTGTCAAGAATTTTTAATCTCCCAATAATCTGTTGATTAAATGCTATACCTAGCTTACATGGGAGAAAAGTTCTTTATTGGATGCTTTTAACATCACTCATATACGCATGGAACTTTATGCTCTAGTTGATTGATTAATTTTTCACTTCTTGTATCTCTTAACAAACCCTACTTGATTGATTAATTTGCCACTCGCTTCCTTATCTCTTGACGAGTTTTATGCTTGCATTCTTAGAGTAATATACAGCTGATGTTGTTTATATGTTAACGTATGAATGAGTGGACTACCATTTGGCACTTCTGTACGGTGGAGTCATTGATTTATGCTTAATACATGAATAACTGATTATGCGATATGCTGTTCACAACCGTTTTGTTCAACTTCTTATGGAGGATGGTTCATCTTAATTGATTTATATTCTCATAATAGCTGAATAATCTTCATTACCAGTTATTGTGTGAAATCTTTCTAGATCGCATAATGGAAAAAGTTCTATCCCGGGTTAGCGTAGATTAGATGTGTTGTTCTTGATAGATTAAAGTTTAGTGTCAGAGTTTAGAACTAGATCATCTTAGAAATAATTACATATTTTCATTATCAAATCTTACACACACACACATCACCAAACTCTACACACACACACCCCCTTAGAACGGGAAGTTGGTCCCGTTATCCCCAGTCGGACCCACTACACCAAACGGGCACGGAGCCGCCAACCAGGTTCCCGACCGGGTGGGTATCCCCCTTGTTGTTGACCCGATTTCAGGGCCCTCAACATATTTGGCGCTAGAAGGAGGGCATGAACTATGAATGGCACATAAAGAAATATCAAAATACCATTCTGAGAATAATACACCCTCATCAACTCCCTCGACTTCTCCAACACGGTTAAACCCGGAATTTGAAGTCGCTCGAGTACCTACCACTGCTACATATTCGAACATATCAGACCAATATATCATTGATCCCCCTGAAATTCGAACTTTGATTCGTAAACTCCAGGGATTATCTATTTTTAACCAGAAGTCTGATAAATCTAAAAGCAGCGTGACTTCGCAGTACAACCCTGCTCATCCCCTTACCAGATCAAAGAGTGAAAAATTTGGCATACAACCAAGTGAACTCCCTCTCCCCACCAGGAAAAGAGCAAGGAAAACACCACCAGAGTCTGACAGTCAGACTCCTTCATCCACTTCGTCCATATCAACTCCTTCACCGTGAAGTCAACCACCCACTCTTTCATTCCAACTCACTCACCCATCTTCTACAAACCTTCCTCTTCAAACATCAAAGATCTCAATATCTTCATCTTCTCAGCATCAGAGATCGTCTTCTGCACTTCCATTAACTAGCAGCTCAACGATGGCTCAATCTCCATGGAACAATCTGGGGCGGTTTTAATGCCTCCACCCCTGAGCCCTATACCGGCCCATCCTGAGAAATGGCTGCCTAAATTCAATCCGGAAGCAGGAATGCTAGCCGAGGAACATATCAATAATTTCATGCTTTCTGTTAATCTTAACGGAGTCACTAACGAAGACATTGTTGTCCGGCTTTTCCCTTATACAATGCAAGGAACAGCCGGGTCATGGTACTTTTCGTTACCTTCCGGATCCATCACAAGCTGGGACATTTTTCGAAGCCAGTTCCTCACCAAGTTTGGTGATGACAGATCCACGGCGACATTGATCAATGACGTATCTAATCTTAAGGCTGAGGCTAGAGAACCCATTAAAGATTTTAACTTAAGGTTCAATAAGATCCTCAACAAAATCCCCTCTGCCTCACAACCCAGCGAGGAAGTAATATGTGAATGGTACATCACGAATTTACCTCCAAACTTGGCTATCTTCGTAGATAGGGCAAACAAGGCCACCTTAGTTGACAACTTGACAGAAGCGTTAGCAGTGGAAAAATGCGTGGTAGCCCTAGAAAAGAGATCCGCTATAGGAGAACACAAATCTAAGAAGATCTCTTTCAAAGAAGACACCAAGAAGAAGCAAACGAAAGATCCTTTCGATTTGGAAGGATTACAAAAAGTGTTGAAAGCCATGTCAAATGAGATGATTGATATTAAGAAAGAAGTAGCAGAGACTTCTTCGAAAAATCCCTTTAGGACTTTTAAGAGAAACCCTCCCATGGAGGTAAGACCACCTAGTGTTGTCTCAAATGTTGAATCTGAAGAAGATGAAGAAGAAGATAATACCACTGAAGGGTAGATCGACGAGGAAGAGGTCGTAGAACTACAAGGAATGTGGGACTTCATCCTCCCACAAGAAGAGGATCAAGAAGCATTTCCTATTAGCACGAGAAGCAGAAATCAACTTGATCCTCCCCTAACTACCCCAAAACAAAAGGGCGCAAGCCCTGCAACAAAAGAAAAGGTCACAAGAAAAAAGACAACTGCTAAAGCGACCCAGATTAGCCCAGTCCAATCTGATCAAACGCCTCCATCAAGAACACTAATAGTGTCGGATGAAATGGAGTATAACATCATTGATGACATGAAGAAGGCTAGGGCTAATATCACTCTGTATGAATTGAGTAAATTGAAACACCAGCAGAAAATAATGATGAAAGAATTACATGCTGTGCCTACTACATCTTTACCTACAGCTGTAGCTTCCCACAATCTGGGAAGGCCTCCAACCAACACGATCAATAAAATTGATCCAAATGAAATCGCCTTGATTGCAGGAAGATCAAGATCTCATACTCCTCCTTTTCTTCTCACATATGAAATCTTCAACAAAAACGTGCACAATTGCTTGGTCGATTCTGGTGCTTCAACGAACATTTTACCCAGATCAATATGTGCCAAATTGAATGTGCAACCTCAAAAATCCACAGTACGTATAGTTCAACTTGATCGATCCCAAGTTGAAGTGATTGGTGAACTCAATCAAGTGACCATAAGATTGTCGTCTAACCCAGCGGTGTGTCAGGTTATCGACATTCTAGTAGCTGATATCCCTGAATTCTATGGTTTGATTCTTAGCAGGGATTGGTCGGAAAAACTCCACGGATATTTTTCAACCGATTGGTCGCACATGTGGTTACCATACAATGGTAAACCAAATCAGATAAAGGTTGAACGAGAATTGCACCAAAAATACATAGTGACAGAACTGGAAGGAGAAAATGAGGCCATAACGTACAATAGCAGCATTGTAGGCAATTACGCAATAGATTCTTTCCTAGGTAATTTCAATGCTCATATTTCACCATACTTAGAGAATTCAGTTTTATCCCAAGTTGAAAATTTCTCCCAAACTGATGACTCAAAATGTTTTAGTTTTTTAGATAATTCTGTAAATACATCTTTATTTTGGAAATTATATTTTGACAGATCAAAATCCAATGAGGGGGTAGGAGCAGGATGCGTTCTGATTAACCCAGATGGGAATAAGACTATGCTCACATGCAGACTTGAGTTTGGTTGCACGAACAACACAGCGGAGTACGAAGCCTTGGTTCAAGGCCTATACAAAGCAATCGGATTGAACGTTAAGTATGTTCAAGTCTTTGGAGATTCGGAGATCGTCGTAAAACAGGTACGTAACACCATACATTGCCTGTCAAGTCATTTAAAGCATTATCAATCATTAGTTCAAGACCTCACTGCACATTTCGTAGCATTCAACATCTCGTCAATTCCAAGAATTCAAAACGCAAGCGCAGACCTGTTAGCCAACGTAGCCTCTAGACTTATCCCTTCTGAAGATTTTAGTCCTGATAGGTTTTCAATAGAATTAATCTTTAGACCATCCATCCCTGGCAATATCACCAATTGGAGAGTGTTCAACGACGATCCTGACATCGTAAATTTCCTTACTTATGAAGGATCCTACTCAAATCAGATAATCGACGAAGACCATCATGATGATCAAATACAGCAAAATGGCTCCGACAATGCTATACCGAAATCGGTGGTCAAGCTAGAAGATTTATATGACTTGAAAAGTCGGTTTAAAAGGTCCGCCAATGCTAAACTTTGCAGTTCTACCCTGAACTATGAATTAGTAAACCTAGGGACCGATCAAAAGCCACAAAACATTAACCTAGGTCACGGCCTAGGCCTTGAAGAGAAATCAGCATATATTCGTCTTCTGAGACAATACAAAAACGTTTTTGCCTAGAATTACGATGAACTAAAAACATACAACACTTCTATCATTCAACATGTTATCCCTATGATTGACAATGAAAAACCTGTCCAGCAGAAGCTCAGAAAAATACACCGTAACCTAGAAAATCAGATAAAAACTGAGCTTAATAAGTTGTTGAGAGCCAGAATAATTTTCCCCGTAAGGCATTCTAAATGGGTATCCAATATGGTGCCCGTTAGGAAGAAAAACGGAGACATTAGAATCTGTATCGATTTCCGAAATCTCAACAAAGCCTGTCAGAAAGATAACTTCCCCTCCCACCTATGGAGCAAATATTACAGGTGGTAGCAGGCTCAGAATTAATGTCATTCCTGGATGGATTTTCAGGATACAATCAAGTACTGGTGCATCCCGATGATCAGTTAAAGACTACGTTCCGAAACCAAATGGGGCACCTATGCATATCGGAAGATGCCATTTGGTCTGATCAATGCAGGAGCTACCTTTCAGAGAGCCATGGACATCGCGTTTAAAGGGTTAGTCAATAAATCAGTAGTGATTTACTTGGATGATATAACAGTGTACTCCAAAAAACGAAACAACCATCTCAAAGATTTAAAGCAAATCTTTCAAAGATGCTTGAGGTATGGGATTTCGCTCAACCCAAAGAAATCTTTCTTTGCATTAAGCGAAGGGAAATTTCTCGGATTCATAGTGTCGAAATCTGGTATTCACATAGAACCTGACAGAATCAAGGAAATTTTTGAAATATCCATACCTCATAACAAGAAAGCCATGCAATCCTTCCTTGGACAGATCAATTTTGTCAAAAGATTTGTCCCGGATTTTTCACGTATTATTTCTCCCTTACAAAATATGATAAAAAAGAATTCAAATTTCAAATGGGGTCTAGATGAGCACGAAGCGTTCAACTTAATCAAACAAGCTATCATCAATGCTCCATCTTTGGCCACCCCAAATTTTTCAGAATATTTTACCTTATACACTTTTTCCTCAGAGAAATCCTATGCCGCGATTTTGACCCAAACAAATCAAGAGAAAGAGGAAGCTCCAATCACATTCTTTAGCTCGAACTTACAAGGTGCTGAAATCAATTACTCAGATGTAGAGAAACAAGCATACACTGTTTTCAAAGCGATCAAATATTTCAGACCTTTCTTTCTTAAAGCCCACACTAAAGTTGTAGTACCATTTCCGGCGGTAAGAAACCTTTTGGTGCAGAAAGACGTGGGCGAAAAGAGAGCTAATTGGATTACCGCTTTACAAGAATATGATCTTGAGATCAAACCAGCAAACATCGTAAGAGGTCAAGGCTTCTGCAAGATGTTAGCCGGAGCATCACAAATGCCGGAGAACTCATATAAAGAGGTACAAGCGTACGAGGTAAGCCTAAACGATGCAGAATCATCATATGCTGACACCATTTATTTTCTTAAGAACGGGTATGCTCCATCATGTCTGGATCATACCAAGAAAAGAGCTCTGAGATTAAAAGCTAAACAATACCAGCTCATAAATGATGTCTTGTTTAAAAGGAATTACGATTCTGTGCTTCTTAGGTGTCTTGAGAAAACTGAAGCCGAAAAGGTTTTGCAGGAACTCCATGATGGACCAGCGGGCGGACACTATGCCGGAGATGCGACTGCACATAAAATCTTGCGTGCAGGATATTATTGGCCCACGCTGTTCAAAGACTCATACAATCACGTGAGGAGATGCCAAGTCTGCCAGACTGCTGCAGGAAAACAAAGGAAACCTGCCATGCCGCTACAACCAGTCATCATCGACCAACCATTCAGTCAATGGGGCTTGGACATAATAGGTGAGATCGTTCCTCACTCTTCTAAGCAGCATAAGTATATCCTTACGGCAACTGATTATTTTACCAAATGGGTAGAAGCAGTTCCTCTCAAGACAGTTCATTCTGAAAATATTATTGAATTCATAGATCAATTTATCATCACTAGGTTTGGATTGCCAACAGCATTAATGTTTGATAACGCTTCATATTTTTCTGGAAATACTATGACTGAGTTTGCGCTTAAAAGAGGGTTCAAACTGAAATATTCTGCCAACTACTATCCGCAAGGTAATGGATTGGTTGAATCAACAAACAAGAACCTAATCAGAATTATGAAAAGAACAGTCGACCAAAACCAAAGTAATTGACACAAAGCGCTCGTAAATGCTTTATGGGCTGATATAATCACAAAGAAAGCTTCAATCGGCACTTCTCCCTTTAATTTAGTTTATGGGAGAGAAGTGGTTCTTCCGACTCACCTAGTCATTCCCTCTTTGTCTTTAGTGCAATATATCGATGAAGTATCTACTTCCTCTTTACAATTAAGACAAATGGAAATAATCAAACTAGAAGAACAAAGAGAACAAGCTAGGAAAACCCATGCTCATCACCAAGCGCTAATAAAATCTTCTTTTGACTCAGCCATCATAACCAGAAAAAACTTTCAGATGGGTGATTTAGTTTTGAAATGGGATAAGGCTCATGAAGAAAAGGGCAAACATACGAAATTTCAGAAGCTGTGGCTTGGCCCTTTTCAGATTGTGGAAGTCGTAGGCCCATCTACATTCGTGTTGCAGGATCTGGCAGGAAGGAGAGATTCTTTACCTGTCAATGGACTGATTCTTAAATTATATTTTCCATAGAAGAGAAATCTTCTAATTTTTGTAGGATAGATTTAGTTTTTAGTTTTTATTTTGTTTTGTTTTTCTCTTTTATGAATAAAACCCGTTGTAGATGATCATTTAAAAAGGATTCATGAAAGAGCACGCCAATTCTCTATCAGATTTTGATTTCGCTTGTACAAATAGCAAAAAAAAATTGAAAAGCTGAATTTTATTATTGACAAATAGAGTTAACTTCACTTTGATTACGATACTCGTTTCGACCTCTAAAAAACTTTGACAAAAGCAACCTCTGGTAAAAGAATTGTTTTGTATCACCACCATGAAGGGTATCATCAATAATAAAATAAGCATTCTCTGCAAAGCTGTTGTTTTCAAAAACTCTATTATTGTCGTCCAGAGCTTTCTTAAGGAAAAACAATGACTTCCTCCCTGCTAAAAGGAAACTACAGCATCCAGAGAAACAATCCAAGCAAAACACTATATCTCAAAGAATAAGAGGTCTCATCACGAGCCGGCTTATCATGATCACAGATATTATAACTTGCTGACTTTGCCAATACTGTCTATCAAAACAGGGCAACGACTTAAGATTATTGCAATCAAAAGACAAGAGGTCTCATCACGAGCCAGCTTGTTCAGCACAAGTGTAAATCAGGTGAATGACTGTGTCATAATTTGGCCACCAAACCAAGACATTGTTCTTTAGAGAATTAAAAAAGGAAAAGTGTGTTAAAAAGGATTTTTCTCTGGAATGTTGCGAGTAACCTCAAGTAGGAAAAAGGATCATTGCTGGATAACATGGTAACCCTGTCGAGGCTATGGACGCTTGCGGGCAGCAGAGGCTCTACCTACGACAAATGAGCATACTTTTAAGCCAGTACGCAGAGAAGACATTATTTTATCTTTTATCAAGACCAAGTAATGTCTAATGCAAATGCAAGAAGAAACCTGAGGAAGCAAGAAATTGAGATATAAAAAGGGTTGAAACAAAATATCGTCGACAAGGTGAGGGGAAATCTACTCTATCTGTCCATAACAAAATTTAGACATATAAAAAATTTTGTTGTTTCGGAAGTGAACGGTCAATAGAAATGCAAAGATAATTGGTTCTTCACAGTGAATCGCCATTGTTGTAGTCACCAAAAACCCCCCTCTTTGTTTGATATTAGTAATAACATCAAGCAAAGGGGGACCCTTAACCAAAAAATCCAAAAAATATTTTTGTTTGAAAAAATCTTTTGTATCAACTCCCTAAGGGCTATATCGCGTCGCAAAGGAAAAAGGAGCGCTTTCCAAAAACGCACAAACACACCAAGGAAGAGCGACGCGAGAACTCATCACATCGCGTGCATTAAAGGTGCTCAAAAGAGGAGAACCTAAAGAGCAGCCGACAGCCGATATGCGATGTCGCACACCGCAATGTCGCATAAGCAGCACAAAGTGACAAAGCGAAAAACCTTGCGACCTTGCGATATCGCGATATGCGATCTGCGACCATGCAAAGCTGCGACCTGCGATCTATGGTGTGCGACAAATGAGACTATCAATCGCTGCGATGCCACCTATTTACCTCGCAATCTTTGATGCTGCGATGCAAATCGCAGAAGCCAATCGTCGCAGGCATTCCTCGGCATGATCTGGGAGCCTGAAGTTAGGCGTGCACCTTACGGGAAATTAATGATTGTACGCCTGTGTATCCAAAGATGATTATGTTGCGTTTTTCGAAGAGTCAAGTCATAATGGGTGACATGATTAATCTTTTCTTCTGTCTCTTTTCATTTACGTGAACTATAAGTCAGCAACAGATATAAATCTATATGCAGGAAACATCTAAGGAAAAGCGCCAGAACTAGAAGAACAGAGAGGAGATGACGTCGCAGATGGATACCGCATACAACAGGACCGTGGATCCCAGAGTATCACTCAACAAATGCTGATGGAAATAGGCTATCTAGGACTCAGAGTCAAAGGCGCACAAAAGCAAAGCGTTTATGAAAGATCCTGAGTCCCAAATTGGGTAAAGCAAAAAGAAAAACGCTTAAGGGGAAAGACGTCTCAGAAAAGCCTGGAACAAAGAATGGAAACAAGTTTCAATTGAGAAAATCGTTCAGGCAACAAAATCCCCAGCTCATTGAGTCATTCGCACGGCCGAAAACTGAAATAGCAACAGCACAATCAGTTTGAAAGAAATCTGAGTTGTACTAAGTATACACACCGTGAAGACACTCCTCCAGAAGAACACTTTCAAAAATATCTTCTAGTTTGTCAGAAAGAGGTGCCAGCTCTTGTTATTTCTAATTTTCAAGCTTCAACAAAAGGAAAGGACAAGCAGCCGACTCTTTCATGGCGAACAGCGCATCGCTTACAGCACTAAGGAGCAGATACAGAAATGGTTAGAAATTAGATTCAGTTTTTAGAAATAAATTGGTTTTAGTAAAAGGGCGGTCATTTGAAGCCGTTCCCTAAATTTGTGTAATTAAAATTAGCTGGTTAGTAGTATTTAACCCTTCTCGTTGCATTGGAGAAGGGTCCGGAAATTTGTCAAAAAACTTGTCCTCATAACATGCACTTTTGCACCCTCGGAGGGGGTTTTTGATGAATGGACAGATCAAGATTTATTTATGTTTGCATTTTAATACCTACTACTGATGTTGCACTTCTGTACTCTTAGTAGGCATTAGAAGTAAGTAGAAATAGATCATTATTGCTTCAGGTCTGTGAGTATAAAGTCAGTCATAAATGGTACTTTTATCTCTTGACGAGTTTTCTGATTGCATTCTTAGAGTAATATACAACTGATGTTGTTTATATGTTAACGTATGAATGAGTGGACTACCATTTGGCACTTCTGTACGGTGGAGTCATTGATTTATGCTTAATACATGAATAGCTAATTATGCGATATGCTGTTCACAACCATTTTGTTCAACTTCTTATGCAGGATGGTTCATCTTAATTGATTTATATTCTCATAATAGCTGAATAATCTTCAGTACCAGTTATTGTGTGAAATCTTTCTAGATCGCATAATGGAAAAAGTTCTATCCCGGGTTAGCGTAAATTAGATGTGTTGTTCTTGATAGATTAAAGTAGTATAAAGTTTAGTCTCAGAGTTTAGAACTAGATCAGCTTAGAAATAATTACATATTTTCATTATCAAATCTTACACACACACACATCACCAAACTCTACACACACACACACCCCCTTAGAACGAGAAGCTGGTCCTGTTATCCCCAGTCGGACCCGTTACACCAAACGGGCATGGAGCCGCCAACCAGGTTCCCGACCGGGTGGGTATCCCCCTTGTTGGTGACCCGATTTCAGGGCCCTCAACAGAAGGTTAGGGTGCCTTTTCAATACGTTTTCATGGGCATCTTCAACAACGTAAATTCTTTCTTAGGGCATCTCCAACAAATCTTAGGCAATGCATATAAGGGAAATTTATTTTCTTGCCATCATTAATGACTGACATGGCTAACTTCAACAATGAAAACATGATATCATAATGACCTCATTGCTAGCGCTTCATTTTGGCAAGTGCATATAGAGTTTCATTAATATATTCATGCACCTAGGGTTTAGGTCTCCTAGGGTTTTCACAATATCTAGGGTTAAGGTTTGTTTCAAAAATTCAACTATGATGCCATCAATGAAAACTTTATTCAACAATCTCCCCCTTTTTCATTGATGGCAATACTCTCCCCCTTTTACATCAATGGAAAATAGGGTTCCCAAGTACTCCCCGTATCAATTTTCTTCTTAACATGTTGCTCCATCATATTCTCTTCATCAATGATTATACTCCATGATAGATATGTCACTCCCCCTATCATGGTGCTCCTTGTTATGTTTCTCTTTGCAACTCCCTTTGTCATTATGCCTTTCTTTAATGGACTTTCTCCCCCTAAGCCTTTGCATGCTTTCATGGAAATGGATGAGGTAGATGATGTTTGCATTTCTTCATGTGATCAACCAACTCCCCCTACCTACATAAACTCCTTTAGCTCTTCTTTTTTCTCAAGACATGAAATATTGTTGCCTTGTGATCAAGTGGAAGACATCTTCAACAATGGATGTGTAGTGAAGACACAATATCATGATTTTATTCAATGGAATTACTCCCAAGAGATGATTATCCATGTGTGACTCATCAAGGGTTTCATAATGCTCTTCACGAATAGCTTCCACAATAATAGTCAAGAATCACAAGCTCCCCCTAACAATATGCATGGTCTCCTTTTTCAGCATAATTTCACCATCAAAACTTGGGATATCACATCTTTATGTATTCATCAAATCAACAACATGTGTTGTTTGCTAGAGTGTCCAAGAGACTTTCGGATCCAATTTTCTTCTTTCTCCATATTTGTGTAACTTTATTTTCTGGCTTGGTTGTCATGATTCTAGCTTGTGTATGGACCCAAGTCAAGTTACAATCACGTGCCATATGTCCAATGTTATGGAAATTGAAGCACTCTATCTTGTTTATGAATGACTAATCATGACTTTTTCTTGAAAAATTGCTTCTAGGAGATTGATGGGGACTATTATATTTGTCTTTGTGATATGCCCTACAATCTTTTTCCATGTGCCCAAAATTTGTACAAGAATAGCAATAACCAAGAAATATACTTTTGTACCAAGGAGATGAATATTTCCTTGATGTATTTCTGAAGTATTTTTGCCTTGGGATTCTTTTATGATATTCATTTCCTTTTGTATTCTTGACACCATATGCAAGTCTCCTTGGAGTAGGATTTCTTCCATAGTTGTCTTGAATCTTCTACTTGACTTTGCTGGAATTGGGTGCATCAATTTTTTTTTTCTGGCTTCCTCTCATCCTTATAGTTTGAATAATTATCATTCTTTCTTGATGATTCACCTGCATAGCCAAGACTTGATTTATCAAGGGGAGACCTTTGATGACTTAGGATGCCATCTAGGGTTTGAGAACTTTTTAAGTTCTTATTCAGCAAGTCAACTTATTTTTTAAGAAAGCCAATTTCTTCCTTCATTTTATTACATTCTTCATCCTTGTTTGATAGTATGATCTCCATTTCTTCCTTCATCTTGGTTGCTTCACATGATTGGGCCTTAAGAGAAGTGATTTCTGATCTTAACTTGGTGATGTCATCATCCTTTTCTTCTAGTTGGCATATCATGGTGTTTCTCTTCTTTTATGCTTCATCAACTTGTCCTTCTGTGAATGCCAAAGCTTTCATCACCTTCTCAGCTCCTTGTGCTTGTTTCCTTAAGTTCCTCATTTTCATTTTTCAAACTCTTAATCTCTTCCATGGAAACTATAAGTTAACTTAGGAGATATTCTTCAAAGTCTTCTTTATCTTCTTCATCTTCTAGGTCTTCTTGAGCCTTGATGTCGTCACTCTTATTTTCAGATTCCTTGATGGGTTCTGGATTTCCTTCTAGCTTTCCATCATCTTCTTGACTAGTGGTCATGGTCAATGCTCCTTTTGAGTGAAGGTCATAAAGTTTGTCCTATATAACCTTTGCTAATGAACATTTTTCCAAATTGGCCTTTATAGAATTTGGTAGCCCATTCAAGATTTCCTTCATTGCTTTTGCATTGTACTTCTTGGATTCTTCGTTCATCATGCTATCAGTAATCACTGATTCCCATACTTCAAAGCCTTCAGCCATTAATAAATTTCTCATTCTTACCTTCCATACATCAAAGTTTCCATTGAATAATGAAACCTTCCCAATTTGATTGTCTTCAGTTTTCACAGTTGAGGAAGAGACATATTTAGGAGGATTGGAGGCTTTCTTCTTTGGCTTTGCCATTTTTGTTCTAAGAATATACCTTCAAGCTATTAGGCTTTGAGAGAAGATACTGGCTCTGATACCAATTGTTGGAAATATTGAGAGGGGGGTGAATCAATATTCCTTTTCAATTGTCACTTTTACCCGTTAGATCACTTATATTTAGAATACAAAATGAACAATAAGAATAAATGATTGTATTATTTTCTTCAATAAACCAAGTACAATATATGTAGGGCTCCAACCCTAGATGAAGACATCGATCTTCAATCTCCCAGGCTCCAACATGTATTTGCCAAGCACCGACTTGGACTTCCAAGGCTCCAACCTTGTCAATTTTTAGGCACCATCCTCGTCTTTTCGAGGCTCTGACCTCTTGGGATCCAACCCTTACTTTACTTCGTCAAGATGTATTTGGTTATACATCACGACTCCCAATGTATTCTTCAAAAAGCCCTATCAATCTTTAGTTATGCCTTCACTTAGTATCCACGTCACATCATCAATGACAACCTTTTTCTTCACATGAAGGTGTCACCACTGCTTTTCATGTTTCCCAAACAAAAATTCTTCAAGGTCACCTCATGATGGCTTCAATGCATCATGGTCTTCAGTGAACTCCACAAATCTTCAATATGTTGCTTCACAAAGTTCTCCAACTCTTCCCTGTTTTGTTCTCAAGAGAAGACTTCAACAATCTCTATTTGTCCAATCCCAATATATCAACACTTTGACCATGAAAACTATGAGAACTTTGACCATGGAAGCTTCAACCATGGAAACTATGACAGCTTCGACCATGGTAGCTTCAACCATGACAACTTCGACCGCAACAACTACGACAGCTTCGACCACAAAAAATACGGCAGCTTCGACCATGGAAACTATGATAACTTTGACCACGACAACTACAACAACTTCTATGCTTCTAGCTTGAACCTGTGGGAGACTATTTAACCCAAGAACAATTTCAGAAACTTGTCTTTCTTGTTTTTCTAGGCTGTGGCTCCTTCTCTACCTCTTGTCTTGTCTCCACCAAAAAATATGAGCTTGAATGAAAGAATTTATGTTTATATTTATAGTGGTTTTTCCATATTCTGAAGGAACACGTCTCTTTGCCAAGGGCTATGAGCCTACTAAAGTCAGCTTGGACAGTTTTATAATTTTTGACATATGTTGATTTCAAAAATTTATTTTTCCTCAACAGTAAGGAATTAGGAGTCAAGCGAGTACTCATTGGAAATATTATGACCTCCTCTATAAGATGATATAGTATTCCCTTCAAGATATGACCTCTAACGATGGAAATTTAATTTTTCTTTCATTATATGCATATTTTTTCATAACAACCCTATTAAAGAATTTCTTGTATGGAATTAGAGAATCAAGTGGATTATTTTTTTTCTCACTATTTTGACATGCTAGTGCATGTGATCTTCATGCATTAGGATTGCATACAAGGACTAGGGTTTCTTTGACATATTCATACATCTAGGGTTACTATATTACGGCTTCAACACATGGGAATTATGAGAAACATTTAGCAAGCCTACAGTGCCTTCAATATGTCTTCATGGGCATCTTCAACAAGGTAACTTATTTCTTAGGGCATCTCCAACAAAGCTTGGGAAATGCATATAAGGGAAAGTTATTGCCTTGCCATCATTAATGACCGACATGGCTAACTTCAACAATGAAAACATGATATCATAATGACATCATTGCTAGTGATTCATTATGGAAAGTGCATATAGAATTTCATTAATATATTCACGCACCTAGGGTCTAGTCAAGTAGTTAGGGTTTAGGTCTCCTAGGGTTAGGGTTTGTTTCAAAAATTCAACTATGGTGCGATCAGTGACAAATTTATTCAACACACCTCTCTGCGCAAGAATCCTTTCTCTTCTTTCGCCTTTATTTTATTTCTTTTCATTTTTCAAACAACTGTGCATAGGCACTTATTTCATGAGGCAGAAGAGGGATCCCTACTTATTGAGAGTAGAAGAGGTTGTTTGTTCAAAGAAGGATGTTATATATATACACCTAAGACATACTTGTTAATTTTTCCCCCTCACCTTACTCTACTTGATTGAGTTGACAAAGATTAACTGAAAACATAAAACCCATTAGATTAGGTGATAATATTTGAAAGTTCAAGTGTTCTGTTTTCACCAAGATTCACTCTGAAAAGAACATATTTTCCATCAGGGTATCATCGACTGAAGAAACACAATCTCTTCATGAAGAGAGGGGATAGACAGATAACCAAATGTTGATAGTTGTACAAGTCCTCTTGTGTTTCACCCTGCTTGTCTCAAGAGCCAAACACGGTTTCATGGGAAAGCTAATCCTATGGGTGCATGAACAAATAAACAAGCAAGCAAAAGACATAAGTAAAAAAAAAGAAAAATAAAAACATGAAATCAAACACTATTCCTACTTCTAAGCTAAACAGTGCATGGGCCCACTCACGTGAAGTGATATTTCTAATGCAACCACTGACACATTGGTTGGCCCATGTAGGTGAAGACATGGTTGACAAGAAATATATTTAGGTAAACCAACAAGAAAAAAGATAAAACAATGAAGACCAACACACTCGTAGTTTAAATGCGTCCACATAAAAGAAAAGAGGAAAATCACATGACAGACACTATACGGTTGTACCATGGTGTTGTATCACACTATGTGCATATGACAAGCATGTCCACTCTTTTGACCTTGTCAAATGAGTAAACATGAAGAAAGAAGAAAAATTTTGTTTAGCAATATGACTCGCTACATATGACTCCTCCAATGCGTGAGCAATAGGATCGTGTGATTCTGGTGAAGGATGTAAGATCTGTGGATGATATTTATTTTCAATGCAAACATGAGAGTGATGGGGAGCCTAGGGTGATTGAACATATTTCTGATCGAGAGTGGAACTCTCCTCAAGGCTACGAGAACCTAACATAACCATCAGCTCGGGCTAAAGTGCCTTGATATCTTGAGGGGTTTCCACTTCAACAGAAGATAGATCATCAAATGTTGGTGGCTTAGAAAGATCAATAGCAAGTGAATCTGAATTGTGATCAAATGAGTGAGTGAAAAGATCACAACAGCCATGATCAAAAAATTTGAGATGTACATCAACATCCTCATGATCTGACGAATCATATAGAGGGGTTGACAAGAAAGAAAAATTTTCACCGTCTCAATTTCCAGAAATGAAAGATGAAAGATTGGGTGGATTCATAAAGAAATATTTGTCCTCTCCACAATCAAATGATAGACTGACATCCTGCACGTTTTGTGAATGATCAGAAGTAGAAACATCCAGTGATGGGTTTTCACAAGAAAAAACAGAAATGGAAGAATAAGAAAAATATGTTAGGATAAAGCAGATGAGGTGCAGATGGGAGGAGGTCATCCTTCACTGCGAATTATTCTTCAGATTCCCCCACATACTCATAAAAAATTATAGTGCAGGTTGGCTTCTCAACACCAAATTCGTCGACAACTTGATCCTTGTGAACAACAAACGTGGATTCTGGAACGGATGAACACAACACAGTACAATCCACAAGATCAAAGGAACTAGAGGATGGAGATTGAGAAAACGAGATCACGTGACAACCATCAGGGTTGCAGTCCAAGTCTAGACAAATGTCTAGAGCAAGTGGGGAGGGAGGAGGTGACAATTCAATAGATTGGTTCGAACTTCTCCCACCTCGTCCTATGGAGCTAGAGTTGTTTGATGAGAAGAGGATGGAGGGTCACTTGTGACAATAATCTTGTTCATCTTAGATTTGGAAGCTCTAACACTGAGGTATGTTGGGAGGGGTTAGAATAACTCTAACTCATGTGGATTTTTAGATATGTGAAGAAGATACTGAAATATTTCCTTGAGAAATTTCCAATCCATTTAGAAATTTACTTAAATAAATGAAATCAATTGACAAAATTAAGAAGTAATGAAATACATACACAAATTCCACACCAATGAAAGTAAATTGTCTGTAAAACTGTAAAGCCGAATAATTAAACTTGCAGTAAAGGAAAAGTAAAAGTATAACACAGGGAACGACAGTGAAATCCACCAGTGATCGGGCCCAAGCCACCAACGAATACTGCTTAACTACTTCAGAATATCACGAGTGAACAACAACTCAAATTATGTATTAATCATCAAATTCAAATGTCATTACAACATGTTGTGCTCTTCAAAATCACGCTTTGTATATTAAAATTACAATCCCCCTCAAAAGGGCGAGAAGTTCCCCTTTATAATCAAGAAGTAAAAGAGATAAATGCGATTCCTCAGGATTAGGAGATCTTGAGGAATTCGCAACTAAATGTTATTATCGAACAACATTCCAACTTGCGTTGATCCTCTTGATTCATTACTTGATTCGTCGCCATAATATGTGCTCCTTTTCCCCTGTTTAGCATTTTTTGTTCAAACTTTTGAACAACAGTTGTTCCCTTTGCCAATTTCTGCATAAAAACAACGAAAGTTAGCTTTGCTTAGTCAAACCGTATCGAAAGAAATTTTATTCATTTCTTATTGAAGTTTTATCAACATCTTACTACATCAGGGCACAAATGCATAAAAAGGAGGAAAAAGACAATGTAATCAAGAGTAAACTTATACCCATTGTACGACCCAACATACTCCCCTGCTTACCTTGTTTCATGTCCTCATGAAAAACAAGTAGTTCCTATGTAGTGCAGTTAGAGAGTAAGCTGGAAAACCTGTTTCTTTATCAGACCTAAAACTATGTTGTTGTATCAAACTGGCAAAGGCTATTTCTTCCCGTCCTTCAAGCAACTCATAGTCAGAACGATATCCTTCAGGAGGGTACCAAATAATAGGACTCCTATATCGACATCCCAACCAATATGGTCCTTCTCTCAGGATAATATTGTTGTATGTGACCAAATGGCCTGCAGCAGCTTTGAAGTTCCTATAGTTAAATGGTTCTCTTTTTTTGACACTATTAGTTGATATTGTCCATCTCATCTTGGATGTAATCAAGGACCTTTCCTGAATGGAGAGGAAATATGCCCTTCCCGTTTGCATTATTTCCTTATGTATAGGCCCCAAAATCTTAATTATGCCCTCCTATGTCATAAACCTTTTGTGTTTAATAAATAGTTGCAAAGGGTGAGTAGGCTCGCTTCTTACCCATAAATCCATTTCATGTTCTTTTCTTTGGAAAGAGTTATAGGCCTTAAACCACTTAAGTTGATTAACTGCGAAGGAAATAAAAGCTTGAAACTGAACGTCCCCAACAAAAGGGCTAGGATTCTTATCTACCTCCTCTTCTAATACAAAATTATGTAAATAAAATTCACAAAGAAGTCGCTGAAATTTTACCCCATGCTCTTTACAACAACTTATAAATTTAAGTATTAGGAGGTTTACGCAGTGCATTGTATTAGATATCATTTTGGGATTCAACTGCGTTAAGTAAGTCATTCACGTATGACCATTTCCATGAGAGGTAGTCGTAACTGACTAATTTCTCATGAGTTTTGAATAGTTCACTTAGCACTCATTACAACGGGTGATGCTCACAGGGCTGAGGAAGTGGGATTGAAACTAGTGAAATGAATCACATAGCGTCAATCATCACTTCAGGGGCTTGCACCGGGTAACCAGGACTTCCTGAGAGGTCACCCATCCCAGATCGCCTCTAGCTCAAGCAAGCTTAACTGTGGAGTTTTCCCCACAATCAAGCCCACTTAGCTTGCTACCCCATTTTCAAAACCTTAGCAAGTATTGTGCCTCATGAACCATTCAAGTAGAGATCCCTTCACTCTTTTTGAATTTAAGTATTGGGGGTTTACGCAGTGCATTATATTAGATATCATTTTGGGATTCAACTGTGTTAAGTAAATCATTCACGTATGACCATTTCCATGAGAGGTAGTCGTAACTAACTAATTTCTCATGATTTTTGAATAGTTCAGTTAGCACTCATTACATTGGGTGATTCTCAAAGGGGTGAAGAAGTGGGATTGGAACTAGTGAAATGAATCACATAGCATCAATCATCACTTCCGGGGCTTGCACCGGGTAACCAGGACTTCTCGAGAGGTCACCCATCCCAGATCATCTTTGGCTCAAGCGTGCTTAATTGTGGAGTTTCCCCCACAATCCAATCCACATAGCTTGCTACCCCATTTGTAAAACCTTAGCAAGTATTGTGCCTCATGATCCATTAAAGTAGAGAAACCTTCACTCGTGCTATAAGGTGTCCTTAAAAACTCCTAATTGCCTCACATTAATCATCAACCTGGGTACGCCTTTTTGTTCCAAGAGTGTACACAATATGTGCAAATTCTATATCTATGGAGAGTAATGATTTAAGATAATTTATTAAATTCAATACAAGAGTAAATGGATCAAATCATAAATCTCAAGCTTGTAACTTCAAGGAAAATAATCTATCTAAGCATCAAAACTCAACCTTAATCAAAACCAAGACTCAATCTTAATCAAGAGATTCTAATTGCAATCACATCAACCGAGTGCACCGTAGCAATAACAGAGCTCTTCCAGCTGAATCTAAACTACTGCATAAGAATAAAGCATCCAATCTAATCAATAACATCCTATCTTTTAATGAACAGGAAATAACTCTCTTCTAATGATTAATTCAATCCACAACATAAATAAATGAAATCAATTGACAGAATTAAGAAGTAATGAAATACATACACGAATTCCACACCAATGAAAGTAAATCATCTGTAAAACTGTAAAGCCGAATAATTAAACTTGCAGTAAAGGAAAAGTAAAAGTATAACACAGGGAACAACAGTGAAATCCACCAGTGACCGGGCCCAAGCCGCCAGTGAATACTGCTTAACTACTTCAGAATATCACGAGTGAACAACAACTCAAATTATGTATTAATCATCAAATTCAAATGTCATTACAACGCGTTGTGTTCTTCAAAATCACGCTTCATATATTAAAATTACAAACTCGCTCAAAAGGGCAAGAAGTTCCCCTTTATAATCAAGAAGTAAAAGAGATAAATGCGATTCCTCAGGATTAGGAGATCCTGAGGAATTCACAACTAAATGTTATTATCAGACAACATTCCAACTTGCGTTGATCCTCTTGATTCATTCCTTGATTCGTCCATGTAAGACGCGCTCCTTTTCCCTTGTTTAGCATTTTCTGTTCAAACTTTTGAACAACAGTTGTTCCCTTTGCCAATTTCTACATAAAAACAATGAAAGTTAGTTTTGCTTAGTCAAACCGTATCAAAAGAAATTTTATTCATTTCTTATCGAAGTTTTATCAACATCTTACTGCATTAGGGCACAAATGCATAAAAAGGAGGAAAAATATAGTGTAATCAAGAGTAAACTTATACCCATTGTACAACCCAATAGCAAGAGGACCCACATGTACAAAATATTGAAGCATACATCCAAGAAAAATAGTTGTAGTTTCATGAGATCATAGAAACATCACATACCTTAGCACCTGTGCAATGGTTCGCCAAAATTTAGGAAGGGAAGGCCCTTCAGATTCAAATAGACGAGTTGCGACGAAAAGCCTCAATCATCTCAACAAGAATGCAACCTTGGGCTGGCAAATCTAGTCAACTCTCTTAGTCTGTCGAGAGTAAACTAAAAGGAATGCAGTAGATGCAATGAACCATTGGATTGGCAGTCGAGGGGCCAACTATTGAGAAGTTGGTCGAAGAGGTTCGGTAGGCTATTGTGCAGTGCACAACAAAGCTTCAAGCATTGAAGGAAGAGTTCAACGGCCTCAAAGTGTGCATTGAGGATGTACCAGTAGAGTGACTCGGGATGAGTCACATCTTTGTTTTGGGGGCCTGTTGGGATGGGGACCCCCAGGTCCAATTTTGTCTAAGTTTTGAATTTTGTATTATTTTAAAGTCTTCGCAATTTGAGGATAAGAGCACACAAAATGCTAAGGATTAAAAGGGGCTTTTAGGAAGGTGAAAGCCCCTTATTTTGTAAAAGGATGGGTTGTTTTGATTATACAATGAACTCTACCCATGGTTCACGGACCTTGGTAATGCAATGTAAAAGATATAAAAGGGAGTCATCTAGGAGTCATTAGAGGTCAGTCTTAGTTCATGAATGGGATTTGAGTCCATTTTTTCTATAATTTTGTATTCTAGTGAAGACCTTGGTAAGTTCGCAATAGACTGTGTGGACCCCTATAGCTACGTGTGCAGGGTTAGAAGATGTGCATGTATTGAAGATCTGAAGTAATAAAGCAAATTTGAAGCAAATCTATGTGTTATTTGTTTATTTATTATGTTATGTGTCTTTATTCCCAATAATGATTCATTTATCTGTTATATTTCTTTAATTTTATCACAAAGGTTCATACATACTTTGTTTTAGTAACTTATGCATGTTAGAACACTTAAGCGAAGCTTGTAGATCTAATTAAGTAAATATCACTTTAAGTCTTTGATTCAGAAGAAAAGAGTTTGTGAAGGCCAGATAGGGCCCTAATTTAAGGAAAATCCTTGTTGCTACATCACATAGCCTTCTAGATGCAAAACCCTAGTTCTAGCATCCCCCAATACTGCCTCGAGTGAGACTGTAGTTTGCGCTAAGAGGATTGTTGCCGAAAAGGCTGATAGTGTAGGGTTTTGTTGGTTAGCACAACTAACTCTGAACCGAGGTCCAAGCCCCCTCAAGCCAACAAATTCTCAAAACAAAAGGAGGAGGATAATTGCCATCAATTCTAAATGGGGAGATTGATGGAAATTTTGTCATTGATGGCCAAGGAGTAGCAGCAAAGGCAAAGGAGCAAGAACAACGTAAAGGAGCAACAAGAGAAGCAAAGGAAAAGAGAAGCAACAAGTAACAATAAAGGATCAACAGGAAGTGTACACAATTAATTTATGCTAAAATGGTTGCATAGTTAATGTATGCACAAATGAACAAGAGTGACAAGCAAGATAAGTCTTCTAGCAAAGAAGTTGCGGCAAGGCATGTTTGATATGCAGAAACAAGAACAAGGGTGATGGAAAAGAAGCATCAAAGTAAAATGGAAAATGTTTTTGACTATGTTTCTTTTGTGAGAATACTCGTATAAATGTTGTAGAGATTAGCTTTGAAGAAGATGTTGATGCAAAGATGCAAGGAAAAACAAAAACATGATCATTGTTGTGCTTCAAGGCAAAGGCAAAGACATGGAAAAATATTGTGATGCAGGGCTATTTGAATATGAATGCAAGATTGTATTATTTCCTGTTATTTATTTATTTTATTGACATGAAGAATATGAATAAAAAACATTTGGGTATGATGAAATTCATTTTATATATTTTAATATTCAAGAGTTTAAGTAGTTTTTGGATTGAAGAGACACGCTTGGAATGCAAAGAGACAAGTTTTGTCATTTCATATTCGTATGAGTGGAACACGAACAACCATCAAAGTTCATTTATAAAATTGTGCAAGGTTGGAGAGATGGTAAGTTAGAGTGTTAAAGAATGTGAGAGCTGATTGAGATGTTATGCATTAGTTACCTGGCACATATAAAGCTAATTATGTGAAGCAGATTTATAGGGAAGAAGAGGGAGAGATGAAGATGGGGATATGCAGAATTGATGACCAGGTAAACCAACACATTGTTTATTCTTGTTTGCATCAGGGGATCCTAGTCTCCTTTCAAGTAGTGGCTTGATAAATATCAGGTTGGAGCCTATTGAGGTAGGTGCCTCCTGTGGGTTGTGGCCTACATAAAGCATATGGGAGTTGGAGCTTCCTTGCATGTTTCATCTTGCATAAAATTGAGGTAGCAGCCTCTTGTAGGTTGGAGCCTACTGAAAATCAGATGTAATAAGGGAGTAGGAGTTTTCCTTTACATCACAACAATAACAAAATTGTGGTTTTCTCACTTTATGGGTTTCAAGTTATATATGGTGCCCATATGTGTTGTTATTATATGTTGATGTGATGTTTTGGTTTTCTTATTACTTGTTGTTCACATATTAATTCTCCTGGTCATTAATTGTTAAGTTTCTCATTTAATTTATTAGTTAATGAGTGTAAAGAAAACAATTTTAATGTCCATGAATGGACTAAACTGATTCATCCCCCCTCTTAGTTTAGTCAAGTTTTCATCGATGGTTGAATGTGCAACAAGAAGGGAAATGGAGAACAACAGAGATCTCTACGAGGACCTCCTTAGGATGGCACGCGTGGTAGATTTAATGTATGTAGATTATGAGGAGAATATGGAAATATAGGAACAGGAAAAAGAGAGAGAAGAGGACGAAACACCATCTCCATCTTCCAGTGATTATTCATCTTCTTCATCATCTTCGCATCATTTAGCTGAGGAGATCAATCAGATCCTTCAAGCAGAGAATTTTGAATTGAGGAGACCTCTATGAGAAGAAAAATAGGAGAAGCGGATATTGTAGCTTCAATTACGAGCCATGGAAAATTCCTTGGAAAAATTGAAGCGCAAGGAAGGCTTAGAGAAGAAATCATCGCCTGTTTCATAATCAACAGTTGAGGTAAATAGTGTTGATCATTCTTCAGTTTCATTTTAACATGATGTTGTTTCTATTGGAAACATGGAGGTACCCATTTCAGGAACTGGCATGGGATTCCTTACCAAGATGGGGTATAAAGGAGGAGGACTTGGTGTTAATGGCCAAGGGATGACTCAACCATTGGAGGTTGTATAAAGACCTTGTTTTTTAGGTTTGGGGTACATTGAAGGAGAGGGCTCAAAGGCAACAGAAGCTTCCAAGACATTGTCGAAACCATCAAAGAAAGAGGATGATTCTAACACATAACAATCCTCACATAATGATGCACATTGCAGAGGAAGAGATAAGGAAAGCTCTCATTGTCAAGATCACGTTAGAGATAGCCAAGAGAGGTATAAACATTCTCAGTATTCTAGAGTTCATGATGAGAAGAAATCATGGCATAGAAAACCATGTAGTTTTTGTGGTTTATATAACCATGTGGTTGTTGAGTGTTGGAAGAGAATGGCAAAAATAAAGAGGATGAGGCGTGAAAGGCCTTCTACACAGTAGGTCTAGAGTAAGAAGATGTTTTGCATTCATTGTGATAGGGGTGGAAATCAAAGAGCCATGTGTTGGAGGCTCCATCCAGAGTGGTGTCTTAGGGAGAAAGAACCCATGCAAAAACTAGTTGGAAAAGTTGTTCAATAAGAAAATATTCCACAAGGAGATGACCCATTCACCTTAATCAGTGAGAGATGGTTTTAATAGATATGATATATTGTCATGTCCACATTTTATAAATCATGTGTTGCAATATAAATGTAAAAGTGATGATGTGTTTTCCATCACTTATTAAAGAAACAATGATGTTTTGGCCTTGTATTGATAGATGGGGTATTGGTTTCTATTCTAATGTAAACTTGACCAAAGAGTGTATCTTATAAACTCTTGGCAAGTATGGGGATGATTGGTTCATGGTTGGTCATGTAATGCAGCATGTAGTTTGCAAAAAATTGTATTATAGGTTTCTAGAGGATGCAGGTGTCGGCTCATAACTTATGGCTTCAAAGAACAAGGGTGAAGGAGAAGGAAGTGTGACATGTCAGGACACTTGTGGTGTAGTAAATGTAACACAATAGTTGTAGATTATGTTCATGGTTTTGGAGGACGAAAATCTCCTCACTGGGGAGGAATGATCCAGGTGGCTCTAGGAATACTCATAATCTAGAAATAGCTCAAAAATAAAAGTTGTCGGTGATCTAGGTGGATATTGGTGGCCACCTACCAAGTCCACTTGGACCCCCACCATTGTTTCTTTCTACTTTTCAGTTTCCTTAATTTTAGCACAGTTTACTATTTTTAGCAGTTTTTCGGGTCCTCTTCCGGAGCCGTTTTGAGGCCATAAATGATGTTTTTTGGGAAAACTAGGAGAAACATGGGTCCATGGACTGATGTTTCTCTTCCCAAAGTTGTAGTTCTCATATATATCTTTCTAACAAGATATTGTGTGTGTCAAACGGAGATCATATGCCAAAGTTACGACCCCAGGAAGTTGATGTACCAATTTACCCAAACGGGACCCACAGTTTGGCGTTTCATCTTCTAGGGTTAGGTTTTTGGATGTTTATGGTTTTCCATTGTTTCTCAACAATAAATAGGCCTTCGAGCCTCATTGTAACACAGTTCAGAGGCATGTGGCCACCACATCTCTTCTCAGAGATAAGCTACCATCACCCTAGCTAGTTTTTTTCCATTGTTGTTTGTAAGCATATTTCAGTATTTTACATTAATGAAATGAAGTATTATTTCCACTACATCTCTGTGTTTATGGTTATCTCTGTAATTTTTTGCGTTCCTGATTAAATCCGGATCAGTCAGGTTGAAGTTAAAATAGGACCAGATCATAGTGTTCATCATCCTGATTTCAATGGCGTGAACGACACTCAAATCTGAGTTCATATGCTCAAGTTATAGCTGGTCAAAGTCCTGGTCAAACTTGGCCAAGTGGTAGTCATTAACGAAGTAACAATTTTGCAGAGTCTCGATGCACGAAATCCATCCACCAAAACAGGAAAATTTGTTGCCTGCTTAATTTTTCCAGTGACCCTTAAAAAACTGGTCGAAAATTTTGGCTCCTTGTTTTTAGTAAAACAAAAAAATAAATATTAAAATTGGGGGGCGAGTTGCCACCCCCTGTCATATTATGTATATGTGGTGGTGGGTGGTAAAACCCCACCACCGCATAGCCCGAAGGCCCAACCAAAACCACCACATATGTTTCAACGGTCGTGACATCCCACCATAACACCCTCCTTCCACATCTACCCAAGTAACCAGCCAACCAGGGTAAACATGCGACGAGACGTTATTATGGCTGGATTCAACCTCATATGTGACCTTAAGGAAATGGAATCGATGGAAAAACAACACACAAACCTTCCACATCAGCTAAAGGTCCCATGAGAACCATGCCAACACTTCAGGTAACTTTCCCCTAGGTCCTGTTGACGGTGTTGGACCGGCCAACATGTTAGGGGATCTCCCTGATAAAAAGTCCCAACTAGACCTCAAACTGTTTGGAGTAGGAGTCCCAAAAGTGGGTAGTAAAATAATGCCTTGACTGCGGTAGCATGCAGAGGTAGGTGTGATAACTTTGTTAGAAGCAAGTGTGGGACCTTGCAGTGATTCAGGTGAGATGCATGGGGGTTCTATCACATGGAGGGGAAAAGGAAGTGTGTCCCTTAGAAGCCTATAATAGTACGTAGCCTAAAAGGAACACACGAGCTGAATGACATCACAAGCTGGAAGCGAAATAGTCCACAATCCAAAGTGACGGGTTAAACCAACAACACGTCTGCAACAAGATTCATACAATTGCATACAAAATAGTTCATACACAAATGTGTAAGTTAAATAACATACATTGCTAAAGAAACCATAATAGTCCAACTACAATAACAACATATAAATGAAAACGTGTTGGATCTATTATATATATAAAGTGAAAATTCCATCCATGCATACACCCTTGAATATCACTAGCCCCAATAGTGGAACATTACATTCAACATTGCCTGCTCCTCCAAAGAGATGTACTCGCTCTGCATTATGGAGAAGCGAAGGCTCATCAGAATACTCTTCAAGCCTTCTCTAAGGAATGCCTAGCCAGAAGCTTGGCTCTCAAAAGCCTGCTCTATGAGTTATGAGATTCTATTTGTAACAAAGGGTGGGGTTACCCTTGACATTCCCCTTTGTGACTTTTGGACTACCCTCATGACTCTTCACATTACATAGTGAATGTTCACATTCCACTAGTGACACTTGGAATTTCACTTACAACATGTTTACAATAATATACATTTTCCACATGTACCCATGTGAGACAAAATGAGCTCAAGACAACCTAACAAGAAAAAACAATGTGACTTTGAGGTTTGGGGAAATAACAACCTGACAACACTGTTATAGCTCCAAATCTCACTCTTGAGGTTTTTGATGCTACACTTATGGCCTAGGGAACCCCTCCTTCCAGACCTGGTCCAAAACTAAAAAAACAGTGTTTTACTCCCTATACATGACATTGCCTTGAGCTAAATGCATGTGTACACGGGTCTGTGTATACCCAACCCGCGTATATGTCTTAAAACACTTCTAAAAAATTAAATCTCCTTAATTTTAGGTAGAGATCACGGGTTTCACTTGTTGATTACCTATTAGTGCCCGTGGCCCAACTGTTCCCAACGAATTCCCAACTAAAAAACTACTTTGGGAGAAGTATAAAAAGGCTTCAATGGGAAGCCCTAAGGAGGAGAGGAGAGAGAGAAAGATTACTATGTTGAGATTTCCCTGACCAGGTTTGAAGATCCTAGTGCCTCCTGCACTTCCCCCATTTACAGGAAACCCTTGTTTCCTTGTGTGATGATGTCTATCTACTACTTGAGATATCATGGAGTAAGTCATGGAAGGAGTTTTTAAAAGGCTTGAGACTGGACAAATCCAGAGGACGATTCGGCTTGGAGCCTGCGAAAGGACGAATCAGGTGAAATTATTCCTTTCTGTACTTTAGTTGTCTATAATAAGAGAAACACTTGTCTGTGTTCCTGATATAAATCTTCTTCATGTTTATGATATCAATGTTATGATTCATATACGAATGGTTGTCTAATTTCATAACTAACTACCTTTCAATATACTATGAAGATGATTTCTTTATGATGTTTAGTCCATATACTGTTGTACTTTCTTGAATTGATTGTTTTGCAGGTTGAAGGAGAAAAAGGAACTCCAAGAGGGTTTGGACCCTGGCAGGATCTTCTCAAACGAAGGACCCCCAGGTACGCCCCTTATCGTTGAGTTTGTTTATATTAGCATCATGGCTGTGTGGAATGTTTCTCTGTTTAGATAACCCCCGATCTGCTAGGGTATTAACCCAAGACCCTAGGGGAATTTATCCCTTAACAAACACCCACTTGATGCTTCTCAGTTATGTACTTATGCCAAGCTTGGTGTTGTGCTGTGATGTCCCCAAACTGCTTGATGTTATCTTTCTGAAAGCAGATTCTTGCCTCCATGGCTTCTGGGCATGTGGTATTGGAACCTGTGTCCATCTCATCTTGAAGTATGTGCTACATTTTCATGAGTAAGGCTGGACCACCGATGTACTTCTTCATGTTGTCTGTGCTCAGCTACAGGTCATCACTGGTGGTCGTGCGCATCAACTACTCCATGTACCTATCGACATCTAACCAGACTTGGTTCTTATGCTTAGCTTTGGTAAGGGAACTTACATTTGTTCACTCTCTTCCTTAGTTGTTGGTTGTTCCGGCTTATCCACATGTATTGTCATTGTTCGCTCTGTCATTGCGCCTTGCCTTTTGATACAGGAGCATTCATCAAGGTTATACGACCTAGGAGTCTTATCACACAATTACTAAAGGGATTCGGTTACCTTAATTATTTTGTTTATTTTTCCTAAGTTTAGTTTGAAGTTCTAAAGAGATTTAATGTAATTTGATTAATGAAGAATATCTCGTGAGTGTAGAGATCTTAGGGATGAGTGAGTAATCTTAGGAAGAGTGAGGCTTTTGTGGAACTATAATATCTTATGAGTTGTTAAGGAGGATTTTGTGAATCTGAACCAGAATCTGGTATCAGAATCCTTTTCTTTAATAATGCAATTTGAGGAGAAAATGAGGGATTAGATAGGAGATAGAGGAGAGGTGTGTGTGCACGCTAGAGGCTTTAGAGCCAAGTACTGGCTTATAGCCAAAATGGGAAATTAATGTGAATCAGGCCGGATTGGCCTCTATAAATCTGTATGTTATTGATATGATATTGAATTCAATAAAGAATTCCAGTGGACTGATTATGTTAATGCCTGTACAAATTTGAGATTAATGGACAAAGTTTTAATGGTTATATGATGAATTGCAAGTTTTATGTGTTCCATTTAATTGGTTGCTTTGTTAAACTATAAAATTGTGAATAAGGGCTCGGTAACAACGTTGGCAACTCAGGGAAAAGGACAGCAAGAGAATGTGCGAGGCATGCTAATCCTTGGCCAGAGTCACTAGTTGATTTAGGGTTGAAATGATCGGATTGCATGGAAGTTAATCTGTTCTATTCTTTAGAGAATGCCACAGTGGAAATCTTAGCAACATGATCAAGGGTCATTGGGAGAGGAGACCATCCACAGTTTCATTCATGTAAATGAATCTCCAGGGGACGTTGAACTAGATTATTGTCATTGCAATTAGCTCGGGAATATGATAGTGCTAGAATCATAACAAGGGAGTCAAAATTCGTTCAGGGAAAAAGGCATTGCACAACAATGGGGTTTTTTCTTGTTGAAATCAGCTAAGGAAACGAGATTGCAAGACCTAAACTCATGATACAGAGCATGGTCTTGTGACGGTCTTCGTCATTGTTTCCTCTGAATAACAACAATGCAATTTATGAAAAACCAGTTATGAATTCCCATTGGGTGGGCATTGTGGAGCAAATTCAATCTCTTTGGGAGTTAAATAGTTATTGAATTTAACATCCAATTACCAAGGGCAGCGCCGATCATTGAGTTAAGTGCTAGCGATCGAATATATTTGAGTTACTGCCTAAATTTTGAGTTTGTTGAAGATATGAGCCTGCCCTGAAAGGCATTGGAGGAATACTCAGTTTTACCCTCTTTCTAGTAAACGGAAAGTTAGATTACCAGATCAGTGATAGAGGTTTTTCTGTTAACATTTTAGAGACCAGTCATCCCTGAGAACCTATGCATACATTCTATTAGAAAAGTCATCCTTCTCAATCCAACGTAGAGAAGAACGATGCAGCTTGAAATCAATGATTAAAGGTTGAGTAAAGTTAAGAAGTTATGTGAAGGAGATCTCCTGCTCATTGGTGTTTTTAAAAGGTTTTATAACAAGTGGATTACGCGTTGAAGCATGTAGAAGGCTTTATAAGGAGAAAATAGCTTCCGTGATTATGGAAAAGTCGTGGGTAGAGAATTTGATTGTTGAATTGGGGAATTGTGGCCACATGGCTGCATCATTTTTGGTATCAGAGATTGACTAGTGCTCTTTGGGGATTTTTTGTTGTTCAAAGACTAAATTTATTCTCAGTATCTATAGAATTTGCATTGGTAATAGATCCAGATGTAGAGGGTTATGATCTGAAAGGAATTGGTCGTTGGGAGATCAGAACACAAAAGATTTTATGAAGAGAAGAATCCTGAAATATTGTAGGCAATGAAGACTTCAGCCATTCCATTCAAGGCAGATTGCAGAAAAAGGTTTGAGGAAGACAAGATCAGGGAGGGATCTTGTAGGTTTTAAAAACTTTAATGGTATATTTATGAGAATGCAAGTAGAAACAAGAAATTGTAGCCAGGTAGCTGTGACAAAGGACAAGGGAGCAAGTGAAGAAATTGCAGCAAGAGATGTTGTAAGGCAATGAATAGAACATGGATATTCTCAGAAGGAAATGAAAATTAGCTGGAAGAAGAACTGAATTGTAGACAGTGAAAAGTAAAGCAACATGTTTATTGTCCAAGCCAGTGAAAGCTTAAGGAGATAAGATCATTGGAATATCTCTTAGGTATGAGTTATATTTGATATTTGGTCTAATTTGAATTATTTTCATAGTGAAGAGAATGATAGTAGCAAACACACAACAACAGACTGTGTAAAGGGAAGAGAAGTTGTGTTAGTGGAAAATTCAGCAAAGGAGATTGTTGTAGAAAGAAGAGAATAACAGAATTTTTGAAATAGAGAGAGAGGCAGGTGAGCATTGGTTACATGATCCTGACAGCATTGGAAGCTGAGGAGAAGGAGTGCTCAAAAGAGGTTTTGTTGCAGAAACCCAAGGAAATATACCAAGATGATGACTTGGTGAAGGTGACAAGTAAAGACTTGTTACAAAGAAATGAGAGAGGATTATTGTAAGCTCACAGTGGGAAAAGGGAGTCCACATAAAGAAGCCAAGATGACTATTAGAAGTCATGAAAGAAGCCACAACAGAAGAAAGAAATATGCCAAGGAAAATGGCAAAGGAAAGAAGATGAGTTAAGAAGTACTTGACAAAGACATTGCTAAATTGAAAGCAAGTATTGATGCAATAATAATGTTGCTTGAAGAGTGTGAAAGGGGCCAAAGGTATGGTTGGACTATGAAAAGAAAGAAGATAAAATGGAAGTTGTTACAGAAAGAGATAAAGAGGAGAATGTACATCAGATTAAGAGAGGAACTCAGAGTAGCTGAGTTAAAGGTGAAAGATGGCTATTGTAGACCTGAGCAAGAAGTTTACTTTGATGAGGAAGGAATTATTGATGATTTTCTGAATTGTTGGACAAGTTTAGATCAGTAGAGAGATATGATGATTAAGACATCAAAGGAAGAGGAACCTTGTATTTTTGAAACTAATGCTTTGTGTATGTTTGCAGGTGATGAACAATCTTTAGAAGATGTGTTTATGCAGGTTGATGAAGAAATGAAGCTGTTAAAAGAGATGGTTGTAATAGAACAGTTCTTAATTGAACATGTGTTCAAAGACACTAAACATGGACAATTGTTGAAGACTACTGTGGAAGTTGAAGATGATGAATCTAGTAAGACTTGGCAAAAAGATGGTAGACAGTATGAAGACAAAAGGAAATTGCAGATTGCAAAAGAATAAGTAGAAAAGAGCTATGAAGATAGCCTTATGACAGGATCAAACAAGAGTATATGTACAGTGCAAACACTAGAGGTAATGGGATTATCTCTTCAATTTTTATTCAAAAATTCTGAACCTGTATTGATAGTTAATGGGCAAGAAATTGTCTCAAAAAGACATAATGGAGCATTAATGGAAAGTGCTCTTACTAAATATTGCACTATGGAAGATGATAGAACAGAAATTTATAAGGAGAATTCAGTCCAAGGAGGTATAGTTAGTCCAGAAAAGGCTATGAAGAGGAAAGGAAAAGAGGATAGTCAAGAAATTAAGAATAGGTTGGCAAAGGCTGATGCACAACAAAAAATTGAAGACAATGTTATTTGTACAAATTGCAAAAAGAGTAAAAGTGAATGTAATCAGCAAACTGAAAAGAGACAGGCAATCTCAGAGGATGAAGGCAAGGATGCTTTCATGAACTATGCATTTGCAGTGAGCAACAAAGGGGTTCAATGGAATGTGATATTCATGGTGTTAACAATAATTTTTACTGTTGTAAAAGGGACGTTACATTGGAATGGAAAATTTGTTGCATATGGTGAAGTTGTTTCCTGTACAAAAACAAAGAGAACTTTAGCTTCTAAAATTAGAAATTGGCAGATTTTGATTGAAAAGAAAGAGAAATGGAAAAAGAAACTTAGTGGCTTACAAATTTGTAAGGAAGAAAAGGGAAGAATGAAAAGAAATATGAAAGGAAGGAAGGCAAAAGAGAAGAACAAAGAACATAATTTAGAAATTAGACAGCATTCTGAACAAAGTGAAGAAAAAGAAGAATTTTCTAAGACAAGACAACATGAAGGAGGATATGACAAGTTTGACATGTCATATGCACATCAAGAGGATGACAAATCAGAGAAAACTTGGAGCAGAGTTATTGAGGAAAGAGATGGAAAATGTAATATGTTTTCTGATTTTGAATTATTAACTGTTGAATGTGTTTTACAGGATGAAAGACAAATTGTTCTTGGAGATTTATTTGTCGATGCAAATATAAAGGAGTATGTAAGTTCTGGAAATGTAGAAAATCAGTTTTCCTTACGGAAACAAGAAGATGGGAGAAAGAAACTAGTTGGCTCAAAAGCTTGGAATAGAGGAAAGAGAGTTGATATAACTCTTATACAAGTCATTGCAGAAGAGAAAGAAGATTGCAAAAGGTGTGAAATTACATTCCATGAACAAATTTTGTTTTTGATACAAGGAAGATTTGAATGTCAAGAGTTTATCTTGAGTTTGCAATTGGAAAATTGGATGAACAGTTCAGTTAAATTTAATATGAATATGGAGACAATTGAACAAGGTTCAATAACTAAAATTTTTGCAGCTGATGGACCGTATTTAGTTGAAAATTCATATGTTCTTGTATCAAACAAGGAACAATCTTCTTTTGAAATTGAGAGGATTTTTCTCAAGGTATTGGATAAGTGGATGATGAAAACAACAAAGGTGATAGGTATGAGAATTTCTCATATTCAAGAAGTCAAGAAGAGATGGAAGGATATGCATGATAGTATAAAGATGAGGATGTTGATGATAGGGTTAGAAATCAAAATATACAGTCAGGTACAAAACAATGGAACTAGTGGAGAATACATGAAGTTGAAGTTCAATTCTGTTGAGATGATGACAAGTCAGCAACAAACAAAGGTACAAAAATTTATGTTGCTTGAGGAGATCCTTATGTTGGATATCAGTATCAAAACACTATGCAGTGGAGATGCTCATGACAACAAAGCAAAAGAACATCCACAATACAGGGTTCAACATCCAAGAGAAGGAGAGAATGCAGAAAATACACCTACAATTGGAAAAGGTCAGACAACTAGTTGGAAGATAAAATCTGATGAAGTTAACAACAGAGGAAGTTGGAAAACTCATGAACAGGAGTCCATGAATTATTTCAACCTAAGGAGTCTGATGCAGGAGAATTCTTCAAGGTTATAAGACCTAGGAGTCTTATCACACATTTACTAAAGGGAGTGGGTTCCCTTAATTATTTTGTTTATTTTTCCTAAGTTTAGTTTGAAGTTCTAAAGAGATTTAATGTAATTTGATTAATGAAGAATATCTTGTGAGTGTAGAGATCTTAGGGATGAGTGAGTAATCTTAGGAAGAGTGAGTATTTTGTGGAACTAGAATATCTTATGAGTTGTTAAGGAGGATTTTGTGAATCTGAACCAGAATCTGGTATCAGAATCCTTTTCTTTAATAATGCAATTTGAGGATAAAATGAGGGATTAGATAGGAGATAGAGGAGAGGTGTGTGTGCATGCTAGAGGCTTTAGAACCAAGTACTTGCTTATAGCCAGAATGGGAAATTAATGTGAATCAGGCCGAATTGGCCTCTGTAAATATGTATGTTATTGATATGATGTTGAATTCAATAAAGAATTCCAATGGACTAATTACGTTAATGCCTGTATGAATTTGAGAATAATGGACAAAGTTTTAATGTTTATATGATGAATTGCAAGTTTTATGTGTTCCATTTAATTGGTTTCTTTGTTAAACTGTAAAATTGTTGATAAGGGCTCGGTAACAGCGTTGGAAACTCAGGGAAAAGGACAGCAAGAGAATTTGCTAGGCATGCTAATCCTTGGCCAGAGTCACTAGTTGATTCAAGGTTGAAATGATCGGATTGCATGGAATTTAATCCGTTATGTTCTTTAGAGAACGCCACAGCGGAAATATTAGCAGCGTGATCAAGGGTCATTGGGAGTGGAGACCATCCACAGTTTCATTCATGTAAATGAATCTCCAGGGGACGTTGAAAAAGATTCTTGGCATTACAATTAGCTCGAGAATATGATAGTGCTGGAATCATAACAAGGGAGTCCAAATTCATTCGGGGAAAAAGGCATTGCGCAACAACAAGGTTTTGTCTTTTTGAAATCAGCTAAGGAAATGAGATTGCAAGACCTAAACTCATGATACAGAACATGGTCTTATGACAGTCTTCGTCATTGTTTCCTCTAAATAACAACAATGTGATTTATGAAAAACCAGTTATGAATTCCCATTGGATGGGCGTTGTGGAGCAAATTCAATCTATTTGGGAGTTAAATAGTTATTGAATTTAACATCCAATTACCAAGGGTAGCGTCGATCATTGAGTTAAGTGCTAGCTATCGAATATATTTGAGTTACTGCCTAAATTTCGAGTCTGTTGAAGATATAAGCCTACCTTGAAAGGCAGAGTTTGTTGAAGATATGAGCCTACCTTGAAAGGAATTGGAGGAATACTCAGTTTTACCCTCTTTCTAGTCAACGAAAATTTAGATTACCAGATCAGTGATAGAGGTTTTTCTGTTAACGTTTTGGAGACCAATCATCCCTGAGAACCTGTGTGTACATTCTATCAGAAAAGTCGTCCTTCTCAATCCAACGTAGAGAAGAATGATGCGTCTTGAAATAAATGATTAAAGGTTGAGTAAATTTAAGAAGTTATGTGGAGGAGATCTCCTACTCATTGGTGTTTTTAAAAGGTTTTATAACAAGAGGATTACACTTTGAAGCATGCAGAAGGCTTTATAAGGAGGAAATAGCTTCTGTGATTATGGAAAAGTTGTGGGTAGAGTATTTTATTGTTGAATTGGGGAATTGTGGCCACATGGATGCATCACCTTTTTTCTTCTTCTTGTTTCTTCCCGTCAATCATGGTCAACCATTGTCCAATATCACATTGTGACAAAAATTGTCTTAATATGAAAATCAACCATGCTCATCCATCCTCGACCATGGTAAATGATGGTAAATCATGGTCAATCATGGTCAACCATGGTCAATAATCATGGTCATATTCTGACGAAGATTGTCTCTTCATCCAACATCACATTATGACAACGATGGTCATCCATGGTCAACCATGGTCCAACTTCACATTGTGATAAAGATTGTCTCACTATGAAAATAAACCATGGTCAACCATAGTCCAACATCACATTGTGACAAAGATTGTCTCAATATGAAAATCACTCATGGTCAACCATGGTCCAATGTCGCATTGTGACAAAGATTGTGTCAATATGAAAATGAACCATGGTCAACAATGGTCAACCATGTTTATTTTAGGGTTTATATACCTTAGGTTTAATATTATTCCCTTGGGTTTATATACCTTGGGTTTAATATTATTCCCTTGGGCTTATTTGTCCCTTTGGTTTATAATATCAATTCCTTGGTTTTATTAGTCTAAGGGTTCATATTCTTAGGGTATAATATTATTCATATGGTTTATAAAATTAATCCTAGGGTTTAATATAAATCCCTTAGGTTTATAATCATGGTCAACCATGGCCCAATGTCACGTTGTGACAAAGATTGTCTCAATATGAAAATCAACCATCTTAAACCATCGCCATTCATGGTTAACCATGGTCCAACATCACATTGTAACAAATATTGTCTGAATATGAAAATCAACCATGGTCAACCATATTCAATCATGGTCAACCATCTTCAATCATGGTAAACCATCTTCAATCATGGTCAACCATGGTCAAATGTCACATTGTGACAAAGATTGTCTCAAAATGAAAATCAATCATGGTCAACCATGGTCAATCATGGCTAATGATCATCAATAGCCATGGTCACATTGTGACAAAGATTGTCTCATGGTCCAATGTCACATTATCACAACCATGGTCTACCATGGTTGAACGTTGCATTGTGACAAAGCTTGTATATATTAAAATCAACCATAGTCAATCATGGTCAACCATGGTCCAACATCACATTGTGACAAAGATTCTTTCAATATGAAAATCAATCATGGTCAACCATGGTCCAACATTGCATTGTGACAAACATTGTCTCAATATGAAAATCAACCATGGTCAACCATGTTTGTTTTAGGGTTTATAATATTTATCTTAGGGTTTATATACCTTGGGTTTACAATATTAATCCTTTGGATTTTCAGTATTAATCCATTTTTTTATTAATTCCTTGTGTTTATAATATCAATCCCTTGGTTTTATTAATCTAAGGGTTCATATTCCTAAGGTAGAATATTATGATAGGGTTTATATATTAATCCTAAGGTTTAATATAAATCTCTTGGGTTTATAATCCATTGGGTTTATAATATAAATTCTTAGGGTTTATAATATTAATCATAGGGTTTATATTCCTAGGGTTTAATATTAAGCCTAGGGTTTACAATATTAATCCCTTGGGTTTATGAGTTTTAGGGTTTATATTCCTAGGGTTTAATATTATTCCCTTGGGTTTAAAATTATTCTCTTAGGTTTATAATATTAATCCCTTAGGTTTATAAATTCCTAGGGTTTACAATATTAATCCCTAGGGTTTATTAGTTTTAGGAAATGGTCGAACATGGCATTGTGACAAAGCTTGTCAATCCTAAAATCAACCATGGTCAACCATGGTCCAATGTCACATTATGACAAGATTATTTCAATATTAAAATCAATCATGGTCAACCATGGTCCAACATCGCATTATGAAAAATATTGTCTCAATATGAAAATCAACCATGGTCAACCATGTTTGCTTTAGGGTTTATAATATTTATCTTAGGGTTTATATACCTTGGGTTTACAATATTAATCCTTTGGATTTTCAGTATTAATCCTTTCTTTTTATTAATGCCTTGTGTTTATAATATCAATCCCTTGATTTTATTAATCCAAGGGTTCATATTCCTAGGGTAGAATATTATGATAGGGTTTATATATTAATCCTAAGGTTTAATATAAATCCCTTGGGTTTATAATATAAATTCTTAGGGTTTATAATATTAATCATAAGGTTTATATTCCTAGGGTTTAATATTAAGCCTAGGGTTTACAATATTAATCCCCTGTGTTTATGAGTTTTAGAGTTTATATTCCTAGGGTTTAATATTATTTCCTTGGGTTTAAAATTATTCCCTTAAGTTTATAATATTAATCCCTTGGGTTTAAAATTATTCCCCTTAGTTTATAATCCATTGAGTTTATAATAGTATTCCCTTAGGTTTATAAATTTCTAGGGTTTACATTCGTAGAATTTAATATTAAGCCTAGGGTTTACAATATTGATCCCTTCAGTTTATTAGTTTTAGGAAATGGTCGAACATCACATTGTGACAAAGCTTGTACATATTAAAATCAACCATGGTCCAACATCACATTGTGACAAAGATTCTTTCAATATGAAAATTAATCATGGTCCAACATCGCATTGTGAAAAATATTGTCTCAATATGAAAATCAACCATGGTCAACCATGTTTGTTTTAGGGTTTATAGTATTTATCATAGGGTTTATATACCTTCGGTTTACAATATTAATCCTTGTGTTTATAATATCAATCCCTTGGGTTTATTTATCTAAGGGTTCGTATTCCTAGGGTATAATATTATGATAGGGTTTATATATTAATCCTAAGGTTTAATATAAATCCCTTAGGTTTATAATATAAATTCTTAGGGTTTATAATATTAATCATAAGGTTTATATTCCTAGGGTTTAATATTACCCCATTGGGTTTAAAAGTATTCCCTTGGATTTAAAATTATTCCCTTAGGTTTATAATATCAATCCCTTAGTTTTATAAATTCCTTGGATTTATAGTATTAATCTCTTGGGTTTATAATATTTATCGTAAGGTTTATAACATTAATCTTAGAAAGTAAAATATTCCATAGAAATATTTCTCTGGGAAGTGGTTTCGAGATTGGAAGGCAAAGGAAAATGGTGGACTAGGGTTTTCGACAAACCCTTACACGGTGCAGAGACAAAGCAAGCAGCCTCTCAGGACCAAGCAATACTGCTGCTAGTGCAGGTTTGGTGCATCTGGTAGACAAAACCAATGAACACTCCGATGGGAAAGGCATCAGCACCTCCCCACAAAGACTGCAACAATGGAGACCAGCCACTTGAAGGCAGAACTGAAAAGACTTCAAATGAGAATGTAGAGAAGCCAACGGTACAACTTGTGCAACAACGAGATAAGGACGACCAAGTGGATTTTGAAAAAGAAATAGGAAATAACCTTGCAGCATCTGAGCAACAAAAGAAAGCATCATCATCCACTTGCAAACCCATTGTAATAGAATGACCCAAGATTGAGCTACCCAGTCATAGAATCAATGCACAAATACAATACATGAAAGACCATGCACTGATAGGCAAATTTATAGGCTATTGGCCAACCGAAAAAGCTCTGCAAGGATGGATTACCTCAAAGCGGAAGCCCAAAGGACATGTTACCCTACAGCTAGGTCCCAAAGGCTTCTTCATAGCCATATTTAACTTCATTAAAGATAGAAATCGCCTCCTAGATGGAGGACCCTATTTCTTTAACACAATAGGTCTCTATCTATGAGATTGGGTAGAAAGATTCAATCCAGACAAGGAAGACTTTAGCTGGGCACCAGTTTGGATCCGCATGTACTCCTTACTGCTGGAATACTAGGATGAAGAATCACTTAAATCCATTGGCAATGGGTTAGGAGAGTTCATAAACACAACAAAGGAAACAAAGCTTCGCCAATACACCTCCTATGATCGTATCTGTGTTTACATGAAACTGGGCAAGGCGCTCACGGACTCAGTAAGTCTCCTTCATAATGACTTTGAATGGATTAAACCCATAGGCTATGAACATGTACCTTTCAGATGCAGGAGGTGCCATGCCCATGGACATCTATTCCTTGACTGTCCTTTAAACGCTCCTCCTATATCCACAGACAATGGGGGAAAGTCTGATTCGGAAGGGTTTACCAAAGTTGCCAGTAGAAAGAAGCATACCAAAAAACCTCCCACAACACCAAAAGATGTTACTCCATCCTCCGATGTGTCATCCTCAAGCAATAGCTTTGACATTTTTTCAAACCCAGATATTCCTGAATTAGATTCCGCCTCGATAACAAAGACAACCTCTGCACCATCCACCAAACTTTTTTCTACACCTATCCGTAATGAAGCTAGTCAACCATCGATAGTTAACACCTTTGATCCGCAAAAAACAACCATGCAACCCATCCCCAACCATGATCACCACAAAGCCCTCTGGTCCACTAAAGTAATGGAGATTGATATTCTGTTGACATACCCTCTTCAGTCAATACCCCACATGGAGGACAACAATCAACAAAGTTTAATGGAAGAAGAACCTGAAAGCTTTGATCTAGGTGATATAGACATTTTCAGTCTAGAACAAGCATGCAAGAGGAAAGAGTTCGACACAATACCGGATAGGCAACTTGAAAATTTGGAAGTAGTACTATCAAGAGTGCATCAGCACAGCACATTGGGCATACAACAAGGAGGAAAATGGGATGGGAAACATATCACCAAAGATGGGAAGAAGAGAGGGAGAAAGACAGATCTACAGCGCACCATCCTCATTAGGGAAATGCTAGTGGAGTCTGGAAGATGCTCCAAGTTGACTAAATACTACCGTTCCTTACCCACAGGTCAACCATGAAGCTCATCTCATGGAATGTCAGAGGACTTAACAGTCCTGGGAAATATAGGATGATAAATAACATGATTCAGAAAGAACAACCACACATTGTATTTATGAACGAAACAAAATGTAATACTAGTACTTTAGCTTCCATATTATCCAAAGCCTAGCTGGGATGTCAGACTGTTATAGTAGATGCAAAAGGTGCTTCGAGGGCTTGCCATAGCATGGAATACTCAGTATGTCTCCCTAACAGACTTCCATGCTTCACATTATACAAGCAACTTTCCACCTCATTGGAACCAACATACATGGCCACTTGAGCAATGTATACTTCCCTCAAGATACAATGCAAAAGAGTACGTTGCTAAAGATGCTAGAAATTTTCAATTCTACAAGAACTTATCCACTCTGGATCACAGGCGGTGACTTCAACATGATCACTCGGTTGGAAGAAAAACTTGGAGGCAGAAGGAAGCTGGACAATGAAAGCAATAGCTTCAAATAATACATTCAAAACAACTAGCTAATTGACTTACCATTTGATAATGGTACTTACACATGGAAAAATAAACGGATGGGATCTCAACAAATCTCCTCCAGGTTGGACAGATATCTAATCTCAAACAACTCTATTCATTTAGGTGGTGATATATGTGCCTCCATACTCCCCATTTCCAGCTTGGATCATTGGCCTATTTCCTTGCAATGGAAGAATCCTAGAAATTCAAATAGGAAACCATTTAAATTTGAAGCTTTTTGGCTCACTCACCCTGAGTTCAAAAATATGGTCAAATCAGCGTGGGAGAGCTTCATTCCCAATGGCGGCTCAACTATGTATAAATTCTAGCAAAGACTGAAGCATATCAAAAGGCAAATCAAGACCTGGAATTACACTACATTCGGTAATATATTTCAAGAGAAAAAAGTCCTCGAGCAAAGTATGAAAGAGCTACAGCAGAAGATCATTACAGGAGGCAGAACAGAGGAACTAGCAAGTCAAGAACAAGTTCTACTAACACAATTGGAATAAAGAAGGAAACAAGAGGAACTGCTCTAGACACAAAATTCAAGAATCATATGGCTAAAATAAGGTGAAACAAATACCAAATTCTTTCACCGTACAACTATTCAAAGAAGAATGAATAATACCATCTCGCATATTCAAAATCCATAGGGAGACAGAATGGAGAAACAGGAAGATATCGAGAAAGAGCTCACTAATCACTTCAAAACAGTACATCAAGAGCCACCTACAGATAGAAAGCCTGCAATAAATGAAATACTTCAGCATATTCCCATAATTATAACAGAGGAGCATAATTAGCGTTTGCTAAGACTGATCACTCTGACGGAGGTAGAAGAGGCTTCAAATCAATTGAAAGTTGGGAAAGCTCTAGGACCTGATGGTTTCACCTCTAACTTTTACCATCACTTCTGGGACTTAATCAAAGTAGAAGTTTGGAATGTGGTAGAAGAATCCCAAGCTATGCATTGGCTACTTCCATCTCTCAATGTGACATTCATTGCACTGATTCCCAAAGAAGCTTAGCTAAGAACTGCAGAGAAGTTCAGGCCCATTGCACTATGCACTATGCAACGCCATATACAAAATCATCTCGAAAGTAATTGCCAATTGCCTCAAACCACTCCTCCCTCTTCTCATTTCATCAGAACAATCTGGATATGTTGAAGGATGTCAAATCTTGGACGACATTATTCTGACTCATGAAATCATCCATTCCTTAAAGAGAAACAAACAGGCAGGTATGCTTCTGAAAATCGATCTCTCTAAAGCCTTTGACAAACTTATCTAGTCCTATATAAAACATATGCTGACTGCCTTCAGATTTAGTCCAACCTAGGTTAGATGGCTTATGAATCTCATAACCTCCCCCTTCTGCTCTGTTCTAGTTAATGGAATCCCCTCCAAACCCTACTCCCCTTCCAGAGGAATCCGTCAAGGTGACCCATTATCCCCATTCCTCTTTATTATTATGGCAGAAGGTCTAGGTCGTCTTATAAAGCAGGCTATTCAATCTCATGACCTTAGAGGCATCTCTGTCCATGGAACCTCTACAATCACACATCAACAATTTGTTGATGAAAATATGCTTTTTGGACACCCCTCTGTAAGTGAAGCCCGCACCTACAAAGCTCTTCTAGAAACTTTTTCAAAAGCCTCTGGAACCACTATAAATACTGCCAAATCACAAATATTCTTTTTCCACACTCCTGTAGCCACTCAAAGAATCATAGCCAGAATCATTGGATTCTCTCAAGCCAAACTCCCATCTCATTATTTGGGTGCTCCACTGATAGACTCAGCCTTAAAGCATACATCCTCGCAACAACTCATTGAGAAAATTGAAAGCCACCTATCGTCATGGACATACAGAACTCTCAACATGGCAAGTAGGCTTGTCATAATAAAGGTAGTCTTACAATCCATGCCCCTCTATCTCTTCTCGGTTCTTGCTGCGGCCGAAATGGGTGCTAAAAAAAATCAAAACTTTGCAATGCAACTTCTTATGGGGATCCACAGGGCAAAACAAAAAATGGGCACTAGTAAAATGGGAGGTCTAGGATTACGTGACCTGTAACATAGCAACACATTAACGGGAGCACGAATATGGTGGCAATGGGTTTCAAGCCCACAGAAGCCATGGGCACAACTCTAGACTGCAAAATATGAAAACAATCGTCTGCAACAAGAGCTTATAAGAATCACTACCACGACTACAGGATCTCTAATCTGGAATGCGGAAAAACAACACAGAGAGATCATCCAAAAGCACAGCTTTTGGGAGATACATGAAGGGAGAACTGCATGTTTCTGGATGGATTCTTGGCAACGAAGACCAAAAATTGCAGAAATTCTACCCTGCACAAATCACAATGGAAACAACATCAACCAGACTGACCATGTAACACAATTTTGGACTCACAGTACCAATCAGGGCTTTAGGCAATGGAAACCTACTACATAGATAACACAGCAAGAAACTGAAGCCTATAACTTGGAGCTACACAAAGAACTCACCAGCAAAAGAATCAGTTGCAATACTGGAAAAGATGTTCTAAGATGGGGATATACACCGAAAGGAGTATACACAACAAAAGAAGCCTACTAGATGATGCTCCAAACACAGAAACAAGTTGATCTTGCTTGGAATCGCATATGGCCTACAGGGATACGGCCAAAAATCTCTACTTTCACATGGTTGATATATCATCAAAAAATTCTCACTTGGGACAACTTAATCAAGAGAGGATTCTAGGGACCCTCCCACTATCTTAATTGTCAAAATCATGAAGAAAATATTCAGCACCTCATGGATTCCTGCCACATGGCTAACCAATTATGGGAAAAACTTACTTTCCGCTATCAACAACCGTGCAGAATCTTAGGGGATATAAAGGGCACCATTTGCAACTGGACTCCAGAGCCATATAACAGAAAAATTCTCAATAAGCTATGGACAATTCTTCTAGGCTTCATTTTCTAGACAATTTGGAAGGAAAGAAACAAAACAATTTTCAAAAACCAAAGAACTACTTTAGAGATCATATGGACCAACTTATGTTAGAATATTTAGGAAACTCTAGCTCTCCAACAGTGGAGTGCTGAGGACTTTCCCACCCAAGCACAGGAACAGAGCATATGGGAAAATTGGAACTTCAAGCTCCAGCAGGCACAACTTGATCCCAATAGACTAAGCACTATCACCAAGCAGCTCTCACATTGGAATCCCCCCCCCAAAAGAAGGTGATAAAGCTAAATTTTGATGGGGCCTCCAAGGGAAACCTAGGTAAAGCAGGACATGGTGGCATATTCAGAGATCATGAAGGTCGACCTTTGCTAATATACTTTGGCTCCATTGGTTGGGACACGAACAATTCTACAGAAATGGAAGGACTATGGCAAGGTATGAACTTAGCACACCAACATAATTTTCATCCCATCATAATAGAGGGGGACTCCCAAATTCTAATAAATATGGTCACTCAAATACAACAAGGAAGCACTACTTCAAGAGTTTCTAAAAGTTGGAGACTAGTGGCCAGGCTTGAACTAATAGAGCAATGGATGAAAAACAGGAGAGCAACCACATTTATTCATGTCAAAAGGGACAACAACAAGGTAGCAGATCTCTTGGCAAATATAGGAGTTGAACAGGATCAAGTCCTACATTCTAGCACAATCAACATTCTAAATGACCAATCTCAATTGCAAGCTTGCACTGACCTAGTGCATAAGGACGCCCATCTCTTGGATGTGGGTGACAATCAAGGACAGTAAGGTGGCAGCCAACTGGGTTGGCCGGTGGCGAGATCACATGGCCTCCCGCAGGTTGGCATAGTGATCCAAAAATGGCATTTACAATCACCATAAATGCACCTTATGCGAGTGCTACCTCCAATCTATTAACTGCCATCAACCTCGACTCAGTGCAAACATGAATTCTCGGGAGAATTTCACCTCTGCTTTTGCCCATCAACCTCTGCAACCTCTGCCACTGCAATGCCTCTGCCCTCAAGCCGTGACTGTACCCAGCTCCCACACAACCACTGGGAGACGCTGCCACCTCCTTTGTTGCATTGATTTCGGCCCAGGTATCCACTTCACCCATAGCTTGGATTGTCATTTTATCTTCCCTTCGGCCCTGGCTACTCATCCCTCTACTGAGCAGTCTGCAAGCTCAATTGTGTCGTTGTACCCCATTGTGCCCAATTCCGGAAGAAATTCGCATCCACCTGCAGACAGTATGGTGCGACACCATATGCGCAGCCATAAGGGCGGGAGCCGAGGGAGCCTGATTCGCCCCGAGCACTCTCCTGCTTTGGATACCACTTCCTCTCTGGCTGAGCAAATCCCCGGACGTTACCCAAATACATGCATTGGAAGAGGTCGCCTCCACTCAGTGGCCTCTGCCTCGCCTCCCAGCAGCTTCCCTTCCATTTTTTCCTCGTCTCCTAGAGGCATTCCACCCCTTCCTCAACTGCATTCCCATAATTCCCAATTCACCTTCCGCTCCACCCTGAACAAGCCTGTCATCACGGCCACCATAACCATTTTCTTTCACGAGGTGGAGCAGATCACTGAGGAACAGGCCACAGAGGTTGGTGGACACACCAATGTAATTGAGGAGCAAGGAATGACGGGGGGTGGCAGCACCAGGGCAATTGGGGTATCAGACAATGCTAGTGGTGGGTGCACCACAGCAGGGTGCAGCCACACCAAAGCCATATCGGAACTGGTTTAGACGAGCATCCAAGGAGTAGGGGAGCGAAACCAGGAGCAGAAGACAAGACGTGCAGGGAAGGAGGTGAATGAGGCTCAGCATACAGACGAGGTAATGGACCCTTACTGCTGTCTCGTCGAGGAAGAACACTTGGCATTACAGGCTGGCAACACAGAGACCTCGCTTCTGGCAGGTGGTGACATGGAGGAGTATAGGTGCTTCATTGTGGAGGAACACCCTCCATCTCTGCCACGTCCCTAGTATTCCACCTTGATGTTGCGTGTGTACCTCATTGTCTGCCACCTTGCTACCACTCAATGTGGCATGCATCTGCCACACAGTCTGCCACTCAGCATGCTACGTGTCTCGGGATTTTTGAACCTCTGTTTTTATTTTTTGGTTTCAATGGGGTTTTGGTGAAAAAACTATGAAAAACTCTTTAGTTGGTTTTTTTGTCTCAATAGATACAATGATAACAAATTGGATGCTTTGTTGGTTTCCCCTGCGTGGGCAGCAAGCTAATTCTCTGAACTTTTTTCTGTTACGGACTGGTTTCCCTTCTGGGCAGTTTAGATCTAGACTTTGCTGGTTGTTTCCATTCCTTTGGCATGGTTAAGTATAGGCTAAGACCTCAGTGTATGATATCTTTTTTCATTAATAGAATTAGTATAACTTAGAAAAAAAAAAACTTTAATCTTAGGGTTTTTATTCCTAGGATTTAATATTAATCATAGGCTCTAATGTTATTCCTTTGGGTTTATAATCCCTTTGGTTTTTAATATTAATCATAGGGTTTATATTCTAAGGGTTTAATATTAAACCTATGGTTTATAATATTAATCTTAGGGTTTAATATTAATCTCTTTAGTTTTTAATCCCTTTGGTTTATAATATTAATCTTAGGGTTTAATATTAATCCCTTTAGTTTTTAACCCCTTGGGTTTATAATATTAATCCGTTTAGTTTATCAATATTAGTGTTTATGTTCCTAGGATTTAATATTAAACCTAAGGTTTAATGTTATGTCAACTATGGTCCAATGTCGCATTGTGACAAAGATTGTTAATATTAAAACCGACCATGGTCAATCATGGTCAACCATGGTCCAACATCACATTATGACAATGATTCTTTCAATATGAAAATGAGTCATGGTCAACCATGGTCCAACATTACATTGTGACAAATATTGTCTCAATATAGAAATCAATCATGGTCAACCACATTTGTTTTAGGGTTTATAATCCATTGGGTTTATAATATAAATTCTTTGAGTTTATAATATTAATCATAGGGTTGAATATTAAGCCTAGGGTTTACAATATTAATCCCTTGGGTATATTAGTTTTAGGGTTTATATTTATAGGGTTTAATATTCATCCTTGGGTTTATAATATTAATCCCTTAGGTTTATAAATTCCTTGGATTTATAGTATTAATCTCTTGGGTTTATAATATTAATCCTAAGGTTTATAATATTAATCTTAGAGTTTATATTCCTAGGGTTTAATATTAATCCTAGGCTCTAATGTTATTCTCTTGGGTTTATAATCCTTCTGGTTTTTAATATTAATACGATGTGTTTATTAATCTCTTAGGTTTATAATATTGATCCTAGGGTTTCTAATACTAATCATAGGGTTTATATTGTGAAGGTTCTGTCAGTCCAAGAGGTAACTCCTCAAATGAATTATGTTTATTCATTAAGATTATTCATGGTTATATACATGAGGGAGTGACTCTTGGGCTTCACCTCCTCATGACTCTTCATTTTCCATTATTTACTATTTACATTATTTACAAGTGTTCACCCAATCCCAATGATTAGGTGTGAACATTCCCCCCTTTAATCTGAATGGATGTTGGTGAGTCCAAGCATCGTTTTGAATCTTTCAAAATTTTCTCTTCCAAGAGCTTTGGTGAAGATGTTTGCAATCTACTCATTAGTGGAACAATGGCGTAGATGGATTGTCTTGGCCTCAACATGATGTCGAATCATATGGTATTTTGTATTGATGTGGTTCGTTCGATCATGGAACTTTGGGTTCTTGGCCAACTTTATTGCAGAGGTGTTGTCAATAATGAGTGGAGTTGAATGTACTTGTTTTACCTGCAAATCTTCTAGAAGTTTCCTAAGCCATATAATTTCTTTTGTTGCCTCAGCTGCTGCCACATATTCTGCCTCTGTTGTGGAATCTACTGGAACTGATTGTTTGCGTGATCTCCAGGAGACAACTCCTAATCCAAGACTCATAGCATAACCTAAAGTAGATACCCTAGTTTCTTTGTCCTCATCGAAGTCTTAATCAGAGTATCCAATCAAGATGAAGTCGCCCACCTATGTATACTTGAGTCCAAAGTCTTAGGTTCCCTTCAAGTAGTTTAGAACTCTTTTTGCAGCAGACCAATGTCCCTCACAAGGCTTTTGCATAAACCTGGAGAGGATTCCAACAACAAACGAAATGTCTAGTCTGGTAGTAGTCAGGTAATTGAGACTTCCTACAAGTTTTCTATACTTTGTTGCATCCTCAAATTCTTTTTCTTCAATGGATGTGAGCTTTAAGTTTTTTTCTATTGGAGTAGTCAGAGAATTGTACTCAGCCATGCCACACCTATTCAGAAGATCTCCAATGTACTTCTTTTGAGAGAGGAATATAGACTCCAGATGTTGAGTTACTTCAATACCAAGATAGTAGTGAACATAGCCCAAGTCAGTCATTTCAAAACCTTTCCTCAATTCCTTTTTTATGGATGAAATGTAGCTCTAATTATTCCCTGTCATCAAAATATCATCTACATATACCAAAATATATACAACTATTTTCCCAACTTTATTGACAAACGAAGTTGCATCATTAAGATCATAATGTTTGAAGTTGAGTTTCAGAAGATGCTCAATTAAATTTTCATACCAGGCTCGCAGTGCTTACTTGAAGCCATACAAGGATTTCACAAGTTTGCATACTTTATGTTCATGTCCCTTCACAACAAATCCTTCTGGCTGGGACATAAAAACATTTTCTTTCAGATCTCCATTCAAGAAAGCAGTTTCTACATCCATTTGATGGACTTTCCAACCGTTCTGAGTTGCTAAAGTAATGAGTGTCTGAATGGTAGCCCATTTTTCTATGGGGGAAAAGTCTCCTCATAATTGACCCCTTCCTTATGTGCAAAATGATTTTCCACAAGCCTGGCTTTGTGCTTGTCAAGTGAGCCATCAGCTTTATACTTGTTCTTGTAGACCCACTTGCAGCCAATTGGTTTGGCTCCCAGTGGAGGATCAACCAACTTCCAAGTGCCATTCTTTATGAAGGCATCATACTTCTTTTGCATCACTTCTTTCCATTCATCATGAGAAGTGGCTTCTTTGAAGGAAGTTGGTTCAAAATCTGTAGACAAATTCAGTTCACAATCATAAGAAACATCCATATCAATAGGTGAATCAGAATCATCTACATCACCTCCATTTTTCCTGGTTGAATTTCTTGTTCCTATCTTTCCAACCTCATCAAGATGAACACTTTCAAGTGTCTTTGTCAGCCATTGTGGGGGACTTTTTTGAGATGGTCTAGGTTGCTTAGTTGACAGAGTTGGGACTGAATCAAGATTGAGTCTCCCAATTATGTCAATCACATCACTCAAAGTATCATCAGTGGTTGGAGTTTCATGTGGGGGAGAGAGTGCTTCAAAAGAAGATTCCACATATTGATCTAGTATAGAAATCCCCCCTTCAAGATGTGGAATCTGATTATCAAATTCTTGAAATGATTTTTCATGTCCGAATCTATCCAAGCGATCAATTTTTCGCTCAATAACATTGTCATCTTTGGGATATTCAAGAAAGATTACATCTCTAGATACAACAAACCTTTTATTAACTTCATCACAGAGATTTTATGCTTTGGAGGTATTTGAATACCCCAAGAAGATACACTTACGACTCCTTGCACCAAGTTTGTTTCTATGTACCTTTGGTATCAAGGCATAATAGGTGGAACCAAAGGCCCTGAGATGCTTTACTGAAGGAATGTGGCCATAGCACATTTCATAAGGAGTCTTGTTTCTAGTAGCATTAGATGGACATCTATTCTTTAATTCTCGGGTTATGGTGCGTTCAGGCCACAATGGATAGTGAAAATATAATACAACAGTTATTAAAAAAATACCATAGGGACAGTATGACAGAGATCGCAGAGAGCGGTAGAGAATAGAGGGGCAAAATATGGCAAAAAACTGATCCCATGAGTTACACAAAAGATAATTTTAGGAGTTGGCTCTGATACCATGTTAGGCGAGGAGGTAACTCCTCAAATGAATTATGTGTATTCATTAAGATTACTCATGGTTATATATATGAGGGAGTGACTCTTGGGCTTCACCTCCCGATGACTCTTCATTTTCCATTATTTACTATTTACATTATTTACAAGTGTTCACACAATCCCAATGATTAGGTGTCAACAAGTTCAATATTAATCTATGGATTATAATATTAATCTTAGGGTTTAATATTAATCCTTTTAGTTTAAAACCCCTTTGGTTTATATTATTAATCCCTTAGGTTTATTAATATTAGGGTTTATATTCCTAGGATTTAATATTAATCCTAAGTTTTAATGTTATTCCCTTGTATTTAAAATTCTTTGGGTTTTTAATATTAATCCCTTAGTGTTTTAATATTAATGCCTTGTGTTTATAATATCAATCCGTTGGGTTTATTTATCTAAGGGTTCATATTCCTAGGGTAGAATATTATGATAGGGTTTATATATTAATCCTAAGGTTTAATATAAATCCCTTAGGTTTATAATCCATTGGGTTTATAATATAAATTCTTAGGGTTTACAATATTAATCATATGGTTTATATTCCTAGGGTTTAATATCAAGCCTAGGGTTTACAATATTACTCCCTTGGGTTTAAAATTATTCCCTTAGGTTTATAATATTAATCCCTTGGGTTTAAAAATTATTCCCCTGGGTTTAAAAATTATTCCTCTTGGTTTATAATCCATTGAAATTATAATATTAATCCCTTATGTTTATAAATTCCTAGGGTTTACATTCTTAGGGTTTAATATTAAGCTTAGGGTTTACAATATTAATCCCTTGGGTTTATTAGTTTTAGAGTTTATATTCCTAGGGTTTAATATTATCCCCTTGGATTTAAAATCCCATGGGCTTAAAATTATTCCCTTAGGTTTATAATATTAATCCCTTGCGTTTAAAATTATTCCCCTCGGATTATAATCAATTGAGTTTATAATATTAATCCCTTAGGTTTATAAATTCGTTGGATTTATAATATGAATCTCTTGGGTTTATAATATTAATCCTAATGTTTATAATATTAATCTTATGGTTTACAGTCCTAGGATTTAATATTAATCGTAGGCTCTAATGTTATTCCATTGGATTTATAATCCCCTCGGTTTTTAATATTAATCCAATGGATTTATTAATCTCTTAGGTTTATAATATTGATCCTAGTGTTATGAAACCAGCTCACAAAAAGATAGAAAAGAGAGATCCACGACTTAGAATTCAGCCTCTTCGAGGGGGCAACCTCCTTTACATTACATAAATGAACAATTCTTGGATGATACAAATGAAAATACCTCCTTTCTATATATAGGAGTCTAAGTGGTCCCAATACAATCAGAGCCTACATAACAATAATATTGTAGGGCACAACAATAACAATAGTGGGCTTCTATGTGGCACAATAGTAACAATATGGGCACTACATGGGTACATCAATATAAATAAGGGGTATAACTACAATAGTAATGGGGTAATCACTAGTATTATAGGGACCCAACATGCCCCTCTCCTTCAAAAAAGTGTTGTCCTCAACGCTTGAGTAGTTCAGGATACTTCTGCATAAAATTCTCATCCTCCCATGTGGAATCTTCAGCGGATAAGTTCTTCCACTTGATAAGATACTCTGAAATTGATCGATTTCGTAGCTGTCGAGTTCTTGTTTCTATAACTGCTTCCGGTTCCAATATAATTTTTCCTTCTTCGTCAAGTTCTGGCAATATTGTTTGAACTGGGAGCTTGTCGCCTATAACCTTCTTTAAGCATGAAACATGGAAAACTGGGTGCAATCGAGAAGCTGCAGGAAGCTCCAATTTGTATGCCATAGTACCAATCTTTTGCAACACCTTGTACGGACCATAATACTTTGGTGATAATTTATTATCCTTCTTAGCTTGCTTGAGGGACATTTGCTTATATGGTTGTAGCCGTAGGAATACCCAATCACCTACATCAAAACTTCTTTCACTGCGATGTTGATCTGCCTGTTGTTTCATTCTATTCTGTGCCAACACAAGGTTATCCTTTAAGAGTTGGAGGACTTGTTGTTGATGTTCGATGTGATGTTCCACTGCCTGAACCTTAGAATTTTCTCTTAAATATGATGTGATGGATGGTGGTTGATACCCATAAAGTGCCATAAATGGGGTCATTTTTGTTGCTGTATGAAAGGAAGTGTTATACCACCATTCAGCCAGAGGCAACCATTTGACCCATTGTGTCTGTTTATCAGATACAAAGCAACGAAGATATCCTTCCAAACATTTGTTTACTATCTCAGTTTGCCCATCAGATTGAGGATGATAAGATGAGCTATGAGCTAACTGAGTACCAAGACAAGAAAATAATTCTGTCCAAAAATTTCCAGTGAAAATGGGATCTCTGTCACTTACAATAATCTTTGGGTTTCCATGTAGCTTTTGAACTGTTTCCATAAATGCAGTAGAAACTGTACTGGCTTTAAATGGATGTGATAATGCACAAAAGTGTGCATACTTGGTAAGTCTGTCAACTACCACCATGATGACACTCTTTCCCTCAGACTTGGGTAAACCTGTGATAAAATCCATTGAAACCTCCTCCCAACGTTGGCTTGGAATGGATAAAGGTTGTAATAGACCCGGTGTCTTAATTGTTTCAACTTTATTTTGCTGGCAAACCAAACATTCCGCCACAAACTTTTGAATATCTGATTTAAGGCCATCCCAAAAAAATTCCTTCTTAACCCTGTGGTAAGTTTTTAAAAATCCTGAGTGCCCTCCTAAGGGAGAAGTGTGCAATTCCATAAGAATCTTTTGTTTTAGCTGGGAATTCTTACAGAGGTATAAGCGATCTTTGTACCATAACGAATCATTTTTCCAGCTAAATGTATCAGAAGTACTGGAATCTTGTTGTAGCTTTCGAATAAGTGCCCACACTTCTTCGTCATTCTTCCATTCCTCCCTTGCTTCGTTTATCCAATCTGGTTGGATAATAGAAATGGCACACAACAATGCTTCCACATCCTCATCCTTTCTTGAGAGTGCATCTGCCACCACATTTTGCTTCCCTTTTTTGTAGATGATTTCAAAGTCATAACCCAACATCTTTGTGACCCACTTTTGTTGCTCTTCAGAGGATAATCTTTGTTCTAAAAAGTATTTAAGGCTATCATGATCCGTTTTTACCTTGAAGTGTCTTCCCATTAGGTAGGGTCGCCATTTCTTAAGTGCATGGAGTATTGCCAACATTTCCTTCTCATAAATAGCTTTTCTTAAAAACTTTCCCTTGATTGGACGACTTTCAAAAGCAATGGGTCTTTCATCTTGCATTAGAACAGCACCAATTCCATTTCCTGAAGCATCACATTCCACAATAAAGGTTTTTGTGAAGTCCGGTGTAGCTAAGACCGGTGCTTGGCACATTGCCTCTTTAAGATGTTCAAAGGCCTTTGTTGCTTCCGAAGTCCATGAAAATGAATCTTTCTTCAATAATGTTGTTAGAGGTGCTGCTATTCTCCCATAATTCTTAACAAACTTGCGATAATACCCTGTCAACCCAAGAAATCCTCGCAGATGCTTTATGGATGTGGGGATTTTCCATTCCTTAATGGCTTTAATTTTGCTAGGGTCTACCTTAACTCCTTCATGAGATACAATATGACCCAAATATTCCACCTCCTGGACTCCAAAGAAACATTTGGATCTTTTTGCATATAATTGTTTCTCCTCCAATAGTTGTAGCACCCTGTCAACATGTTCAACATGATCCTTCCAAGACTTGCTGTAGATTAGTATATCATCAAAAAATACTAACACAAATTTTCTAAGGAATGGTTTGAAAATTGAATTCATCAAACCTTGAAATGTTGAAGGTGCATTGGTAAGGCCAAAAGGCATGACCAAAAATTCATAATGACCCTCATGAGTTCTAAATGCTGTTTTCGGAATGTCTTCAATCTTCATTCTGATTTGATGATATCCCGAACGAAGATCCAACTTGGTGAAGTAAATTGATCCATGCAATTCATCCAGTAATTCATCAATAACAGGAATGGGGAACTTATCTTTAATAGTGAGCTTGTTGAGCTCCCTATAATCTGGACACATGCGCCATGATCCATCCTTCTTGTGCACCAATACTACTGGAGCTGAGAAAGAACTTTGACTCGGTTGAATTATACCAGCCTCTAGCATTTCTGCAACCATACGTTCAATTTCACTTTTTTGGACATATGGATATCTGTACGGCCTGATGTTTGGAGGAACACTTCCTGGAATCAGATGAATAGCATGATCATGATCACGCATAGGTGGGAGACCTTTGGGAGTCTCAAATACCTTGGAATGATTGTCCAGGACTTTTTGGAGATCTGGAGAAATAGATGATTCCAATGTGGAAACATCTAGCGAACATAATTGTGCAATTACACCTCTTTGCTCCTTTTTTAGAAGCTTTGTCATTCCATTAGAGCTGATTATCTTTCCTGGTTTCCCTGCAATACCCCTTAATTCAACTTCCTTTCCTTCCACAGAAAATTTCATGAAAAGTTCTTGAAAATTAAAAGCTATTGTACCCAAGGATTGTAGCCATTGGACTCCTAGTACAACATCAGCACCTCCCATTGGAATGGAAAGCATTGGGCTAGTCAATACATATTCTCCCATGGATAGCTTGATATTATGGCACTTTCCAGAACAATTTATTGTTCCTCCATTTGCAATCATCACTTGACACTCTGGTGCTGGATATAGGAAGCAATTCAATTCTTTTGCTACCCTACAATGAATAAAATTGTGGGTGCTTCCTGAATCAATCAACACTATTACCTTTTTCTTCTTGATTTGTCCTTCTATCTTGATGGTTTGAGGAGTGGTAATTCCCGCCAATGCATTACAAGATATGGTCGGATTTATTTGTTCTTCATCTAGGCTTTGTTCCTGGAATATATCCTCTTCTTTTGACCTTTCTTGCTCCTTTTCTTCTTCCTCTTCACAATCTATGTAGAATAATTTCTTCTCAGCACACTTATGACCTTTTGTGTATTTGCTATCACAATTGTAACAAAGCCCTTTTGCTCTTTTTTCTTCCAATTGTTGTGGTGTCAACCTTGTAGGTTGTGGAAGACTATGGGCAACAACACTTCCTTCTTTATAGTTGTGAATGGTATGCTTCCTAGTTGCCATAATTTTGCTTTCCATTTTTCTTGCTAACCTGAATGCCTTCTCTAATGAATCAGGTTCCCAAAGGCGCACATCATGTTGGATATTATCCTTTAAAGACCCTATGAACACATCAATCCTATGCTCCTCTGGAATATCTTTTACCCTTATGTTCAATTTTTGGAACTCCTCAATGTGCTCCATTATTGAACCCTTTTGTTTGAGACTTATCAATTGGCTAAAAAAAGTGTTGCTTTTTGTATCCTCATAATGTGCTATCAATTCTTCCGTAAAAATTGCCCAAGTGATAAATTGTTTACGAGAACAAAGCCATTGATACCATACAAACTGATTTGGTTCCAAATATAAAGTTGCCATACGTACCTTTTGTGTGTTTTGCACATTATTGAGATCGAAGAATTGCTCCATCTGTAATATCCATGTGGCGGGATCCTTGCCATCAAACTTCCTCATATCGATTTTTGGAACATGGTGAGTCTTCGATCCAACATTAGCATCTATGGTATCATGATTAACATTTCTTTTGTTCTCATCATGAGTTTCCTTTACTACCTTTTCACCATTAGTGACCCTTTCTTGTAGCAACTTCTTCAATTCATCCATCTTATCATCCATGCCATCAAATTTAGCATCAATCTTAGCTTCCATGCCATCCATCTTAGCTTCCATTCCCTTTATCTTAGATTCCACGCCATTTACCTTAGATTCCACGCCACTTATCTTAGCTTCTGTTAGCTTTTGTGAGCGTGACATTTGTTGCACTTGTTCTTGTAATTTTGATATATCATGTAGCATTTCTTCCTCTTCTTCATGAGTCATGCTAGAGCTTTCAGGTTCCTTACTAGGTGTTTGCATTTTCTTTCCTCGGGGCATCAGTTACCGATAATAAAATTTTACTATGCCCTTTGAATTCCGTTAAACCAAGCTTACACAAAAATTAAAAAAAAAACTACACACCTTTTTTCACTTTATAGAAGCCTGATATTGAATCTGATGTATCTCTGTAATTTCGGATCATCCAATTCTGAAATTGCTACCTGTAGTAGCCTTCTGCGTCCTCTTTCCAATGCCACAAGTCTGAGCCAAATTGGATTCTCCAAGGAAGAGTTATGTAAAATCTCCCACAGTGACTTGCTTTTAGACTGGTTCAGTAGAGCGAACTTGTACGACATGCCACGAGTCACTGTTTCAACCTTTGAATCTGAAACACACGCACAAGAAACTACAGTCCGTCCTCTTTCTGTATCTTTTTACGAAATTTCAATCCGATCCTCAGAGAGAGAGTTATGACGATTTTCCCCAGGTCACCTGTTTTGAATGTAATTTAGGAGTCTGCAAAAAGACCAACTTCCTCAGATCATATCTCCGAACATATCGCGAGAAAAGCTCTGAAATTCGGACCCAAGGTTCAGCGCCAATTCTTCTCAAATGGGTTTTTTTTGCGACTTCTGAAACGTCCCAGAAAAAAAGTTATAGCGAAAATGCCACGATGACCTGTTTGGAGCAGCGAAACCCTAGAATCCAAAGCTCTGATACCAAATGTTATGAAACCAGCTCACAAAAAGATAGAAAAGAGAGATCCACGCCTTAGAATTCAGCCTCTTCGAGGGGGCAACCTCCTTTACATTACATAAATGAACAATTCTTGGATGATACAAATGAAAATACCTCCTTTCTATATATAGGAGTCTAAGTGGTCCCAATACAATCAGAGCCTACATAACAATAATATTGTAGGGCACAACAATAACAATAGTGGGCTTCTATGTGGCACAATAGTAACAATATGGGCACTACATGGGTACATCAATATAAATAAGGGGTATAACTACAATAGTAATGGGGTAATCACTAGTATTATAGGGACCCAACACCTAGTGTCTCCAATATTAATCATAGAGTTTATATTCTAAGGGTTTAATATTAAGCCTATGGTTTATAATATTAATCCCTTTAGTTTATAGCCCCTTGGGTTTATAATATTAATCCCTTTGGTTTATTGATCCTAGTGTTTATGTTCCTTGGATTTAATATTAAACCTAAAGTTTAATGTTATGTCAACCATGGTCCAACATCGCATTGTGACAAATATTGTCAATACTAAAACCAACCTTGGTCAATCATGGTCAACCATGGTCCAATGTCACATTGTAACAATGATTCTTTCAATATGAAAATCAATCACGATCAACCATGGTCCAACATTGCATTGTGACAAATATTGTGTCAATATGAAAATCAATCATGGTCAACCATGCTTGTTTTAGGGTTTATAATATTTACCTTAAGGTTTATATACCTTGGGTTTATAATATCAATCCCTAGGGTTTATTAATATGAAGGTTCATATTCTTATGGTATAATATTATGATAGGGTTTATATATTAATCCTAAAGTTTAATATAAATCCCTTGGGTTTATAATTTGTAATATTAATCTCTTGGATTTATAACTTCTAATATTAGGGTTTATAATACTAATCCCTTGGGTTTATAATATTAATATGTTGATTTTATTAATCCCTTCAGTTTATAATGCTAATAATTAGTTGAGTTCATTAATCCCTTGGGTTTTTAATCCCTAGGGTTTATAATATTAATCCCTTGGGTTTCTAATATTAACAATTAGTTGGGGTTATTAATCCCTTGGGTTTATAATGTTAATCCCTTGGGTTTATTGATCGCTTGTGTTCATAATCCCCAAAGTTTATAATATCAATCCTTGTGTTTATTATTCCCTTAGGCTTTTAATATTAATCCATTGGGTTTTAAATATGTTTGGTTTTTAATATGAATAATCCCTTGAGTTTATTAATCCCTTTGTTTTATAATATTCATCCTTGGGTTTATAGTATCAATCCATTTGGTTTATAATATTTATCCCTTTTACGAACAATAATTATAGTAATTATTGATAATAAATATTTAATAATTATTAATTATTAATAATTAATAATATTAATTTTAGGATTATTCATTTTTAATATCAATATTTATATTATTTTTTATTTTTTATTTTTAATTATAAATATTTATATTTATATTTAGGTGATTAATACCAATGTCATATTATCGCATTTATAAAATTAATTCCTTCGGTTTATAATAGTAGGGTTTATAATACTAATCTTGGATCTGACACTAGGGTTTATAATCTTGGGTCTATAATATTAATTCCTTGAGTTTATTTCCCCTTGGGTTTATAATATTAATCCTTTGAGTTTATAATATTGGATTTATAATATCGCATCTAGTGTAAGGGTTTCAAATGTTGGATTTTTAATACTAGGGTTTATAATATTGAATTTTATAATTTTAGGGTTTATAATATTAATATTAATATTAATCCTTTAGGTTTATTAATCTATTGGATTTACTAATCCTAAAGGTTTATAATATTTATCCCTTGGGTTTATAATATTAACCCATTGGGTCTATTATTCCCAAGGGTTTATTTTTTATTAATCTTAAGGTTTAATATTCTCTTAAGGCTTATAATCATAGGGTTTATATATTAGTCCCTTGGATTTCAAATATTAATCCCTTAGGTTTATAATCTTAAGGTTTATAATTGTAGGGTTTATAATATTAATCCTAGGGTTTTTAATCTCTTGGATTTATAATATTAATGCTAAAGTTTATAATGATTTGTGCTTACAATATAAATCTTAGGGTTTAATATTGTTCCCTTGGGTTTGTTAGAAATATTTAGGAAAATTAATTTTCACGGAGGGGCAGAGAGTTATGATTTTCCCGAAGCTACTTTCGCGCACCACAGAGCTAATTTCGTGTAGCTACCTTCGCGCACCGTGGAGCTATTTCACAGACTTGGATTTCGCAGACCTGGAGTTCGTGGAGCTATTACATAGACTCAAAGATAAACAAGATAAGGTTGGAGCAACACAATAAAAACTTAGTATTGAATTCTAAAACATGAAAATACATTCATATGAGGTTGCGGCTCATTCACCAAGTAAAAACAAAAATTTCATGCGAAATAACAGACAGTAAAATACAGTAACTGTTGTTTTCACGCGCCCACCAAAATTTGCTCCACCATTTTCTCCTCAGAGACTTGCACTCTTTTTTTTCCAACTCTCTTACTCTCTAACCTGTCAAAATGAATTTTTACATTCATATTTAACTCAACATACAATTTTACATTTAATTCATGACAGAGCGAAATTAATATGATGTTGTTGTTGAGTGTGATCAGAATCGCATAGGTGTTTCTGGAGTGTGGGAAATAGTCTCTGAATGAATGCTTGCCCATATCTATTTACCAAAGTACATTGACTGCTTTAAATTCCTTGTTGAGTTTCAGAATGGTTCACGTCTGGCTTCAGTCGTTCCATCTTCAAACAGAAACGCAACCTGCAAAAATACGTCTGACAAGTATGGCTGCTGTCAGGTTGTTTATTGCGGTGGTTGGGATTATTATTTCCAACACTTCGCCTTAATCACAATTGCGCCATTGACAATTCCCAAACAGTTTCTAAGATAAACAAAACTTTCACATGCCAATGGCTTTGTGAAGATGTCAGCAAATTGTTCTTGTGACCTGTAGTGCTACAACACAATTTCATCATTGTTAATCAACTCTCTAATAAAATTATATTTAGCATCAATATGCTTGGTCCTCTTGTGGAAGACAGAATTCTTTGACAATGCAATTGCTGAGGTGTTGTCGCAGAAAATAGTTGTCGCTCCCTCTTGGTCATGACAAAGATCCCTCAACATCCTTCTCATCCAAACTGCCTCACATGCTGCTGTTGTTGCTGCGACATATTCAGCTTCTACTGTTGACAGTGACACTATTGGCTGCTTCTTGGAGGCCCATGAAATGGCTCCAGAACCCAAATGAAAAACATATCTTGACGTGCTCTTTCTGTCATCAACATTGCCTGCCCAATCACTGTCAGTGTAACCAACCAGCCTGAAATCACTTGTTGTTGTGTACAAAATGCCATACTATTTTTCCCATTGACATACCTCAGAATCCTTTTTGCTGCTTGCCAATGTGTCTCCTTGGGTGTCTCCATGAACCTTGACACCAAACTTACTGCATACATTATATCTGGTCTAGTGGCGGTCAAATACATCAAGCTGCCTATCATGCTTTTGTATAATGTCGGATTGACATTGCTGCTGGAATCTTCTTTGCTCAACTTCAACCCTATGACAGTTGGAGTTGGTGTGAAATTGTTGTTCTGCATTTTAAACCTCTCCAAAATGTCTGCCACATACTTCACTTGAGAGATAAAAATGCCATTTTCCATTTGCTTCACTTCTATGCCCAAAAAATATCTTAACAGCCCCAAGTCAGTCATTTCAAATTCACTCTTCATGACTTGTTTGAAATCAATGATGAGGAAATCATCACTACCTGTAAAAATAAAATCCTCTACATATAAGATGATAATGAGAATCTTACCTTCGCTCTCTTTGATATAGATAGTAGGCTCACCGTCACATTTGTCGAAACCATTGTCCAACAAGTACGCATCTATCCTACTGTACCATGCGTGTGGTGCTTGCTTCAATCCATAAAGAGCTTTCCTCAACTGATACACTTTGTCTTCTTGTCCTTAAACCTCATAACTAGGCGGTTGTGCAACATACACTTCCTCTTTCAGCAATCCATTCAAGAACGTTGATTTTACGTCCATCTAATACACTGTCCATTTATGTTGCACGACAATTGCCACAACTGTGCGCACTGTCTCCATCCACACGACTGGCGCGAACATCTCTGCATAATCTCTTCCATGTTGCTGCTTGTATCCTTTGACAACTAATCTTTCTTTCTGCCTTTCAATCTTTCCCTCAATGTTGCTTTTGGTCTTATAGACCCACTTCACTCCAATGACATGTTTTCCTTTCGAAAGGCTCACTAACTCCCATGTGTCATTCCTTTCTATTGCTTCTATTTCTTCCTCCATTGCCGCAACCCATTTTTCTTCTTTGACTGCATATTCAAAGTGGATTGGATCATCTACATGACAAAATAATGCAAATAAGGAATTTAGACCTGCGCTACTATCAACTTCATCATGCTCATAAATTTCATTTAAATTTCTGAATTTTGGTCTTCTTGTGCTTGCTGAAGATGGGCTTGACATGTCACTTGGTGTTGTGCTTCGCAGTGTTCTTGGAGAAGCACTTGCTTGGCTGCACGAAACTGTCCTATTATTTGTTGATGGCGTTACTTGCTACCTTCTTTGTTGTGCTTGAATAGGAGTAGAGGGAGTCACTATTGAGGAATTACTTGCTGCTGTTAATTCCTCTTTGTCCTCATGTGGTATACATGCTTTGACATTGACTGTCTTTTCTAAACTTCCATCCCATGCTTCCTCTTCTACGAACTGCACATCTCTGTTGATTATGACTTTCTTGGTTAATGGATTGTAGAGTTTGTATGCCTTGGACTCATCACTATATCCAACAAATATGCATTTCTCCCCCTTGTTGTCCAACTTCTTTCTCAACTCATCCGGGACATGTGCATAAGCCACACATCCAAAAATTCTAATGTGAGTGACACTATGCTTTCTTCCACTCCATGCTTCTTCAGGAACTATGTTCTGGACACTTCTGGTTGGACATCTATTCAAGATATACGCTACACAAGCGACAGATTCAGCCCAATAATCATTTGGCAAATGCTTTGCCTTCAACATACTCCTTGCCATTTCCATAATGGTCCTATTCTTTCTTTCTGCCACACCATTTTGTTGCAGTGTATATCTTGTTGTAAATTGCTTATGAATTCCATGCTCCCTACAAAAACGAAGGAAATCATTTGAGATGTATTCTCCACCTCTATCAGTCCTAAGTATTTTGATGTAATGTATGCTTTGCTTCTCAACAAGCGCCTTGTATTGTCGAAAGCGTTCAAACACTTCACTTTTCTGTTTTAGGAGAAAGACCCATGTCTTTCTTGTGTATTCATCTATGAAGGTCAATACATAGTGACTGCCACCAATTGATGGTGTCTGCATTGGTCCAAATAAATCTGAGTGGACAATCTCCAAAGGTGCATTTTCCCTCACTGACTTTCTTGTTGGAAATGTCTCTCTATGTTGCTTGCCCAAGATACATCCTTCACATATGTTGTCTGGTTTTTCTATGAGTGGTAAACCCTTCACCATGCCTTTCCTATGCAGCAAATTCAAACCCCCAAAGTTGAGGTGTCCAAATCTCAAATGCCATAACCAGTTTTCATCTTTTACCTCTGCTTGAAAGTTTACTTGTATGACAACTGCCTCTTTTCGCACAGCTTCTTGTGAGTTCATTGAGAGTTGTGCTTGTGCACCTTCTTTCTGCAAATATGATATTATTTTTAAGGGAAACATTCTATTGATTGTCATATGAACCTTTGCAATCAACTATCTGCTTGGAGGCCTATCCAAAATTGTGCATACATCATTCTTAAAGAAGACATTGTAGCCCTTTTGCATGAGTTGTCCAATGCTCATGAGATTATGTTTTAGACCAGGGACAAAGTAAACATCTGAGATGTATTTCTTCTCCCCCTTCTTTGTTAGGATATTAACTCTTCCTTTTCCCATGACAGATACTTTGCTATCAATCCCTAATGTCACTTCAGATTTCACACTTTCATCTAGATCAAAAAACATTTCTATGTTTCCTGACATGTGGTTGCTACACCCTGAATCTAGATACCATATATCACTCTGTTTTTTTGGTGCTACATTACAAGCTAAAAACATGCTATCATGGTTCCGATTTTCTCTTGTGAAATTTACACTTGGTTTGTTACTAATATCGTATTGCTTCTTTTTACATTTATTTGCATAATGACCATACTTCTTACAGTAATGACATTGAACTTGAGATTTATCATACCTCTGACCTTGTGCTTGATTTTGGCTTGGGCCTTGACTTGGATTTTGATTTCTGCCTCTTCCATTTGAGCTTGAAGGGTTGCTTCTTCCACCTCTGTGTGGGCTTCTTCCTCTTCCTCTAGCATATGATTTTCCTTTGCGTCATCCTTGACCAAATGATACTTGTGTCTTGAAGGAATGCTCCAATGAGGAGCTTGCTGCTCTATTCAATCTATGTTCATGAGAAATCAGTGATGCATTAAGCTCATCCACTGAGAACTGTGAGAGATCCTTTGTCTCTTCTATGGCCACAACAATGGCCTCAAACCTTGCTGGAAAACTTATCAAAAATTTCTCAACTATTCTTCTTTCCTCAAGTATCTCACCATGAGACCTGATTTGAGTAACCAACCCACTTATATGTGTAAAAAACAAGTCTATATTTTCAGACTCTTTCATACAAAGTGTTTCAAAATTTCTCCTTAACATTTGCAGCTTTGATGTCTTGACTTTTGTCATGCCTTGGTAGGCTGTCTGGAGGGTGTCCCATGCTTGCTTGGACTTCGTTGTTGTTGCAACCCTTGGGAAAATAATTTCATGAACAACTTGGAAAATATAAAACAGGACTTTTGAATCCTTCTTCCTGTTGTCCCTTAACACATATTTTTCTTGTTGAGATAAGGCATTGTATGCTGTTGCATCTGTTGGTTCTTGAAAACCATTCTCCACCAAATCCCAAATGTCTTAGAAGAAAACAGGACCTTCATTGTAATAGCCCAATAATCATAATTTTTGCCATTAAACTGAGTTATTTGAGGATTAGTCAAGCTTGTGCTTGATGTTGCCATTTCTGAGCATAAAAAAAAAACTTTCTACTTGTTGGTAAATATGCTAAAAACAGTCTGCCCTCAAAACAATTCTTACTGCTAGTAAAAACACTTGTTTTTACACTAACAATATTTAACCCCCTCTGATACCTTGTTAGAAATACCATGTTAGAAATATTTAGGAAATTTAATTTTCGCAGAGGGGCAGAGAGTTATGATTTTCGCAAAGCTACTTTCTCACAGCTAGCTTCACGCACCGGGAGATGATTTCACCCAGCTACCTTCGGGCACGTGGAGCTATTTCATAGATTTGGATTTGGCAGACGCTATTACACAGACTCAAAGTAAACAAGATAAGGTTGGAGCAACACATTAAAAACTTAGTATTTGAATTCTAAAACATGAAAATACATTCATATGAGGTTGCAGCTCATTCACCAAGTAAAAACAAAATTTCACGAGAAATAACACATAGTAAAATACAGTGTTGTTTTCACGTGCCCACCAAAATTTGTTCCACGATTTATTTGTTCCACGATTTTCTCCTTATAGACTTGCACTTCAAATTTTTCAACTCTCTTACTCTCTAACCTGTCAAAATGAATTTACTCTCTAACTTGTCAAAATGAATTTTTACATTCATATTTAACTCAACATACAATTTTACATTTAATTCATGACATAGTGAAATTAATATGATGTCATTGTTGAGTGTGATCAAAATCAGGTGTTTTTGGAGTTTGGGCAATAGTCTCTGAATGAATGCTTGTCCATATATTGACTACTTCAAATTCTTTGCTGCGTTTCAGAATGGCTCAAGTCTGGCTTCAGTCCTTCCATCTTCAAAGAGAGACGCACCCTGCAAAAATACGTCTCACAAGTATGGCTGCTGTCACACTGTTTATTGCGGTGGTTGGGATTATTATTTCCAACAGGGTTTATAATATTAATCTGTTGAGTTTATAATATTATTGGACCTTCGGTTTATTAATCTCTATTAATATAATTAATATTATTAATATACTATATTATTTATATATGGGTCAATATTATTAACATTGTGATTATAATCTAAATATATAAAGAATATTGATAATTATATCAATATGTTAATAAATGTATCTTAATCATTAAAATAATGGTGAGAAATAAATAAGTATTATTAGTAATAACTGTATACTATTATTATATTATGTTAATTTTATTATTGTTAAATATATAAATGTTTATATATATATATAAACATATATATATATATATATATTTACTATTTATATAATTATTAATAAGTATGAATAGTCATTTTCTAATAAGCAAATTAACACTATACATCTAATAATTATTAATGTAATTGATAAATGTCTAAAAAACTATAAAATTACTTTTAATTGATTTTCCTAAAAACAATCTTTTTGCTCACTACTTCTGAGAATGCTTTTTAATTTATTCAAACTTCAAAAAGACGGCAAGGTTTAATTAATCTCTTGAGTGCGGTCTTTCTTTTTGAAAATGAGAATGCTTTTTCATTTATTCAAACTTCAAACAGGTGACAAGATTTAATTAATCTAAGTGAGGTCTTTTCTTTTTGAAAATGAAAATGCTTTTTCACTTATTCAAACTTCAAACAAACAGAAAGATTTAATTAATGTGAGTGCGGTCTTTCTTTTTTAAGATTAGCAGCGGATAAAATCTCGAAAAGATTTTTGATAATGCAAGGATGGTCTTCAAACAGGTGACAAGATTTAATTAATCTAAGTGAGGTCTTTTCTTTTTGAAAATGAAAATGCTTTTTCACTTATTCAAACTTCAAACAAACAGAAAGATTTAATTAATGTTAGTGCGGTCTTTATTTTTTAAAATTAGCAGCGGATAAAATCTCGGAAAGATTTTTGATAGGACGGTCTTCAAACAGGTGACAAGATTTAATTAATCTAAGTGAGGTCTTTTCTTTTTGAAAATGAAAATGCCTTTTCACTTATTCAAACTTCAAACAAACAGAAAGATTTAATTAATGTGAGTGCGGTCTTTCTTTTTTAAGATTAGCAGCGGATAAAATCTCGAAAAGGTTTTTGATAATGCAAGGACGGTCTTCAAACAGGTGACAAGATTTAATTACTCTAAGTGAGGTCTTTTCTTTTTGAAAATGAAAATGCCTTTTCACTTATTCAAACTTCAAACAAACAGAAAGATTTAATTAATGTGAGTGCGGTCTTTCTTTTTTAAGATTAGCAGCGGATAAAATCTCGAAAAGGTTTTTGATAATGCAAGGACGGTCTTCAAACAGGTGACAAGATTTAATTACTCTAAGTGAGGTCTTTTCTTTTTGAAAATGAAAATGCTTTTTCACTTATTCAAACTTCAAACAAACAGAAAGATTTAATTAATGTGAGTGCGGTCTTTCTTTTTTAAAATGAGCAGCGGATAAAATCTCCGAAAGATTTTTGATAATGCGCGGAAACGGGGTATTTACCATCATTGTTTATAAGTCAGTGTCTACTTTATTCAAACTTCCACACAAAACTGGGTATTTACCATCATTGTTGATCCAAAAATTCGACGGATTGGACGATTTCGAGACAACTTTATTCCAAGTTCGAATTTCTATGAATTCTAAATTCAAAGTTACAAAGGTATCTATGCGTCTATATAAACAATCACAATTTGGTTTTCTGAAGCATTGTGATTGTTGTGTTTCAGAGAAGGAAATGATGGATACCTGTTACGTCCCTTCTCTTTTCTGGTGCTGCCACCTACTCCTCTTTTATTCCATTCTCTTTCTCAATCCTCCTTTTGTCTTTTCCACACCCATCGCCCATTTCCCTCACCATCCTCCTCGTCTCACCAATGCTTCCGATCAACACGCTCTGCTTGCATTCAAGTCTGCAATCACATATGATCCCTACCAGTCCTTAGCCACGTCTTGGATGCCAAATGTTTCGTTCTGCGAGTGGACGGGAATCATATGCAGCAGGCGCAGGCAAAGAGTCGTTTCCCTAAATGTTTCAAGCATGGGATTACAAGGTACAATCTCTCCCCTTCTCGCCAATCTCTCCTTTCTTAGAGTACTCAGCCTTCGCAATAATAGTTTCCACGGTTACATTCCCTATCAATTGGGAACCCTCTCTCGCTTAAAGATGCTTCGCCTGTCTCTCAATCAACTCCAGGGTTCCATTCCGCCCACTTTGGGTAGCTGCCACAGTTTACTGAACTTGACTCTCTCCTTTAACAATCTCACCGGGAACATTCCCCCACAACTATGCCTTCTCCCCAACCTAAAAACCATGGCCTTGGAAGCTAACAATTTGATGGGAACAATCCCGCACTGCTTGGGAAACATATCCTCTTTGCAGTACTTAGAGTTGTATCAAAACAACCTTCAGGGCAGTGTTCCTTCTGAATTGGGTATGCTAAGCCAGCTCATCGTTCTTAATCTGGCTGAGAACAGCTTTCACGGCAGTGTTCCTTCCGAATTGGGTATGCTAAGCCAGCTCCGCTATTTTTATCTGAGAGACAACCATCTGACGGGACGCATTCCGTCTTCGTTGTCTAACTGCACCAATCTTGAAGTATTGGATATAACTTCGAACCAATTAGTTGGCCACATTCCGTTGGAGTTGTGTACTAAGAAGACTGCCCAGTTAAAGGAACTCTATTGGGGTCTTAATCAGCTAAGTGGCAGCGTTCCTTCATCCCTCTTCAATTGTACCAAGTTACAATTGATTGACTTATCAGGGAATCAGCTCAGCGGAATAGTGCCTATGGAGTTGGGTAAATTGACACATCTCCGGTTGCTTGAGTTGTCCGGCAATTACCTTATTAGCGGCAACACCACGAGATGCCCCATTCTTACTGCTCTTAGTAACTGCTCTGATCTACAAGTAGTAGACTTATCTTATAATAACTTCACTGGGCAATTGCCGTTTTCTATAGGCCACCTCTGGACAAAACTGTACCTCTTAGACTTGGGTATCAACGAATTCGCTGGGGAAATACCTCCCGCGATTGGATATTTAAGTAGCTTAACATTCCTTAGTTTAAAAGGTAATTCTTTTACGGGGCCAATCCCTTCTTCAGTTAGTATGCTTCAGAAGTTGGAGAGGTTATATATGGATTCCAATAATTTACAAGGAAACATTCCAATGGAAATTGGGCAGCTAAAGAGCTTAGGTCTTTTATATCTTTTTGGAAACAATTTGTCTGGAAAAATCCCTGATTTTGTGGCCAACCACCAAAAATTAAGATATTTAGATCTTAATCATAACCAGTTATCAGGAAACATACCTGCAAGTGTAGGGAAATGTGTGAACTTACTAGAGCTAGATCTATCGTACAACAAGCTTAGTGGGCACATACCTCCAGAGGTTTCAGGCCTTGCAAATTTAGCCTTCTATTTCAACTTGTCAAACAATTTATTACATGGCCATTTGCCTTTAGAACTAGGAAAGTTCAATAAGCTTCAAGCTATAGATATTTCTTCAAATCAAATAACTGGCTACATTCCAAGTAGCCTTGGAAGCTGCCAAGAAGTAGAATATCTGAATCTTTCTCATAATGCACTTGAAGGTCCAATTCCAGTGTCAATCAATGAACTTCTAAGTCTTCAAGACCTAGATCTCTCCTCCAACAATTTGTCAGGGGGAATACCCGTATCACTAGCAAATCTCACATTGCTCCACCACTTGAATTTTTCTTTCAACAAGCTATCAGGAGAAGTCCCTAAAGGTGGAGTTTTCAAAAAGATTGGTGCCACAGCATTTATGGGAAATCTTGGTCTATGTGGACCTTGGGTAAATCTACCACCATGCTATGCTCATAAACATAAAAGTGTTTCGAATCTCAAAAGAGTTATCATACCTGTTGTTGTTGTAGCAATTGTTGTATTGTGTTTGTTTCTTGCAATCTTGTGGAGACGGAATTGCAGGAGAAATATTCAGAGAGAGATTGGTCCATCATTAAATGTGGGGCATCGAAGAATCTCCTATGCAGAGCTCGCCATTGCAACAAATGAATTTAGTGATGCAAACTTGTTAGGAATTGGTAGTTTTGGAAAAGTGTACAAAGGGATTTTGAATGATGGCACAATGGTTGCTGTCAAGCTTCTCAATCTACAAAATGAAGGGGCTCAAAAGAGTTTCGATAAAGAGTGCAAAGTTTTGGGTAGAGTTAGACACCGAAATTTGATTCGGGTCATAACTTGTTATTCAGATCTCCAAATCAAAGCTTTGATATTTCCATTAATGCCAAATGGAAGCTTAGAAAAGTGGTTATATCCCGATGATGGAGAACAAAGTGGTTTGAATTTGATTCAAAGGTTGAATATAGCAATAGATGTCGCCCAAGGCATGACATATCTCCATCACCATTGTTTTGTGCAAGTGATTCATTGTGATTTGAAACCCAACAATGTGTTGTTGGGTGAAGATATGACTGCATATTTAATAGACTTTGGCATTGCTACTCTATGTTTTGCAAATAATGAAGATGGGGATATCACTTCCACAAATGCACTCAAAGGATCTACAGGCTACATTCCTCCAGGTATTTACTTAAACTACATACCATATTTTAATTAATCTTGTGATTTTTTTTCTAAATCTTTATTAACCATTGTGAATTAAAAACCTTAAGATGATGATCTATGAATGCAGAATATGGAGTGGGTGGACAAGTCACAACAAATGGTGATGTTTATAGTTATGGAATAGTGCTATTGGAAATGCTCACTGGAAAGAAGCCCACCCATGACATGTTTGTGGAAGGAATGAACTTGCAAAAATGGGTGGGTAGCAGTTTTTCAAACCGACTAATGGATGTGGTGGACTTGGGTTTACTAAGGAGGACGGGTAGTTGTACTGAGGAAGATAATAATCTCAATTGTCTTAGTTCATTAATAAATGTGGGATTGCTTTGCACAAATGAATCTCCTAAAGGACGTCCTACTATGATGGTCATTCTAGATATGCTGCAAAACATCAGAGACACTCTTTTGAGCCCTGGTGCCATTCCCAAATTGCAATCAAATATAACACATTTATTGGGTAGTACAAGCACTACTCTCAACAACATTTGTGAAGATCAAAGTTCTTCAACATATTAGTCTATTGTAATAAACTTGTAGTGGTGTAGGTAAGCCATGAAATAAATGGAATCTTATTTCCATTTCCTTCTTCGTACATAAATTGTTGTTGTTAATTACATGTCATTCCCAAATTCCAATAAAATATAACACATTTGCTGGGTAGTACATGCACTATTCTCAACAACATTTGTGAAGGTCAAAGTTCTTGAACATCTTAGTCTATTGTAACAAACTGGTAGTTGTGTAGCTAAACCATGAAGTAATTTGAATCTTATATCTCTTTTTTTACTGTGCATAAATCGTTGTTGTTAATTACATGCAAACATGAACAACAAAGTTAGATCCACTATGAATGCATCCCGTCTAGTTGTATTTTTGTTTTTGGTTAAAAAAATTTGACTTTTAATTTTAAAATTTTGAAAAAAATAAATATGAAACTGAATATTTTGAAAATTACACATTAATTTTTAAATTTTTAAAATTTAAATTTCTATTTTCTGATTGATTAATTTATATTAAATAATTAATTTTATGTAATTTAAAATTGAAGCTTCAGGATTTTTTTTATTTAAAAATAATATGTATATGTATATAAATAACAATACACCTATCAAATCTGAATATTTTCATATGATTTTCTATATACAAAGAACTCGACCTCTGACTAACGATTTGTGTCATTAATTGTCCGCTACTGGCACTGTAGAGAGATACACACACAAACCAATTGATTGCTTGAAGAAATTAATGCTATGTAACAGATCTCAGATCTCATTTATGACATAGGAGGTATGGACTGTGAAGGAGATTTGGTTCTCCTTAATTGCCTGTGTGTGGTTTCAATGTTTTTCGCCACTATTATGGCAGGGACGAGGCCATGGACAGCCGTAGGGGCACCAGGACTGGTGTTGTAACTGAATCTTGTAAGCCTGAAATTTCAAAACTTCTCTTAGACAAACTTGTATTAAAAAAAAATTCACTTGCAAAAACCTGCTTGTCAGCTTAATATAAACCTGCACTTGCAAAAAGATCTTTTATTCCTTATCAAATGTGTAGTCTGTCCAACTGTAGGTTGTCAATATTTCTGGTCATTTCAAATTGGGTCGGTATACTTCTATTGAAGCTGTAGGTACAGTTGTAGAGACTGCTTTGTTGACTGAGATTTCAAACAAGGATCATAACATTATTGATGAACTTCATGTCATGGAAAATGAAGCATTTTAAAAAAACGCAGATTTATTCAGACAGCGAGTTTTAAATGAACATTCTGAACAAATGGAGTAGGAATTTAAAAACCCGCGACATGGGTTTTTTTTGCAGAGCGATCCCAATTGTCTTCATACCGGGCAGATTCGAAAAATTGCACACCATTTGAGGGATTTTGCTGGTTCTTCCAAGAGGCGATACAGAAGCCAAACGTAAAGTGATTTGGAAATGAAGCCAGAAAAGGATTTCGATGCTAAAAGGAAAACCTCATGGGAATAAGCATATTTTCGATCTCACCTTTATTTTCCGCGGCAATGCATGCTACAGGTGACATATAAAAAAATTGCAGACTTTCTCCATTAAAATATGGGAGACCACCCATTTCATTTGCCAAGGCCGCGAATTGAACAGAGGCAGGGAATTTTATTTTTATATACTTCTAGTTCTCTGTCGAAAACCATCATGATCAACTCAAGGAGATGACAATTGAGTGGGTGTTCCATTTCCTCTTCTAATCCTAAAATCTGCCAGAGTGTGTTTCTTCCGTAATACCATAAAATCCAGAGATCTTGGGACTCTGTTTGAAGCCAAAATTGTCTGCTCAACAATACTCTTTCAATGTTAATATTCAAGTCGGTCTTGCGGAATTTGGGCAATTGTTACATAAGATGCTACAGGTTGTAAAGCCTTCCTCGAACTATGATCACAATGCATGTACATTTTTTTTTGGGAGAGGATGAGGTTTCAAAGATGAAGATGTAACAAAAATGGTGATTGTTGTTAAATGTGAAGTCGAATTGAAATTTTCTGCGTCACTTTGCTGTGCTTACGCCGAAAGTTATGGCTGTTTGCAGCCGAACCTACTACACATAAATTTTACATCTAGCTAAGTCTTATTCTTATTCTTATCAGCTCTATGCTCATCTATAAAGCAAGCCATGTGCTCATCTATAAAGCAAGCCCAAGGCCAGGCCTTTCAGTAATGAAAAACTTATATTGTGTGTTCTCCATTCTTATTTGTGATCTCTGTCTTGTTCTCCATTTGTCTGTGCTCCTCTGCTGTGTCTCTCTGTGCTTCTACCTCTGATCTCATCAACTGGTATCAGAGCTAACATAATGGCTGTGAGGGATCGAACCCTGTCCACAAAACTTTCTGTCTGCTGGCTTCCACAGGGTAATTCCCGGTATTCTTCTAATTTCACCCACCTGTAAGGAACAGTTGACACCCCTCTTTCCAATTCAGGGAAGGGATGTACCTCTGGTCTCGGATGTCGCTGTCTACAAATTTGGTGTGATTCTGTCCTGGAAACTTTTCCATCACGGGGAACAAAAGCCTGCAATATTTTTTCGGCAACGAGGGCGCAGAGTCCACCAAGTGTCAGAGGCTATTCGCAATGGCTCCTGGCCGAGCATTGGGAATTAGGGACCGCAGACGCCTGTGAAGAGCTGGAATAAGATTGTTTATTAGAGAGTCGTTCATGATAATGAAATGTTCGAGGGCCATTGATTTGGAACGCGAAATTGAGGCGACAAGCCTTAAATTTTAGAGCTCGAGCACAAATGATCGGCACCTCGAGAGCCATTTGGATTCCTTTTAAGTTATTGTCGTAAGGGTTCTTTTAACTTGTATTAAGGAAGTGGAAAATGTCGTCAGAAGTTTGGAATTTTAACAAAAAGAAAAGGAAAAATTATTTAAATAAATAAATAAAGGAAAAAAGTCATAGTTTAAATTTATTTTACTCGTGAATTTATCAAGCTCTGAGAGGTATCAAATTTTTTGAGGTGTAAATTTCTTTTTTGAGTTAAAAATTGACGAAAGGTTTGCACCTCGAGAGATTTGATCCCTCTCGGCGTTTATAGATTCGGGGTTAAGAAGGATCTAGACGGGTTTAGTAGTGTGGCCATACAAAATTTGTTGAACATATAATCATTTTGATCATTTTAAGTATGTTAAATATGTCTAATAATAATTTGGTCAATTTAACTTTAACTTTGCTTAGTTACCTCAGTTTTTTGAGATGAGAGAGACTTTTAGTAACTTGAATGATAAAATAAAAATTTAAAGTGCAAAGTGACAATGTAACAATGTTGAATCATAGAAAATGTGAATAATAAGAATATAGTGAATTACAAACAATCTTCATTTTTTATCAATCTGAAACTATTTTCTTTTACTATTCTTATTGTCACACCTATTAGTTATTCTCTATTACTGCGTTTGAATGCAAAGTGATTAACAATGTTGAATGATGGAAAATGAAAATAATAAGAATGTAGCCAATTACAAATAGTTTACAGTTTTAAGAAGAAGACATTTCAGGTAAGTGAACATTTTATGTAGGATGAAAAATCAAGTATTGTGTTTATCGTTGAATTGTTGTAACAAAGAAGTCAATTCACGCCATGAATAATGTTTATGTGCACACACAATGAGAGAGAGTTTGTATGTTTTTGGGGTGAGATAGAGATATAGATGGAGGGGGGGAGAGAAGGAAGAAGAGAGAGGCAAATACAGGGAGGGATGAAGAGATATAGATATGGAGAGAGTGTGTGTATGTTTGGGGGGTGAGATAAAGAGATAAAGGAGAGGCAATGGGAGATATAGATATAGATGGAGGGGGAAGAGACGTGCTTACACTGAAATCAATGCACACTATTAATCTAATTACTTTGAAATTAATGTACATCATACATCTAGTTGCATCAAATCATAAATAAACATCTACACTGAAATCAATGCATCTAGTGCAAACAATCAAATAGGATTAGAAATCAACATCTACACTAAAATCAATGCATCTAGTGCAAGCAATCAAAGAGGATTATGAAATCAATATCTACATTGAAACCAATGCATCTAGTGCAATGAATCAAATAGGAGTAGAAATCAACATCATCACTCAAATTAATGCATCTAGTGTAAGGTATTAAATAGGATTAGAAATCGACATCTACATTGAAATCAATGCATCTAGTGCAAGCGATCATATAGGATTATAAATCAATATCTACACTAAAACCAATGCATCCAGTGCAAGTAATCGAATAGGAGTAGAAATCAACATCTACATTGAAATCAATGCATTTAGTATAAGGTATTAAATAGGATTAGAAATCGACATCTACACTAAAATCAATGCATATAGGGCAAACGATCAAATACGATTAGAAATCAATATCTACATTGAAACCAATGCATCTAGTGCAAGCAATCAAATAGGAGTATAAATCAACATCTACACTGAAATCAATGCAAATTCTATGTCTATCTCCCTCCCTCTCTCCTTCTCTTCCTCCCCCTCCCTCTCTACCCCGTCTCTCTCTCCCCACCTCTCCCTCCCTTTCTTTATCTTTCTCTTCTTCCCTCTCCCCTGCTCCATCTATATCGATATCTCCCTCCATCTCTTTGTATTTGTCTCTCTATCTCAACCCCATAAACACATGTCACGTTATCTCTCTCTCCCTCCCTCCCTTTCTTTGTCTCTCTCTTCTTCCCTCTTGACCCCTCCATTTATATCTCTATCTCCCTTTGTCTCTCCTTCTTTATCTCTCTATATTATTCCGCATACACTCTTTCTCTGTCCATATCTATCTATCTATGTATCTCTCCCTCTTCTTCTCCCTCTCTCTCTCTCTCTCTCTCTCTCTCTCTCTCTCAGCCCCCAAACATACACACTCTCTCTCCATATCTATCTATCTATCTCTATCTCTCTCCCTCCCTCTTCCTCCTCTCTCTCTCTCTTCCCCTTTTAGTTTGCACTCTTGTCTCCTTGATCTCTTTTGGTTGTTACCCTTGGATCTTAGTCCCGTGGGATCTCCTTTATTGACCATTTGGTTCTAGGGTGGTACTACTTGGGAAACCCTAACTTTGGGTGCGTGGTCCCGCTCCTTTGCCCGCACATACTACTCCCTTTCCATTCACTATACCCCCATTCATCATTTCTCCCACCTCGGTCCACATTCCCATTTTGGGTCCACATAGGGTTAGCCTCCCTCTCCCCTTGCTCCCACCTTAATTCAGGCCTAGAATGATGCCACAGAGGTTGAAGCAACTAAAAAAGAAGAAAAAGCATAATTGGCCACATTTAACAGGAAATTGTACCACAAAATGCAAAAGATGGCCAACACAAAAATAGTTAGCACATCGGAAAAAAACAACACATGAGCCCTACCCCATCCATGGCCATCACCCTGGTTCCATAGGCCCTAGATGAGCCTCCTCTATCATTCAGGAACCCATGATTGTCCCAACCCCTGGAGGGCAATGAACCGCCTTGCCTCAAAGGGGGTAATCGCTGCTATATTATACACATCATGCTCTTGTCCTTTGAGCCCCGGACAGTTAATTAAAGAAAATTCATAAAAGGTAAAAGGAATATAAAGAAGGGTGCAAAAATCAAGGTTGGGGCACCTCATGTACCATGACTACTCCCTCCTATACATTATATACCAGGTATGGGCTTCCCCTTATCTAGCTACCCCTATGCCCCATTATGTGGCCCAAGGCTGCCCCTCTCATTCGCTATTCCATATCACCTATTTGTCACTTGCCACCCCCATTAGAAGGATGTACCTTGGACATACTATCCCCTCTAAGGGCTGAAACCATGTAATAAGGTACTTGGCTAACCCCCTTTGGAGCTTGGAGACACTAGCACATGCCAAAGGCCACTACAAAAGGGCATGCCATTATGAAGTGCCCACTTTTCTATCCATGATTTGTAAGCTCTTTTACCTGATTATTCTAATGACTGATTGTATTGGAAGCCTAGGGGATACATCAGATCTTATGCAGGATTGCTGGTGGTTTCCATTTGGGTTTGGCTTCCCTATATGGGATCCTGACCCCCAAAGGTCCACATTGGCACATGTAGGGTGTGCATAGAGATCCATGGGCCTCCATAGCAACAAACAACACTCCACAGATCTTCATGGATGTTCACAGACTACTAACGATCCATTTTTGGGATGATGGTGACATGATTGGTACACTATGCCCAACAACCCCCACAGGAGCCCCACACTCTTGGTAGGTGTCCCAACACTTGTACGATGTTATGGTAGCATTCATTCCACCACTTGGACCATTGTGGAGGATCTACAGGCATCTCTGATTCATATGGAGACCCATGGAGTCATTGATGTGTCTTTAGACCCACTGAGAGCACGACATGTCTTCTACTTGGAAAACAAGGGGCCACCCCCTTGCCCATCATATTATGAGGAATTTATTCCTCAATATGGCACTTCAAGATGTTATTGAGCCTTTGGAGGGCCCTACGACATGCACACATCATTATTTGGCCCCTTGTGTTGGGCATGGAATCCCCCCACAGCATGTTTTGGGGCTCAAAGCCCAAGTTTTGAGGAATATTATTGTAAAGCTCCGCAAATTGTGGGTGCGGAGCGCGGATTGTATGTTAGAGTCATAGGGTCGTCCGCCCTAAGTTTTGAATGTAGTGTCGGCCTACCCATGGTCCGCAAACCATGGGATTGTATAAATAGAGCGAGGCTCTAAGTTGTAAAGTAGAGAAGAAAATAAGAATTGAATGAATGGATGGAATCTGATGGTTAGCGAAGTGTAGAGGAAAAGTCTAAGTGTCTTGGGTCGTAGTAGTAGGAAGAGGCTCTGCAGCTGAGTGCGCAGAGGCCTAGTAGAGTCCACAGCTGAGTGCGCGGACCCCTGCAGCTGAGTGCGCAGGGTAGAGTCAAGTCTGTAACTGAAGGAAGAGAATAATAAAGAGAAGTTATGTTACCAATTCTGTGTATCTGTTCTAAGTTATTACATGTTTTATGTTACTTGCAATTATATTGTTTAGTTATTGCGCACACTTGTATTGTGAATATTGTTAAGTATAACTGAAAGCATACAAGTAAGTTAAGTAAATCAACTAATATCAGATGGTGAGTAGGGACTTGGGTAATAACACTGTTCGGCCCCTGAATAGGGCTGCACGAAGGCAGCATCTCAGGCTGCAAGGTACGAGTAAGTGCGCTTAGCGACGTGCGCGCTGGATCAAACTGTGGACCACTTGAAATCATCATACATCCCCAGGGTAAGTGCGCTTAGCGACGTGCGCGCTGGATCAAACCGTGGACCACTTGAAATCATCATACATCCCCAGGGTACGGAAACTTGGTTCTAGCACCCTCCCATACTACTTCGGGTGAGACCTTAGTCTGCACTCCACAGACTGTTGCCGAAAGGGCCAGTAGTACCGAGATTTGTTTGGCTAAATCACTTCTGAACCTGGGTTAGGCCCCACTAAGCCAACAAATGGTTTCGTTGCCGGGACTGGGATCTGCATAAGGGATGTCTGATGTCGTGTCACTAGAATTCGACCACGAAAGAAATTGAAAAGAGTTCGCGGTGCAGGAAAATAGGAATCCGCAAGTATCAAAGGAACAATGGTTAGAGCGCTATGTGTATACGGAAATCCACGAGATTTTCTTTGCATCCTTCCCTTCTGAGTTGTATTAGTGGATCGCAAAGCTAGCAGACATTTAAGGGAGGTGTAGGCTCGACAAACCAATCGTGTGGACTCCGGAATTGGTGTGCAGACTAGATGCATCGGAAGATAAGATCGCACGCGCTATGGACCATTGGCTTGATCGGATTATAGGAGGGTTCATCACTGAGTTCGCGATAGACACATCAATCAGCTACATCGAGGCAGAATGACGTTTCCTCAAAGGACTGCGAGGTAAGTACATTAAATCTTTGAATACCTGGATTAAAATGCTACTGTGCGAAAAGTGGGTTATGCGAATAAATTAAGGTTTGGGACTACGCAAAGTGGGAAGATCTACAGAAATGGAAGTAGCAAAGAATTAGAGACTAGTCCCTTGATTTCACCCTCGCGAGAGAGTGAGGAGGAGCTCGCGAAAGTTTCTCCAAGAAGCGCGATCAGTCTGATAAGGCAGCGAATTCCACGCATACCACCCCCACCTACACCACCACCGGTTTTACCATCATCACTTCCATCTCCACCCACACCACCTCCGCCGCCCACCCAGTTCAGTATGGCGACTGCAATAAAATTACCGGTATTCAAAGGAGTAGGAAATGAAGATCCAGACCAATTTTGGTTCATGGTAAAGGTAGTATAGGAAGCGCACGGAGTCGCGGATGACAACATAATGAAGGCAACACTGGTGAGAATGTTGCAGGACCACGCACTGATGTGGTACATTAAAGACTCTAATAACAATCCAAATGCAGGGATCACAGAAATCCAAGCTGTGCTGAATAGGGAGTTTAGCAAGCCAAAATCAGAGACACAATCGATTAGTGGGTTCAAGGAGATCGCGATGCTTCCAGGCGAGACTCCCTGGGAACTGGATCAGAGGTTGAAGGGAATGATTCATGAAGCCAACATGACCTTGACGGATGCATAGCACTGCGCATGGTTTGTAGCATCCCTAACGTCGCATCTGAGGATGGCGCTGTCATAGCAGAAGTTATCCACCCAGGCCGAAGCATTGGAGATTGCAATGAGACTACACGAAACCCCTATACAAGATCCTGGCCTAGGAGTTCAACAAATCCACGCACAACTGAAAAAATTATGTCTGGAAATGCAGAGTCTAAAACAGGATAGGACAACTCGCCCCGAGGTGTGTGAGGAGGTATGGTGCATCAAATGTAAGGGATAGGGACATGACAAAGATCATTGTCTAGGCTTCGCGACCTATTTGGTGGCAGGAGGGCCGATGCCATTAAGACCAGAGGCACAAGCAGGGCCGAGCACGGTGCCTGCATTATGGTGCACGATCTGTCAAATAGGAGGAAAACATGCTACCGACAATTGTCATCTCTTACAGAAGTATACGCAGACGTCCCAACAATTGTTCTATAATTTTTGCAGGTCGGTAGGCCATGATGAGCGCACCTGCAGAAGTTATGAGCTAATGATGGATCAAACCCCTACCTATAGGGTGTAGATTGAAACACGAGCCCTCGACCAAAATGCAGGAATGGTGCGTGCTCGATTTCAGGGGTGCGGCCAAGGTCGACGTGGAATGGACCCAGGAAGAGGTCGCAGACCGCTGATTTGTTACAATTGCGGAGGGTCGCGACACTATGCTCGTGATTGTAAAAATCTGACAAGAGCACCATGTTTATATTTTACTCAGTTCGACCATGAGATAGAGGATTTCCCTACCCTGATAGCGAAGTTGCGCGATAAGGGAATAATCCAGCCTCCCCCAACTCAGAATCTACAAATGATGAGGGCTGAGCCATGCGAAGAGGATCCAAATGTGAACATTGTGCTTCGGAGCAGTATCACAACAAGAGATGACAAAGGTAAGTAGCCTGAAGAAAGTGCGTGGGTTCGCAAGGCTCCTATAAAGGAACCTAAATTTGATTTGGAGTGCGCGAAGGAGACATTCATGGAAGCTAAGAAGAGCTTCACGGAGGCCTCCACTTCGGGTAGTAAGGATCAACTAGAACTAGATATGGATCCTTCAATGCTCACTACCTTTCTGGAGACATGTATGAAGCTGTTGCGTGACAGCAGGGCTGTGAAGGGACTGCAGGAACTTATCACTAGGTGTGCTGGGTCAGGAGAGCCATGCGTAGTACAAAAGCTCGGAAAACATATATCGCGAACAGGAAGGGAAATGAGGTTGACTGCACAAATCGGAGAGTATGAAATGGATCAAGTAATTCTAGATCTAGGATCGGACACGAATGTACTACCAAAGCAGACATGGGAATGCATGGGCAGGCCCATGTTGCAATGGTCTCCTATTCAATTGCAAATGGCGAACCAACAGAAGATCTTACCCATGGGAAGATTGCAAGGAGTAATGGTCGATATTGAAGGCATGAGCACACTGGCGGATTTCGAAGTGATAGATATTGTTGACGATAGCAATCCCTATCCCACGCTACTAGGCATAGATTGGGCCACTGATATGGACGGAGTCATAAACCTGAAGAAGCGCAAAATGGTTTTTGAAAAAAAAGTCACTACACGTAGTAGTACCGCTAGATCCTGCCGAAGGAGTGCGATATACAGAACCGGTGCGCGACGACAATAGTGATGACGATCTCGATTGTATCTACAAGATAACCGCGTGAGAGCAGGATTGAGTGAATCTGACAGCAGATGGTAGGATTTCGTGGGAGTGTGACAACTCCTGCACTTCGGATTTAGACGAGAAAGTAGAACGATGGTAGAACTGGTCATTACGTTGTGTAGCAACAAAGGCAAGGGATCTGCCCATGTATGATGGATTAACATCAGTGGAGGAATTCTTAAACAAATTTGAAAGTGAAGTACCAGAACAACAACAGTTCGATGCTCTGAAATGGGCACTGCGCGCTACGCTCGCAAGGTGGTGGGGTACACACTAGAAGAGTTTCGGGGATTGGCGCAACTGCAGAAAGGTGATGCTTACATGATTTGGAAAACCTCAGCTACGGATGAGAGCCAGTTTTGAGGGGTGAAACAGTTTTCATGCCCACCTTTCTAGATGGATACAGGCGTATGGTAAACAGCCCACACCAATGCACACCGCTCTCCTAATAGAAAACAGGAACAAAACGCAGAAGCAACGAAGACGAAGCGCACCAAGGATTATCAGCAGGGAAGCCTTTGACAAGGTGTGCGAAGTGCTGAACAGGGTCCACCATGTGAAATGCACTGAATGGGACCTGCACGTACCAGCGGTTTGATGGGCCTATAGGACCATGTGCAAAACCCTGACCGCGAGAGAAATTCCAAAGCCGCGGTATGAAGCAGGGGTTGTAATCTCTGAAGAGCATGCGAAGCTGAGTCTGCATGTAACAACAACCATAGATTTGACCATGCGCAAAGCTCGAAACGAAGAAATCACATAGCTATGTGAAGCAGAACATATAAGACTTTAGGAAGAAATCCGAAGGGGAAACTTTAGACTTCGCGAACTTGAAAAGGACCGCGTACGGCTAAGGAAGAAAGGAGTTTTACTGGATGCAGAGGTCACGCGGCTGGAAAACGAAATAAAGGGAGAATTTCTCGTCAACAGACCAAGGACAGCAAGGCAAGGTGCGTATGATCATTCTAACGATTTAGAGGACTATCACCGGGAATTGGTTAGTCTGCTGCCATGGCTAGGACGACATATCACCAAACGCAGTAACCAGGGAAGCACATTGCAAATAGTAGAACACGTGGCGTCGATTGCCACAATGACAGATGAGGATTTTCTGCGTACTATGCTGGAGGGTGGGATGGAGCCCCGCACAGGTGGTGCAACCACCTGAATAGCCATAGGAAGCACAGTCTTAGTGCTCCAGGCAGTTGAAAGGGAGCGCGGGACTATAAATTATTCTGTCTGGGAACTGCGCACTCTAAGAAGTGCGCGCAGGAGCAGAATTTCACAGGGTTCGTGACCACGCATGAAGGGCTGTGCTACCGTGCGGGTTGGCTGGGAAGTGACCGTTGGTATTTCATGACAGGATGTCCGATTTGAGGCCAAATGGAGCAGGCGGTGGGCATTTAAGATGCGATTTATGAGAAAGATTTGGGAAAATATGCCACCAAGAGAGCATTGATGGCCTGGAATTGGGGGGAACGGTCAAATTTGAATTCAAAAGGTGCTATAAAACTCAAAGGGCTAGCCAACAGACAACACTTAGTCATTTGAGAATTGAGCAGTTGAGCAGAGCACAAAGTGTTGAGAGCCGAGCGAGAATAGAGCCCCTGAGTTCGCGAAAGATAACATACAGTGTAGAAATGATGACGACCACTAAGGATGGGTTGGGCATTGAAGAAGGAACCGCCGGCGAGGTCGCGTAGACCCCCATGGTACAAGATGTTCCTGAAGGCACTGGGGTTGTGACAGAAATCCCCAAATCACCACGGACGCCGAGGCCAAAGAAAGACAAGCAGGCAATGGGACCAGTACACATGTCCCCGAGGAATCCGCGGCACAACAACTTATCAATGGAAGAAAAAGGGAAGGCAATCACCATTGAAATAGATGAGGAGGAAGAAGACTTGCAGGCCTGAATTGCCACTACAGAAGAAGAAGAAGACGTGGAGGAAGACATCCAACCATTGCGCTCTGCAGCGAAACTTCCTGCGTATGTCCCTCCGCGGAGAGGGAAGACCAAAATACCGAAGGATCTGGATGCAACGAAGAGTGCACTCCAAACCCCGCTCCTCCCCGATGGAATTTTTTTTGAGGGCTTGCACCTAGGCCACGTGCCCACCATGAAATTTAAAGACTGGGACCTCGCGGACAACGAGAAGATTCTGTACCTAGAGACGGAAAATCTAATGAAGCAGAATATGAAAGGGGCAATGATAACATTAGAGCCGCGAAAATGGCTGCGCAGTGTGGAAAAGGTTGGGTTGCTGCATTTGTTATGGATACCATATTTCCACCGCTCGCCCATCACCATTTTCGTCATCAGGCAGCTGCTCTGCCTGGTGCATGATGGGTATCTATGGCTGGAGGAGCCCATTCCCATCACGACAGACCTCATCCATAGTATTCCCAACTCCCTTGTCAGGGAAAGAACCCCGTGACTATAGCCAGAAAAGGAAGCGATTTGGCTCTCGCGGAAGCCATGAAGGCAAATTATAAACTGGAGAAAAAGAAGAGGGGCTATGTCATCTTCAGCATCAAGGATAAGGGGGTGCGCGTAGCAACTCAACTCCTAGTTGGTAAAGTAATGAGAAAATGCTGTGCCGATGAGGTACCAACACTGGTGGTCACGTTGGCCGAATAGTGCGTGGAGGAGGTCCAGTTCAACTGGGTCGAGTTCCTCTGTGAGGAGTTTTTGTTAAACTGTCGCGAGGCCCAAGAGCAGGGTAAGACCTTCCACTACGCGTGGTTGCTCTTATCAATTTTGCTGGTAGTGGGAGAACTGTCGGAGGATAGTCAGTTCCCGAACATTGATGGAGACTTACTAGAGGCCACGAAGTATGCTTTGCTCTGGACCACCAAGTACGCGAAATGGATTTGCGATACTAAAATTTTCTAGGTGCTCATGGAGGCGAGCATTCGAATGTGGATCAATAGGAGGCCACACCTGTCACCTATGGTGCACAATAGTTTGCAGAGTTTTGCAGACTTTAAGGTGGACATGCACAACATATACATCAGGGCACGAAAGGATCTGGCATAGGAGTGGACAAAGCTACCATTTGTAGCCACTGATGATGCGATCTTTACAGTATTGGAGACATGGCCTCCCGAGTTACGCGCCCTAGATTTGGTGGAGCTAGAGAAAGAAGCAGCACAGAAACAGAAGCATGATGCCGAGTTGCGCATCACCCAACTGGCTGAGAGAAGGTGGAATGAAAAAGCAGAAGCTGAGGTAAGGGCAGTACGCAAAGTGGCACAGAAATTCGTGGAGCAAAAGAAGGCTGCAGAAGCAGTAGCAACAACATAGACAACAGAGGCAGCAACAGAGGAGGGCCAAGCAACGTCCTCAGGATAGGAGCCAGAGGACACTAAAATAGCAGAAGGGAGCGTGGACCCAAGGACCATGTCCACACAACTCAAATGTGTTATCGGGAAATCTAGTGTCTATGCAGAGCTTCTAGTCCCACTAAGGCTGGTAGCTACCTTAGAAACAAACAAACTAAAACCAATTTCATTTTCCTTTATGAGAAGTAGATAAGAGGGGAAAGAAGGAGACCAACCTCTATCTTGCGCTTGGTTCCTTGCTTGATTCCTCTCCCTTCTGATAGATCTTTGCCACTCGCTTCCTTGTCTACCCAGCTTCAAAGAGCACCTGTAGAATCAAAGCAGCATAACACTATCCAAGAATAGAGATCTAATATCATAAACAATATAGGACCAGATATATATTGACCACACAAATGCATATATCATCAATCATACAAGAATGTGGAGGAAAACTTGAATAACTTTATTAATAATCAAGAATAGCAAAGAGGATTACAACCAATTTTTCTAACCTAGGGCTAAGAGACTGCACAGTTGAGGAACCTAAGAGGTCAAAATTAGGGCTTGAAGTTGCCCAATATGCAGTTTAGATAGGAGAACATGTTGGGAGATTGCGTAGTTGATGGGTTTAAGGCCTTAATATTGAGGCTTGGGACTTGAAGTTTCCTAATGTATAGTTTTGGAGGTAGAGAGGCCAAGGGATTGTGTAGTTCAAGAGCTCAAGGATGAGGCTTGATGCTTGATACTGCATGTTTTGGGAAAATTTAGTGTTTCTACAAATGCCTAATCCTCTAGACCTATTGGCTAGTCTAGAAACAACAAACAAAGTAATTCGCTACTTTTCCTATAATTAACAGATAAGAGAAAGAGGAAAATGAACCAACCTGTAACTTTTTCTTTATCCCTCTCTCCTTAGACTAATTTCACTACTCCTTTTCATACTTAACTCGCTTGGAAAGTACCTGCACACAAGCCGAGACAGAAACCCATCAAAACATAAAATAACGATCTGTTAACTAAACATATCATAGAATCCAGAATATGATATACATCATATGAACAATGAATGGAAAAATATTAGAATTATTTATTGATAAAAGGAACGTTTACAACCCATGAATTCTCATGCTTGATTCGATGTCTTCCTTCTAGTTTCAAACCCTTCTCTCCTCATGAAGCAACAATTCGACATCATTACAATACCTTTACTAATCTCATTCAAACAACATTTCCTTAGCTCAAGAAATTCCAACCTAGACCAGCCTTTGAATGCTTGGTCAATTTATAGCTGAATGGAGGAGGTTAAGCCATTAATGGCCCTCATGAATTCTCTGCCAAATTTGCGAAGTGGTTCCATGGAGGAAGGGATAATGGATTGAGGTTCATTCATCTTCTTCCTCATCCAAATGCGAGCTCAACCAACCTAGAAACTTCCAGAAGTATCCATTGGATGAGGAATCCAATGGATTCATTTAAAAAATTTGATGAATCTCGCTCAGCACAGGTGAAACAAAGGCTAAGTGCACTGTAGTGCACCCAGACAATGCAATTCCTGCATTGCAATGCGGCCTCATATAAGGCTACCTGCGCTAATCTCCTTAGGGGAATTTTTTGGATGAATGGTGTCATGGAAACTCTTGGGAGGCAAGCATGATGTAGGTTGACCTCATTAGGCAATGAAACAACTGAATTAGGGATTGATGGACCCTAATAATACGGATCTGGAAATCAGGATTGATGTGCCCAAATTGACCTGTAATAGTTGGCCCCTAAAGCATGAATTCAAAAATAAACATGTCGAGTGAGTTGCTTTAACATTTGGAGAGAAGGTTTCGAAGTGGAAGGTGACCCACATCAGTTACAATACAAATATCATGATAATTTGATTTTTCTCACGAACTAGCTGAGGGAAGGCATACCCATGCTCCGCTTATAAACTTTCGTTACATGTACAAATATAGTCATCTACAAATGTAGGCCCATGAATGGATGACCATGAATGTAAGACCATTCTTACATTTGATATAGTACTCCTGAAAATATATCGCAGCCCGGATGGATGAAACTAGATCCGGGGTCTTCAATCTCGTTCAATATATACTCAATGTACAAGTCTAACAATGTGAATAGATGATCTGAAGTCGAACATGGAGAGACATTATCTGATTACCTGTCAATGGCGCAAGCCATTAACATACATGAGAGGAATCACCGATAATGTTAATGATCCTCAAAGTACTGTAGTACATTTTGCAAGGTGTGAATAAATTATTTGATGTCGAACACCATATAACGTATTTCAGTCGAATGCCAATAATTTCAACCTATTGCCGGAAGCGAGAAACCTGCCATTGATGTATGCAAGCCTCAAGGTACTGAAGGGGTGTTTCTAAGTCAACATCTTAGATGATGTGTTGATGTCGACAAGAAGCGACTCGTCACAGGAGGGCCTTGATGTATCCCACATCAATGACATGAAATGAGGTAAGTGATTTTGGAGATGAAACATCGATTGACGACACAAGGTTCAGGAATGGCAGGCATGAAAATGAAGGTTTACTGTATTGTAAAGGATGAATTTTTGAACTGAATGAATTCTCTTGAATATATCGATGACACTGAAGTGAATTGGTAGCATTGACCCAAAACAAAGTGATGGATGGTATGATAGACCAATAGTGTGATAACCATCAAGCTGAATGACCCAACCCACATAGTCATGGTGATGAGGTGAAAGTGTCATGTTCAAGGGCGACCTGCTACCATAAAGTTTTCTCGGCTTTTTACAATTTTCCCTAGTAATTTCTTACCAGTACCTCTTTATTTTTATCAATCTTGAGGAGGATAACATATGCTTGTTGTATAATTCCACCCTCAGGTGAATCCATCGCTATTTGATGTTTTAACTAGTCTAGCGAAGGTGAAACTCGGTCTTGTCTAGATGGAAAAGTTTGTTGCTATTTAATGTTTTTAATGAGTTTAACAACAAAGATAACTCGATCCTTTTCATATTTAGAGAGTCTAAAAAGGGACTAAAAGGAGACTCCACAAGTTCTTTTTTGTAGATTTGTCTTTCAAGTCTGAAAAAGCATAAAATAATACAAGAGAGAACCTATTGATCATGTTTGACCAACAAATACCTTTTTTGTAGTTAATATATCTCAGCCTGAAGAAGGATTAAAACTATACTGAGTAGATATCGATTCTAATCCGTTAACAAGCTAGAAACGACAAGCGCTCGACAATATTTTCATGTTTATAGAGTCTGAAAAGAGCTTAAAGAGGACTCCAATTTGAGGAACGAGTGGTGTCTAGGATAGCAACTGGTTCTGGTGATGTTGGACGTTCTCAAAACATGTTGATTTATGTGAAGAGTCTGGCTAATAAGACCACTCATTGCAATTATTCCTCAAAAAAGGGTAAAACAACCAAGTGAAAGCATATGATCGGCCAAAGGGATGGTGGCGATGGGATGAAAAAAACCAAGGCTCATTTGACGAAAAAGGTTGACAGAATGGAAATCACTAGGGCTAAAAATGGAAATGGGTTCATTTTTACACAAGCTTGAACCATAGGGAACTATGCATGGGTTCAATTTCATGTTTACACAAGCTTGAAATGAAAAACTATGCTTGGATTTAGTTTCATTTTTATACAAGATCGAAATGAAAAACTATGCTTGAGATTGGTTTACTTGCCCCCAGCATGATGAAAGGGAGAGTCTTTCGTAACCAGATGGAAGTCATTGCGGTAAAGCAGAACGGTTATCCAACACCTTTTGGCATTGTCCAGATAGTGACAAAGGTGAATGGGGTGATTCCATTCACATAAACTACAGGGAAACTTAACTTTACGATTAGGTGCATGCCCCCAAGCTTCATTACATTTACCTAAGTAGCCTACTCGCGGCTATGAGGTAGATGGAATGAAGGTTCTTTTACAAGATCAAGTGAAAGACTTGATTGGGATTTAACGAGATCTACTCAAAGACTTGACTTGGAACTTTGCTCCAGGGGACCATGTTTCATTTTTTAATGAGCTTGACACAAGACAATGAACTCTGCTCAGATTCCTTGTTTCATTTTTCAAAGAGGTTGACACAAGACAATGAACTATCCTCGGATTCATTGATCACAACTCATAAGAGGTCATGAAGGAAAGATCTGGTTCCAATGCCCCAGTACATGTTGTACAACATCATTGAATTGATCGTCAGTTGATGTAGGTATGGAACAGGTTGCCACATAATTAACCCATGGTGGAGATGATACCATTGGTACAAAAGGACCATTTAGGGAATATGGTTGACTAGGAGCCATATTGGGACCGGGAAATGAAAGCTGGTAAACAGTGACAATTCTTCCTTCATGCAGGAAACAAATCACTCAAAAGAGTGTTGAAACAATAGCTCCCATGTCATAAACATAGTCACACCCAAGAAGTAAATTTTAATCTAACGGGTTTGGGACTACCATCACATTCAGATAAATGATTTTTCCTCCCAAAGTAATAGGTAACTGTGGAAGGATCCCTAATGGTTGACTATTTCCTCTATTAAAACCCAACAGATTCTGGGTAAGAGGCACAAGCAGTGGCGAACCAAGAGCTTGCTAAGCAATTGAGGAAAGGATACTCACAGACACACCTTCATCTCTAATAGAGCCTGATACAATCATGTTACAAACTTGTACTATGATCTAGAAAGGCACATAAGAAGGAAGTCAAAATCTTGCCAGTTGATTCCAATCAAAGGAAGTGACTAGACTGCTTGGAGGGGGTACCATAGAAATGGGAGGATTAACCCCTTGAGTTACGAGAATGGGAGGATTTTCCTCCTGCCTTGATGGAACAAGAGGATTGCCCGCAAGCTCATTTGAATATGAAGAAACAAAAAGAACTTGAGTGGTATCATTTTCACTCTCTTCGGGAAAGGTACAATTAGTTGAAGGTGAAATTGGGTCAACTGTTACCTCAACCTGTTGACTTAGGTCGGATATAGACTCATAAGATTCACTTTTAGAGAGAGTGGTTTCAACTGAATGTTGATTTTGGTTAGTCAATTCATCAACAAGTGAAGGATTTAAGGAGAGTTTCCTATAACCACATGGAAGGTTATCCAACTCTTTTTTGGCTTCGTCCAGATAGGGACAAAGGTGAATGGGGTGATTCCCTTCACATAACCTACAGGGAAACTTGACTTTTCCCATCTTTCCATGAACTTTATGACCACTAGTTGATGGTGTGTCACCAACATGAACTCGAGAAGTTGATGACACAGGATGATGTGAACGAGAAGACCATTCTTCTAAGATATGAGGAATATCAGGACAATTTCGAAGAAGATGGTATCCTACACAAAGCTTGCATGGATATCGAACTTTGTGAGGCTTGATGGACAATTTCTCATCTGAAGTTGCATTCAAAGCAATGGTTGCTTGGTTGGAACTCTACCGAATTTTCTTCTTCTTCTTAGCCATCTGGTTACTAGTGCAATACTTTCACCAGGTGAAGAGGAAGAAGAAACAATCGAGGAAGAAGGCAAAGGGTCAACTTTAGGATCAACTGGAGGTTGATTTTGTCCAGTTGGAGGTGTACTCGTTTGCAGAGAAATCACGACAATTTGAACCAAGGAGGTTGAAAACAACCATACTGGCAAGCCAATGGTAAATCCCGGAAGGGACAATGTAGCCATATATGGAGCAACAATATTTCTAAATGGAGGAAAAGGACTAGGATTCCCATCAAAAGGAATTCCTTAATCGGTGGACTCCAGATTTTTCGCCATATTTTTCAACCTAAGATCAACTAAGGAGCGAGTGTGGAGGATGTTATCCATGGTCAATTAATTTTTACATAGGGTGTAACACAACTTCTCTTTTTCATTTTTAAAGAGTCAAGAAAAAACAAAAGACTACTCTAGTTGCTTTCGATGTTTAATGAGCCTGAAAGGACAAGTGCTCAGATGATCCTTTTCTTTTAAGGAGTTGAAAAGGAATGAAAGTGACTACTCTGGAGATTCTAGACAAAAGAGTTTACCAAACTAATCACAAAACTACAACATACACCTTGGTGATAAATGAAGGAGAAATTACGAAGGGTTTAACATACGACAATCAATCTTCCCGAATGATGTGTTTGGTGCATTGCGATCGGTAAGGTGGTAGACTCAGCTTCCTAGGGATAAAGGATTTCAACTATTGAAGTCTCCCACTATATACTTGACGGTGCAGGGAGCACAAGTCCGTACTAGCACTTATTGAATCAGAGAGGAGGAATCGCCCAACCTCAAAGAAAGCAAAAACCACTAGGTTTTAAGATGCCAGAACACATCTCTAGCCTAGACCTCTAGATGTTTTCATTAAGTTCAAATTCGTTATTAGGTTAATTCAGATAAATTTTAAGTTGATCTTCTTTAGAATTTTCCTTTCAAGGTTCACCACGTGATGTTTTCCGAAATTCCTAAGAATGCAACTAGAATGAGAATCACTCTTTCCATTTAATTTCAATAATGAAAATCCTAGCTATGAGGGATAGAGAATACAAGTACTTTTTGAACAAGCAACAAAGAGCACAAACTAGATGATATTCCCTAAACCATTCCTTTCAAGAATTCACAAACTTTAATATGCACAATGCATGTTTTTCTTTTCAGTTTCTCTTAATGTGAATGATGCAATAAGAAAAACCAATGCACAAATGATTCAGAACTCTTTTCATAAAAAAAATTGACGATTTGTGACAATTTCTTTTAAAGAGAAAGGAAGGCTGTATGACACTTTCGAATTTAAAGAAATGAAGATTTTTGACACTTTAAATGAAAATACAAATCAAATGCACAAATTAATCAATAGATTATTTATGAAGGAATACTTTACGAAACTTCATTTTTTCGAAGAAAATGACGATTTTGCGAAACTTTTCTATCGACAAAACAATTGAACAACTATATTCTAACTTTGACTATAGAATGATAATGACAAAGAAAACATTAAAGAAACATTAATCAATCCAATCAAAGTAGGGCTAATTGGCTAAGAAGATGAAAATACTATTTTCAGAGATAAGACATCATTGATTTTCAGCAAGCAAGAAATCAGAAGAATTTTGGAAAAAAATCAATCCAAAGGTGGGAATTTAACCTAAGGTTGATCAGCACAAGTCACAAAGGAGCTAATTGCGCTGCAGAGCATTGGCTCTCACTAAATACTGTGCTAATTTCAAAACTGATTAGTGCAGGTCAAAGAGGGCCAATATGAATTGATCAATGCAGGCCAAAGAGGGAAAAATTGCACTGATTAAAATATTCCTTTGTTAATCAGTGCAGGTCAATGAAGGCCTAAGTGCGCTGCAACACACTATCTCTAAGGCTAGACTGCACTGATTCCTGTGCGACCACTCAAGAGTCATCTAACCTCAAATTTTAACCAAAATTCAATGTAAAAGGCTAAATTACAACAAGTAAAGTATGTCAAGGTGTCTTAAGAGGTTGATAAGCTACTAAAAGGGTTAAAACGATCCCCAATATGGTCGCCAATTTGTTTTGGGCAAATTTAGTGTTTCTACAAATGCATAACCATCTAGACCTAGTAGCTGGTCTAGAAATAACAAACAAAGTAATTTGCTGCTTTTACTATAATTAACAGATAAGAGAAGGAGGAAAAGGAACCAACCTGTAACTTTCGCTTGCTCCCTCTCTCCTTTGACCGATTTCGCCACTCCTTTCCATACTTAACTCACTTGGAAAGTAATTGCACAAAAGCCGAGATAGAAACCCATCAAAGCATACAATAACGATCTGTTAACTAAACATATCATAGAATCCAGAATTCGATATACATCATATGAACACATGAAAATGCTTGCAAAAGAGGATATAGTGGAATCTTGAGGTAGGAGGGATTGGTGTTATGCTACAAGTCAAGGAAACTGAATGAGCATGAGAAAAGCTATGTGTTTCATGATATTGAGGTGGTATCAATCATCTTGATGAGTGATCATAGCAGATTAAGATACTTGATTGACCAACCTAATATGAATGCTAGGAAAGCTAGGTAGATAGTTATAAGTAGTGAATTTGACTTTGGAATTAGGTACATTAAGGGTAAAGAGAATAAGGTTTTAGATGCTTTTAGTAGATGAAGTGCAGGGAAATCACATAGAAACTATGAGTTCATATGGGACATATTTATAGGATCGAATCATATAGGTAGGACAATAGGATGACAAGTACATGGAGCTTAAGCACATATTATAGCAGCAGGTTATAGGTGAACAAGATGTATACTATCGTCTCACGACATATGGTTTGGTGAGATTTAGGGACAGGATCTATGTGCCAGATAATAGCGAGCTCAAGAAGCTTATCTTGCAGGAATTTCATGTAAAACTATATTTAGGTCACCCGAGATATCAAAAAACATTGACAATAATTAAGAAGCTCTACCATTGGTTGAATATGATGAAAGATGTGGTTGAGCTCATTGCAAGGTGCTTGGGTTGTCAACAGGTAAAGGCAGAGTGCAAGCATCCGGGTGATTTACTATAACTGATTCCAATTCCAAAGTGGAAATGGGAGGTCATTTCCATGGATTTCATCACAGGTTTTATGAGGACATATAGAAAACATGATTCTATCATGGTTGTGGTTGACAGGTTAACCATGGTAGCTCACTTCATAATGGTCAAGCCTACTTATTCAATAAGTGAGGTAGCACAATTCTTCACCAGGGAGATAGTGAGATTACTAAGAAGATTCCTAATAAGATTGTATCTATCAGAGATGCCAATTTCACTTCAATATTTTAGAAGGATTTATTTGCAGGTTTGGGTACAAAGTTGGCATTTAGCACAACTTATCATCCATAGACATATGGATAAAAATAGAGAGTTAACAGGATTCTGGAGGACATGTTGAGAATATATGTTATTAATTAGTAGCGAAAGTGAGAAGAGTATCTTCCACTGGTTGAGTTTGCTTACAACAATGGTTATCAGGAGTCACCAAGGATGAGTTTGTTTGAGGCACTTTATGGGAAGGTTTTTAATATTCCCATCATATGGAGTGATCCAGTGAATAGGGTATTGATTAAACTGACATGTTGGAATTGATGGAACATGAAATGCAGGTCATCAAGAAGAATTTGGGGGGTTTGCAAGGGGGTTGTAGGCCCCCTACACGGGGTCTGGGTCAATGCCCTGAGATTTTTTTTGGGCCCTATATTAGGTGGATGGACCTACCTATGGTTTTGTGCAATGGTTTTGCAGATGGTCTTGGGCATGATGGTTTTCTGCCCATGGTATCTTGTAGATACGTTCAAGGGAACTACGATTATGTTCTAATCTAGGGTTAATGGATTGAGGTTTATGAATGCACATGTATATATATGTGTTGTAACATTGAAAGAAACTAATGAAAAATCAATTTGGTAGTCCTTGTTTTGGGGTCCAGCGGAAATATCTGTGTATTTATTTTGTATTTCTCGCCATTGTATATTTTCTATGTTTTAAGAATTCATTTGCAGGTAATTTATGTATAGGGTTAAAACATACAGGATAAATAGAAGAGTTATGTAGATCAACACATGGAATTTAAGGAGTTTCAGGTTTAGGAGCATGTGTACTTATGCATTAAGCCCAAGAAGAGCTCCTTAAGGATTGGGTCATGTGCGAAATCGGCACCTCGGTATTGCAGGCCTTTCGAGATCCTTGAGAGGATTGGACCAGTGACCTACAAACTTGCATTGCCTTTGACAATGAAAGTACATGATGTTTTCCATGTTTCATTGCTTAAGAGATATGTGAAAGATGTTGATCATGTGATTAATTGGTCTGTTTTACAAGTGGAATCAGAAGGAGAATTCCAGCTAGAACCTTGGTGCATTTTGCAACAAACTATGCTCATGCTTCAAAATCGAGAAATTGAGCCTGTTAAAGTGTAGTGAAAGCACTTTGGGCTCGATGAAGCTACATGGGATATGACTAATCAGATGTGGGCTATGTATCCTTCATTTTTTTTCCAGCTAAGGTAAGGGAGTTTTGGTATATGTTTATAGTTATGTATGGTTGTTATTGTAAATACCGCAATGAGTTATGTTATAAAGCTCCAATAAGCAATATGGTTGTTATGTTGTCATGTTTTTCATGTTATGTTGTCATGTTTTTCAAGTGGAATCAGAAGGAGAATTCCAGCTATAACCTTGGTGCATTTTGCAACAAAATATGCTCATGCTTCAAAATCAAGAAATCGAGCATGTTAAAGTGTAGTGGAAGCACTTTGGGCTCGATGAAGCTACATGGAATATGACTAATCAGATGTGGGCTATGTATCCTTCATAGTTTTCCAGCGAAGGTAAGGGAGTTTTGGTATATGTTGATAGTTATGTATGGTTTTTATTGTAAATAACGCAATGAGTTATGTTATAAAGCTCCAATAAGCAATATGGTTGTTATGTTGTCATGTTTTTCATGTTGGATGTTCTTTTCACCTAGTTGTTCATTGCAAATACTACATAGAGATAAGTTATAAAGCTCCATGGATAGTCTGTTTTGGTCTTCAATGACTTTTCTAGTTGTAGGTGTCATAGAACACCGAGGATGGTGTTCCCCTGAGGGGGAGGGGTTTGTTATAGCCCTAGGTTAAGAGTTCATGTAATAAATTTAATAAAGGTAAAATAAAACCAAGGTCATGGGACATGTAGGCAAGCTAAATGCTGGGAAAACATCCTGGTGGGTGTTCATTTGGTTTATTATGGCTAAGGGGAAATTGGAAAAGGCTTTGAAAATGCAAAGAGGCATTAATTGGCATTTATTTATGAAAAAATGGAAAATATGAGAAAAGGAAACTGAAGGTAAATAGAGGCCTCAATGATTAAAAGGATTTTGTGTTAGAGGATTTGTATTTATGTCATTTATTTTTCTAGAAAGTTTAATCAAGTTTTGTGTAGTGATATGGAGTCTAGTCCTGAAAAGGTGGCACAAATTTTGTGGTTGCAGGCACAAAACTAGGAAATCGGGACTATAGTCCCTATCTTGCCGGATTAAGCATTCGAATGGAGGCTTAAATTCACATGGATTCATGATTGTGCATGCAGCTAGGAGTTCAGGTCAGTGAAAAAGAAATCTGACTAAAGTTTTGGGAATTTGGAGTGGTGGTTTAGCTCTAGGGGGTCCTGTAGCTCTTGAGGAGGGTCATTAAAGTTTTGGTTTGTTGATTCCAATTCCTTAAATGTACTTAGGAGGTTGAATCATATCATAGTAACTCTTCGTCACATTTTTACCCTCGTAGATCGGTGAACTTGGGTAAATGTGGGAGGAGGTTTTTATAACCACCCTAAATGTGGCTAATGTGCACCAAAGGTTGAAGCCTTTGAGGGCTTCCTTGGGTATATATACTTGAAATTTTACTAGAGCCCTCAGTATGATTACAAAAGTAGTATTTTGTACTTTGTCCCAAAAATGAGTATCAATCTCGTATGCATTATATTATGAGACAGGGTTTCATACATTATTTTATTGTTAATACAATCACTCTCCTTAATCTTGCTATGATATTTCACTCATGTCACAAAATGTAGTTAGTTTTGAAGGTATTTTTTTATGATTAGTTTTTTAATTCTAAACCCTAATAAGTCCATGGGAGCTCTTGAGGCCATTCGTTTTGGATTAAAAAACAACTAGACTTTGTTGGTGCATAAAAATAATATTTTTTGTTATCTATCAGTTTGGTATTTTTGTAACTACTCCTAAAAATAGTTTTTGATTCTCACACCCTGTTACACATTCATTATTAAAGTTTACACAAAAAAAGAAACAATACCCTCGTCTCTTAACTATTCCATATTCTCCTTGTCATGGTTAATTTTAAGCTTCTCATTTTATAGCATGGAACTTGAAAGTAAAATGATACACTGTGCTGGAAAATTGTTTCCTTCAGACAAACGTGTTGTGGTTTTGATGACCCTTATCTCCAAACTTCTATCTTCTTCTACTTATCTGCATTCTTAACCTACATTACAACAAAATGAGTAGTACATGCATATTTAACTTGAGTCTCATTTGTGTTATTTCCTTTTTCTTTGTTACATATGACTGATGGTAAGAAGTTTAGGTATATAATTTATTTTTTAACATTTTTTTTAGTATAACTAATATTATTTCTTGTGAGCAATAAAACTTAACACAACATTACTATTTCTTGGTCTACTACGTCCACTTGCCGAGCAACCTATTCCTCCCTTTTTATTTTCCTTTCCTCTATTTGTTTTGACTCAAACAATTTATTGGTTCACCAAAGAAGAATTCCTAATTTTATTATTTGTGAAATCAATGGCTATCAATTATTGCAGGATGAGTTTCTTTAATATAAATAGGGGCAAAGGTGGAAAGATGGGAAACATAGATTAGAATTTGAGAGTCGGGGGAGACAAAATATTAATAATATCCACTCATTTTGATTCATATTCATAGGATTTGGGGTGCTTGGTGCATACTAACCTGGTCAATCTGTTGAATAATCCTCCTCCTCATCCAAGACATCAAGCACGAAAACTCACAATCCCTTCTGCTTCCAACATGGAAATTCTTGTCCCTCTGAATGTGTCTGCAACCCTTTATGTGTGAAATAATGATGACTAAAAAGATATGGTACCTGAGTGATCCGCCAACCCAATTCAAGGGTGGCCCACCATCTCTTTGCCTCCTCCTAATGCACATGCTTCTCGTCTGCAATCTGTTGCATCACAAATTGTTTTTTCTCCCAATCCAACGTCGCAACCCTCTATACCTGCCAACCAACATCCACACTCTGCTCATCGATCCTACCAACAACATATAATGGATGTTGGTCCTGTTGATCAGCCTCCCAAGCAAGAAATTGTCTCACAACGTGTGACGAATGACGAGAATTAGAAAGCTCACGTAACCTGTTATGATACCTCTCACGATTCATCTTGTTCCGTCACTTCACATTCCTTCCAAGAGGATTATTAGGGGGTGTCAGTCCCTTCTCACAGGTAGGGATAAATCACTATAATCTATTATATTATGGTTTATGTTTAACTATATTTTTTTACTCACAATTTTAATGCACTTTTATGGTGACTATTGTTGAGGATTGTTTCAATTTTGACTAATGCTTTGTCACTATGCACGATAATATAATTTTGATATAAATTTTGGATGGGGAACATGATTGTTACATATATAAATATATATTTATAGAAGTCTTTGGTTATGTCTGGCATATATTTCATGATGATGACACATTTTATACGCTCGAACGAAAAATATGGAGCAACAATGAGTAATGGAGTAACAAGAGTGATGGTTTGGATACAAATCTGATCATGGGATTTTGAATGGGTGAAATTTGATAAATAACAAATGTCTGACCATGGATATGTTTATTTACATGATGCATTTTTATGATGGTTGTCTTGATATTGTGGGATATATTCATATGATTACATAACTCTTTATTTGAACTTTTACACAATAAATATGAAAACAAAATAAGAGGAAAGGGTCTCACCTACCAAGGTCAAAACATTAATTAAAAATTATTTTTGTAGACAACCTTTAGAACTCTCTCCTCTTGTTATCTAATTAACCTAATTAGAAAAAAAATTAAACTGATCTTTTAAGCTTGAAAAACTTCCCAAATTGTTTGGAGCCTCTTTAAAAAAAGGGGATATCTATGAAGGTAAGAGAGGGAACTGTGGAAATAGAGGTACGCTATAAGTTTTTGGTTGTTATTTTTTCACTGATTTCAATTTCTTACAATTCTGAGGCTAATCTTGATGGTAAAAACAACCTTGTTTCATCAACGAGTGACAAAGAACTAGGTGACTCCATTGAAATTCCTAAAAATCTTATCAATATCTTGTATATTTCTAATTCATTTATTTTTGTTTGAATATCCATCTATCTTTTCTAGTACTAACAACTATTTATTTGTAGAAAGTAAGCTACCTGCATCTACACTTGCATGAAGGATCTCATTTCGTTGTCATTCTCGCTTATTTTTCAGATTATTATATATGATAATGTTTACATTGCACTAGTCTGTGACAAGGTTGGTAAACATCTTTCACAAAAGATTTCCTTTTTAGGACTTCAGCTGTACTTTGTTCAATTGAATAAAATCAACCTTTATTCTCTAGTTCTACTGTCTAAATATCTCTTTGTATTTAAGCTGATTTTTATTTAGTAGTTCCTCTTATTGATTTCAATAACTTATGCTTTACAGAACTAAAGGATTTTTAGCCTAATTCTGATTAGCTCACTCCCTTTTCCTTGTGTTTATAACAACTTATGCTCTATAGAACTAAAGGAATTTTAGCCTAAAGTCTAATTAGATCGTTTTCTTATTAGTCTGATTCAAATTTCTCATTTTCTTTTTGCTTGTTTACTACTTTTCAACTATAAACATTGTACTTTTTGTGTATATATTACTGCTTTATTTGCTGATGTAAATATTTTCTTTCTTGTTCCTACATTATAAAATAAAAATATAAAAATTAAAAACACAAATTCCAGATTAATTTTTTAAGCACACTGTGTCACTATCTCATTGCGATAACAAGATTCAAGGTTTTGATTTGTTTAAAGTTTTCTAATCTTAAAGCAATCACCAACACATACTAGGTACCAACAAGACTTGGAGGTAGCTAGTCCATTCAAAGAAGGTACCATGGTCACATTTCCCAACATTTTGTAGGCATTTACTGTGTTATAAGTTAAAAAAAAGAAAAAGTATAGGCCATTGATGTGGAACACTTTAGGTTTGGTGACCTAAATTTTCACAAATATGATTCCATGGGCGTTGTTGCAGATCACTGGAAAAAACTAATATACAAATGGTCTTACACACCAAGCATCGATGAAGAGAAAGGAAATTTCAAGAAATTTTACAATGTTCCAAAATCCTTAGATGCACAAAAGGGAATTGGTATCTCCCAACCTAAAAATGATGTCGAACATACAAATGAGGGATCATCCAAAAGCTAAGATGCACACGGCAAGAAAGAATCTTAGAAGAGAGAAAGGGAGAAAGATACAACAAGGTAAGATAGATAGAAAAAGCTAAAATAAGAACAAGAATCCAAGAAAGAGAATAAAAGGAAGAAAGAGGAAGAAAAAAGGAAGGAGGAGGAAGAAGAAAACAGAATTTGAGAAGAGGAAAGGTAGATACAAGTAAAAGAAAAGAAAAATTAGGAAGAAGCAATAAGAAAGTAAGAAGAATTAGCAAATAAGCATGAAGAATAAATACTTGCAAAATAAATAATTAACATGCAAGCACAAGAAGCAAACAAGGAAAAGGAACAAACTCAAAAGGAAGCATAAGCCATATTGCTCTCCATGGATATTAAGAATTCTATACCACTCACCAGGGGGAAATTTCCACTTGAGGAGATGGGTATCTTCATTGAAGAAGAAAATAAAGTGCTAGATATTTCAAGCTTCATATTCTATTGCAACTCAGATATAATTGTTTAAGAAAAGGTGGAAGTACTTAGCTTGAGAACTAACCAAACTGATCTTAGTGACCACTGAATGAGATATAGTGGTGGATACTATGAAAAATCCTATTGCAATACCTTTTATAGGATTTGTGTTCTCTAGTGCTATAGAGAAGAACAATGAGAATTTGTTGAATTATATTAAGAATTGGAGAAGAACCCAACCAATTCACAATATGAGAATGAGAGGCTTAAGAAAGAGAATCAAACTTTGCCAGACTCAAGTTCCTATGAAGATGACTTCCATGAAACAATACTAGAGGAAATTAGAGTACTAGAAGACAACATGAAACAATTGTACAAAGAGTTGATCAAGCTTCAGAAGGTAGCCTCCTCACTGATGGCCATTTAAAATCAACAAAAGGAAAAAGACACACTATTAAGGGATACTTCGACCGCCATGGAAATAATGTGAGAGTGGGACATAAAATATCCCAATGCACTAATCCACCTACCAATAAAGGATGAAATGGCTAGGGAAAGGGCTTAAGAAAAAATTAGATTGATCATCCAAGCCCACTAGAAGCCGGGGAAATATATGGTCAAGATAGGGAGTGATTATTGACAGTCTCATAGTATGAGTGATTATCGACAATGTTATAGTATGATAGCAATTCTTATCAGGTATGATAAAATAGTCTATATGAAAGAACATAGGGAAGTAAGGCTAGAACAATAAATTCGAAGATAAATATGAGAATTCATAGATGCATTCAGGATGGCCATTGCTCAAAATGATTTACATCCCACCAAAAGAGATAGAGTGGAACACGTGGTAGAACCAACAAAGTTGCATCCAATGCTCTCCATGCTATTCCACTAAGTAGAAGTAGTCATGAAGACAACAGTGTCTGGTTCTTTCGACTGTGAGATTGCATATGAAAGCCTGATATTGAGCCAATTACTATTCATAGTTGTTGATTACAAAACATGACACACTTACCTAGCTCAATAATTGCAATTTCAGACTATACTTTTTTCTATTTTGGAATTATTGCTATGAAATATGTTCATTTTATTGTTTTGAATTTCCAGGTATTTATGTAAATAAAGTAGATTTAGAATTAAAAATGAAATATAAATTCTATGCAAAAGAAGTTGAAAATTAATAAAAGAAGCTGGAAAGTCATGAGGGTATTTGAAAATTCATGGAAGGTGAAAATGCACCTAACTTTGTGTAAATATACCTTCATAGCTAGTTAGAAAAGACTTTTAGTTTTAGACACCTTAGATTACTTTGGAAAGGGAAAGCTTGTAGATTCCTTTTGAAGATCAAGTGATAGTTTTTCATTTCCATTACTGAATCTCTTGGATATTTTGTGTACTTGTGCATTAAATATTTCAGATCCAATATTGAGAAGCTCTTTTGAGCCAAGGAAAGCATTTCTCTCATGCGTCATTGGAAGCTGTTAGATTATTCTTGCTGATATTCAATGATATGTGTTTGCTATTCATGTGTTTATGATTGATGAAATATTTTGTTACTCGGAAACTTATATCTTCGAGTTGTTTTGTGAGTGGTGATTATTTTTTATTTATTGATCTAGTATGAAAATGTATGAAAAGTGGTCCGTGGAAGATCGTAGAGTTCAGTAGGCCAGTGCCTATGTGCTGGTAAAAATATTGGCCAGTACAAGAGCCAGGGGGTTGTAGCTCCCTTCCAAGAGCAACTGGAAAACGAGTTAAGGTTGTAGCCTTTTGTAGGCTGGCACCTACATACTAGTAAATGGATCGGTTAGTACAAGAGCTAAGAGGGTTGTAGCCCTCTGCAGGTTGGAACCTGCATGCTGGTAAAGGACTGCACAAGTACATTGTAAAAGAAGTTTCTTATTAAAGGAAGATAGAAACAAATTGCAGCAGGTGGTTTTCACCCACATTGGGTTTCCACCTTATATCATGGTGTTCATGTGTGCTATTTACGTATGATGATATGTTCTGTTTACTGCACCTGTTGACTGTTCATATGATTAATAATGTTCTGATGCACTCATTGAAGATCAACTAACTGAATCATAAGTTTACTGAATATACGCTAGTTGCATTAAACACAGTCGCGTATATACGTGGGTATCCTTAACTGAAGTAGCGTATATGAATCTTAATATGGAAATGAAAAAGTCCAATCCCCCCTCTTGGTATTATTTCCAACAATTGTTATCAGAGCGAGTCCTTTGGTAGAAGCTTGATCGCTTGAAGGAGATCCATAGAACAATGGGAAATAAAGCGCGTCAAAAGAAGAAAACTCAAAGGAACAATGACAACATTCTATTGAATGGAAGCAAATATTAGATCCTGAATCACCTCAGATTGAAGATGGAAAAGAAAATGAAGCATCAGATAAAATCATAGATCAACAAGATCTACCTAGCAAAAGGGAGAGTGCCCTCAAAGAAGAAATTATCAGCTTAAAAGCTCAGCTGGAATGTGCCTCCAGAGTACGACAAATGCTGCAGGTGCTAAATGAAGAGCAAGAAAATGAGATTCTCAAACTAAGGCAACAAGTGGAAGAAGGAAGAAAGTCCAAAGAAACTTTTGCGAAGCAATGTCTGGAAAAGGAAGAACAACATCAAGTTGAGGTAAATATCATGAAAGGTAAATTAGAAGAAAAAGACAAACTATTACGATTTCAAGCTAGTACTAAGACCTTGGATGATATTCTTAGTAGTCAAAGGTCACCTGCTATCAAAACTGGCCTTGGTTTTTATGAATCTACTAAAGGTGAATCTAGCTCACAAGGTGAGGCAAGGAACTCTAATGAGAAATAAAAAATGATCAACAACGAGATGAGAAGACAACCCCATCAACAACCAAGGAAAGAAATTCTTCAAAGAAAATCTTTTACTCCTCCAATGAATAATGTTGAATGTTATGTATGTCATAATCTTGGACATGTTGCAGCCAGATGCAGAAGTAGAATGGTTTAAGACTGTCAAACAAAAAGATCATTAGGAAGAAGCAATAAGAAAGTAAGAAGAATTAGCAAATAAGCATGAAGAATAAATACTTTCAAAATAAATAATTAACATGCAAGCACAAGAAGCAAACAAGGAAAAGGAACAAACTCAAAAGGAAGCATAAGCCATATTTCTCTCCATGGATATTAAGAATTCTATACCACTCACCAGGGGGAAATTTCCACTTGAGGAGATGGGTATCTTCATTGAAGAAGAAAATAAAGTGCTAGATATTTCAAGCTTCATATTCTATTGCAACTTAGATATAATTGTTTAAGAAAAGGTAGAAGTACTTAGCTTGAGAACTAACCAAACTGATCTTAGTGACCACTGAATGAGATATAGTGGTGGATACTATGAAAAATCCTATTGCAATACCTTTTATAGGATTTGTGTTCTCTAGTGCTATAGAGAAGAACAATGAGAATTTGTTGAATTATATTAAGAATTGGAGAAGAACCCAACCAATTCACAATATGAGAATGAGAGGCTTAAGAAAGAGAATCAAACTTTGCCAGACTCAAGTTCCTATGAAGATGACTTCCACGAAACAATACTAGAGGAAATTAGAGTACTAGAAGACAACATGAAACAATTGTATAAAGAGTTGATCAAGCTTCAGAAGGTAACCTCCTCACTGATGGCCATTTAAAATCAACAAAAGGAAAAAGACACACTATTAAGGGATACTTCGACCGCCATGGAAATAATGTGAGAGTGGGACATAAAATATCCCAATGCACTAATCCACCTACCAATAAAGGATGAAATGGCTAGGGAAAGGGCTTAAGAAAAAAATAGATTGATCATCCAAGCCCACTAGAAGCCGGGGAAATATATGGTCAAGATAGGGAGTGATTATTGACAGTCTCATAGTATGAGTGATTATCGACAATGTTATAGTATGATAGAAATTCTTATCAGGTATGATAAAATAGTCTATATGAAAGAACATAGGGAAGTAAGGCTAGAACAAGAAATTCGAAGATAAATATGAGAATTCATAGATGCATTCAGGATGGCCATTGCTCAAAATGATTTACATCCCACCAAAAGAGATAGAGTGGAACACGTGGTAGAACCAACAAAGTTGCATCCAATGCTCTCCATGCTATTCCACTAAGTAGAAGTAGTCATGAAGACAACAGTGTCTGGTTCTTTCGACTGTGAGATTGCATATGAAAGCCTGATATTGAGCCAATTACTATTCATAGTTGTTGATTACAAAACATGACACACTTACCTAGCTCAATAATTACAATTTCAGACTATACTTTTTTCTATTTTGGAATTATTGCTATGAAATATGTTCATTTTATTGTTTTGAATTTCCAGGTATTTATGTAAATAAAGTAGATTTAGAATTAAAAATGAAATATAAATTCTATGCAAAAGAAGTTGAAAATTAATAAAAGAAGCTGGAAAGTCATGAGGGTATTTGAAAATTCATGGAAGGTGAAAATGCACCTAACTTTGTATAAATATACCTTCATAGCTAGTTAGAAAAGACTTTTAGTTTTAGACACCTTAGATTACTTTGGAAAGGGAAAGCTTGTAGATTCCTTTTGAAGATCAAGTGACAGTTTTTCATTTCCATTACTGAATCTCTTGGATATTTTGTGTACTTGTGCATTAAATATTTCAGCTCCAATATTGAGAAGCTCTTTTGAGCCAAGGAAAGCATTTCTCTCATGCGTCATTGGAAGCTGTTAGATTATTCTTGCTGATATTCAATGATATGTGTTTGCTATTCATGTGTTTATGATTGATGAAATATTTTGTTACTCGGAAACTTATATCTTCGAGTTGTTTTGTGAGTGGTGATTATTTTGTATTTATTGATCTAGTATGAAAATGTATGAAAAGTGGTATGTGGAAGATCGTAGAGTTCAGTAGGCCGGTGCCTATGTACTGGTAAAAATATTGGCCAGTACAAGAGCCAGGGGGTTGTAGCTCCCTTCCAGGAGCAACTCGAAAACGAGTTAAGGTTGTAGCCTTCTGTAGGCTGGCACCTACATACTAGTAAATGGATCGGTTAGTACAAGAGCTAAGAGGGTTGTAGCCCTCTACAGGTTGCAACCTGCGTGCTGGTAAAGGACTGCACAAGTACATTGTAAAAGAAGTTTCTTATTAAAGGAAGATAGAAACAAATTGCAGCAGGTGGTTTTCACCCACATTGGGTTTCCACCTTATATCATGGTGTTCATGTGTGCTCTTTACGTATGATGATATGTTCTGTTTACTGCACCTGTTGACTGTTCATATGATTAATAATGTTCTGATGCACTCATTGAAGATCAACTAACTGAATCATAAGTTTACTGGATATACGCTAGTTGCATTAAACACAGTCGCGTATATACGTGGGTATCCTTAACTGAAGTAGCGTATATGAATATTAATATGGAAATGAAAAAGTCCAATCCCCCCTCTTGGTATTATTTCCAACAATTGTTATCAGAGTGAGTCCTTTGGTAGAAGCTTGATCGCTTGAAGGAGATCCATAGAACAATGGGAAAGAAAGCGCGTCAAAAGAAGACAACTCAAAGGAACAATGACAACATTCTATTGAATGGAAGCAAATATTTAGATCCTGAATCACCTCAGATTGAAGATGGAAAAGCAAATGAAGCATCAGATAAAATCATAGATCAACAAGATCTACCTAGCAAAAGGGAGAGTGCCCTCAAAGAAGAAATTATCAGCTTAAAAGCTCAGCTGGAATGTGCCTCCAGAGTACGACAAATGCTGCAGGTGCTAAATGAAGAGCAAGAAAATGAAATTCTCAAACTAAGGCAACAAGTGGAAGAAGGAAGAAAGTCCAAAGAAACTTTGGCGAAGCAATGTCTGGAAAAGGAAGAACAACATCAAGTTGAGGTAAATATCATGAAAGGTAAATTAGAAGAAAAAGATAAACTATTACGATTTCAAGCTAGTACTAAGACCTTGGATGATATTCTTAGTAGTCAAAGGTCACCTGCTATCAAAACTGGCCTTGGTTTTTATGAATCTACTAAAGGTGAATCTAGCTCACAAGGTGAGGCAAGGGACTCTAATGAGAAATAAAAAATGATCAACAACGAGATGAGAAGACAACCCCATCAACAACCAAGGAAAGAAATTCTTCAAAGAAAATCTTTTACTCCTCCAATGAATAATGTTGAATGTTATGTATGTCATAATCTTGGACATGTTGCAGCCAGATGCAGAAGTAGAATGGTTTAAGACTGTCAAACAAAAAGATCATCATCTTCCAGGTACTTTAAGGGATATTGTTTTTCTTGCAATATCTTTGGTCATAAAGCTGCTGATTTCTACAGAAGGAATATGAAACATGTAAGATGTTATGCATGTAACAAGATGGGACACTGTCACACGGAAAGATTCGTTAGTGCGGACACAACCGACCTTCCTAGAAAGCCTAAGACTTTCTAATGACAAACAAGACAAATAAGAGCAATCCTTCCCTAAATATGCTTTTACAATATGAGAAATCAAGTGTTTTAGATCCTACCTGAAATCCAATGCTGTTGTAGTAGTCCAGCTTCATTGATTCAGATGAGCTCCTCCTTCCCTTCGAAACCTGCATTCACTAACAATCAAACGATTAACTAGCACCTGAATATCACATAAAATAAAACATATTTAACATATAGACCAAGGAGTATATGAAACAACTCATAAATAACAAATTGTTGAGAAGAATGGACTAATTTGTATTAAAAGGTAACAAAAGGAACCATTACAACCTGAGCCTTGGTGTTGTGCAAGCTCCTCCCAGGGTCCACAAGAGTTCTCCGTTACTCTGATCAGCTCACCCACCTCCCAATGGAAACAAGTAAAGATGGTAATCTCTCCTCACAAGCTTCCACAAGGAAGTCCTAATTCCAGCAGCATCTACCCTTAGGAATGTTCAGCTTTCAACCTCCCCTCCCTTTGGCTCAATGCCTGTATTTATAGTGCTCTAGAGGAAGTTATTTAGGTCCACCATCAATGGGATAATCCCCTCTTTGGATGGGATAGCTCCCCTATTGATGGGATAAGTTCCTCTTTGGTAGGGATACATGAACCATTTGGAGGTGCTTCATACACGTCAAACATACTTCTAGAAGACTCTAGAAATGACCACAAGTAAATTGTTTGGAGTGAAACTTGCGCCTTTTGACCTTTACAGGAGTACACACCCACCCCTTTACATACAGAGCGTACAAGTACGCAGGTATTGTGAACTTGGGTTGCGTACCCGCAGGTAAGGCTAAGAGAAACTGCGTACCAGAGATAATTGAATTTAAATGACTTTTCTCTCTTTCTTGAAGTTTGACATGGAGAGCAGAGGCATGAGACTTGCCAAGGAGGATAGTATGACAGTGGATGGAGCCATACTAACTGCAAATAGTCATGGTGACATTTTTTAGTGTAATAGATTGCCCCCTAAAGTGCGAAGCCTGTAGTAGATTAGGGTTTTTATGATCTAGGAAGGGTGAAGTACTTTATCATTTCAAGGAGTATCTTTCAGAGGACCCGGTCCGAACCTGCAAATATTCAACACAAAATACATATATAAGATGATATCATCATTGAGGTAGGCATTCCCATACTCAGATTGAAAACTTTAACTAATAATCTAACTACTGCTCTGATACAAGAATGATTTTGTAGTACATCACAATCATAGACTCTTATAGACACAGTATGGACGCAACCATCTGCTTATGATTAGTCTACTGTATAATGAATACAAAACTCCTCACAGCCTGGATGGTGGAAACTAGATCCAGGGTCTTCATTTCTACTTCCAGAATTGGTACGATTCTATCCATGTGAATAAATGAGTTGATGTCGAGCATGGTAGAAACCACTTGATTACCGGTCAATGATGTAAACCATTAACAAGTGTGAGAGATACCACCAGTGATGTCAATGGTTCTCAAAGTACTCAGTACAATCCATGAATTATGAATGAATGGGTTGATATCGAACACGTCACGGAATCCTTTGATCGAAAGTCAATGATGTAAATTGTCGTCAAAGGCGAGAAACCTGCCATTGATGCATGCAGACTTCAAGGTACTGACGATTTCTAAGTCATCTTTCTAGATAATATGCTGATGTCGATAGAAAGCAACTCGTTGCAGGCAAGCCCACAACACGAAATCATTGCTCAAGTTGAAGAAATGTTGCTGTAAGGACTGACTCAGGGATGGTCAAATGGATGACAAGTATTTTGCATATGAATGGTTTATTTGCAGAGACCTCTTGAACACATAATGACACGACATATGGCTTGGTGACGATTGACCCAAAGTTAATACCCGGAAACGGTTGAAGACTTTCAAAGTGGTTTGATCAACTTTTAAGGCAAAGGATTTCCCAACCCAGTTGAATGAAAAGTGTCGTGTTCAAGAGCGGTGATAAGGTTCTTTTGTAACAAAGGATAACAAATCGGCTCATTCTTCTCTCTTTTCCCCCACAATTTCTGGCAAGTACCTCTTTATTTTTTAACAAGCTTGGGGAGGATAACATATGCTTGATTATAAGCTCATCCTTCGGATGAGTCCAACTTAGTTTAGATTCGGACCCTAAGAAGGAGTGGTCCGTTCCTGTTTGTAATTGAACAGGTCATGTACTGTGAAATTTTAACGAGTCCAGTATAGGAGAAACTCGGCGTTTTTCAATTTTAGAGAGTCTGAAAAAACTAAAGAAGACTCCAAGGTGAACTCTTTCGTAAATTTGTGTCTCCCAAGCCCGAAAAAGTATAAAATAATACCTGAGAGAACCGCTTGATCTTGCGACCAAGGAGTACTTTCATGATTAGTGTCTCTGACCTGAAAAGTAAAAAGCGATCAAGGACACGTCGTTTTATTTCCGTATCAAGTTCGAAACGACAAAAACCCGACAATCTTTTCTTGTTTTTACGGTCAGAAAAGAGCTATAAGGGGACCATCTTTTAATTCCGTTTTAACGAGTGTAAAAGAAATTCTCGGCAATCTTTTCATTTTTTAGGAGTCAGAAAAGAGCTTAAAAGATGACTCTGATGTTTTGGTTCGCGAAAAATGATGATTTTACTCTAAAGTCCTTTTGTCCTGCACAAAAGCGACACATTACTCATACCTGTTTAAGATGGGTAAAAATACATTGAAAAATGTCCTTTCATGGTGAAAAATAAACAAACTTAGCATTCATTCATCCAAAAAACCTATAAAAAGACTTTTTACCATGTCATTTTTACCATTTTACTGTTGAGGTTGAGAAAAGGGCTTTTGACAAGAAAATTTCCCGTGGACTTTGCGGAGAATCCGACCGTCAGAATCGAGCGCCGTCTCTTTCAGGTATTTCACAACATCCTCCTCTTCAATTTCATCCGCTTAGAATTTCATTCAAGTTTTAGTTTGATTTTTGGAGGGTTTAGGGTTTTAAAATTCGTTTCTCGGGGGACGCAGGTGCCCAATGGGCGACCTGTGTACCCTGAATTTTTCGTATATGGGAAAAAGGTCGGGGTACGCATCCCGCCTTCAGAACAGCTGCGTACCGCCGCTCTGTTTTCTGAACGCGGGGTGCGTACCCCGTGAAACGTGGATTTTGAAACCCCAAACCCCAATTTTAACCAACCAAATTTTGTTTAATGAATTCTAATCATTGTTTTTTGGTGTGTAGGTCACTCACCATGCTAGATTGGCATGAAAGAGAACACGAAGACGTTGATTTGGCCGCAATAGGTCATCAACCTTCTATTGATGCGTTAAGGGCATGCGGTCTCTACAAGTACTGGGCCATACCTGGCATGAGGGCCCAGGTGCCATTCTTAGAGTGGCTGGTTGAAAGGTGGAATATTCAGGATCAATGTTTTTACATTGGAGAAAACCAACTCGAGATAGAGTCCTCCGACATATACTTTCTCACTGGCTTGCCTAACAGGGGCGAGCAAATCTCTCTATTCGGGACTAGGCCGGGTGGCCAATCCCTTGCTAGTCTCTGGCTAGAGTGGTGCAACAATCAAAACCAGGAGAAGGGGATAGAAATCAAATATATATCCCGACCTGAACTCATGGTAATTGCCTTTACAGTTACCATACTTTGCGGCGCTGTCGCTTTGCACATAGCCACTGGTTCCCAAATGCGGATGGCTATAGATTGCTTCCAAGGCACCATTTTCAACTGGTGCGATGCTGTGTTGGCCATTATGAAGGGCCAACTAACCAGGGCAAAGAGAGGACAACTGAAGACCTTTGGATACAGGCCTTTAGTTGTGAGCTTTGCCCTAGAGAGAGTTCCAATGCTGATCCCCCAGCATATTACAGTTCCAGTTGGGGCTCCTCGGGAGCCTAAGTTGATGAAATGGGTTGCGGTAATGGCCCGGCATCCTGATGAGGGAGCAGCAGTTGTTCGATTTCCTGATGGTTACTTTCACTGGCTGGAGGGCCAGGTCTTTGGGATTCAGGATTTTCCGTATGCCGGAATGGATTTTTGCAATGATCCGGACATGGTTCTTCCACAGGGAGAACAATGGGACGACAGAGGTATTTCATTTTTCACAAGTTTTTAAATTATCTATTTTTTATTTTATTTTTTTATATATCGTCTCAAAACTGATAGCACAAATCTTCAAAATGCAGATGTAGGTCCGCGGCGTCCCGGCAACCTCCGGGCTTTTGAGAGGAGAGTACCAGCTGTACCAGCACCGGCCCCATAGGATGCGGCCGCAGAGACCTTAGCCGAGCTGGAACAGGATCTAGAGCATCTGACGGTGGATATACCAGAGACCACTATAGATGACATTCCTATCCGACTTCAGCGCTACGTGGTCGCAGTCCCAGGACCTTTCAGGAGGTTCTTGTGTAGGGTAGCGTGGGCAGTGGTCTCGTATAGAGAGCACCACCAGTGATTGGCTAGTCACTTTTGTAGACACATATGACATTTTTGGTTTTTTTTACTTATCATTTTTGCCAATCATAAGGTGTTTTTCAACCTATGATCGAAGACGATGTATATTTTTGACACCCTCCTATCTATGCTTATTTTGTTAAAAATGTGTGATGAAATGTTTATAAATTTACATTTATGATTGTTACAAATGTCTATTTAACATTCGAGACGCCATTGCATCTGCTAATGTATTTAAAGACCTTGGAATATGCTGATATTCAATGTAATCAAATTCACGTTCCAAGAGACGCACCCTCAAAAACAATCTTAATAACACTGGATTTCTAATGGCATAGACTCTATTAAGCTGTAATACAACGAGTTCAGAATCTAACCTCACTATCAAACTCCGAATCCCAAATGAAATAGATTCAGATAATAATTCAATCACTGCACTGTATTCTGCAATGTTGTTTGTTTTTTGACCGAGGCTCACCCCATGCATAGAAACTAACTCGTCAGAGGGTGAATAGAAGCCAAGCTGCGGAAGAGATATTCCGTGTACTACGACAAGCACCATCAGCAAATCCAATGTACGTTTGGAGAGGCGTCAACATCTGCAATATCAAGAGTAAAACCAAGATAAGCTAGAATAACGATAAAAACACACTCTTTAAACTAAGCACATAGCCTAAACTAAGCAAACATACCAGCTAGAAAGAAAATTAACCTAACTAGAACTAACTAAATCTCCATACCCACCATTTAAGCATAGTACCTCTTTAGGTAAAGTCCATTTCTCGGCTTACCCAAAGAGTCCCCATCAAAATCTACCAGCTCATAGGCCCCTTTTTCCAGCTTTCGCTTGACAATGTAGGGTCCATGCCACATGGGAACAAATTTTCCAGCGCCTAATTTATCGTTAGCTTGATCATATAATAACACTAGGTCTCCTTCCGAAAAATTACGAGGGGTCACGTTACGATCATACTGAGCTTTCATCCTTTTTGCGTGAGTCTCGATTGCTAAGGCAGCGTCTCGTCAAGTCTCATCTAATTTAGTTAAGTATAACAGACGCTTCTCCTCTTCGGAAGTAGCTTGGAGTAATTCGATAGCCATTTGAAGTGATGGGATTTCGCATTCAATGGGCAACACTGCTTCCAAACCATAAACTAGTTGGAAAGGAGTGAACCCTGTTGATGTTTTTACTGAGGTTCGATATGCCCAAAGCACTGAAATTAACATGTTGTGCCAATTCGACCGATGAATACCAATGATTCGTCGGATCATGATAACTAGAACTTTGCTGATAGATTCAACCAAACCGTTTGATTGAGGATAATAAGGAGTAGAACTACCATGGCGTAAACCAAGCTGGCTTGTAAGTTCTGTCATCATAATGTTTCGAAAGTGGCGTCCATGGTCAGTGATTATCGCTTGTGGGACACCAAACCTAGCAATAATATGATTGAATACGAAAATCGCTGCTGTTTTTCCGCTTGCCTCGAATGTAGGCATCGCCTCGGCCCATTTAGTAAAATAATCAACCGCAAGGATGATATACGCATGCCCCCCGGCCGAGTGAGGGTTACAAGTAATAAAATCGATACCCCATTTAGAAAAAGGACCAACGGCAATTATAGGGTGGAGAGGAGCAGGTGGTGCGCGCATCTTGCGATCAAACACTTGACAGTTGTGGCATTTTCGGACTGCAACGATACAATCTTTAAACATGGACGGCCAGAAATAGCCAGCACGCAATACCTTCTGAGCGGTGGCATACCCAGACATATGACCGCCACATGCTCTAGAATGACAGTCATTCAAAACCCTTTCTGCCTCTTCATGAGTTAAGCGATGACGAAAAACCAAGTCCTCCCCACGACAATAAAGAGTATCTCCAATAATTCTGTATTGTTGGGACTGGAATCGAATTTTCCGGCGTTCCGACTTTGAAGCTTCAGGCCGAAAGGATTGGGTTTGGAGATAGACGATTATATCCCCATACCACGGATCTAAAGTGCTGATAAGAAACAGAGATTCGTTCGCAATGGGTTCCTCTGCCACAGTTTCCGTGTCAGCACGCGGGAAGTCACACATCAATTCCACGAAAACTAAGGATTTTTTAGACTTGGACTTCTCGAACTCCAAGTCGAACTCCTAGAGGATAACAATCCATTTGGAGTACTTGCCCCCTAACAATTGTTTTGTCAAAATGTAAATCATAGGGTTGCAATCCGAAAACGCTGGACAGCCTGAACAGCTGCCAGGGCCAATTTCTCCACATGCGAATATTTTAGCTCAGTGGGATTTAACGTCCTACTAAGATAAGATATCACATGTTCCGTTCCGAATTCGTCTTCCTGAACTAAGACCATTCCAATGGTGGAGTGGGAGGCGGCGAGATACAAAAAGTAGTCCTGGTTGTAGTTGGGAGGATGCAGCAACGGTGCATGGGTCACCGCGTGCTTAAGTGCATCAAAAGATTTCTGAGCTGTCTCATCCCAAGAAAAATGAGTGTTTTGTTTCAACAACCGGGTGAAATCCTTTGTAACCTCGGCGTAGTTAGGAATGAATCGACGTAAAAAGTTTGCTTTCCCCTGCAAACTTTGGAGTTGGCGCAAACTCGAAGGAGGAGGCAATTTGATGATGGCTTCAACCTTCGAGGGATCGACACGGATACCGGCTTTTGAAACGACAAATCCTAGCAATCGTCCCACTTCTATGCAGAAGACACATTTGTGTGGGTTCAACCGAATTCGATAATGCCGACACCTCATAAAAATAGCGCGTAAGTGGACAAGGTGATCAGCTCGATGTAAAGAATGAGCAGGCAAATCATCGAGATACGGTTGCACAATGTGCTTGATGTCGTGAAACGCGTAAGACATTTCCCGTTGGAAAGTGGCTCCGGCATTCTTAAGTCCGAAAGGTAATTTGCAGTAAGCAAATGTCCCCCAAGGACAAATGAAAGCTGTTTTTGGTTGATCGGCAGGTAGAATATTAATTTGGTTGTAACCGGAAAAACCGTCCATAAAGGAAAATATTTCACTGCCGGCACAATCATCGATTATTTGATCGATATAGGGCGTAGGATAGTTTTCTTTTGGACAAGCACAGTTTATATCCCTATAGTCGATACATATTCTTATTGTTCCTTGTTTCTTGTTAACCAGAACAATATTCGATACCCAATCTGTTAACAGGATCGGATAAATGAAACCTGCTTTCAACAACTTCTCGACTTCTACTTTAATCGCAGACGCTTTCCTAGGGTGTATCTGACCCAGACGTTGCCGAACGGGTTTAGCCTCCGGGTAGGTCTTGATTTCATGAACAACAATGGAGGGATCAATTCCTGGCATTTCCTCATAGGACCAGGCAAACACGTCGCGGAATTGTTGAAATAGGACCTTGTATGTTTGAATTTCGTTATCTGTACATGAGGCACCTATTTAAATGTTTTCAATAACTCCGGTTTTGACTGAAATGTCGATGGCAATAGTTTTGGAAATGTTTCCCAAATTCAACTCTGGATCAGGATGTTTCATGGGATTCTGAGCGTCCTTGACATATTCAGCTGTAAAAATTGATGAAAAATCATTTTCAAAGTCATCACCCTCAGGTAAAAACGAAGATCTATGATGAAGATCTTCCCATGGTAGATCGAATCATCCGAGATAGAATTGGAAGCACACCAGAGGTGGTAAGTCATCACGTGATTGGACAGATCCTCTCCAGACTTGCCTTCGAACTTGGGTATATCACTGGGAAACTTATTTGGCATTGGCGGCCAGAACGGAAGATATTGAATTGGATCGTTCGTTAGGCGCGTCAAGTCTGGTAAATCCAAAGTTGCGATAAACGGTAACTGCCGGTTAGGATCTCTGAAACTCTGGGTCACAAGACCAGTCCCAGGAGGAGGATATCCAGGATAACTAGGAACAGGAATCGCGTTAGGGATATTATATCCTCCTGGAAAACCAGGATTAACCGAACCGTACTGGGGTTGTTGAGGTTGTTGATAAGTGTACCCAGGATACGGTTGATACTGGTAAACCGGTTGTTGGACAGAAGGACCGAATTGGTACTGCCCCTGGTACTGTTGGTAAGTAAATTGAGGTTGACTTGTTACAACAGTGCTTAAACCAGGTTGCCCTACAGGCATCTAGACCGTAGTTTGAATCGCGGATCCGGACAACGGTCAAGATGTCTGAGGAGTGGTTGCAGAGACAGTAGAAATCGGAGCTGTCGATACTCCAGAAGTAAGTGCGGTAGATGTTGCGGTAGTTGCAGCAGCCATTTGAGATGGATTACTAGGTGCAATTGGCGGCTGAGTAACTACCGAAGTTACAGAAGTTTGAACGTTTGACTGGACAGGTTGCGGTTGCTGGGGTGAACCAGAAACTACGGGTTGTCCAGTTTGAGGTAACAACTGTATACTAGGCTGCAACACCTGTTGACCCTATGATGGATCCCACACTATCATTCCGGGGTATTGACCCGTAACAGGTTGAGGATACTGAGATCCATAACCAGATTGAGGATAGGATTGATAACTGAAAGGCATAGTTCCCATACCTTGAACATATGACTGACCTTGAGGTGGCTGATAACCTTGACTTGAGTATTGACCTTGAGGTTGATAACCTTGGGGTAAATACTGATACTGGGGTTGACCTTGACCTTGAGGTTGATACCCTTGAGATTGATACCCTTGGGGTTGATACCCTTAAGGTAAATATTGATACTGAGGTTGACCCTGGGGTACATATTGAGGTTGGGGTTGACCTTGAGGCATGTATTGTACCATAGGTACATACTGACCTTGAGGCAGCCCCCCAGACACAATTTTTGTACCTTGAGGTTGCCCCCCAGGCGTTAACTGAGGCTGCCCCCCAGGCGGTAATTGACCACCTTGAGGTTGAGAAACGGGAACTGAACCTGACATCATGTAAATGTCCCCTACACCCAATGGTTTATTACCATTGTTTCCAGCTAATAACCCATGATCAATTGGTTGAGGAGATGCCCCCGCAAAGGTACCAGAAAGTGACTGATACCCGGTGGGAACAGAAGGACCGCTGTGTAAGAACGATTTAGGAGATTGAGTGAACACGGATGACTGACTAGACATATTTACAGGAGTATAAATACCTCCAGGTGGAAAAGGAGTACGAGGTGGAGAAAAACCTACCCCTGAGTTGTCTAAATAATTGGTTAACGAAAGGTACCAAGTAGTACTTCTAGGAGGACTGTAAAAGATCGATTCACGCTCCCTTAGATCAATAGTAGGTTGATCTTCAAGGGTAGATACGCCTAATTCTTCCTCTGGAGCAAGTTCTTCAATAGCTATCAAACCAGTAGGAAGGTTTTCGGTGATGACCCTTTCTACCCTAGGTGAATCTGGTACACTAGAAGTTGGAGTAACAGGTTCAGATATTTCAAGTTCTTCACCTATATCACTAGTATATGAAAAACTACCAGCAAGCTCAGAAACTTCAACTGCTTCAGGATTATAACATGTCTCTAGAATTTGGTAATCTTGATGGACTACCAACGAAGACTCTCCTTCTTCTGGTGAACCTACTCTACTGCCGCTAGGAGGAGTTACAAGGACCTTTAAACCTTCGTAATGACTTAGGACGTCTTGAGGAGATTCACCCCGAAGTCTACGAGATTTCCTCAACAATTTGGCCATAGAAACAACCTCAGGAGACTTGCCGCGAAGTCTACAGGACTGTCTCGGTAATTCCGCCACAGTTAAAAACTTTTAACTACTGCACACGCAAACAAAGTAAAATCTCAAAGAAAACCACCTAAAGTCTCTAAAGAACCAAACAAATTTGAATCATATGCCTAAAGAATCTAGGGCGTCAAACCAAGCACAAACAGTAGCCTTCCAGACCGAAAACGCTAGTTGGAGATGAAACCCAACATTGCCGGATTCAGTACAGAAGTGGCGGGTGGAACAGTTACCCCAACAACCTGCTTAATGAATAGACCGGCACAAGTTCCTCCACTTTAACCGTCTCGACTGAAGTGAACCCCCTGGAAAATCCAAGTGAGTCTAGCCGACGTCTGCTCCAGGTACAGTGGGATCTTCCCTCCACCGTCACGTCGGTAGAGTCCTAAAGATAATGGTCACTAAGGTTACCAACCGCAACAAATGCACCTGAGGGAACAATCTACATTCTGACAGCACGCAAGGGCAGAGTATCAAGCTCAATCCCCTTGCCGGTTCCTTGACAATAATCCAAGGTTTACCGACAAGTGACCCCTGGCTCCTCGACAATGGTTAATCCGAGGTTTACCGTTTGTAATACGTGCGTGTCTGGCGTCATTCCCAACGAGGGAGGATTGATCCCCTCACTGGTTCGGACACGAGCTCGTGCTTCTCCTTTAAGAGGAGCTTTCCCAGAGTACAAATGAGACAATTGGATTTATTCTATCACAAGATAAGCTACTTGTTTGGTTTTGTTGTCTTGGAGAGTTAATTACTCTCCTACTCCAAGACACTAGCCTGATCTAAATTGGTGTTTCAGAGCCCTAGTAAATAAAAGTTACTAAGTTGATTTTACTTTAAGCGTTAATTTTATGGTTTTTCTTAAAGTCAAAGGTAGTGGAGATGAAACTGGTGGTGTGTAGACTCGACTCGCAACCACTACAAAGATGCACCTAAGATGATTTACACTACTTTTCCTTTTCAATGAATCTCCTAACTAAGAGAGTTGGAAAATGCAAATTTTATAGAAAACAACTTTCTTAGTAAAGACAATCAAAGAAACAATTCTCTTTATCTTTTCAAAACACACAACTCATGACCACTAATTACTCTACGAAATTTCCTTTTTCTCCCAAAAGTCTACAAATGCTACCAAAGAAAACTTTTTCCAAAAGAATTTTTGTGTTTTTTCTATGTTAATAAAGCATGTAAAACTATTTTATCAAATCGAATTTAAAAAATCTAAGACAATCAAATCAAATTCACTCAAAAGCAAATTAAAAGGAATTTTACCTAAAAGAAAAAAATAATGAGGACAAAAGCCTACAAGGATGATTCCCGGATGTTTTACTTAGTCAAAATGCAACTAAGGATCAGTTCATGCAGAATCATAAACTAACCAAAAAACAAAATCGCAATCTTTTTGTTCTTTTTTCTCAAGAATGGAATTCAAGGCTTTAACAAACAAACTTTTCGAGATTCGTAAAGAGAAGACACAAAGGTAGGTCTCTCACTAGGGTGACTTCTATGACAGGCCCGACTCCTAAGAGGACTGATCAAAACCAGGGAGATCCAAAGTTTGACAACCTCTAACGCCAAAGTCACTACAGGACCAGTTAAAAATCAAACCCTAAGGCAAAATCCCTATGAATTCCACCAAAACCCTCGACACTAACGGGACAAGTTCAGGTGAAGATCTTTGATAGTAAAATGATGGATCTGGGCAGTAAAAACAAATTGAAAGCAAAATCTAAAGAGAAAAAAGCAAAAATTGAAATTTTCTCAAAATTGACAGGGGTACGCAGGTCATCTGTTCGCACAGGCGCGGGTACGCACTGTGCACAAAGACGCAGTGCATACAAGTACGCACTGTGTGAAACCCAGAGACTGCGTACTGCTGGCAAGGCTAATAAAAATAAAAAACTAAATTGACTCTAAGCTAACCCACCCAAATACACAGTTAGACAACCAAATATCAGAAAACAAGCAATTTTTCTCAGACCAAAATATCAAATCAAAAGAACTCAAACACATTCATGGATTCCCCAGTGGAGTCGCCATTTTGTCACACGGAAAGAGTCGTTAGTGCAGACACAACCGACCTTCCTAGAAAGCCTAAGACTTTCTAATGACAAACAAGACAAATAAGAGCAATCCTTCCCAAAATATGCTTTTACAATATGAGAAATCAAGTGTTTTAGATCTTACCTGAAATCCAACGCTGTTGTAGTAGTCCAGCTTCGTTGATCCGGATGAGCTCCTCCTTCCCTTCGAAACCTGCATTCACTAACAATCAAACAATTAAATAGCACCTGAATATCACATAAAATAAAACATATTTAACATATAGACCAAGGAGTATATGAAACAACTCATAAATAACAAATTGTTGAGAAGAATGGACTAATTTGTATTAAAAGGTAACAAAAGGAACCATTACAACCTGAGCCTTGGTGTTGTGCAAGCTCCTCCCAGGGTCCACAAGAGTTCTCCCTTACTCTGATCAGCTCACCCACCTCCCAATGGAAACAAGTAAATATGGTAATCTCTCCTCACAAGCTTCCACAAGGAAGTCCTAATTCCAACAGCATCTACCCTTAGGAATGTTCAGCTTTCAACCTCCCCTCCCTTTGGCTCAATGCCTGTATTTATAGTGCTCTAGAGGAAGTTATTCAGGTCCACCATCAATGGGATAATCCCCTCTTTGTATGGGATAGCTCCCCTATTGATGGGATAAGTTCCTCTTTGGTAGGGATACATAAACCATCTGGAGGCGCCTCATACACGTCAAACATACTTCTAGAAGACTCTAGAAATGACCACAAGTAACTTTTTTGGAGTGAAACTTGCACCTTTTGACCTTTACAGGAGTACGCACCCACCCCTTTACATACAGAGCGTACAAGTATGCAGGTATTGTGAACTTGGGTTGCGTACCCACAGGTAAGGCTAAGAGAAACTGCGTACCAAAGATAATTGACTTTAAATGACTTTTCTCTCTTTCTTGAAGTTTGACATGGAGAGCAGAGGCATGAGACTTGCCAAGGAGGATAGTATGACAGTGGATGGAGCCATACTAACTGCAAATAGTCATGGTGACATTTTTTAGTGTAACAGACACATAGCGAAAGAATGCAGGAAAAGATTGTGGACACCAAACCAAAAAACACCATCACAGTTGAAGATATGGAAGAAAAAGGAAGTACAGTCAGAAAGATGTGGCATAGAAGTATACACAGACATGACAAACTCAGAGGAAGTTGAAAATGTGGAACCTCTGTGTTCTAAATCTCATACGCTTGTTTCATGAAGACAAGTCGCGTATATATGCGATTTATATGTTGCACAGTCGTGTATATGATGTTCTGAATAAAAGCAGCAGTACATAAGTCTAATATGGTTCAATCACTCTTTTGATGATGGCATGGCACAGGTTCAGGGGGAACATATACTTCAAATAATTCATTGTTGGCATTATGGTTAGAAGTCTTTGGTGATGATGCTTATTTACATATCTTGCTAGACCAAAAAAATGGATTGCAGGTTACAAACCTTACATAAGCTCAGGGGGAGCATGGACGGATTAGTACATCTTGGCATATACAAAAGGGGAGCTCAATCAAAAACTTCAGCATGTACTCAGGGGGAGTATGGACAGCAAAATGTATATCAAAGAAGAGAATATCTTGGTCTGCCCTTTGCCCTTGATGTCAAAGGGGGAGAGTGACTTGGTGTGGTGGTTGCCATCAAGTCCAAAGGGGGAGATTGTTGGAATTATGATACAAGTGTTGTCCTTGATGGCAACTCACTCATAGGTATGATACAGGTGATGGTATCTCAATCATAGGACAGATCTTAGTACAGCAGGTCAAGAGAGAGATATACGCAAGTTCATCGTGACCAAGCTGCGTATACATGTGGGTTATCGAAACAAAAGGCGTGTATACGTACACACGCGATTTCACAGAAGAAAAGGCGCGTACATGTTGGAAACCATGGTTTTGGTCCGTGGTATTTGGTCCATGGTATTTTGGTATTAGTCCATGGTATTTGGTCCGAACTGTCGACCCCAGGTAGTGGGTCCAAGGTATTGGTTCAACATGGTTTTGGACCATGGTATTGAGAGAAGCCTAAACCTATATAAGGAGAAGATCATTAGGCCAAGATGTGGGGGAGAGCAACTTATGAATATCTGATGAAGTGTGAGATCCAGATGCTAGTTATGGGTTGGTGATGCCTTGCTTGATCTGAACCAAGGTTTCACTCATGTGGAGGATGATGAATGATGGAACGAGATCTTAAGGCTTGGAATGATTATCATTATATGGTTTGATTATGTATAGAATCGATCTATTGACACATGTTTATTGTATGAATGTTATGATCTGTGTCTAGAATAGCTGCAAAGTTATGAGTAAATATTTGCAGATCTGTACGCGGGTTGGCTTTGGTAAAAGAGCGCATATACGCGGGTTTGGTTCATCATAGTAGTGTATGAATTATATTTGAAGTTGCATGTGTATCTGGTTATTGTTGCAGAGTTCTGTTTTCTGTTATGTGTTCTGGTGACAGTGCTGTTGACAGGGTTTCAGTGTTTTAGTATTGGGTGATTCAGAGATCGGTGATGCAGGTGTAATTGATGGATGTCTTGCAGTGGTGATTAATTTGTATTTATGGATCTAGTATGAAAATGTATGAAATGTGGTCCGTGGAATGGCGTAGAGTTCAGTAGGCCGGCGCCTACGCACTGGTAAACATATTGGCCAGTACAAGAGCCAGGGGTTTGTAGCTCCCTTGCAGGAGCAGCTGGAAAACGAGTGAAGGTTGTAGCCTTCTATAAGCCGGTGCCTACGTACTAGTAAATGGATTGGTTAGTACAAGAGCTAAGAGGGTTGTAGCCCTCTGCAGGTTGCAGCCTGCGTGCTGGTAAAGGACTACACCAGTACATTGTAAAAGAAGTTTCTTATTAAAGGAAGATAGAAACAAATTGCAGCAGGTGGTTTTCACCCACATTGGTTTTCCACCTTATATCATGGTGTTCATGTGTGCTCTTTATGTATGATGATCTGTTCTGTTTACTGCACCTGTTGACTGTTCATATGATTAATAACGTTCTGATGCACTCATTGAAGATCAACTAACTGAATCATAAGTTTACTGGATATACGCTAGTTGCATTAAACACAATGGTGTATATATGCGGGTATCCTTAACTGAAGTAGGGTATATGAATCTTAATATGGAAATGAAAAAGTCTTATTGATTTGATAATACTGATTCACCCCCCCCCCTCTCAGTATTATTTCCAACAATTGGTATCAGAGCAGGTCTTTTGGTAGAAGCTTGATCACTTGAAGGAGATCCGTAGAACAATGGGAAAGAAAGCGCTTCAAAAGAAGAAGACAGCTCAAAGGAACAATGACAACCTGCTATTGAATGGAAGCAAATATCCAGATCCTGAATCACCTCAGATTGAAGATGGACAAGCAAATGAAGCATCAGACAAAATCATAGATCAACAAGATGTACCTAGCAAAAGGGAGAGTGCCCTCAAAGAAGAAATTATCAGCTTAAAAGCTCAGTTGGAATGTGCCTCCAGATTACGACAAATGCTGCAGGTGCTAAATGGAGAGCAAGAAAATGAGATTCTCAAACTAAGGCAACAAGTGGAAGAAGGAAGAAAGTCTGAAAAAACTTTGACGAAGCAATGTCTGGAAAAGGAAGAACAACATCAAGTTGAGGTAAATATCTTGAAAGGTAAATTAGAAGTAAAAGATAAACTATTATGATTTCAAGATAGTACTAAGATCATAGATGATATTCTTAGTAGTAAAAGGTCACCTGCTATCAAAACTGGTCTTGATTTTTGAATCTGCTAAAGGTGAATCTAGCTCACAAGGTGAGGCAAGGAACTCTAATGAGAAATAAAAAATGATCAACAAGGAGATGAGAAGACAACCCCATCAACAACCAAGGAAATAAATTCTTCAAAGAAAATATTTTACTCCTCCAATGAATAATGTTGAATGTTATGTATGTCATAATCTTGGACATGTTGCAGCCAGATGCAGAAGTAGAATGGTTCAAGACTGTCAAACAAAAACATCGTCATGTTCCAGGTACTTTAAGGGATATTGTTTTTCTTGCAATATGTTTGGTCACAAAGCTACTGATTTCTACAGAAGGAATATGAAACATGTAAGATGTTATGCATGTAACAAGTTGGGACACATTGCGAAAGAATGCAGGAGAAGATTGTGGACACCAAACCGAAAAACACCATCACAGTTGAAGATATGGAAGAAAAAGGAAGTACAACCAGAAAGATGTGGCATAGCAGTATACACAGACATGACAGACTCAGAGGAAGTTGAAAATGTGGAACCTCTGTGTTCTAAATCTCATACGATTGTTTCATGAAGACAAGTTGCGTATATATGCGAGTTATATGCTGCACAGTCACGTATATGATGTTCTGAATAAAAGCACCAGTATAGAAGTCTAATATGGTTCAGTCACTGTTTTGATGATGACATGGCACAGGTTCAGGGGGAGCATATATTTCAAATAATTCATTGTTGGCATTATGGTTAGAAGTCTTTGGTGATGATGCTTATTGACATATCTTGCTGGACCAAAAGAATGGATTGCAGGTTACAGACCTTGCATGTGCTCAGGGGGAGCATGGACGGATTAGTACATCTTGGCATATACAAAGGGGGAGCTCAATCAGAAACTTCAACAAGTACTTAGGGGGAGTATGGACAGCAGAATGTATATCAAAGAAGAGAATATCTTGGTATGCCCTTTGCCCTTGATGTCAAAGGGGGAGAGTGACTTGGTGTGGTGGTTGCCATCAAGTCCAAAGGGGGAGATTGTTGGCATTATTATACAAGTGTTGCCCTTGATGGAAACTCACTCAGAGGTATGATACAGGTGATGGTATCTCAATCAGAGGACAGATCTTAGTACAGCAGGTCAAGAGAGAGATATACGCAGGTTCATCGTGACTAAGTTGTGTATACACGCGGGTTATTGGAACAAAAGGCGCATATACGTACACACCCGGCTTCACAGAAGAAAAGCTGCGTACATGTTGGAAACCATGGTTTTGGTCCGTGGTATTTGGTCCATGGTATTTTGGTATTAGTCCATGGTATTTGGTCCGAAGTGTCGACCCCAGGTAGTGGGTCCAAGGTATTGGTTCAACATGGTTTTGGACCATGGTATGGAGAGAAGCCTAAACCTATATAAGGAGAAGATCATTAGGCCAAGATGTGGGGGAGAGAAACTTATGAATATCTGATGATGTGTGAGATCCAGATGCTGGTTATGGGTTGGTGATGCCTTGCTTGATCAAAACCAAGGTTGCACTCATGTGGAGGATGATGAACGATGGAACGGGATCTTAAGGATTGGAATGATTATCATTATATGGTTTGATTATGGATAGACTCGTTCTATTGACACATGTTTATTGTATGAATGTTATGATCTGTGTCTGGAAAAACTGCAAAGTTATGAGTAAATATTTGCAGATTTGTACGTGGGTTGGCTTTGGTAAAAGTGCGTATATACGCGGGTTTGTTTCATCATATTAGTGTATGCATTATATTTGAAGTTGCAGGTGTATCTGGTTATTGTTGCAAAGTTCTGTTGTCTGTTATGTGTTCTGGCGACTGTGCTGTTGATAGGGTTTCAATGTTTCAGTATTTGGTGATTCAGAGATCGGTGATGCAGGTGTAATTGATGGATGTCTTGCAGTGGTGATTATTTTGTATTTATGGATCTAGTATGAAAATGTATGAAACGTGGTCCGTTGAAGATCGTAGAGTTCAGTAGGTCGGCACCTACGTACTAGTAAACATATTGGCCAGTACAAGAGCCAGGGGGTTGTAGCTCCCTTCCAGGAGCAACTGGAAAACGAGTGAATGTTGTAGCTTTCTGTAGGCTGGCGCCTACGTACTAGTAAATGGATCGGCTAGTACAAGAGCTAAGAGGGTTGTAGCCATCTACAGGTTGCAGCCTGCGTGCTGGTAAAGGACTGCACCAGTACATTGTAAAAGAAGTTTCTTATTAAAGGAAGATAGAAACAAATTGTAGCAGGTGGTTTTCACCCATGTTACACTAAAATTTGTCACCATGACTATTTTCAGTTAGTATGGCTCCATCAACTGTCATACTATCCTCCTTGGCAAGCCTCATACCTCTTCTCTCCATGTCAAACTCCAAGAAAGAGAGAAAGTCATTAAAAATCTATATATCTCTGGGTACGCAGTTTCTCTTAGCCTTACCTGCGTGTACACACCCCAAGTTCACAATACCTGCGTACTTGTATGCTCTGTCTATAAAGCAATGGGTGCATACTCCTGTAAAGGTCAAAAGGCGCAAGTTTCACTCCCAAAAAGTTACTTGTGGTCATTTCTAGAGCATTCTAGAAGCTTGTTTGATGTGTATGAAGCGCCTCCAGATGGTTCATGTATCCCTACCAAAGAGGAACTTATCCCATCAAGAGGGGAGCTATCCCATCCAAAGAGGGGCTTATCCCATTGATGGTGGACTTGAATAACTTCCTCTAGAGCACTATAAATACAGACATTGGGCCAGAGGGAGGGGGGGTTGAAAGCTGAACATTCCTAAGGGTAGATGCTGCTGGAATTAGGACTCCCTTGTAAAGCTTGAGAGGAGAGATTCCCATCCTTTCCTAGCCTTATTTGAGAGTGGGTGAGCTGATCAAAGTAAAGGAAAACTCTTGTTGGACCCTAGGAGGGACTTGCACAACACCAAGGCTCATTTTGTAATGGTTCCTTTTGTTACCTTTTAATACAAATGAACTTATTTTTCTCAACAGATTTTTATTCATGGTTTGTTTCATATACTCCTTGGTCTAGATGATAGATATGTATTGTTTTATGAGTTTATCAGGTGCTATTTAATCTTTTGTCTTGTTAGTGAATGCAGGTTTCGAAGAGAAGGAGGAGCTCATCCGGATCGGCGAGGCTGGACTACTACAAAGCGTTGGACTAGTCGAGCTCATCCTGATTTTCAAGCTTTAGTAGCAGATTGTAATCCACAATCAATGTCTGTTTCCGAAATTATTGGTAGCTTTTCATCTACTAGTGATATAGGCGAGGAACCTGAAATATCTGAACTTGAAAGTGAATTTGCTACTACTCCAACATCGGGGTTTACCTCTCCAACTTCTAGTGGTCCTGGTTCAACCAGGGTAGATAGAATAATTACTCAAAATCTTCCTTCTAGACTTATAGCTATCGAAGAACTTGCTACTCCGGAAGAAGAAGTAGGCATCCCTGTCCATGAAAATCAACCTGTTATTGAACTTAGGGAGCGTGAATCAATTTTTTACAGTCCACCTAGGAGCAGTGCTTGGTATCTTTCATTGACTAATTTTTTGGGAAACCCGGGGCTAAGTTTTTCACCACCTCATATTCCTTATCACCCAACACCTAGAGGTTACTATCCTCCGTTAAATATGTCAAGACAGTCGTCCATGTTTTCTCAATCACCAGAATCATTTTTGTACGGTGGTCCTTCTGTTCCCTCTGGGTATTAGTCACTTTCTGGTACTTTTGCGGGAGCATCTCCTCAACCCATTGAACAAGGGTTATTAACTGGAAACAATGGTACTAAGCCGTTGAGTGTAGAAGATATTCTCATGATGTCAGCTACTATTCTTAATCCTCAACCTCAAGGTGGCCAGTTACCGCCTGAGAGGCAGCCTCAAAATCCTCAATTATCGCTTGGGGGGCAACCTCAAGGTACCCAATTTGCGCCTGGGGGGCAACCTCAAGCACAATACATACCTACGGGACAGTACGTTCCTCAAGGTCAACCCCAGACTCAATATGTACCTCAAGATCAACCCCAGTATCAATATGTACCTCAAGGTCAACCCCAGTATCGGTACGTGCCTCAAGGGTATCAACCCCAAGGTCAGTACTCGAATCAAGGTTTCCAACGACCCTCTCGTCAATCATATGTTCAAGGAACGGGAAATGTACCTTTGAATTATCAACCCTACCATCAACTCGGTTATGGTCCTCAATATTCTCAACCTGTTATGGGTCCATACCCCGGAATGAACTTAGTGTGGGATCCATCACAAACTCAACAGGTCTTGCAACCGAATGTACAGTTTTCATTTTAAACTGGACAACCCTTAGTTTTTGGTTCACCCCAGCAACCTTTCCAGTCTACTATTCAAAATTCTGTACCTTCGGTAGTTTCTCAGCCTGGGCCTAGTACGCCTCGTACTCCACCTCAAACGGCTGCTGCAACTGTTGCAACATCTGTTCCATCTACCCCACCTACTTCTGGAGTATCGACAGCTCCGGTTTCTACTGTTCCTATATCAACTCCTCATACATCTTTACCTTAGTTTGGATCCACAATTCAAACTTCGGTTCAGATGCCTATAGGACAACCTAGTTCAAGTACGGTTGTCACAAGTCAACCACAACTTACTTATCAACCGTACCAGGGACAGTACCAATTCGGTCCTGCTGCGCAGCAGCCAGTCTATCAGTATCAACCGTAGCCTGGGTATACATATCAACAACCTCAACAACCCTAGTATGGTCCGGTTAATCCTGGTTTTTCGGGAGGATACAATATCCCAAATGCAATTCCAATTCCTAGTTATCCTGGATATCCTCCTCCTGGGGCTGGTCTCATGACCCAGAGTTTTAGGGACCCTAATCATCAGTTACTGTTTATCGCAACTTTAGACTTGCCTGACTTGTCGCACCTAACGAACGATCCCATTAACTATCTTTCGTTTTGGCCGCTAATGCCGAATAAGTTGCCTAGTGATATTCCTAAGTTTGAAGGCAAATCAGGAGAGGATCCGTCGAACCATGTGATGACTTATCACCTCTGGTGTGTGTCTAACTCCATTTCAGATGATTCAATCCGTTTAAGGCTTTTCCAGTGCACTCTAATTGGTCATGCAGCCAAGTGGTACATTGAGTTACTGTGAGCCACTTTTTATAACTTTAGTCAGTTAGCTACCTCGTTTTTAACTCATTTTCAGTTGCCAATCAGATATGACAATGGCACGGAATTACTAACTTCATTAAAGTAGTCGACGTCCACTTATATTTCAGATCACATTCATGAATGGAGACGTCGAAGCTGTTTAGTGAAGGTTTTTGTTCCGGATCATATCTTAGCTGAATGGTTTGTAAAATCTTTATTTCCAAAGATCATTGAGGATGCAGCTAAGGCTGGAGTCGTTACCGAGGAGTAAGTAATTCCTCAAGCACAGTACCTTGACTTAGTTTATGCTCAGTTAGGTACGTTACATGAGAAAATCCCCAATCTTCCTAAGCAAAATCAAATCGCTGCAGCTCCTTCAGGGTCTCATGCCGCTGACGGTATGATTGGTACAGTTAATACCAAAAGTAAGAAGAAGTCTTCCAAGAATTCTTCTCCTATCATAACCTTTCCAGATTCCCCGATAGGAGATTCTTCTGCGGAGATTTCTGCCGATATTCATTTTGTAGAGTCATCTACAGCCAAATCAAAATCCGGTGGTAAGAAGAAAGGGAAGAAGAAAAATAAAACAAATAAAAATTCAAAAGAGAAACCAGAAAAAGCGGAATCAAATGATGAGAAACGCAAACCTCGTTATCCTTGTCTCATTTGTGACGAAGAACATTTTACAAGAGACTGCCCTCATCGTACAGAGGTTGCAAATATTTTCAAAGATTCCCAAACACATATTGTTTTGAAGGATCCTTTTCCAAGTCAAGACAGTAAGATGATAGGTTCTTCCTCAAATGCCAATGAAGAACCCATACTGATGATGTCCCATGTTAGGATTGGGATTCGATCGCATGATTATGGTAGTAAAAGTCCTATTGATGGTAAAGAAGCATAATCTTCTCATTGTAACCCATCAACCTCAGCTCTCGGTTCTGATCCGCTACAGATCGAGAAACCTAATCCAGACTTAGTAATCAAACCGCCCGCCAAGGGTATACTTCGAAAGTCAACTTTCAATCCATATGCGAGAGCGGCTTAGAACTATAACATTGTTGAAGATTTAGCCGTTTCAACTTCAGCAATGTCGGCTTTGGAAGTGCTGCAGTCATGTCCAGCACAGCGTAAATTACTTTTGTCGGCTATAGGAGCTGTTAACGTTCAGGACTCGAACCTCATAATTTTCGATCTAGAAAATAGTAAACCATGCTTACCTCATCAAATGGCTTTATAGATCCCAATGATAGTAAAAAATAGACCTATTCATAGAACTGTGATTGATGAAGGAGCCTCAACATGTATTATGTTGATACAGTGTTGGAGATCGCTTGGTTCTCCTTCACTAAATCAATACCCGACGATTCTAAAGGCCTTTAATGGCCATGGGTTTCATCCTTTTGGCATTCTACAGGATTTACCTATAGGGGTAGAAGGAAAAACTGTTAATCTAGATGTGGAGGTGTTTGATGCCCCTCTAGATTACAACCTTTTCTTGGGTCGTAGTTGGTCTTACACTATGACAGCTGTCGTTTCATCAATATTTCGGGTTATAAATTTTCCTCATAATGGAAAGATCGTAACAATAGACCAGTTGGCTTACTTTTCATCCGACCCAGCCTCTTCTGAAAGCATTCAACATGTCGGTAAAACGACTATCCCGTATAAGGATGTTGGAGTAGGACTAGTTAAAGATGCCGGTTTACTGGGAACTTTTCCTTTTCCTCTGATCAAAGCATCGTCTTCTTTTGCAACCATTCATATGATTTCGTCAGACACCATTGTTTATGATGATCCTTGCATCATACCTTCTGAATCTGAGATAGACTCATTTGGTGATGTTATGCCTTTGAGTCCATATGAAATTGCGTATCTGTGTTGTGGGGGAAAGTATCCAACTCGGAATGACCCTAACCCACTCTAAGGGTGACAGTTCCTTAGCAACAGCTGAAAGAAAAGCTATCTAAAGTTTCTTATTTATGACATGCAAGAGATAAAAGGGAGAGATCCACTTACCGATGTCTTGCGCAAATGGTCGATCCAATCTCCTTTGTTTGCCGCTTGCTCCCAGCTCCAAGTCTTTTCACGGGCCCAGCTACACGAGATCCTGCAAATAAGACAAGAAAAGGAAACTACAAGAAGCATGCATTCATAATCGATTCAAGGATTAGCATAAATCAAAGACGCAAGTAAGAAAATACACCATTGAAACACATGCGAATAGAAGAACCTCAAATGCTTTATTAATATATGGAAGTAAGGTTCAGGTGGTGATACAACCATGAGAGGTCCAATCCAGCATCACCTTCCCGACGGAGAGAAATCTCTTCTTCACCTCCCTCAAGCAATCACCCAATGCTCACAACTGTAAACCAACAGCAATTCTTCGCACTAAATTGCGGCCTCCAGATCCCATGGGATGAGATGCTTATATAGAGTTTTGGAGTGAAGATAAGTCAGCTTGATGTGTGACTTGTTGTCCTCTTCAACTCCATTTGTTCTTCAATTCTTCACTTGGAGTTTCTACCTTCCACTTGGAGTTTTAGAAGCTCTTAACTCATCATTAGGCGAATCTTTTGATCAAGTGTCATTTTGGAAGCTTCCTGGGCACTGGCACATTGAGAAAAAGATTCCTCCACATGTCAAAGTACGCCCAACGCAGGTAGCCTTTGTTGCACTTGCTATGCAACGCAGGTACACCATAGAGCTTTTGACATTCAGCGCAGATGCTTCATGGAGCAGCTGCTTTGATCCAAAATTGACCTGTTTTTGAGTGTTTTTCAGTGGAGAACTGATTTGCAGTGCTGTGGTTTGCTGACCTTGTTCCTCTAAGGGTAAGAACAACATGTTTAGGGACTTTGGATCCCTTAGATTATTGACATTTCATGCTCTATGCTGTAAGGCACAAAAATGTCTATAACAGTTGCCCCCTAAAGTATGAGGTCGTTTATCGGGTGAAATGCTTTATTAGGAGGATCCGAAGTTCATTCAATCGTCGGGAGGTGACCTGTAACAAAATACAATACAATACATTATCTTTTCATACTTTCTTTTCATGATCTAGCTGATGCGGGCATTTCCCATGCTCAGCTTTATAAATACATTTGCTGTACATACACAGACGATCGTCTGATAATAGACTGATAATTCTCTGCTTTTAATTATCATCCTTTTAGTAGGATGATCATCTGCTGCACATGTCTATGTTTTTATCTCCTGAATATATGTCGCAGCCCGGATGGATGAAACTAGATCCGGGGTCTTCAAACTTATCCGATCTTCACTTTAGTACAAGTCGATCCACGTGAGAATTTCTTGAAGTCAAACATGGAAAGACATCGCTTGATTACCAGTCAATAATGTAAACTGTTAACAAGCGCGAGAGGAATCACCGATAATGATGATGACCCTCAAGGTACTGCAGCACAATTCACGTGGTGTGAATATAGGATCTGACGTCGAACACCACGCAAAGTCTCCTGGTCGAAGGTCATTAATGTATACCTATCGCCGGGAGTGAGAAACTTGCCATTGAGGCATGCAAGCTTCAAAGTACTGAGGGGGTGTTCCTAGATCAACTTCTTGGATAATGAGTTGATGTCGACAAGAAGTGATCCGTCAAAGGAGGGCCTTAATGAATCCCACATCAGTGACACGGAACGGAGCTAGTGATGATGGTGAAAACGATCTATGAAATATGATTCAGGGTGGCGGTCATGGAAGGATGAAAGATGATGTACGGTAGTGGATGGGACCCGGTTGACACTTTTCTGAATGACATCTCTTGAACATATAACGACACTGATGTGATGGATCGGTAGCATTACCCCATGTATGGATGGTATGGCGAGACCATGGTGAAGGGACCGGTGAATGATAATAACCCAACCCGATATTTACGGAGGCAAAAGTGTCATGTTCAAGACATGCTACCATTAAGCTTTGAGGTTCTTCCCAATTTTTCCCCAGTCATTTCTGACCTGTACCTCTTTATTTTTGTCAAGCTTGAGGAGGATAACATATGCTTGTTCTATAACCTGCCCTCCGGGCAAGCCCATCGCTATGTTTTAACGAGCCTAGCGATAGGGAAACTCGTTCTCGTCTAAAGACAAGTTTGTCGCTATCTAATATTTTTAACGAGCCCAGCGACAAAGACAACTCGGTCATTTTAATTTTTAGAGAGTCTGAAAAGGGTACATAAAGTGGACTCTAGGGGTCCTTTTTCGTCATCTAATCCCTTAAGTCCGAAAAAGTATAAAACAACACAGAAGGGATGAATGTTCGATATCTTTATCGAGCCGAACTAGACAAGCACTCGATCTTTTTGTGCAATAATCCCTCAGGTCCAAAAAGATTAAAATCTAGAGGAGGGATAGCTCTTCCGGTCCTTTTAACGAGCTGGAAGGCCAAAACTCGGCAAACTTTTCATCTTTTACGAGTCCGTGAAAAGAGCTCAAAGAAGACTCGTATTTTGAGGAACGAGTGATAAACAAGGATAGCAACAGATTCCAGGTACAGGTTGGAATTTTCCAATCACGGCAGTATTACAAGGATGGCTAGGTGGGATCACTCTTCGCAGCTGTTCCTCAAAATAGGTAAACAATCAAGTGGATGTGAATGATCGGCCAAATGAAAAGTGGAGGTGACGGTGCACAAACACGACCAAGGCTTTTATGGCTGATGAATTTACGGTCTCAAATGGTTATTTACCGGTTCATTTTTTCTGCATGAGCTTGAACTCTGGGGGAAGCCTACTCACAAGCTTATGTTTATTTTTTAACGAGCATGAATTTCCGCATTAAAACTGCTCGGATCTTGCGTTTATTTTTTAACGAGCATGAACTTTGCCAAAACTGCTCATTTTTACTAGTCATAAAGTAGGAAGGTCTCATGGAAGATCGTTATTTTTTAAAGAGCTTCATCTCCCTACGTATTGCTCCATATCCTCTCTTTGTGCAAGCCAGGTATCAACTTATCTACGGGTTAGCGGGGTTAGTCCTACCTAAAATTAAAAGTCGTCCGCGCTTGCATTCCAAGAGGTTTGCATGCCCCCAGGTGTAAGTCTAATTTCAAGACCGCCCCTACTTTTCCGTTAAAAACCTTTGTTTTCAACAGGTGAGGCCTACCTCTTTCAGGTTTCCCAAATATTGTTCTTCTAATTCTTTCAAACAGAAACTTTCTTCGGCGACGCCGACTAGGCGACGGTGAATGACGTTTCTCCGCCACACACTTAACTTTGACAAAAGAATCTTTTTCCAGAACAACCCCATTCCTAACTACCCCTTCTTCCGCATGAGAGCTCTTACCGGCACTTCTGTTTTACGAAGAAGGAGGGGACGGGGTACGGACTAGTCATATTCTCCCGCGGAAATTCTACTTTACACCCAAGGTTTCTTCTGCCTCCAGAGCAGACCAGGATGCATGCCCCCTGGGTTCCGGCCTTCTTTTCCCGAATTACTCGCACTCATCAGGAAGAAGAACCGGAGGTAGAGACCTTTCTTGATCAAATAGACCATTCAGGAAAGGTATGTGACTATTTGCGATGTGCGATTCCGGAAGTGAAAGTTGGTCTACGAGCTTGACCATTCTTCCTTCGTATGGAAAACACATTATTCGAAAGAGTGAGGAGACTATTGCTTCCATGCAATATATGTAGTCTCGTCCAAGGAGTAGGTTATAATCCAAGGGTCCTTGGACGACCATCAAATTCATCTTGACAACCTTCCCTTTCAATGTAATAGGCACATTAGGTAGAATCCCTAATGGTCGACTGGTTCCTCTGTCAAAACCCGAGAGATTCCTTGTCTCGGGCAAAAACGTCGGGCAACCCAGTGCTTTCCAAGCAATAGAGGACAGGATACTCATAGACGCCCCTTCATCAATGATAGTTCCAGCTGTTAGTGTCAGTCTTTACAACCTTCCTCCAGTGATCAAATGTGCTCTTACATAGTGATTTTGAAGTGTCAAGGTCAAATTTTGTCATTTCAGTGAGTCTTCAAGCAAAATTTGGTCACTGGCCATTAGGTCTAGGGTTTTCCCAAATGTCAGTCCATGTCATCATTCAGCTGAGTGTATCATCATTCAGAGGGTTTTCATCGTCATGTCAGTATCTAATGAGTCATTTTACACCTTGTTCATGCTTCATGTTGCGCCCAGGCAAGGTCATTTCCCTCTCCTAGGGTTTTGAAGGCAATTTCTCTTGGATGGTCAAATCACTGGCAAAACTTGTTTCCTGATGTTCATACACCTTCCCCTATCCTTAAAGTACCTTATCAAACACTTCCCAACACTCAGATCCCCCAAAATCCTCATTTTTCCACAAACCCTAGTTTCTAGCTACAACCTGGCAATTTTCTAGGTTTGGCCTGTGTTTTGTCCTTTTTGACCCCTTCCCCTCACTCAATCTCTGAGATTCCACTTTCCCCTACTTCCTAACATCCCTCCCCACTCCCAAAAATTTCCCCAAGAATTTAGAAGCCCCCTATCCCCTTCATTTCGCTCCATTTCGACAAAATCCCTTGTTTCACACATCGGGACAAGTTTCACTCAAAAGCTGTTTCTGAGCAATAAAAGATGAATTTTTCAAAACTGAGAGAGGTTGTTATCCAAAACATGCCAAGGAATAAAAACCTCTTTCACTTTTTACACAGGTGTCATGGTTTGAGAGAAATGTCAAAAATACCGGCGAGAACGAAGGTGCTCCAATGACGGTTGGCCAAAGCACAAAAACAAAGGAAAACGCCCGATCCACTCCAAACTTTGGCCAAAGCCTCTTTGACTGAGAATGGTACTTGATTGGGGACTCTCAGCCCAAATTTCAAGCAATTTGGAGAAAATTTTGTCATTTGTGAATTTTTTGTACAAATTACAGGTTTTTCCCAAGAACTGGTCTCACCCCGGGTGAGACCAGTTTGAAGGGCTGCTCGGAATTTTGCAAACTTGGCATTTTTGGAAAGGGCATTCAAAAATAAAAATTACCAATACTTGGGAGAAGCCTGATTTTGAGTTTTGAGCCTCCAAAAGCTCAAAATACATCAAAACAATGACTTTCTGCCCACTTTTTGAGTTGCAGAAAGTGACCTTGGGAGAAATGGTTTTTGAGGGGTCAAATCAACACTAAATTCCGAAATTCCACTTGGGATGGAAAATAGACAGGCCAAGATTTCCAATGAGCCATCTTGCACCTGATTTGGACCAGTGGAACCCACTCAAAAACAACTGTGAAGGGGCGCGACCAGAACTTCCAGGGGCGCGACCAGAACTTCCAGATTTGCCAGAATTCACATTTTCGGTCAAAAAACACTGTTTTGACTATGGTTGACTATTATTACTTGTAGATTATGGATAAATGTAATATTTTCATGGCACTTTGGTAGATTTTATTTCTCTTTACCCTTCTAGAAGCTTCCTTGATGTAAAAAGTGAAAAATTAATGCATGAATCAGTTAGCTAAGTAATAGAGGCAAGTTGTTGGACTGCCTATTATCTAGTGCTTGATTTAGAATTAGTTCAAACTGCCCCTAGGAAGCTGAGCTCGACCCCTAGAGGTGGGGAAAGGAGTTAGATGGTCTAGATGGTCTATATTATGCTCTCTCCTTCTCATTTTCATGGTTGGACTCTTGTGTAAGGAAGCTTTATTGTATATTGTGCATCTATTTATGCAATTGAAGGCAAGGAAAGCTAGGGTTTTACAGACATATTTGAGGATTCTTGTGGATCTGATTGTTGATGGTGTGTTCTCTACATGTTCTTGTAAGTTTGTTTATGTGTTTCACATCTCTCTTATGCTTCTAAATTGGACAGATGAAGTGGTAAAGTTTGAACTCATGTTTTGACATGCTCAGCTTTTTAGTTTGTTCAATTTTAATGTTTTCTACTGTCTAGAGAGGATTCGAATTGTGTGTTTGCCCTCTTTAGCTTCTCCTCTATCATCTCTGATCATCCATTTCAAATTAAGGCATCAGCACTCATTCCTACCTTGCCCCTTAGATCCCCCTGTGAAAACTGTGCTCAATCCCCGCACCTTGAATTGCACTTCCACCAATTGCCACCAAAAACCCCAAAAAATCATTAAATCAACCCCCCTTTATCAATTTACTAGCCTAATATCTTTGATCCTAGTTGGTCAGCCTAATTATATTATAAGATCTATCAAATCTAACCCGAGAGAGCCTTCTCATACCTCGTAGGGCTAGCTACGAGGTGAAATGGTTTGATGTAGCCTTGAGAGTTTGTCTATCTCAGCCTAGGTGAATTCCAAGCGCTAACACCAGCCATCACCATTTTGTATATTTGGACTATAATTCTAAATGGTATACTGGCTGGTAACCGGGGTCTGCCTAGTTGGTTCCAATCAAAGGACACAACTAGGTTGCTTGGTGGTGGGACCGAATATACGGCCGGGTATGACCCTGACGATGCTCCTTCTTGCGATAAAGGAGTGGGCACATTGCCCTGATGTTCATCAGAATCGGTGTTGATGAAAAGAATCTGTACGGTGTCATCCTTACTCTCTTCAGTAGGGGTGTCAGCTGAAGATGAATCCTCAGTGACTGTGGTATTTGAAGATGAAACTTCTGAAGGGAGAACCGGGTCAACTGCCGTTTCGACCTTTGGACTTTCGTCCGGTCCGGATTCAGTAGGTTCACTTTCAGTGACTGACACTTTAGCTGGCCCTATGAGCGGGGTAGCTGTATTTTCGACCAACGAAGGACTTGGCACGAGTTTTTGGTATCCAGGAGGAAGTAGCAACGGTGCAACCAGTTGATCTTCCAAAACTCTCTTTGCTTCATCTAAAAAGGGACAACGACAGAGGGTGTGATTGCCTTCACACAGTTCGCAGGGGGATCTCATTCCCCTTCGTCGTCTAGAAACTTTACTTTCGCTGGTCGACGGTAAGCAGTCAACCTGGTTGTCAGAGGTTGACGCTTCCGAACTGTGCAAACGAGGGGACCAGTCCCTTAGTATCCAGGGAATACTAGGACAATCACGGTGGAGGTGGTCTCCTCTACATATGACACATGGCGATTTGGGCCCGGTCCGTGCTGTGTGTGGATTTTCGTTAGATACCTTTTGCTTGCCCCCAGGAACCTTTGGCTCCTTCTGCTTCTTTTCTTTCTTCTTCTTTTCCTTCTTCTTTTCTATGGGAGCTCCGCTTTCGGCGGCTTGACCTTTCGAAGAAGAAGGATCGGAGGAAGGCTTATGAGAAGTGGAAGGCTGGAGGGTAGCTCTAGACTGGTCTAACTGTTGACTCGACTGTTCACGAACCGCGGTGGTCTGAACTACAGCGGTTGAGAATAGCCAAACTGGCAGGCCAATTGTCAGTCCTGGAAGTGAAAATGTGGCCATGTGGGGCGCGCCAACTTCTCCCCAAGAGGAGAAAGGGCTAGGGGTCCATCATGTGGAATCCCTTGGTTGGTGCGTTCCATGTTCTCAACCTAAAGATCAACGTAGGAATAAGGGGTGACTATGTTCCGTTTAGAATGAATTTTATATGACGACGCTTTAGACACAACTTGCTTTTTCACTTTTGAAGAGTCGAGAAAAAGCTAAAGATGACTCTAGTCTCCTTCGATGTATTAACGAGCCCGAAGTGACAAATTCTCGGATGGAATTTTTCAGTTATAGAGTTTGAAAAAGGCCAAAAGGAACTACTCTGGAGTTCTAGGCAGAGGGTGTGCCAAACCTTTCACGAAACCACAGAATACGTTTTACGGTACGAGTGGTCGATCTTCGTGAATGCTGTGTTCACTGCATCGTGATCAGTAGGGCGGCCGACACGACTTCCTATGGATAAAGGCTTTGTTCCTATAGGGGTCCCCCAATATAAGCGACGGTACGCGGGGGCACAAGTCCGTATTAGTGCTATCGTCCCTCAGGAGGAATCACCCACCTTCGTAGAGATCGACAGTCACTATGTTTAAAGACGTCGGTTCACGTCTCTACCTAGACCTCTACTGTGTTTCGTTATGTTTCAAAGTGTTGTTAGATAAATTCAGTTCTTTTTAGGTTGATCTTGCTTAGCAGTTTGCCTTTATGGATCACCACGTGATGTATGATACAACTCCTAAATGCAGTCTAAGAATGATAAGCAAGCTTTTTCAATTCTTTCAACTTATGAAAACCTTAACTACTGAAGGAAAAGAAAGACATCATCTTTTCAAACAGATCATAGAGCACACGCTAATGCACTTTTCCTAAATCGACATGAAAACTGTCAAAATGCACATGCACAATGCAAGTATTTCTTTTCTTCTTCCTTAATGTTGATGTATTACAAAAAGAAAGCTGTTGTATAATTTCGAATTCAATTTCAAGCGAAAGCAAACAAGTGTTTGTCTAATAATCAAAAGAACAACTTAAGATTCACTCGTTTCAACACAAGAAATACCGCAATTCGAACCATATAACGAAAGCAAATGCTCAAGAAGCTATGAACAGTAATAAACTAGCTCTTAGAATCACAACGACACTTTCTCATAGGTCTAGATCCAAGAGGTCATAGCAAGACTAGTTCACTTTCGCTATGGGAAACTGTGAATGATAGCAAGAAATACAATAAGAACAATCACGGTTTCTTCATACAACTGAGGCGGAATGAAGGCAAAGAGAAGTGGTTTCAGCTGGGTATACAGGTTGACAACAGGCTGCAAAAACAATACTGAAAACTGGGCAACAGACAGTGGGGAATCCCAGTTGCACAAGGCAAAACTGGATCAGCGCAGGTGCTGTACTGTCAATCTGAGATGTAGCGCAGGTAGCCCCTTTGGGACCTGCGTTGCAGTGCAGGTAGCCTTTGTTGCAGCTGCACTGATGAGACAACTCTCGTCTCTCTCAGATTCCGGATCACAGTTTGCTCAAAAATCAATGGTTTTTGGCCAAATCAGAGGCTATCAATCAAGTATACACTAGAGGATGATTAAAGGAAGATGAACACTATCACAAAGAGCTAAAAAGATTCCTTGTGGATCAACTCTTCAAATCATAAACATGCCCAGCACTGGGCTAGAGTAGCTGCCTTCTACTTTGCATTCGAAGGACTCGAATGCAGTTCGATTCGGTACTCCTTTGTTTAAGAAATGAATAGCAAGAAACACAAGCTACCAACAAGACACGATCCCCAGCGGAGTCGCCAGTCTGTTGTGGGGGAAAGTATCCAACTCGGAATGACCCTAACCCACTCTAAGGGTGACAGTTCCTTAGCAACAGCTGAAAGCAAAGCTATCTAAAGTTTCTTCTTTATGACATGCAAGAGATAAAAGGGAGAGATCCACTTACCGATGTCTTGCGCAAATGGTCGATCCAATCTCCTTTGTTTGCCGCTTGCTCCCAGCTCCAAGTCTTTTCACGGGCCCAGCTACACGAGATCCTGTAAATAAGACAAGAAAAGGAAACTACAAGAAGCATGCATTCATAATCGATTCAAGGATTAGCATAAATCAAAGACGCAAGTAAGACAATACACCATTGAAACACATGCGAATAGAAGAACCTCAAATGCTTTATTAATATATGGAAGTAAGGTTCAGGCGGTGATACAACCATGAGAGGTCCAATCCAGCATCACCTTCCCGACGGAGAGAAATCTCTTCTTCACCTCCCTCAAGCAATCACCCAATGCTCACAACTGTAAACCAACAACAATTCTTCGCACTAAATTGCGGCCTCCAGATCCCATGGGATGAGATCCTTATATAGAGTTTTGGAGTGAAGATAAGTCAGCTTGATGTGTGACTTGTTGTCCTCTTCAACTCCATTTGTTCTTCAGTTCTTCACTCGGAGTTTCTACCTTCCACTTGGAGTTTTAGAAGCTCTTAACTCATCATTAGGCGAATCTTTTGATCAAGTGTCATTTTGGAAGCTTCCTGGGCACTGGCACATTGAGAAAAAGATTCCTCCACATGTCAAAGTATGCCCAGCGCAGGTAGCCTTTGTTGCACTTGCTATGCAGCACAGGTACACCATAGAGCTTTTGACATTCAGCGCAGATGCTTAATGGAGCAGCTGCTTTGATCCAAAATTGACCTGTTTTTGAGTGTTTTTCAGTGGAGAACTGATTTGCAGTGCTGTGGTTTGCTGACCTTGTTCCTCTAAGGGTAAGAACAACATGTTTAGGGACTTTGGATCCCTTAGATTATTGACATTTCATGCTCTATGCTGTAAGGCACAAAAATGTCTATAACAATCTGGCCGTGCAGTGGTTTTCCGACCCTTCTTCAACCAAAATTGACTTAATGAATGTGGTCCATGAGGAATCACTTTTCACATCAAACTCAGATTCAACAACGTTTTCCGAACTTGTTCACTCTGATGAGAAAATTCGTGAAATCCTATGTGTCGATGATTTACCATGGGAAGATCTCCATCACAGATCTTCATTTTTACCCGAGAATGATCATTTTGAAAATGATTTATCATCAATTTTTACGATTGAACATGTCAAGGAACCTCAAAATCCAATGAAAAATCCTGATTCAGAGTTAAATTTGGGAAACATTTCTCGAACTATTCCTATTGACATTTCGGTTAAGCCTGGAATTTTTGAAAACATTCATATAGGTGCCTCGTGTACAGAAGATGAAATTCAAATATATAAGACCCTATTTCAAGAATTCCGCGACGTGTTTGCCTGGTCATATGAGGAAATGCCAGGAATTGACCCCGCAATTGTTGTTCATGAAATCAAAGCTTACCCAGACGCTAAACCCGTCCGGCAACGTTTGCGTTAGATTCACCCAAGAAAAGTTGCTGCCATTAAATCAGAAGTTGAAAAATTACTCAAAGCAGGTTTCATTTATCCAATTCCGTTAACGGATTGGGTATCGAATATTGTTCCGGTTAACAAAAAGCAAGGGACAATAAGAATATGTATCGATTATAGGGACATTAATCGAGCCTGTCTAAAGGACAATTACCCAACTCCTTATATCGATCAAATCATTGATGATTGTGCCAGCAGCAAAATATTCTCCTTCATGGATGGTTTTTCTGGATACAATCAAATCAATATTCTACCTGCGGATCAACCAAAAACAACTTTCATTTGTCCATGGGGGACATTTGCTTATTGCAAATTACCTTTTGGGCTTAAGAATTCCGGGGCAACTTTTCAAAGGGCCATGTCTTATTCCTTTCATGACATCAAGCACATTGTGCAACCCTATCTCGATGATTTGCCTGCTCATTCATTACATCGAGCTGATCATCTCATCCATTTACGAGCAATCTTTATGAAGTGTAGGCATTATCAGATTAGGTTGAATCCACACGTGTGTTTTCTGTATAGAAACGGGTCGGTTGCTGGGGTTTGTTGTTTCGAAAGCCAACATTTGCGTCGATCCCTCGAAGGTTGAAGCTATTGTCAAATTGCCTCCTCCTTCGAGTCTTCGCGAACTCCAAAGTTTGCAAGGGAAAGCAAACTTTGGACGACGATTCAGTCCTAACTACGCCGAGGTTACAAATGGTTTTACCCGGTTGTTGAAACAGAACACTCCATTCTATTGGGATGAGAGAGCTCAGAAATATTTTGATTCACTAAAACACGCGTTGACCCATGCACCGTTATTGCATCCTCCCAAATACAACCAGGACTACTTCTTATATCTCGCCACCTCCCATTCCACCATTGTAATGGTGTTAGTTCAGGAAGATGAAATCAGTACTTAACATGTGATATATTACCTTAGTTGAACTTTAAATCCAACTGAGCTAAAATACTCACATGTGGAGAAATTGGCATTGGCAGCTATTCAAGCTGTCCAACGTTTTCGTCACTACATTTTATTACGTAAAACTACAATAATTTCTGATTGCAACCCTATGATCTACATTTTTACCAAGAAATTGCTAGGGGGCAAGTAATCCAAATGGATTGTGATCCTACAAGAGTTTGACTTAGAATTTGAAAAATCTAAGTCTAAGAAATCTTTAGTTTTTGCGGAGTTAATGTGTGACTTCCCGCGTGCTGACACGGAAACTATGGGGGAGGAGCCCATTGTGGACGAATCCTTGTTTCTAATCAACACTTTAGATTTGTGGTATGGGGATATCATCGTTTATCTCCAGACCCAATCCTTTCAGCCAGAAATTTCAAGGTCAGAACGTCGAAAAATACGATTCTAGTCCCAACAATTCAGAAATATTGGAGATACTCTTTATCGCCGTGGGGCGGACTCTGTTTTTCGAAGTTTTTTAACTCACGAGGAAACTGAAAGGGTTCTAAATGACTGTCACTCTGGACCGTGTGGCGGTCATATGTCTGGGTATGCCACAACCCAAAAGATATTGCGCGCTGGCTACTTCTGGGCGTCCTTGATTAAAGATTGTATTAACGCGGTCCGAAAATGCCACAACTACCAAATTTTTGATCGAAAGATGTGCGCTCCACTTGCTCCTCTCCACCCTATAATTTCCGTTGGTCCTTTTTCCAAATGCGGTATCGATTTTATTACATGTAACCCTCACTCGGTTGGGGGGCATGCGTATATCATCCTTGCGGTAGATTATTTTACCAAGTGGGCCGAGGCGATGCCTACATTTGAGGCAAACGGAAAAACAGCTGCAATTTTTGTGTTCAATCATATAATTGCTAGGTTTGGTGTTCCACAAGAGATTATCACTGATCATGGGTGTCATTTTCGAAACGTTATGATGACCGAACTTACAGGACAGCTTGGATTGCGTCATGATAGCTCAACTCCTTATTATCCACAAGCTAATGGTCTGGTTGAATCCATCAACAAAGTTTTAGCCGTCATGATCCAACGAATCATTGGGATTCATCGGTCGAATTGGCATAACATACTATTTTCAGCACTTTTGGCGTATCGAACCTCAGTAAAAACGTCAACAGGGTTCACTCCTTTCCAACTAGTTTATGGTCTGGAAGCTGTGTTACCCATTGAATGCGAAATCCCATCATTGCAAATGGACATTGAGTTACTTCCACCCACTTTCGAAGAGGAAAAACGTTAGTTATACTTGGCTCAATTAGATGAGAATCGACGTGATGCTGCATTGGCGATCGAAACTCACGCAAAACATATTAAAACTCAGTATGATCGAAATGTGACCCCTCAAAATTTTTCGGAAGGAGACCTAGTCTTATTGTACGTTCAAGCTAATGATAAATTAGGCGCTGGAAAATTTGTTCCTATGTGGCATGGTCCCTATGTTGTCAAGTGAAAGCTAGCAAAAGGGGCCTATGAATTGGTAGACTTTGACACGGACTCTTTAGGTAAACCCAGAAATGGTCTTTACTTGAAGAGATATTATGCTTAAAGAATGGGTATGGAGATTTTTAGTTAGGATAGTTTTCTTTCTAGCTGGTGTGTTTTAGTTTAAAAAGTGTGCTTAGCTTAGAGAGTATTTTTCGTCATTATTCTTGCTTATCTTGGTTTTACTCTTGATATTGCAGATGTCGATGCCTCTCCATCTTGAACTAGGTTGTCATTGATGTCAATATGGCAATATTCTGGATACTAGAGGATGACATGAAGCCAAGGGGATGCAGAGCAGATTCATGAAGAGACAGGAGCAAAGGCCATCAGGATAGCCGAGCCATATATATATATATATATATATATATATATATATATATATATATATATATATATATATATATATATATATATATATATATATATATATATATATATATATATATATATATATATATATATATATATATATATATATATATATGCGGAAACAGACATATATGCAAGGAGGTGGTCTTTGAAAGACACTGCCAAGCCAAGAGGAGGTGCACACAGAGCCATCGGAGAGCCATGTCAAATTAAGAGGAACGCTGCCTGTAAAACGGGCATATCGGAGCAAATGGAGCAAATGGATCGCGAGGAGTAGATGGAGACGAGAAGACAGAGGATCCACATTGGACATGACTAAAAGGAGCTGCAGGAGGAGCCACATACATATATACATATGCTAAAACATGCATATGAGAGAGGAGCAGATGGAACAAGAAGAGCCAAGAGGAGACGGACCGAGAAGAGCAGATGGACCAAGAGGAACCAAGAGGAGCCGAAACTCTGATCAAGCAAAATAGAAAGCATATCGGGTCCGTGGAGGACTTGTATCATTTCGGAGGTAGCAATCAACGAAATCGCCGAAGGACCCGGAGAGGAAACTCTTATCAAGCAAAATAGAAAGCATATCGGGTCCGCGGAGGACTTGTATCATTTCGGTGGACACAATATGCGACTTAGCACTGACCGTCCAATTTGAAGGAATAATGGACAACGGAGATCTAATCGGCAATCGGCATATCGGAGCGATCGCGTCGGAAGGATCGGGGGAAGCGATATGTGACATCGCCGATAATTGGAGCCGAAATATTATAAAACAGAGCCTAAAGGTGCGTTGGGTCCCCCCCTCTCAGTATTTCCAACAATTGGTATCAAAGCAGGTTCCTTCATTCAAAGCTTAACAACTTGAAGGTTGACTCTTAGAACACAAATGGCGAGATCAAGGAAGAAAGTCTCCAATCCTCCTAAGGATGTGTCTCCCTCTACTACTAAAATAGAAGACAATGAATTTGAGGAGGCTCCAAGGCTCAATGGGAACTTTAATATATGGGAAGTAAGAATGAGGAATTTCTTACAGACTCATGGCTTTGAAATCTGGAAATCTGTGATTGATGATAGCAGTATGGATGAAAAATCAAAGGAGTACAATGCAAAAGCAGTAAAGGAAATCTTGAATGGGCTACCTGATTCTGTAAAGAATAATCTAGGAAAATGTTCATTAGCAAAGGGTATATGGGACAATATTCATGACCTTCACTCAAAAGGATCATTGACCATGAACATCAATCAAGAAAATAATGGAAATCAAGAAGGAAATCCAGAACCCATCATAGAAGCTGAAAATAAGAACGATGACATCAAGACTGTAGCATACCAAAAAGATGAAGAGAATGAAAAAGACTTCGTAGAAGAACTCCTTTCTTGACTTATGACTGTCATGGAAGAGAATAATAATTTGAAAAAAGAAAATGAGGCACTTAAGAAGATAGCTCCAGTTGGTGACCAAGATCAAACAAGGAAGAAAGTTGATCTCATCAAGCTTCAAGTACAAGAAAGGGATGAAGAGCTTGCCAAGCTTAAGAAGGAATATCATAAAGCAAAGAAGCAGGAAGATATCTTGTCAAGTCAACTTGAACAAAGGCACAAGAGTGTGAACAAACTTGAAGAAGAGATTTGTCAGTACAAGGTAGAGGTCTCCTCCCTTAAGTCTCAATTACAAGAAGCCAGGAAACAATCACAAGGAGCTGAGAAGAGAATGGAGAGCAGTCAAGCAAAAAATGAAGAAATCTTCAAAATGAAGTCCGATATCATCTCCCTTAAAATAGTAGCAGCTGAAGCTACTCGTAGCAAGGAAGAAACTGAGGAACAACTTGCAAAGAAGAATAATGAGTGTGAAAGATTGGAAGAAGAGATTGTCCTCCTCAGGAAAAAGGTTGAAGGGATGAACAAAATCATGAAGAACTCTCACGCCTTGGATGACATGCTAGCTATCACAGATGTCCATCTGATAAATCAGGTCTCATATATTTAGGTGAATCCTCAAACAAGAATGAACATGCTTTAAACAAAAGAGATGTGAAGAAGCCAAAAAGAAATGGTGATGCTCCCAGCTCTAGCAAAGGCAAGGAGAAAAATCAAGGCTACAATAGAAGAAATCTTGCTCCAAGAAGAAAACCCGCTCCAAGAAGAAATATAGATGATGACAAAGATGCGAGAGGCAATGGTTATCATCAAAGGATCTCAAGGCAGCAAGGCTTCAGAAGTACACCAAAGAAACCTCCATCTCCCAGGTACCAAAGTTCATTTTTTGGTTATTGTTATTCCTTTTCAAACTTTGGTCATATGGAAAAGGACTGTAAAGTATATCATAAAGATAGATGTTGTGGTCCCCAACCATCTCATAGAGATAGATGTTATAGCCTCCGACAACCTCCAAGAAACAATTTTGCAAGAAGAAACCATGAATTCTTATTCATGTACAATGTAGAATGCCTCAAGTGTCATAACATTGGTCATATGGCACGAGATTGTAACTTAACATGGGATCTTACACAAGCTAGAACCATGCAAAAGAAGAAAGTTACACAAGTATGGAGAAGGAAGGAAATACAATCCGAAAGTCCCTTGAGTTCTTCAGCCAACAACATGTATCATTGGCTTAAATTCTGACAATCTAAGAATTTTATGAGAAGACTCTGCCCAAAAGAGGTGATTCATACAGTTAGGGGAGCATGTAATTCTTGTTCATTATTGCTGAAGCTATTAGTGAAAGGGTCCCTATGAAATCCTTATTGAGCTATATTAACAGTCATTCTTTGATGAAGATCATGTCTCAGGAGCACTCCATTGAAGTATATGATCCTGTAACCATTCTTTGGACCGTTGTTAAAGAAATAGGGCAAACAACCATGGTGCTATTATCACGGAAGTTTATGTCTTAACTCAAGAATTTAATGTGAGAATAGATAAATTTTGGACACTGATAGAGGCAGTCTTCAAACAAATAGATACATCTGGAATGGAGGTTGAAGTAAGAGCAGCTAGCAGCATATAACAAACTGAAGCATTGTAAAAGGATGCAAATCAGCAATCGGATTTAAAAGGTAGTCACAGATTGGATATTTGAATCTGCAGAGATATGTACAAGAACGCAAGGAAAAGATGGCTCACAGGAAGGCGAATGTTGTGCAGTCAAGCATAACTGAAGCTGATACAGATCACTTAAGGAATATAGCAACAAGGCACAACCCCTCACATTTTTTTTGTCCAAATGCAATGATGATTGAATACTAGATGGCAGTAACTTAAGGGGAAGCACAAAGACACAAATAAACTCAGATCTGAAGAAAGACAATCTCAGGAGCAATTTCTATCTTGATTCGAACTCTGAAGGTCTCTCAATTCTGCCTATGGAGACATCAATATGGATTGAGTATGAAAGCCCGGACTTGGACACCTGTGTATGGCCATTTGCAATCTGAATGAAAGCATTAAAGTAGAGCATCCTGAAGCATTGTTGAAGCCATGATAAAGCAGTTTTGAGACATGAAGATGATAAAGCATCAATCCTTCTATCTTGAAGAAGAAGAGCACTATGACAGGGGGAGTCACAGACCCATGAAGATCTACCATTCATGAAGAACATAAGCAGTTTGATAGGGGAAGTCCTAGAGCAATCCTTTTCCATTGATGTCAAAGGGGGAGAGAAGAAGAATATTGCCATCAATAACAAAGGGGGAGATTGTTGAACTAAGTTGTCATTGATGTCAATATGGAAATATTCTGGATACTAGAGGATGACATGAAGCCAAGGGGATGCAGAGCCGATTCATGAAGAGACAGGAGCAAAGGCCATCAGGATAACCGAGCCATATATATATATATATATATATATATATATATATATATATATATATATATATATATATATATATATATATATATATATATATATATATATATATATATATATATATATATATATATATATATATATATCATATATATATATATATCATATATATATGCGGAAACAGGCATATATGCAAGGAGGTGGTCTTTGAAAGACATTGCCAAGCCAAGCGGAGGTGCACACGGAGCCATCGGAGGAGCCATCAGAGAGCCATGTCAAAGCAAGAGGAACGCTGCCTGTAAAACAGGCATATCTGAGCAAATGGATCGCGAGGAGCAGATGGAGCAAGAGGAGCCAAGAGGAGCAATATATATAGAGCCATCGGTATATGCCAAAGAGGAGGTGCACACAAAGCCATCGGAGGAGCTACAGGAGCAAGAGGAGCCATCGGAGGAGCTACAGGAGCAAGAGGAGCCATCGGAGGAGCTATCAGAGCCATACTTATAGACCATACATATATGCCAAAGAAGAGGAGCAATAGAGCAGACAGAGTTAGCGGAGCTACAGGAGCAAACAGAGAAAATGGAACAAAGCATATATATATGCCATATCGAAGGAGTGTCAGAGCAGAGGAGCCATATCGAAGACAATACTTCATATATATATAGTTGTGTTTAAAGCCAAACTTTCATCAAAGCGGGAGAACACCTAGGAGCCGTTTGATCTGCCAGATCAACGGTCCAGAAGAAATCGCAGAGGAGTAGAGAATCCTTATCGCATCGGCGAAAGTCCCTTGGAGTCGTCGAAACTATTCAAGGTGCAAGCTCTGAAATCCGGAGCCAAAACTCTTATCAAGCAAAATAGAAAGCATATTGGGTCCGTGGTACAGAGAATCCTTATCGCATCATCGAAATCCGGAGTCGAAACTCTTATCAAGCAAAATAGAAAGCATATCGGGTCCGCGGAGGACTTGTATCATTTCGGAAGTAGCGATCAGCGAAATCACCGAAGAACCCGGAGCCAAAATTAAGTTAGGAAGGAGTATAAGGAGGTGCCGGGTCCGCGTTCCTTGTCGGAGAACGGAGCAACAATGTAGTGGACGCGATATGCGACTTAACGCTGACCGTCTGATCTGAAGGAATAATGGACGGCGGAGATCTAATCGGCAATCGACATATCGGAGCGATCGCGTCGGAAGGATCGGGGGAAGCGATATGTGACATCATCGATAATTGGAGCCGAAATATTATAAAATAGAGCCTAAAGGTGCGTCGGGTCCGCAGACCCTTTGTATTACAAAACTGCTGATGCGAACCTGCCAAAAAGCCTGACCCAAAATCATTAAGAAGCAGAGTATAGAGGGCCGTCGGGTCCGCAGAACTATCGCATCGCAAGAGGCTGCGATAAACCTGACATCCCGGACCCAAAGTCATTTTAGGAAGGGATGTAATCGGCATATCGGGTCCGCAAGGGCGTCGGAGGTCGGAGTTAAGGTATTAATTTGGATCACCGAAATCCGGACCCGCCGATAATTATAAAGGTGTGCGGATAAGATTTGATATCCGCGAATGTTCATATTGAGCAGAATTACATGGGTTCCCGTGTATTAAAATATATGTGACCGCAGGGTTTTATAGTGTTGGCCATATATTTGTATATGTGCATTTCCGTGGGGCTTTAAAACTTAGCCCGATAGTAAACACACGGTTGGGCGGTGGCTTCCGATGGGTGATTAAAAGCGCCGATAAAAAGGTGGCTCTGATTCTAAGTAAGTCCAAGGTTTATAGAAGGCACATAGCCTAAGGAAAGCTTTCAATAGACATAAAAGCGGTGATAAAAGGGTAGCTCCGATTCTTAAGTGTGGAGGCGAAAATACTGTGAGGAACAGTCCCGATAGTGTGGGAGACCAAATCATGGCGATTATGATTATGATAAGGACGTGGCTGTCCGTTAAAAAATGCCATCCCTGTGTATGCCCACAATCATTGGCAAAGCAACGCTGTTACAAGTTTTTGAACTTGTGTTCTCTACGGATGACTCGATCCTTGCTCATTGATTCAACGTGTCCTGTGAAAACGAATGGACAGAGGAAGCTACAGCGACAAACAAGCCAACAAGTGAGGAAGCTGAAGCAGGTGAGAAGGAAGCTAAAGAGCCAGCAAGAAAGAGGAAATGAATGGACAAAGACAGGTACGCATAAAATAGTAAACAGAGGACTACATGGTGTGATGGTTGTTGCAAACAAACTAGAATATGAGGTAGCAGAAGCAGCAGAGGTGGTGGAGCATTGTTTGAATTTGCTAGTGAACATTGCTGCGGCTGTTGAACACTATTGGAGCTGCTGTGGGGGTGAAGAACCAGAGTGTGAGGTAGTGAAAGCAGCGGAGGTTGTAGAGGCTGTAGAAGCAGCGGAGGTTATAGAGGCAGCAGCAGTAGAAAAGGCTATTGGAGACTATGCATGGGAAGTGTGCAGAGCTGTGAAGACTCATCCATAAGAAGACATGGTTGTCATTGATACTGTAGTTTGGAGACTACAGTGAAGCTGTAAATAGACAAAACTCAGCAGAGAAGAGTTCTGAGAGAATAAGGATTGGAGTCCTTGGGGTTGGAGCCTTAAAAGTGAGAAGGATGGGAGTCCTTGAGGCTGGTGCCTCAGAAGTGAGATTGGATTGGATTCCTTGGGGTTAGTGCCTCAAAAGCAGGAAGGATTGAAGTCCTTGGGAGTTGGTACTCTTAAGTCCAAGATTGGTGTCTTGGGAAAATAGAGTTGGTGCTCTGGAGTTTGGAGCCTCATTAAAGTCCAAATTGGAGCTTGGCAACCGATTGTGACCATCTATATATTGTATTTATTTTACTGCACAATTATATTAATAAAAGCATTTATTCTTGCTGTTCATATTGTGTTCTGAATATATATGTTTTAACTGGTAAAACAATAGTGGGAAAAAGAAATAATGATTCACCCCCCCTCTCAGTATTTCCAACACTCCAAACATACATTGGTTTCGCTGATGGTGCTTGTCGTAATACATAGAACATTTGTTCCACAACTTGGGTTATCTATTCACCCTCTGACGAGTTGGTATCTATGCATGGGGTAAGCCTCAGTCAAACAACAAACAACATTGCAGATTATAGTGCAGTGATTGAGTTATTATCTGAATCTATTTCATTTGGGATTTGGAGTTTGATAGTGAAGTTAGATTCTGAACTTGTTGTATTACAGCTTAATAGAGTATATGCCATTAGAAATCTAGTGTTATTGAGATTATTTTTGAGAGTGCGTCTCTTGGAACGTGAATTTGATTATATTGAATATCAGCATATTCCAAGATCTTTAAATACATTAGCAGATGCAATTGCTTCTCGAATGTTAAGTAGACATTTGCAATAATCATACATGTAAATTTAAAAGCATTCCATAACATGTTTTACAAGATAAGCCAGTAATAGTGATATATATAGGAATGTGTCAAAATATACATCGTCCTCGATCATAGGTTGAAAAACACCTTATGATCGACAAAAATGATAAGTACAAAAAGCAAAATGTCATATGTGTCTACAATAGGCGATCGTCCTATCACTGGTGATGATCTCGATAAGAAACCACTATATGGGCCACCTTACAAAGGAACCTCCTAAAAGGTCCTGGGACCCCAATCACATAGCGATGTAGTCGATGAAGAATGTCATCTATGCCGGTCTCTGGAATGTCCCCTGTCAAGTGCTCTAGATGACTCTCCAACTCGGCCAAGGTCTTTGCTGATTCGTCCTGTGGGGCTGGTGCCGCTGCAGCTGGTTGTTTCCTCTCGTAAGGCCGGAGAGAGGCTGGTCGCTGTGGACCCACATATCTGTTTGAAACTTTTACTATCAGGTTTGGGACGACATAAAAACAAAAAAAAAATTAAAATAGGAAAATGTTGAAAATGATTTTACCTGAGTCATCCCATTGCTCTGCTAGTGGAAGAGCCATGTTTGGGTCACCACGAAAATCTACCCCAGCGTAAGGGAAGTCCTGAATAGAAAAAACCTGGTTTTCCAACCAATGTAAATACTCAGGTTTGAATCGAACGACCTTTGTCCCTTCGTCAGGATGACGGGCCATAATTGCAACCCATCGCATCAGTTTGGGCTCTCGAGGAAGCTCAACTCCAACAGTAAGGTGTTGCGGGACCAACATCGGAACCCTCTCCAGACCAAAAGCTCACAACTAAAGCGCCATAACCAAAGGTCTTCAGTTGTCCGTTCTTGGCTCTGGTAAGTTGGCCTTTTACATTAGCCAACACAACATCGCACCAGTTGAAGATGGTGCCTCTAAAGCAGTCAACTGCCATACGCATCTGGGGTCCGGTGGCAATATGTAGTGCGACGCTCTCGCAAAGCCTGGTAACAGTAATTGCGATCACCATGAGTTCAGGACGGGATATGGTTTTAATGTCTATCCCTTTGCCTCTAGCCTGGTTTTTGCAGAACTCTAGCCAGAGGCTATCGACAGACTGGCCACCTGGCCTAGTCCCGAATAGAGTCAAGTCTTCACCTCTCTTAGGCAAACCAGTCAAAAGTATATGTCTTCTGGCTCAATTTCGAGCTGGTGGCCACCAATGAAGAAGCACTGGTCCTGTATGCTCCACCTATCTACCAGCCACTGCAAGAAGTCCACCTGGGCCCTCATGCCAGGTATGGCCTAGAATTTGTACAAGCCACATGCCTTCAATGCATCGATCGAAGGTTGGTGATTTAACGCGGAAAGATCTATGTCCTCATGCTCCCGTTCTCGCCAATCAAGCATGATGTATACTCTACATCTGACAAAAAGGCGAATTAGAATGCAAGAAATTAAATTGTTTGGGTCAATTTTGAGAATTTTTGGGTTAAAAACCCTTGCTGCAGGGACCGCGCCCTCTCTATTAGAGACAGTGCGTGGGTCTGCACCTTACCTTCATGGAAGGTGCAGACCCCTGACTTTTTCCCCATTGAGAAAAAGTCGGGGTCTGCGGGCTGCCCGTGTTATGCCTGCAGGCCCCCGCGCGTGGGTTTCTAGCCTAAAAACCCTCTAAAAAATGAAATAAAACCCTAAAAAACAAATTGAAATGGTTGAAATTGAAGAGTAGGATGATGTGGATTACCTGGAGGAGACGACATTTGATTCCGACGGATGTATTTTCCGCAATCTTCACGGGAAGTTTCTGACCAAAAGCACTATTTTCTCACCCAAATCTCAAACGGTAAAAATGAATTGACGAAGGCCCTTTTTATAAGTTTTTTGAATAAATGAATTGTAAATTTGTTTATGTTTCACTTTAGAAAGGTAAATTTCGCAGCATTTTTATCCATTTCAAACAGGTATGAGTAATGTTTGCATTTTTGTTCACGATAACAGTTTTTTTAGGCAAAATCGGTCATTTTCGACGAAAAAAATTTAGAGTCACCTTTAAGCTCTTTTTTGACTCCTAAAACATGAAAAGATCGCCGAGTTTTTCTTTTTAAACTTGTTAAAACAGAACTAAAAAGACGGTCCACTTACAACTCTTTTTATGACCGTAAAAACATGAAAAGATTGCCGGATTTTTGTCGTTTCAAATTCGATATTGGTTATAAAATGACGTGTCATTGATCGCTTTTTTACTTTTTCGGGTTAGGGGCACTAATTACGAAAAGTAATCCTTGGTCGTAAAGATCAAGCGGTTCTCTCAAGTATTATTTTATACTTTTTCGGGCTTGGGAGACACAAATTTACGAAAAAGGTCAACCTTGGAGTCTTCTTAAGTTTTTTCAGACTCTCTAAAATTGAAAAACACCGAGTTTCTCCTATACTGGACTCGTTAAAATTTAACAGTAAAGGACCTATTCAATTACAAACAGGAACGAACCACTCCTTCTTAGGGTTCGAATTTAAACTAAGTTGGACTCATTCGAAGGATGAGCTTATAATCAAGCAAATGTTATCCTCCTCAAGCTTGTCAAAAATAAATAGGTACTTGCCAGAAATGGTGAAGGAAAAGAGAGAAAATGAGCCTGTTTGTCATACTTTGTAACCACTCTTGAACACGACACTTTTATTCACCTGGGTTGGGAAATCCTTTGCCTAACAATTGATCAAACCACATTGAAAGTCTTCAGCCGGTTTCTGGGTATTAACTTTGGGTCAATTGTCACCAAACCATATGCTGTGTCGTTATGTGTTCAAGAGGTCACTGCCAATAAGCCATTCATTTGCAAAATACATGTCATCCATCTTGACCATCCCTGAGTCAGTCCTTGCAATTAAATTTCTTCAACTTGATCTATGATTTCGTATTGTGGGCTTGCCTACGACGAATCGCTTTCTATCGACTTCAGCTCACTATCTAGAAAGATGATCTAGAAATCGTCAGTACCTTGGGATCTGCATGCCTCAATGGCAGGTTTCTCGCCTTTGACGATAGGTTGCATCATTGACCTTCGATCAAAGGGTTCCGTGACATGTTCGACATCAACACATCTATTCGCATCTCATGGATTGTACTGGGTACTTTGAGAGCCATTGACATTACTGGTGGTTTCTCTCACACTTGTTAACGGTTTACATCATTGACTAGTAATCAAGTGGTTTCTACCATGTTCGACTTCAACACATTCATTCGCATGGATAGAATCGTACTGTTTCAGGAAGTAGAAATGAAGACCCTGGATCTAGTTTCCGCAATCCAGGCTGCGAGGAATTTTGTATTCATTATATTGTGGACTATTCATAAACAGATGGCTGCGTCCATACTGTGTCTACATGTGTCTATACTTGTGATGTATTACAAGATCATTCCTATATTAGAGCAGTATTTAGTTTTCTAGTCAGTTTTGATCTGAGTATGGGAATGCCTACCTCAGCGATGATATGATCTCATATATATATTTTGCATTGAATGTTTTTTATAGGTTCCGACCGGGCTCTCCACAAGATGATCCTTGAAATGATAAAGTATTTCACTCTTCCTAAATGATAAATGAAATCCTCATATACTATATACTTCGCACTTTAGGGGCAATCTGTTACACAAAAATATCGTCACCATGACTATTTGCAGTCAGTATGGGTCTATCATCACTTGTACTGTCCTCCTAAGCAAGTCTCAGACCTCAGCTCTTCAAGTCAAGCTTTTAAAATGAGAGAAAGACATTGAAAATCAACAAAGCTCTGGTTTCGCACTTTCTCTCACTATTGCCTGCGGTCCCGCACCCCCTGTTCACAAAAACTGCGGACCTGCCTGCTCTGTCCCTAAAGGAGTGGGTGCAGACCCCTGTGAAAAGGCGCAAGTTTATTCTAAAAAACTCACTTTGGGTTAATTCTAGATGATTCTAGAAGGAATTTTGACGTGGATTGGTCGCTCTTAGGTGGTTCATGCATCCCAAAAGAGAAGGAGCTAATCCCTTGATGAGAGAAGCTATCCCTTTGAAGGAGGACCTAGTAACTTCCCTCCATTGCACTATAAATTAAGGCATTGGGCTGGTTGCTAGGGAGGTTAGAAGCTGAACATTTTTGAGGGTAAATGCTGGTGGAATTGAGACTTCCTAGTTAAGCTTGAGAGGAGAGATCACATACGTTTTTGGCTTCATTGGGAAGAGAGTGAAACTTGTCAAAGTAGAGGAGACTTCTTGTTGGACCCTGGGAGGAGCTTGTACAACATCAAGGCATAGGTTGTAAAGTTCTTCTTTGATTTGAATTAATACAATCAGATTCATTTTTCTCAACAAATTGTCTTATGTCATTTGTTTCATGAATTCCTTGATCATCATGTTAAGTATGCTTTATGATATTGGCTTTTCAGGTGCTATTTAATTTGTTTGCTTGTTTGTGTTTGCAGATTCGCAACAAGGGAGCTCATTTGGATCAAAGGAGCGAGGCTTCCACAAACTTGCGTTGGACCCAAGGTAGGCCTAAACACTTGTTTGCCTTTGTTTATAAATGCATATATAGAGAAAGATAGTTTTTGATTGGCTTGCTTGTCACTAGATCTCGTTAGATTCTAGGAAGGTCTATCTTGTCCGCAAGATCGACTCATTCCATGTGACCGTGTCTTAAGAGGCTGATAAGCTACTAAAAGGGTTAAAACGATCCCCAATATGGTCGCCAATTTGTTTTGGGCAAATTTAGTGTTTCTACAAATGCCTAACCCTCTAGACCTAGTAGCTAGTCTAGAAACAACTGACAAAGTAGTTTGCTACTTTTACTATAATTAACAGATAAGAGAAGGAGGAAAAGGAACCAACCTGTAACTTTCTCTTGATCCCTCTCTCCTTTGACCGATTTCGCCACTCCTTTCCGTACTTAACTCACTTGGAAAGTACTTGCACACAAGTCGAGATAGAAACCCATCAAAGCATACAATAACGATCTGTTAACTAAACATATCGTAGAATCTAGAATACGATATACATCATATGAACACATGAATGGAAAAAGCTTAGAATTCTTTATTGATAAAAGTAAAGATTACAACCCATGAATGCTCATGCTTGATTCAGTGTCTTCCTTCCAGTTTCAAACCCTTCTCTCCTCATGAAGCAACAATTCGACATCATTACAATACCTTTACTAATCTCATTCAAACAAAATTTCCTTAGTTCAAGAAATTCCAACCTAGACTAGCCTTTGAATGCTTGGTCAATTTATAGCTGAATGGAGGAGGTTAAGCCATTAATGGCCCTCATGAATGCTCTGCCAAATTTGGGAAGTGGTTCCATGGAGGAAGGGATAATGGATTGAGGTTCATTCATCTTCTTCCTCATCCAAGTGCGAGCTCAACCAACCTGGAAACTTCCAGAAGTATCCATTGGATGAGGAATCCAATGGATTCATTTAAAAATTTGATGAATCTCGCTCAACGCAAGTGAAACAAAGGCTAAGTGCACTGCAATGCACCCAGATAGTGCAGTTCCTACATTGCAATGCAACTTGATATAAGGCTACCTGCGCTGATCTCCTTAGGGGCATTTTTTGGATGAATGGTGTCATGGAAACTCTTGGGAGGAAAGCATGATGTCAGTTGACCTCATTAGGGAATGAAACGACTGAATTAGGGATTGATGGACCCTAATAATACGGATCTGGAAGTCGGGATTGATGTGCCCAAATTGACCTGTAACACTGCACAGTGTGCAGAGAAGGCTGGATGGAGGCAAGGATTGCGTAGTTATGGAGCTCATCGGTTGGGCTTGAGCACTGAGATTTCACAGTATGAATTTCTGGGAGGAAAAAAATATGCATTGTACAGTTCCAAGAGGCAAGGTTGCTGCTTGTGGACTGATACTACACATTATGCAATCAAAGAGGGTTGAATGAGATTGAGAGGCTGGGTCAGGGAGTTTTCCTAATTTTTACTAAGTGTTAGATCAATGAGAGAAATTTGAACAAATCAAGACTTGAACATGATCACAAACTTAGTTTACTTAATGAGACAACACATAACACTCAAAACACATGAACAAAATTATTTATTCAATGCGACAACATTGCAACAACTCATTCCAAGGGTGACACTAAATATACACTTTGCAATGACAATGATGAACTTGTGGAACAATTCTTGAAACTTTGGAAATAAGTGAGATACATTTTTACATGATAAGGAAAAATATTTAACACAAATATCACCCATTGAAACAACCAAAAATAGCCTTTGCACAATATGTGACACTTACCATGCCAAAAGACGACACTTGCAATATGAGAAGAAAAGTGCGAACGACACTTGCGATATGTGAATGACAGTGAAGGCGACACATGTAAGAGTGAAGATAACATGAAAATGACACTTATTAAGGTTAAAAAAAGAAAAAGTGATAATTTGTAAACATGAAAATGACACTTGTGAAGGTGAAAGTGCACAAAAAGTGACAGCTGGAGAAACTCAATGAAATAGGAGTACGATTGCAAAAAAAAGTGAGAAATGATCAATTGAGAGTGCACACTGATTGTCCACATAGGTTGAATGTTGCAAAAGACTGTCTTGATGGAATGTGCTTGTTCCATTCAAGCTTGTGTAAAATGATGTGCTCATGAAATTGTTGCAGACTGAGCATGTGTGAGTAGGTGACTTCGAAAAAAGGGATCCCAAAGACTTAATAAAGCATCAACCAACCAAGAAGTGACTATAGAACTATTAATTGCAAAATCCATAGTAGGCTCCAAAATTCAAGCGTAGAAAAAATTCTGGAGGTGTTTGTCGCAATGCCAACATGTCCTTTTGTGGGATGCAACCCATGGAGACAAAGGTAAACATCATAAGTTTCAAAAGCTGTGGATCAGTCCTTTCGGGATTTCAGCTATAGTTAGGCGAAATACTTATATACAGTAAGGATATTGATGATCAAATTCTACCCTACTCCAATAATAATTCTCATCTGAAACCATTCGTGGAAGTAGGAACCTGACAAATCATCATAACCTCTCTCAAATTTTTGTACATAATTTTTCATTTTCTACTTTCTATTTTGAATGTTTCTATGTTATGTTTCCTTGAAGTCTTTTCCTATCTTCCTTGCATTCTTTTTATCTCTGTTTCATTTTTTTTTCTCTTACGCACTATCTTCTTACTACATTGTCTAATTATGTATCTACACTAGTTCAAGACCTATGGGCAACAAAATCCTCTCGAAGTAAGATGCTTTAAGGTAGTTATTTTCTCTGAATTATTGGCTTTAAATTTTCTTATGCAACAATGGTTTTTTAGGAAGTAAGAAACTTACGATCTCGATTCCCAAATGGATCAATTTGGTCTTGTTCAAACCTTATTACCAACTATACAAATTTCCTTAAGGTCCACCTTCAAAGTCACATTTATTTTACCCCTTGCCTTGTACCCCCCATAACAACATGCAACCTACTCTTTAACAATAATATCATGTCAGCTACAACCAAAAATTCTAAATTCTGGTTTGGTCTAGCAAGCCTCCTTATGGAGTTGCCAATTATGACATTATTCAACATTAATTAAAATGTCGCAAGACATTGCCATTATTTGTCATCACTACACCCCTAACAACATCTCTCCTAACAAAAATTACTCATTAAAATATAAAAACAAAATGATCTAGTAGGTGGCACCCCTCCTTAAGAGCCACCTATCAAATTGTGAACAACTTACATGCTAAAGAAGTTCGGTATAAGGATCTCATATATATTTTTGCACATGGAACACCTCTTTTGTATTTCTTTGAAGGTTTATCTACATACATATGCTAGTTCGCAATCACTTGCATCATGAAAAAATGGAAATGCTCTTAAAAGTGTAGGTGTTATATATTAGGCCCACAATTATGGTTGATCATATTGCATATATGACATAAAGTGCACTTACATATTAATTTTCAAAGTTTAAAATGGATGATGGATTATGTATATAGTAAATAACTAATGGAGGGTTTGCAATATCATGTGTTTGATACAATTTGTATTATCATTAAGGGAAAAAAACTTTAAACATTCCCCAACTCAAGGCTCGCATGCAAACATTTGATTAATTACAAGGTTATATGGTATATGGGGACAATCGACGTCGTGTATGCCTTAGCCACCACATGGTTATTCATATTACATGTATACAACATGCATTGTTGACATGATTCAATAAGTTGGTTCTGAAAATTAGTATGGTATATGTTTATGGGTGTGTACATTCATTATGTTCCTCATATACATCGTGCTATCACAATTTCTAAGGACTCAAAATATAGGCTTTATATGATGCTCTATATTTCACAGACTTTAAATCATTGTGCGGAAATGCCTACCCATCAGAAATTAATTGTGGATTTAACGGAACTTGGTCATTCTTTGTTCTATGCTTTGTATAGTTAATGTGGTTGCAAGATCCATGAGATTTAGCACATGGTCCAGATTTTGAAAAATTCTCAAAATGTATTATAGTAAATGTGATTATTCACTCAACATTATTTCAATAAACATGGCATGACACATTGGCTAGGACTGGATGTGTTTTATAAGAATAATATGATGCGACACTTGTCTACCAGTTTTTCACTCTACCAAATCAAATTATTTCCACTTTGTTATAGAGCACGGTGACATGGTATTCAATGATTATATATGATTTATACATCATATAACCCCTCCCACTCTGCCTTTATTCACACATTTACTGAATGTTACCTCAACCTTTTCCACCTTTCTCGTTTTCCTCTCAAGCTATCAGAGGTTGTTCATTTCTTCCATTCGTACATTTTGTGAAGTAAAATTGAAAGAAAACCCTAGTCCTGAAACAAGAGAGTAATGGTGGTGGTTTGCGAGTAATTTCTGAAGTTTTCTTTGGCTCGAGGCTCATTAGTTTATCCAAAGAAATTTATGGAAAAGGAATTGTTTGGAATTCATCGCTGGCAAAGTCTCTCCTCCAAGCTATGCTAATTTCACAGGTATGTTTTGACAAGCTTTGTTTATGGTGGGCTTGATAATTGTCTATGTCTGTTCCCTAAATCTTCCCCTCTTTTCATTTGGTTTCGATTTCTCGGTGTGGTTTGGATAGTGACTAGTTGCCTTTTGTGTATCATTTCGGGTGCACATTTATTATTTGAGTCTGATAAAGTTTGCCAAGTATGTAATTTTGTTTCCCCACTATAACAACCCCACGTTAAAAGTTCATGTAAGAAATTTAATAAAGACAAAATAAGACCAAGGTCATGAGACACATATCCCAAGTTCAATGTTGGGAAAATCATCCTAGTGGATGTTCATTTGGTTTATTATAGCTAAGGGGAAATTGGGAAAGGCATTGGAAAAGACTTTGAAAAGGTAAATATGCATTAACTGGAATTTATTTACGAAAATAATGGAGAATAGAAGAAAAGTAAGTTGAAAGGTCACAGGTTTCATGTGGGGATAAAATTGAAGGAAAATAAAAGAAAATGAAGAAAATAGAGGCCTCAATGATAAAAAGGATTCCGAGGATCAATTCATAACCTTTTTTCAGTTTTAGCTTGTAGATCTCTCTCTCGTTCACTTAGAGCATTCCTGGAGCACTCTAGCATTGGAGAAAGGAAGGAAAAGGAAGGAAAGAAAGAAAAGGAAAGCAAGGATCAAGCAAGGAAGAGTTGGATCAAGCGACTATGACGAGATTACTTTGCAAGTATCGAGTTGCATGTATGGTTTCCTTGCTAGTTTTGGCATCCATGGTACATGCATGTGTGTATTTGGTTCTCTTGCTGTCATTGACATGGTTTTTTCTAGGTGTGATAGTGGTTTCAACCTTGCCTTTCCATTTTCGGATAGCCAGGTGTGATGGGGTTATTTTACTTGGTTGAGATTTGGATTGTCAGATGGTTTTGGAAGTGGATGAGGTGATCTTAGGAAAATTCCCAAGGGAATAGAAATCCCTTGACTGGTAATGGCAAGATATGTGATAAAGCCTGAAGGTGGAGATAGGAAAATTCCTCAAGGTATTGGTGAAGAAATCCATAGGCATCCAAGCTTATTTAGGGTCTAGTGATCCGTTGACCAGTTTTGGTGGGATTGTGGTAAAGCCTAGTAGTGTATGTTTTCTTTTTTTGGGCCTAGAAATCCCTTGATCGGTAATGGCAGGATTGTGGTAAATCCTAGTTGGGTAGGTGCTTGCTTTGTGCCTAGAAATCCCTTAACCAGTAATGGCGGAATATGCGGTAAAGCCTGAGGAAGCCTAGTTGTTTTGTTTTGAGTCCCATATTCATGCTTGGAATATGGCATGGGGGTGATTGGTTGAAAGAAAGATTTGGTTTAGCCCAATGTATGGTTAGGTGTACGTGGAAGTCCTTGAATTGGTTGGATTTGCATATGTTAACAAGAGCTCATTTCCTCTTGTATTTTATGAGTAAATGTACTTGTTATTATGTCACTTTGATGGTTATTATATCATTGTTACTATTTTGGTTATATGTTGGTTATAATCATGGTTTCATGACAAATTTTAGTTATGGTTCTTAACATGTTTTGATTGGTAAACGAATGGTTATTGAATGCATTACCTAATAGATATTATTGAAGCTATCATGAAAGAGAATTGGACCTTCTTGATGATTCTTAGACAAGTATGAGACCTCTAGATTACATGTTCTTAACGTGTTTGACTGAATCTTTGTCATGGTTAGTCTTGGTTAGGTAAATTCATTGATCAAGTTTGTGTTAGAGGCTTTGTATTTATGTCATTTATTGTTTTGGAAAGTCTCATCAAGTTCTGGGTAGTGATCTGGAGTCTAGCCCTCAAAATGTGGCACAAATTTCACAGTTGTAGGCACAAAACTAGGAGATTGAGACTGTAGTCACTGGCTTGTAGGCTTATGCATGTGACTAGAGGCCTATAGTCGCATGAATGCAAGCTTGTGCATGTGACTGGGAGACCAGGTTAGTGAAAAAGCAATCCGACTTAGGTTTTGGGCACCTAGAGGGGTGGTTTAGCTCTAGGGGGTCTTGTAGCTCTTGAGGAAGGTGATTAAAGTTTTCGTTTGTTGATTCAACTTCCTTAAATGTACTTAGGAGGTTAGGTCATATCATATTAAGTCTTCATCACATGTTTACCCCTATATAATGATGAACTTGGGTAAATGTGGGAGGAGGTGGTTATAAGGTGGTATCAGAGCATGGTTCAATACTTGGACTGAATGAGAAAAATGTGTTTGTCATGCATGCAAGGAAATTGTATATGTGTTTTTTCTACATGCATTGTGTCTAGTTGGTGCTATGGTTTGTGGCATCATGCATGGTAACTTGGATGGTGATTGAGATGATGTTGGTATATTGATATGATTATGTATATACATGTATCATACTAATTTGGTTGATTTTACAGATGAGATAACCTCCCCTGAAATTTACTGAGGTATGTTGATTATGTGTATATTTTGGTTTAGCTGACATGATATACTTGCAGGAAGAAAGGAGATCAAAGATGACTAGAAAAATGGTGGACTATAGTTTATGAGAATCTCCCTACAGATTAGATGAGAAAACATGAGATGAGTACTCCCCTCACATAAAAAACACTTTGAGGAGTTTAAACGAAGAGATCAAAAGTTGCAAGGAGGACAATGACAAGATTATTCAGTCACAGGAAAGACTTGCAAAGGAACAGGAGAAACAAGCAGAGGTCAAAGCAATTATCCTTCATAGTTTGTCATACATGCAGTGACATGGACAACCACAAATTAATTATGGACAAGAGGATAGGACTTGGGGCATATGGAAGCAGGTCTCATGTTGGGAACATGTCAGTTATGAATGACACAGTTAGAGATGGCAGGTTCTCAGATACACTGGATAGGAGAGGTAGTGGACATGGGTTTTACTCTAGTTCTGGTTCAGATAGGTATCATGGTCATCATCACTATCATCCTTACAGAAGGAATGTCAGAGGATATTTTCTGGATGAGTTCAAGAAAGCCAAGCTGCCTACATTTGATGGAGAGTTGAAGAAAGTGGAATATGCAGAAGCATGGTTACTTGGGATGAAGAAATTATTTGAGTTGCATGAATATAGAGAGAAAATTAAGGTCATGATAGATATTTTCAGCCTTAAAGGGAAAGGAGACATCTCATGGGAAGATATGAAGCGTGTCAGAGAAATTAGGACAAAGGTGTTAACTTTGCATGAATTCAACGTACTTTTCAGGAATAATTACTTGTCATAAAGGTACCATGAAAATAAGGCCAAGGAGTTATATGAGTTGAATATAGGATCAATGACATATGAGGAGTATATGACTAAGTTCCTAGAGTTGTTGAGGTATGTGCTATATATTAAGAATGAGAAAGCCAGGGTTCAAAGATTTTGGATTTCCATTAGCATTTAAAGATTAGATTGAGTATGATGAGCCTCGGTCACTTGAAGAAGTCATTGGAAAGTTGAAGCACTATTATGAGAAATCGAAGCATAAGACAAAGTCTAAGCAGGGTTGGAAAGGGAATGACAAGACTAAGGGAAAGTGGAAACCAAAGAGAACAAAACCTTATGCTTGCAGGCTTGTAGGTTTGGTTTTTTACATGTTTGCAAGTTTATAGGTTTTTAGGTTTAGTTGTTTACAGGTTACAGGATACTAGTGCAGTTGGCTATAGGTACTAAGAAAATAGTTCATCATTGGGTAAGATCTTGTGCATTTGAGTTGAATGGTATGCCTACATTAGCGCATCTGAATGTACTTCCATTGGGATTGTATAATATGCTTCTGGGCATGGATTGGTGGTATCTTCATAGGACTAAGGTGGATTGTTATAAAAAGTATATTTAGTGTTTAGATGACAATGGTGAATAGAGAATCTTACAGGGTAAGAAGAAGGCAACATCAGTTAGAATGGTCACAACTATGCAGGCAAAGCGTAGTCACAGGAAAGGGTGTGTGTTATTTGTAGTGCATATTTCCAGTGATAAAGGTAAGGATGTTGAGGATGTAGAAGTCTTGAAGAGGTATCCAATTTTATAGTAGTTTCAGGATGTATTCCTAGCAGAGATTTCAGAGTTGTCGCCTCATAGCGAAGTGAACTTTTCTATTGAGTTGGTACTAGGGGCATCACTAATATCAAAGGAAACTTACAGGATGAGCACTCAAGAGTTAGTGGAATTGAAGGTGTAGTTGAAGGAAATACTTGACAAGGATACATTAGGCCAAATGTGTCGCCTTAGGGTGCATTGATATTGTTTGTGAAGAAGAAGGATGGTACTCTTAGATTATGCATTGATTATAGGAAATTGAACAAGGTAACCATCAAGAACATGTCTCCATTGCTGAGGATTGATGACTTGTTTGATCAGTTGAAGGGAGAAACAATGTTCTTGAAGATTGATTTGAGATCAGAATATCATAAGGTATGTTATCCCTTACAATTTCCTAGGCTGAGGAGGAGATCAAGAAGGGTAACCTTGAACAACTTTCAGCATCAGTAGCTAGCCCTACTGAGTTAGAGATGGATCTCTTAATTTTTTTTCAATGGATAGATTTAAAGAACCAAGTTCTTAGGCTAGATATACATATTTTTTTGTGTGTCGATGAATTTGAGATTTTAGGGTTTGATGGACTAGGGTTTAGAGCCAGTGATTAGGTCTAGGCTTTAGGAAGGCAGATACAAATATAGAAAAGAGCTAGATATCAGAAGGCCATGGTGTACTCGGAATATTTTCAATGTAGTATAGAATAGAAAGTTTTGAAGAGACTAATGAGCATATGAAAGTATGAGTTTATTAGCTTTTAGAAGAAATAAACACAACTATGAAAACCATATAAACATAGCTTGAAATCAAGAATCCTTTCTGTTTAAATAAAAGGTAATCCATAGAAAGAAGACAAAACATGTGGAGAAATATGATTTAACCATTAGAAAAATGATAGAAAGAAGAACAAACACCATGCACTCACTGGACTAGAGTTCTTAAAAAATAGATGCAACTGCCTCTGTATTAGCTGAAGAAAACATAAACATGCCAACCTCCTCCACAAAAGTCCAACCCTCATCTCTGAAAGAGAAATGATACATATAAAATCACTTAGCCCACTTCTCCACCTTTTGGAGTCGAATACCTAGGTGGTGGAACTGACTCCAAGATTCTCTCAACCAACAGGTGAGAGTGAGAAGGTAAAACTCAAACACTTCTTGGAGACTTTGTTTAGGAGTTTTCTTCCTCAATGAGGCCTATTAAACATAAAAAAACAACCTATCGTGTAAATTTATTCATGCTTACATCATCTAACCTCGAAAAAAGTTCCATTACATTAATAGTTTTGACTTTGACCAAGTCAAACTGAAAGTTAGAAAATTTACATAGTGAAATTTACAATAAAAAACTCTGGAAATTGTAGAAGCACAATGCCGACTTTGAGCCCACCTTAAGGTGCCTTCCTAAGGTCGAAATGAATATTTGAGAGAACGATCAATTACACTTTCAAGTCTAGTTTCCAAAACACCTTGAATTTTTGAAAATTACCCATGGGAAGGCCTTCAAAAATCAAATATTCCAAGGTCACTCTAGGGGCACAACGCCTGTCAAAAAGAGGTCCAGAAAGCTGAGTTTTGGCCCTTTTTTTTTCATTTTTTTCAAAATTCAGGCCTCCTCTGGAAAATCTGAAGAAATGGGTTTTGAGAGGAGGCCAAGGGATTTCCAAAAAAGTATTTTCTTTTTGAATTGAGTTCTTGAGGAAAAAGCACAGCGCTTCTGGGACTGTTAATTTTCTGCATAAGGCACCAAAATTTGTAAAAAACCAAAAATGATCAAAATTTCTTCAAAATTGGTCAAGAGATGTAAAATAAGGCATGTTAATCCCTCATGGATGATTCAACAAGAATCTCCAAGTTTCCTTTATCATTTTGGTCCTTTTGGGCTTCTTTGAGTTTGTTTTCAAGCTGCTTGACATTGAAATTGCAAATCATGTTTTGAGCCTGGTAATGGTGTGCCATGTGCCTTAGAAGCTGATTGTCTCTTCTAGCTTTGTATAGAGGCTTCTCCAAATGGTCATTGACCTTTTTTAACCATTACTCTTTGTCTTGATTGACCTTTAAAGAAATTCCATCCTCTAGGTCTAGCTCCTCATTTAGTAAGATGTGTTTTTCTTCTTCCTCTAATGCCTTCTTAAGCCCTTTAGTTCTTGGCCTATTTCTCTTACCTTTTCCTTGTATTCCTTCAGGCTCATTTCTCTCCATGACTGCTTTTCCCTTGCCGGCTTGCTGCAATAGTTTGGTTTTCTCTTTCTCCATGATCAATTGTTTTGCCTTCAGTTGACTATTTTCCTGTTCTAGGAATGAGATGATGAACCTTGCTCTTGCCATGTTGACTATGAGTTCCTTGATCTAATAATATTTGTCTCTAATCATCTTCTGCATGCTTGAAACCTCATTTTTTGCCTCTAGGTCAACCAACTCAAACTCATGCTCAACCAAGTCCTTATCCTGCATTGATGGTCCCTGTTTTGCTGATGTAGAAGGCTTGGCCCCTTTCTCACCATGAGAAGAAAACACAAGCCTATGTCCTCTTTTGTACATCCTTGTCACCTCAGGTTTAGGTGCTTTAGGAATTTCCACTGATTTTCTAGAAGACCCAATTTCCATTTGCTGTGTTGGCATGCTAGAAGGCTGAGCTGCCACATTGGATTCATGCCATTTCAGATCTATCTCCAAGAAATATTCCCATGTCATACTCTTCTCTGCAAGTTGATGAAGGACTACAGTATTGATTAGACTATGATGAAATAGACCAGTATAGTGTTCTTTTTTCTTCATTTGTATCCTCTCTGACATCTTGGTAAGGCTCCTACACAGATAGTTACACATAATGAGTGGGTTCTGAGTTGTAAAGTGCATTAGAAGCCAAATGTGATAGGCTTATAGTCTAGAGAATGTTCCTTCACATGTGAAGAATTTCATGACGACTTTCATCAAGGGAGCATACTTCTCCAACAGGTACCTGAAAGGTATGATATGAGCATGTTTTTCCTTGTATGGTGTGTCAAGAAAGGTCTATAATGTTCAAGATCTAAGTTCATCCCCTTGAAATAATATTCACTGTGATCTGGTAGCCCTGTAGCAAGTGAAATAGAGGTCAATGAAAATGTGAATTCAACACCAACAATAATGACACTTTCTCCTTTCAAATGAGTAGCAACCCAATCTGTCAACTGCTCATGGAAACCCACTTCACACACCCTTTTGCAAAAATATAAGCAATTCACATCTTCGAAGCACTGTTTGATAAAGGGTGATGAATTGACCTCATCGCAGTTTGAGGGTTCATATCTAAGAAATTTTCATCCCTTGTGATGTTTCTTCCTCTCTGGTGAAGAGTCTCCTTCCATGGTGACAAAAATCCTAGTAGTCGGAAAATGAGAAAAAACAGTGAGGGACGAGTGAAAAATGAAATGAAGGGTAGGTGGAGTTGAAAAATGGCAAGGGGAATTTTTAGGAGGTGAATATGAACTATGAACAACTTATGAAGATGAAAGGAAGTGAAATGAAGGAATGATGTATTTGTGGAAGGGGAAAAACAGGGTTTTAAGGAGCCAAAACTCAGCTTAGAAGGGCGATGGAGCCAAAAAAAAGGTCCAGAAAGCTGCGTTTTGGCCCTTTGAAGTTGGTTCAGTGGTTCATGTAGCATATTAAACATGTGTAGAGGTGTAGGATGAGGTTTTACATATTTAAAATCATAAAAACTAAATTGCTGTGTTGTGTTATATTCTTTCCACGACTAGCCCACGTAGTTAACTAGGGGCTTAGAAGGGCGGTGGAGCCCCCCTTCGTTGTGGCGATTACGTAGTGTGGGGGGGGGGTTAGAGGGGGTTTTAGGTGTACTTGTAACCCCACTTGATGGGTCCTGGGGAATGCCCCGGAAAATTTTGGTTTTGGACACTATGTTAGGTTGGGCAGACCCACCTATGGTTTTGTGCATGATTTTTGCACATGTTTTTTGGATGCGATGGTTTTTGGTCCATGGTATTGGACGTGATGGTTTTCGGTCCATGGTATTGGATGCTTCGACATGTATAAATATGTATTATAACATTGAAAGGAACATAATGAAAAATCACGCTGGTAGTCCTGGTTTTGGGATCCAGGGGAAATCTCCGTGTATATGTGTTTTATGTGTTATGCTCTCGCATTGTTTATTTTCTGTGTTTTAGAATTCATATGCAGGTAATTTCTTTACGGGTTTAAAACCTACATAAATGAACATCATCAACCCTATCATCATTTCATGGCAAACTCACTAGAAACCCTAATGAAGAAATCTTAGCTTTGAACTCATCTTGCAAACTAAAAAGTATAGTAAGATGGTATACTTACTTGTAAATGAGTATAGGATTGCAAGAAAAAGGATGTGCAAGCTTAAAAATCTGATTTGGTTGAGTTTCGGGAAATTTTTAGCTGCTCTGGCCCAAGCATAGTGTAGTATATAGGAGTGCAACGCCCAAGCGCAACATAGTGTCTGGGAGCGCAGCATTGGCCTCCCAAGCACAACGTAGTGCCGGAGGTTTTTTTCCAATTTTGCCTAGAAAATTGAGTTTTTCTCGCCAATGGAAGGGAGATATCAATGCACAATGAGGAATAAGAGGCAAATAAGATGAGCTTGGGGCTTTTTAGTTTATATAGGCAAATTAATTTCCTTTTTGTAAAGAAATGGGACCCACAAACCTTTGAAAAACTGATTTTTCACTTTTTAAAATAGAGTCACCTTAGGAGGCTGAAACTTGGGCTGTATTTTCACTTTTTGAGCACTGGAACTTCTTCTTCTGGAGCCTTTCAAACTGAAATCATGATGAACTTGTGAAAACTCAAGAAGTTAATGTCAAAGAGCTACTTGTCATGCTTTATTCAATGCTGGATTTACACATGGTAATAATGGACCTTGAAGACTCTAATGACCTAATGAAAAACCTAAAACTGAATGGAATGATGATGATGACTGATATGAGGAGAACTTTCTTTTATTATAACGCTTTCATGTGAATGAGATAGGTGACCAGCATAAGTGACTTTCCCAAAGGACTGAACTCATTCCTAGACCAACTAACCAGTAACCAAATTTTACTCTGTAAACCTAGTGACATGATAAAATTTGATTTTGAGATTCCTGACAAGCTTAGTAAAAGAACATTTGATCACTGGTGACAGGCAAACAAGACTGACACTAATAAGGTACACATCAAAGAAGAGGACATCTACAAGATTGCTTTCTGGACTAGGTCTTGGCATTATGATTTTGTTGTGGTTCCTTTTGGTTTGAATAATGCTCCAACTACTTTCATGTGTTTGATGAATAATGTTTCTTTATTATCTGGACAAGTTTGTGATTGTACTTATTGATGATATATTTATATATTCTAAGAATTAGGAAGAGCATGTTGAACACTTAGAAACAATATTCAGATTGCTAAGAGAGCATCAGTTGTATGCCAAGATTAGTAAATGTAGTTTATTTCAGGAAAAGGTACATTACATAGGGCATGTTGTTTCCAAGGAAGGCATAGCAATGGATTTAGAAAAGATACGAACTATCATGGAAAGGGAAACTCCTAAGAGTGTAGATGAGGTCAAATCATTCATGTGATTGGCATGTTATTACAGGAGGTTTATTAGAAACTTCTTGCGAATTGCCTATCCTATTACATCATTGTAGAGGAAAGGAAAGAAATTCAAACGGATAAAGGAATGTGTAGCGCGTTTTGAGCAGTTGAAAAAATTGTTGACAAATTCTATAGTTCTCAATATTGAAGATCAAAATAAAGAGTTTTTGGTATGTGCAAATGCTTTCAAAAGAGGATTTAGTGGAATCTTGAGGTAGGAGGGATAGGTGTTATGCTACAAGTCAAGGAAACTGAATGAGCATGAGAAAAGCTATGTGTTTCATGATATTGAGTTGGTATCAATCATCTTGATGAGTGATCATAGCGGATTAAGATACTTGGTTGACCAACCTAATCTGAATGCTAGGAAAGCTAGGTAGTTAGTTATAATTAGTGAATTTGACTTTGATATTAGGTACATTAAGGGTAAAGAGAATAAGGTTGTAGATGCTTTAGTAGATGAAGTGCAGGGAAATCACATAGAAACTATGAGTTCATATGGGACATATTTATAGGATTGAATCTTATAGGTAGGATAATAGGATGACAAGTACATGGAGCTTAAGCACATATTATAGTAGCAGGGTATAGGTGAACAAGATGTATACTATCATCTCATGACATATGGTTTTGTGAGATTTAGGGACAGGATCTATGTGCCAGATAATAGCGAGCTCAAGACGCTTATCTTGCAGGAATTTCATGTAAAACTGTATTTAGGTCACCCGAGATATCAAAAAACATTGACAACAATTAAGAAGCTCTACCATTGGTTGAATATGAAGAAAGAGGTTGTTGAGCACATTGCAAGGTGCTTGGGTTGTCAATAGGTAAAGGCAGAGTGCAAGCATCCAGGTGATTTACTACAATCGATTCCAATTCCAAAGTGGAAATGGGAGGTCATTTCCATGGATTTCATCACAGGTTTTATGAGGACATATAGAAAACATGATTCTATCATGGTTGTGGTTGACAGGTTAACCATGGTAGCTCACTTCATAATGGTCAAGCCTACTTATTCAATAAGTGAGGTAGCACAATTCTTCACCAGGGAGATAGTGAGATTACTAAGAAGATTCCTAAGAAGATTGTATCTATCAGAGATGCCAATTTCACTTCGAGGTTTTGGAAGGATTTATTTGCAGGTTTGGGTACAAAGTTGGCATTTAGCACAACTTATCATCCATAGGCAGATGGATAAAAATAGAGATTTAACAGGATTCTGGAGGACATGTTGAGAATATATGTTATGAATTAGTAGCGAAAGTGAGAAGAGCATCTTCCACTGGTTGAGTTTGCTTACAACAATGGTTATCAGGAGTCACCAAGGATGAGTCTGTTTGAGGCACTTTATGGGAAGATTTTTAATATTCTCATCAGATGGAGTGATCCAGTGAATAGGGTATTGATTAAACCGACATGTTGGCAGAGATGGAACATCAAATGCAGGCCATCAAGAAGAATTTAAAGGAAACATAGGATATGTTGGGTGCAACCCCCCTTGTTGGGGGGTTTGCAAGGGGGTGGTAGGCCCCCTACACGGGGTCTGGGGCAACGCCCCAAGAATTTTTTTTGGGCCCTATATTAGGTGGATGGACCTACCTATGGTTTTGTGCAATGGTTTTGTAGATGGTCTTGGGCATGATGGTTTTCTGCCCATGGTATCTTGTAGATACGGTCAAGGGAACTGCGATTATGTTCTAATATAGGGTTAATGTATTGGGGTTTATGAATGCTTCAACATGTATATATATGTGTTGTAACATTGAAAGAAACTAATGAAAAATCAATTTGGTAGTCCCTGTTTTGGGGTCCAGGGGAAAATATCTGTGTATTTATTTTGTATTTCTCGCCATTGTATATTTTCTATGTTTTAAGAATTCATTTGTAGGTAATCTATGTATAGGGTTAAAACATACAGGATAAATAGAAGAGTTATGTAGATCAACACATGGAATTTAAGGAGTTTTAGGTTTAGGAGCATGTGTACTTATGCATTAAGCCCAAGAAGAGCTCCTTAAGGATTGGGTCATGTGCGAAATCGACACCTCGGTATTGCAGGCCTTTCGAGATCCTTGAGAGGATTGGACCAGTGACCTACAAACTTGCATTGCCTTTGACAATGAAAGTCCATGATGTTTTCCATGTTTCATTGCTTAAGAGATATGTGAAAGATGTTGATCATGTGATTAATTGGTTTATTTTACAAGTGGAATCAGAAGGAGAATTCCAGCTAGAACCTTGGTGCATTTTGCAACAAAATATGCTCATGCTTCAAAATCGAGAAATCGAGCATGTTAAAGTGTAGTGGAAGCACTTTGGGCCCGATGAAGCTACTTGGGATATGACTAATCAGATGTGGGCTATGTATCCTTCATTTTTTTCCAGCTAAGGTAAGGGAGTTTTGGTATATGTTTATAGTTATGTATGGTTGTTATTGTAAATACCGCAACGAGTTATGTTATAAAGCTCCAATAAGCGATATGGTTGTTATGTTGTCATGTTTTTCATGTTGGATTTTCTTTTCACCTAGTTGTTCATTGTAAATACTACATCGAGATAAGTTATAAAGCTCCATGGGTAGTCTGTTTTGGTCTTCAGTGACTTTTCTAGTTGTAGGTGTCATAGAACACCGAGGATGGTGTTTCCCTGAGGGGGAGGGGTTTGTTATAGCCCTAGGTTAAGAGTTCATGTAATAAAGTTAATAAAGGTAAAATAAAACCAAGGTCATGGGACATGTAGGCCAAGCTGAATGTTGGGAAAAACATCGTGGTGGGTGTTCATTTGGTTTATTATGACTAAGGGGATATTGGAAAAGGCTTTGAAAAGGAAAAGAGGCATTAATTGGCATTTATTTATGAAAAAATGGAAAATATGAGAAAAGGAAGGTGAAGTGTCACAGGTTGCATGTGAGGAGGAAATTGGAGGAAAATAGAGGCCTCAATGATTAAAAGGATTTTGTGTTAGAGGATTTGTATTTATGTCATTTATTTTTTTGGAAAGTTTCATCAAGTTTTGTGTAGTGATATGGAGTCTAGTCCTGAAAAGGTGGCACAAATTTTGTGGTTGCAGGCACAAAACTAGGAAATTGGGACTGTAGTCCCTAGCTTGCAGGATTAAGAATTCGAATGGAGGCTTAAAGTCACATGGATTCATGATTGTGCATGCAACTAGGAGTTTAGGTCAGTGAAAAAGAAATCTGACTAAAGTTTTGGGAATTTGGAGTGGTGGTTTAGCTCTAGTGGGTCCTGTAGCTCCTGAGGAAGGTCATTAAAGTTTTGGTTTGTTGATTCCAATTCCTTAAATGTACTTAGGAGGTTGAATCATATCATAGTAACTCTTCGTCACATTTTTACCCTTGTAGATTGGTGAACTTGGGTAAATGTGGGAGGAGGTTTTTATAACCACCCTAAATATGGCTAATGTGCACCAAAGGTTGAAGCCTTTGAGGGCCTCCTTGGGTACATATACCTGAAATTTAACTAGAGCCCTCAGTATGATTACAAAAGTAGTATTTTGTACTTGGTCCCAAAAATGAGTATCAATCTCGTATGCATTATATTATGATACATGGGTTCATACATTGTTTTATTGTTAATACAATCACTCTCCTTAATCTTGCTATGATATTTCACTCATGTCATAAAATGTAGTTAGCTTTGAAGGTATTTTTTATGATTAGTTTTTTAATTCTAAACCCTAATAAATCCATGGGAGCTATTGAGGCCATTCGTTTTGGATAAAAAAACAACTAGACTTTGTTGGTGCATAAAAAGAATATTTTTTGTTATCTATCAGTTTGGTATTTTTGTAATTGCTCCTCAAAATAGTTTTTGATTCTCACACCTTGTTACACATTCATTATTAAAGTTTACACAAAAAAAGAAACAATACCCTCGTCTCTTAACTATTCCATATTCTCCTTGTCATGGTTAATTTTAAGCTTCTATTTTATAGCATGGAACTTGAAAGTAAAATGATACACTGTGCGGGAAAATTTGTTTCCTTCAGACAAATGTGTCGTGGTTTTCATGACCCTTATCTCCAAACTTCTATCTTCTTCTACTTATCTGCATTCTTAACCTGCATTACAACAAAATGAGTAGTACATGCATATTTAACTTGAGTCTCATTTGTGTTATTTCCTTTTTCTTTGATACATATGACTGATGGTAAGAAGTTTAGGTATATAATTTCTTTTTTAACAATTTTTTTAGTATAACTAATATTATTTCTTGTGAACAATAAAACTTAACACAACATTACTATTTCTTGGTCTACTACGTCCACTTGCTGAGCAACCTATTCCTCCCTTTTTATTTTTCTTTCCTCTATTTGTTTTGACTCAAACAATTTATTGGTTCACCAAAGAAGAATTCCTAATCTTATTATTTGTGAAATCAATGGCTATCAATTATTGCAGGATGATTTTCTTCAATATAAACAGGGGCAAAGGTGGAAAGAGGGGAAACATAGATTAGAATTTGAGAGTCGGGGGAGACAAAATATTAAGAATATACACTCATTTTGATTCATATTCATAGGATTTGGGGTGCTTGGTGCATACTAACCTGGTCAATCTGTTGAATAATCCTCCTCCTGATCCAAGACATCAAGCACGAAAACTCACAATCCATTCTACTTTGAACATGGAAATTCTTGTCCCTCTGCATGTGTCTGCAACCCTTTATGTGTGAAATAATGATGACTAGAAATATATGGTACCTGAGTGACCCACCAACCCAATTCAAGGGTGGCCCATCTTCTCTCTGCCTCCTCCTAATGCACATGCTTCTCGTCTGCAATTTGTTGCATCACAATTTTTTTTTCTCCCAATCCAACGCCGCAACCCTCTATACCTGCCAACCAACATCCACACTTTGCTCATCGATCATCCCAACAACATATAATGGATGTTGGTCCTGTTGATCAGCCTCCCAAGAAAGAAATTGTCTCACAACGTGTGACGAATGATAAGAATTAGAAAGCTCACGTAACCTGTTATGATACCTCTCACGATTCATCTTGTTCCGTCACTTCACATTCCTTCCAAGAGGATCATCAGGGGGTGTCAGTCCCTTCTCACAGGTAGGGATAAATCACTATAATCTATTATATTATGGTTTAATTTTAGCTATATTTTTCTACTCACAATTTAAATGCACTTTTATGGTGACTATTGTTGAGGATTGTTTCAATTTTGACTAATGCTTTGTCACTATGCATGACAATATAATTTTGATATTAATTTTGGATGGGGAACATGATTGTTACATATATAAATATATATTTATAGAAGTCTTTGATTATGTCTGGCATATATTTCATGATGATGGCACATTTTATATGCTCGAACGAAAAATATGGAGCAACAATGAGTAATGGAGTAACAAGAGTGATGGTTTGGAAACCACTCTGATCATGGGATTTTGAATGGGTGAAATTTGATAAATAACAAATGTCTGACCATGGATATGTTTATTTACATGATGCATTTTTATGATGGTTGTCTTGATATTGTGGGATATATTCATATGATTACATAACTCTTTATTTGAACTTTTACACAATAAATATGAAAACAAAAGAAGAGGAAAGGGTCTCACCTACTAAGGTCAAAACATTAATTAAAAATTATTTTTGTAGACAACCTTTAGAACTCTCTCCTCTTGTTATCTAATTAACCTAATTCGAAACAAAATTAAACTGATCTTTTAAGCTTGAGAAACTTCCCAAATTGTTTGGAGCCTCTTTAAAAAGAGGGGATATCTATGAAGGTAAGAGAGGGAACTGTGGAAATAGAGGTACGCTATAAGTTTCTGGTTGTTATTTTTTCACTGATTTCAATTTCTTACAAATCTGAGGCTAATATTGATGGTGAAAACAACCTTGTTTCATCAACGAGTGACAAACAATTAGGTGACTCCATTGAAATTCCTAAAAATCTTATTAATATCTTGTATCTTTCTAATTCATTTATTTTTGTTTGAATATCCATCTATCTTTTCTAGTACTAACAACTATTTATTTGCAGAAAGTAAGCTACCCGCATCTACACTTGCATGAAGGATTTCATTCGTTGTCATTCTCGCTTATTTTTTAGATTATTATATATGATAATGTTTACATTGCATTAGTCTGTGACAAGGTTGGTAAACATCTTTCGCAAAATATTTCCTTTTTAGGACTTTAGCTGTACTTTGTTCAATTGAATAAAATCAACCCTTTATTCTCTAGTTCTATTGTCTAAATATCTCTTTGTATTTAAGCTGATTTTTATTTAGTAGTTCCTCTTATTGATTTTAATAACTTATGCTTTACAAAACTAAAGGATTTTTAGCCTAATTTTGATTAGCTCACTCCCTTTTCCTTGTGTTTATAACAACTTATGCTCTATAGAACTAAAGGAATTTTAGCCTAAAGTCTAATTAGATCGTTTGCTTATTAGTCTGATTCAAATTTCTCATTTTCTTTTTGCTTGTTTACTACTTTTGAACTATAAACATTTTACTTTTTGTCTATATATTATTGCTTCATTTGCTGATGTAAATATTTTCTTGCCTGTTCCTACATTATAAAATAAAAATATAAAAATTAAAAACACAAATTCCAGATTAATTTTTTAAGCACACTGTCTCACTATCTCATTGCGATAACAAGATTCAAGGTGTTGATTTGTTTAAAGTTTTCTAATCTTAAAGAAATCACCAACACATACTAGGTACCAACAAGACTTGGAGGTAGTGATTCCATTCAAAGAAGGTACCATGGTCACCTTTCCCAACATTTGTAGGCATTTACTGTGTTATAAGTTAAAAAAAAGAAAAAGTATAGGCCATTGATGTGGAACACTTTAGGTTTGGTGACCTAAATTTTCACAAATATGATTCCATGGGCGCTGTTGCAGATCACTGGAAAAAGCTAAAATACAAATGGTCTTACACACCAAGCATCGATGAAGAGGAAGGAAATTTCAAGAAATTTTACAATGTTCCAAAATCCTTAGATGCACAAAAGGGAATTGGTAGCTCCCAACCTAAAAATGATGTCGAACATACAAACGAGGGATCATCCAAAAGCTAAGATGCACACGACAAGAAAGAATCTTAGAAGAGAGAAAGGGAGAAAGATACAACAAGGTAAGATAGATAGAAAAAGCTAAAATAAGAACAAGAATCCAAGAAAGAGAATAAAAGGAAGAAAGAGGAAGAAAAAAGGAAGAAGGAGGAAGAAGAAAATAGAATTTGAGAAGAGGAAAGGCAGAGACAAGTAAAAGAAAAGAAAAAGTAGGAAGAAGCAATAAGAAAGTAAGAAGAATTAGCAAATAAGCATGAAGAATAAATACTTGCAAAATAAATAATTAACATGCAAGCACAAGAAGAAAACAAGGAAAAGGAACAAACTCAAAAGGAAGCATAAGCCATATTGCTCTCCATGGATATTAAGCATTCTATACCACTCACCAGGGGGAAATTTCCACTTGAGGAGATGGGTATATTCGTTGAAGAAGAAAATAAAGTGCTAGATATTTCAAGCTTCATATTCTATTGCAACTCAGATATAATTGTTCAAGAAAAGGTGGAAGTACTTAGCTTGAGAACTAACCAAACTGATCTTAGTGACCACTGAATGAGATATAGTGGTAGGTACTATGAAAAATCTTATTGCAATATCTTTTATAGGATTTGTGTTCTCTAGTGCTATAGATAAGAACAATGAGAATTTGTTGAATAATATTAAGAATTGGAGAAGAACCCGACCAATTCACAATATGAGAATGAGAGGCTTAAGAAAGAGAATCAAACTTTGCCAGACTCAAGTTCCTATGAAGATGACTTCCAAGAAACAACACTAGAGGAAATCAGAGTACTAGAAGACATCATGAAACAATTGTACAAAGAGTTGATCAAGCTTCAGAAGGTAGCCTCCTCACTAATGGCCATTTAAAATAAACAAAAGGAAAAAGACACACTATTAAGGGATACTTCGACCGCCATGGAAATAATGTGAGAGTGGGACATAAAATATCCCAATGCACTAATCCACCTACCAATAAAGGATGACATGGCTAGGGAAAGGGCTCAAGAAAAAATTAGATTGATCATCCAAGCCCACTCGAAGCTGGGGAAATATATGGTCAAGATAGGGAGTGATTATTGACAGTGTCATAGTATGAGTGATTATCGACAATGTCATAGTATGATAGCAATTCTTATCAGGTATGATAAAATAGTCTATATCAAAGAACATAGGGAAGTAAGGCTAGAACAAGAAATTCAAAGATAAATACGAGAATTCATAGATGCATTCAGGATGGCCATTGCTCAAAATGATTTACATCCCACCAAAAGAGATAGAGTGGAACACGTGGTAGAACCAACAAAGTTGCATCCAATGCTCTCCATGCTATTCCACTAAGTAGAAGTAGTCATGAAGACAATAGTGTCTCGTTCTTTCGACTGTGAGATTGCATATGAAAGCCTGATATTGAGCCAATTACTATTCATAGTTGTTGATTACAAAACATGACACACTTACCTAGCTCAATAATTGCAATTTCAGACTATACCTTTTTCTATTTTGGAATTACTGCTACGAAATATGTTCATTTTATTGTTTTGAATTTCCAGGTATTTATGTAAATAAAGTAGAATTAGAATTAAAAATGAAATAGAAATTCTATACAAAAGAAGTTGAAAATTAATAAAAGAAGCTGGAAATTCATGAGGGTATTTGAAATTTCATGGAAGGTGAAAATGCACCTAACTTTGTATAAATATACCTTCATAGCTAGTTAGAAAAGACTTTTAGTTTTAGACACCTTAGATCACTTTGGAAAGGGAAAGCTTGTAGATTCCTTTTGAAGATCAAGTGACAGTTTTTCATTTCCATTACTGAATCTCTTGGATATTTTGTGTACTTGTGCATTAAATATTTCAGCTCCAATATTGAGAAGCTCTTTTGAGCCAAGGAAAGCATTTCTCTCATGCGTCATTGAAAGTTGTTAGATTATTTTTGCTGCTATTCAATGATATGTGTTTGCTATTCATGTGTTTATGATTGATGAAATATTTTGTTACTCGGAAACTTATATCTTCGAGCTGTTTTGTGAGTTATGTATATAATTTCACGCTAGTTATTAATTGCAAACAATTTTATAATCAATAATTAATATATTTCTTCACAAGTGTATCTTAATTGAAGTTAGTTATCACTCTTTCTTTAAGATTCATGTTAAATTTATTCTTCACTACAATATTTGATGTATCTTTTTCTTAAAGTATTTCATAATTTGTTCTAACTTGCATCTCATCAAAGGTCTTTGAATTTATTTTCTTCTTGCTCTTTCTCTATGCAAAATCTAATCCTCACTTAAACATGAAATGGCAACAGACCAACATTCTAGATGGGATTCCTATCCCAAATGGTGTGAGATCTAATTGGAACTTCATATTAGTGAGATCCCCTAGCCGTTGGTGGTGCATTTAACCTCATCAACAACTTCTTTATAATCTTAATATTGGGAGGTTGTGGATTTAGAATCCTAAATAAATTGTTCTTTTTTATAGTTGAGTAACTCTATTGAACTATTGCAACTATGCATATCAATAAATCAAATTAAACATGAAACATTTTTATGTAGTATTACATTAGGGTGGGGCTTTTTACACTGTAAACAAGGAGCTCCTTGCTAATATACTTACACCAACTTTATTTTTTAACAATGAAAAGTGGGTGGAGTTAGTATTGACAACGACAAGTGAATACTAGGAGTCTCTTACTCTAAAAAGTCATAACATATTAATGGAATCAAGAGAACCTAATGGATCAAGTTGTGTATGATAGGTCATAATGATATCATAGATGCCTCGTAGCCCTTCCTTAGAACAAGAAGTTCTTGGTTATGACCCTTGCAATATGAGAAATTAAGAAAGTGTTGAATTCACTAAGGAACATATAATCATAGAGGATTCACCTTGTTGACCAATATCTTACCACATTCATTCATAAAGAGGGTTTTTATTTATTTTTAAACCATGTTGAAACGATAACTCAAAATATAGTCAATATATTATAATATTAGGGGAGTGGATTTAGGGTGGGGTATTTATAGGAATTAGCGGGTATACAAAGATATATTTAGTAAAAGTACAAGATACCTATTAAAAATAAGGTTTATTTTTATGAGAAAGATGTATTGGAGGGGGTTTAACAAAAAGATTTTGGGAGGCTTCTATCAATATCTAGTGAAATTAGAGGTATTCTTTAATATCCCACAAATAAAGATGCTATGGCACAAGTTGACTAAGTGGAGACCTTATGCATATAATATAATATAATATAATATGCGGGTCTACATGGAATGAAAATAATGATCTTATGTGTGGGGTGGTATCCTTTCTTTAGTGTTTGAATTAGTGTTAAGGGGTAATAATGTATTTAATCATATTTTTTTGAAAAATATTAATATTTTTAAATTATTCATTATGTAATATTTGAGAGTATGCATATAGCTTGAATGAGTTAGAATGTTTAATTTTTTTGAAATACGTATATATATATATATATATATTCGAAGGAAAAAAATTATTGCGTCATTAGGTGCTCTACAACCCAGGGGAGATTTGTAAGCGTTAGCTGTGAGAGGTTAGGTGTAAACATGTTTTAAATTCAATTATTATTATTTTTAAAATTTTATTTTTATTAATAAAATTACAAACAAATTTTTAGATAAAAGAAAATTCTAATATACATATCACATTAAAACATTAAAATATATAACATATAAACAATAGTTATAAATTAATATCCATTGTACCATATAAATTAAAATAATGGTTCCATAACCATATTTATTTTAATTAATAAGCACATAAAATTTAATACTTATAATAAATTTACAATATAACAAGATTCTTAACCATGAATATTCATCCCCACTTTACCATGTATTATTATTATTATTATTAGGATGTTATATGTGAATGTTGGTAAACATTTACATGTAGCCTCAATTAAACAATAATAAAAGGTTAAAAGTAACTATGTGGAGAGGAAATCTCAAGAATGGTAAATATGTTGTAATGTCCTATAAACATTTTGAATTGGTCAAAATAAAATAAATTAATAATGATAATTATTAATAAAATATTTTGACTTGGTCAAATTACAAAAAGCTAAAAATAAAATAAAAAATATATAATCAATAATTATAATTAATAATAAAACCAACCTAAATCCATCTTAATTCTATATTTACCAAATACCTAGATGGATCAAATCTCTGGATGTGCAAAACCCTTATAAATAGAAAGAGATTTGATCCCTCTCCACTCTTGGTAGATTTGGGGTTAAGATGGATCTAGGTGGATATATATTCATGAGAGAAGTATATACATATCTCTGTATATCATCTTATATATATATATATATATATATATATATATATATAGAGAGAGAGAGAGAGAGAGAGAGAGAGAGAGAGAGAGGGGCTTAATGGTTAAAAATATGTGTTTCTTTGTAGGAGTTTAAAGAGAGTAAAATATGTATTATAAAATAAGGCTTGATTGTGATTTTAAAATTAAATAATAATAATAGTAGTAGGAAAACTAGGGTTTTTCACTCCTCTAAGTTTGCACAATTGGTTTCTTTTTTGTAATTGTAGTGGGATGACTCTCTTCGAGTGATTTTTCGGTATTTCAAGCCTTGACTGTCTAGTTTTTTCTTGGTCTCGTTAATGAGGAGTCCAACTGGCTAGAACTATAGCCGATGTGGCCCTCTCTTCCTTTCAACCTCTTGCAACTCTGCTTCGACAATACCTTAGTAGTTGCCATGTTTTCATTTTGCCCAATGCCTTTGGTGGGGGTCGCACTACATTCTCTTGTGGATGTCTTTGTTGTGGCTTGTGGATTGTGGATTTGTTATGCTTGTGTCAATGCATGTGGGGAGTTGAGGGAATAGGTTCATGGTGGCTTCCATGTTGCTATGGACCCTAGTTTGTGCCCCTTTGTTGTTGTCGTTCATCGTTGTTTCCATTGATGTCGTCAACTTCTTGGGGCTTGCTAGGGGTTTTTGTGGTTATTTTGCTTGATTCGTTGGCTTGCTTTTTTTGGGGCTAGCTAGGTGGTTTGTGCCCAACTTTTCTGCTAGTTTTTTTGCCAACATTTTGGTTTTCTGGGGTTTCTAGCTTGTATATCTTGCATCCTTTGAGGCTTGTTTTTGTGGTTTTTTCTGATGTTCCCTTGGGGGATTCTTGTCGGGCTTCCACGCCTTCTTTATTTTCTTGACCTTTACGCCTTATTTATGATATCGACTATAGCGAGGCATTTTCGGGTGCATTTTCTTGGAGTTTTTTCTATGGGCATGCCTGCTCTATATTTTATATTTGAATAGGTTTCTTCTTGGCTACAAAATGTAATTTATTTTCATTAATAGAAATTATGGATTTTCCTCTAGTTTTTATTTTTTATTTTTTTTTAAATAAATAATATTAAAACAACCAAAACACCTTAAACTTAAATTATTATTATTGTTGCTTTAATGGATATTACATATTTAATCAAATTTTGTTATAAAATGGCCAAATAGTTAAGATCTAAAGATGTATTGTCCCATATAAAAAAGAGATATAACCACAACTTTAAAACTTTATAATTAAATGATTAAGGCTCTAGATTTAAAATTTATTAGAATAAAATAATTTATTATAATATTATTATATGGTGAAAAAATTTATCATAACTTAAAATTACCTTGTGGTCTCTAAGGAATTACTTTCACTTCGGCGGGAAGCAATTTTAAGACATAATAAATATTATATGACACAAGGATAATTTTAAAATTAAGTTATTATTGTTATGATTAATGTAAAAAAAACATAATTATTGGAATATTATTTGATAATGTCCGACCATTAAGGGTCATCTCAAACTCAAAAGTCCCCGAAGGAAAAACATGGACTCTATAATTATACATATCCTCCTGCCTTCATTCTACGTGTTTATATGCGTTCTTGTACATTTTTCTCTGAAACTGAGCGGGGAGGATTTGAGGGAAAAATGGGGGGTGTGGACGAGGAATTTTTTCATCGCATACTGTATGAAGCACGAAAGCAGCTGGAACATGCATCTGATACCAACACGGGGCTACTTTTCTATTGAGTTGGTACTAGGGGCATCACCAATATCAAAGGAAACTTACAGGATGAGCACTCAAGAGTTAGTGGAATTGAAGGTGTAGTTGAAGGAAATACTTGACAAGGATACATTAGGCCAAATGTGTTGCCTTAGGGTGCACTGATATTGTTTGTGAAGAAGAAGAATGGTACTCTTAGATTATGCATTGATTATAGGAAATTGAACAAGGTAACCATCAAGAACATGTCTCCATTTCTGAGGATTGATGACTTGTTTGATCAATTGAAGGGAGAAACAATGTTCTTGAATATTGATTTGAGATCAGAATATCATCAGGTATGTTATCCCTTACAATTTCCTAGGTTGAGGAGGAGATTGAGAAGGGTAACCTTGAACAACTTTCAGCATCAGTAGCTAGCCCTACTGAGCCAGAGATGGATCTCTCAATTTTTTTTCAATGGATAAATTTAAAGAACCAAGTTCTTAGGCTAGATATACATATTTTTTTGTGTGTTGATGAATTTGAGATTTTAGGGTTTGATGGACTAGGGTTTAGAGCGAGTGATTAGGTCTAGGCTTTAGGAAGGCAGAGACAAACGTAGAAAAGAGCTAGATATCAGAAGGCCATGGTGTACTTGGAATATTTTCAATGTAGTATAGAATAGAAAGTTTTGAAGAGACTAATGAGCATATGCAAGTATGAGTTTATTAGCTTTTAGAAGAAATAAACACAATTATGAAAACCATATAAACATAGCTTGAAATCAAGAATCCTTTCTATTTAAATAAAAGGTAATCCATAGAAGGAAGAAAAAACATGTGGAGAAATATGATTTAACCATTAGAAAATTGATAGAAAGAAGAACAAACACCATGCACTCACTGGACTAGAGTTCTTAAAAAATAGATGCAATTGCCTCTGTATTAGCTGAAGAAAACATAAACATGCCAACCTCCTCCACAAAAGTCCAACCCTTCTCTCTGAAATAGAAATGATACATATAGAATCACTTAGCCCACTTCTCCACCTTCTGGATTTGAATACCTAGGTGGTGGAACTGACTCCAAGATTCTCTCAACCAACAGGTGAGAGTGAGAAGGTAAAACTCAAACACTTCTTGGAGACTTTGTTTAGGAGTTTGCTTCCTCAATGAGGCCTATTAAAAATAAAAAACAACCTATCGTGTAAATTTATTCATGATTACATCATCTAACCTCGAAAAAAGTTCCATTACATTAATAGTTTTGACTTTGACCAAGTCAAACTGAAAGTTAGAAGCTTTTCATAGTGAAATTTACAATAAAAAACTCTGGAAATTGTAGAAGCACAATGCCGACTTTGAGCCCACTTTAAGGTTCCTTCCTAAGATCCAAATGAATATTTGAGAGAACGATCAATTAGAATTTCAAGTCTAGTTTCCAGAACACCTTGAATTTTTCAAAATTACCCATGGGAAGGCATTCAAAAATCAAATATTCCAAGGTCACTCTAGGGGCACAACGCCTGTCAAAAAGAGGTCCAGAAAGCTGAGTTTTGGCCCTTTTTTTTCATTTTTTCAAAATTCAGGCCTCCTCTGGAAAATCTAAAGAAATGGGTTTTGAGAGGAGGCCAAGGTATTTCCAAAAAAGTATTTTCTTTTTGAATTGAGTTCTTGAGGAAAAAGCACAGCGCTTTTGTGATTGTTAATTTTCTGCATAAAGCACCAAAATTTGCAAAAAACAAAAAATGATCAAAATTTCTTCAAAATTGGTCAAGAGATGTAAAATAAGGCATGTTAATCCCTCATGGATGCTTCAACAAGAATCTCCAAGTTTCCTTTATCATTTTGGTCCTTTTGGGCTTCTTTGAGTTTGTTTTCAAGCTGCTTGACATTGAGATTGCAAATCATGTTCTGAACCTGGTAATGGTGTGCCATGTGACTTAGAAGCTGATTGTCTCTTATAGCTTTGTATAGAGGCTTCTCCAAATGGTCATTGACCCTGTTTAACCATTACTCTTTGTCTTGATTGACCTTTAAAGAAATTCCATCCTCTAGGTCTAGCTCCTCATTTAGTAAGATGTGTTTTTCTTCTTCCTCTAATGCGTTCTTAGGCCCTTTAGTTCTTGGCCTATTTCTCTTACCTTTTCCTTGTATTCCTTCAGGCTCATTTGTCTCCATGACTGATTTTCCCTTGCCGGCTTGCTGCAATAGTTTGGTTTTCTCTTTCTCCAGGATCAATTGTTTTGCCTTCAGTTGACTATTTTACTGTTCTAGGAATGAGATGATGAACCTTGCTCTTGCCATGTTTACTGTGAGTTCCTTGATCTAATAATATTTGTCTCTAATCATCTTCTGCATGCTTGAAACCTCATTTTTTTCCTCTAGGTCAACCAACTCAAACTCATGCTCAACTAAGTCCTTATCCTGTATTGATGGTCCCTGGTTTGCTGATGTAGAAGGCTTGGCCCCTTTCTCACCATGAGAAGCAAACACAAGCTTATGTCCTCTTTTGTACATCCTTGTCACCTCAGGTTTAGGTGCTTTAGGAATTTCCTCTGATTTTCTAAAAGACCCAATTTCCATTTGCTCTGTTGGCATGCTAGAAGGCTTAGCTGCCACATTAGATTCATGCCATTTCAGATCTATCTCCAAGAAATATTCCTATGCCATACTCTTCTCTGCAAGTTGATGAAGGAATATAGTATTGATTAGACTATGATGAAATAGACCAGGATAGTGTTCTTTGTTCTTCATTTGTATCCTCTCTGACATCTTGGTAAGGCTCCTACACAGATAGTTACACATATTGAGTGGTTTCTGAGTTGTAAAGTGCATTAGAAGCCAAATGTGATAGGCTTATAGTCTAGAGAACATTCCTTCACATGTGAAGAATTTCATGACAAATTTCATCAAGGGAGCATACTTCTCCAATAGGTACCTGAAAGGTATGATATGAGCATGTTTTTCCTTGTATGGTGTTTTCAAGAAAGGTCTATAATGTTCAAGATCTAAGTTCATCCCCTTGAACTAATATTCACTGTGATCTGGTATCATTGTAGCAAGTGAAATAGAGGCCACTGAAAATATGAATTCAACACCAACAATAATGACACTTTCTCCTTTCAAATGAGTAGCAACCCAATCTGTCAGCTGCTCATGGAAACCCACTTCACACACCTTTTTGCAAAAATATAAGCAATTCACATCTTCCCTTTTGGATGTCTTTGTTGTGGCTTGTGGATTTGTTATGCTTGTGTCGATGCATGTGGGGAGTTGAGGGAATTGGTTCATGGTGGCTTCCATGTTGCTATGGACCCTAGTTTGTGCCCCTTTGTTATTGTCGTTCATCGTTGTTTCCATTGATGTCGTCAACTTCTTGGGGCTTGCTAGGGGTTTTTGTGGTTCTTTTGCTTGATTCATTGGCTTGCCTTTTTTTGGGGCTAGCTAGGTGGTTTGTGCCCAACGTTTCAGCTATTTTTTTTGCCAACATTTTGGTTTGTTGGGGTTTCTAGCTTGTATATCTTGCATCCTTTGAGGCTTGTTTTTGTGGTTTTTTCTTATGTTCCCTTTGGGGATTCTTGTCGGGCTTCCGCGCCTTCTTTATTTTCTTGACCTTTACGCCTTATTTATGATATTGACTATAGAGAGGCATGTTCCGGGTGCATTTTCTTGGAGTTTTTTCTATGGGCATGCGTGCTCTATATTTGATATTTGAATAAGTTTCTTCTTGGCTACAAAATGTAATTTTATTTTCATTAATAAAAATTATGGATTTTTCTCTAATTTTTTTTATTTTTACTTTTATTTTATTTTTATTTTTAATAATAAATATTAAAACAACCAAAACTTGTGACCTTAAACTTAAATTATTATTATTGTTGCTTTAATGGATATTACATAATCTTAAGATTAATCAAAATTTTATTATAAAATGGTCAAATAGTTAAGATCTAAAGGTGTATTGTCCCATATAAAAAAGAGATATAACCACAACTTTAAAACAAAGGTGTATTGTTCCATATAAAAAAGAGATATAACCACAACTTTAAAACTTTAAAATTAAATGATTAAGGCTCTAAGATTTAAAATTTATTAGAATTAAATAATTTATTATAATATTATTATATGGTGAAAATTAGTATCATAACTTAAAATTACCTCGTGGTCTCTAAGGAATCACTTTCACTTCCGCGGGAAGCAATTTTAAGACATAATAAATATTATATGACACAAGGATAATTTTAAAATTAAGTTATTATTGTTATGATTAATGTAATGAATATTATATCAAATCTGATTGTACTTACAAATCAAATAATTGGAGCTTTCACCGCACAAAAAAACATAATTATTGGAATATTATTTGATAATGGCCGACCATTAAGGGTTATCTCAAACTCAAAAGTCCCCGAAGGAAAAACATGGACTCTATAATTATACATATCCTCCTGCCTTCATTCTACGTGTTTATATGCGTTCTTGTACATTTTTCTCTGAAACTGAGCGGGGAGGATTTGAGGGAAAAATGGGGGGTGTGGATGAGGAAGTTTTTCATCGCAGACTGTATGGAGCAGGGAAGCAGCTGGAACATGCATCTGATACCAACACGGGGCTACTTCAAGCCCTAGAAAAAGTGGAGCTCTGTTTATCCATGGTGAAACCATCACCTCTTCGTTTGATGTCTGAGTCACTGCGCCATGCACTGTCCCCATCATTAAACACACTAGTAAAGGGACACCTCTTGAGGCACCAAGAAACAGATCTGAGGTTGCTGGTTCTGAATTGCCTCAGCCAAATCACCAAAATAACAGCACCCGAGGAGCCATACGATGGTGATGTAATGAAAGAAATACTAGAGGTGATTGTAGAAAGTTTTCGAGATCTGGGGGAGATGAACAGTCCCTCCTTTGCAAGAAGGTTTTTCCTTCTCAAGATTGTTGCGAAAGTCAAGTTAAACACACTCATGGTGAACCTTGGATTGGACGATCTCCTATGTGAGATGTGCAAACATTTTTTTGCTGCTGTTTCTCACCATGCTTCCATGAAAAAGATTATGAGGTTCGTTCTTGAAGAAAGTGATGAAATTTCTCAGGAATTATTATCTGTTTTTATCAATAATCTGAGAAGAGAAACGCAGAACTCTTCACCGGCTGCACATTCGTTAGCCAGGGATGTCGTTGAGTCTTGTGCTAAAACACTCAGGCCATATTTGAAAGAAATATTTCCACCAGAGGAGGAAATACATTGCAACTGTGTATATAGGTACAGTGAAATTGTTCTTGATATGTGCACACATGGCAGCCAAGAGATTAATACGACTCCTGCTGACCAGGAGGCTGCAGTAACAGATATCAGTACTCCAGAACAAACTGAATCGCTTGCGAATGATCTAAAATCTCAGGTTTCAAGCTGCCCAGTGTCTCCTGATGGTCGCCATAATGAATCTGTTAATGACAACAACATGTCTGATAGTGAAGCTGATGTTATGTTGGTAAGATTATTTTCACAGATGTTTTCCGATCCATTTCCAGATGTTACAACTGGACGCAAACAGCGGCGCGCAAAAAAACGATCAGAGGTTAAAGAAGATGATTCCCTGTGGGGAGCAAGGGTAGCAACGGAATCCGAAGGTATTTCTTCACCAGAGGGCACCGTTGGCCAGTCTACTAACAACGTTTCAGTTTCGAGATCGTCGAAGCGGAAGAGGACAAGAAGGAATTCTGGAAGGAAGAGGAGATCCTTGACGGAAATAGAGACTTCTGAGGATAGTTCGACCGACGAAGATTAGATGTTGGTTTCTCTGAAACTCGAACACAATTATAGACACGGTTAGTAACCTAGGATTTAATGTCTCTCATATTGTTTATTGTGATGGAATTTACAAGAACATTGAATATATAGTTGCTCATTTTGGTTAGTTGGTATTGATAGAATTCATTGTAATTACGAATTGATATTATGACAAAGGAAAGTACTTTTTGACTGCCCCCACTCAAAAGGGACTCATATAGTTTAAACTTATGTATAGATGTGGATTTGTATATGTAATTTTATTATCTTTATTTTACCAAGTTCATTTATCAAAGGAAATTTAAAATTGGAAAAATGAAATCAATATATTGTTTTATGTTATGTAGAAGAAAGTTACTCTTTTAATTAAAGCAAACATATAAATATCAAAGAGAAGATGGTGGTTGAGGTCTAGAGGCAGTGTTTTGGTGCATGTTTTCAGTGCATGCTGCAATTTTGTGTATATTGGAAGGAGGGTTTTTGGTGCATGTTTTCAGTGCATGCTGTAATTTTGTGTATATTGGAAGGAGGAGGACCATAATTTCTTTTGGGATTTTTTTGAATAAGTTTAGGGAGATGATGTGGGATGAAGTATGTTGTAGCTTAAGGGAATATTGGAGGACTGTAGTAGTTGTCACATTGTGCCCTAAGTTTAGTTCTTGTGAAGGACTACAAGCGTGATAGGAGAGGCATAATTATTTGAGCCTTAAGTACAACTTCTTGTGAAGGATTACAAGGTTGTTAGTGGGTAAGTGTTGGAGAGATATTTGGGGAAGCAGGATGGTGTACCAAGGATTGAGAGTAGATCATTCTTTAGATGGATGATTGAACTTCATCTCTTAGAAAGGGAGGATCACAATTGTGCTAGAGGATAATGGGGGTGGGAGATTTTATCAAGCAGGTGATAGCAACACCTCAATAAACCAAACAATTGGCCCAACATATTAAGAATGATATCAAGGCTAGGAGGATTGTTCTAGAAGGGGTCAAATATCATACAATTCCTCATATCCACGAGAATAAGACAACATTTGAGATGTCTGATGCCATCTTAAAGTTATATCAGAGTACTAGTGATACTAGAGAGCTTTCTCTTAAGGAGAAGCTAAGGAGTATCACGATGAAACAAGTTGACCCCATTATCACATATCTTACTAGTTTCGCTTAGATTTGAGATGAAATAGGTGGTGTGGGTGAAGTTGTATGTGTCCTACAATTTCATTCAAAGAAAGTAGCTAAATTCCATTTTCCAGACAAAGCATTTATTTTGTTTCCCATGGTGGAAATTTAAACAACCTTTAGATCTCAACTGTTATAAGCATACCTTGAATAGGATGTCATTGGATTTATTATGAATTGTTAGGATGTGAGTAGGATGTCACACATGTTATTTAATATTGAATAGTAAGGATTTGTTGTGTGTTATATTTTTCAACTATGTTGGTTTCTTTTTTTATAGCACAACTGGAGAGTCAATTTCCTCATTGATTGACAAGTTAATGCTTCGAGTCTATTTTGACTTTAACCTTAAACACCATTTCCTGGTTACTAATGGGTAATAGCAGGATATAAGATTTTTTTTTCTTACAATTTAGTATAATTTGTTTAAACAACCCATTACATAGATAATGGAATACACAGTGCCACATAAATGTTGTTGTCCTTGTTTGTTGATACACACTACCATATGCACCCTTTTGTGCTTTCCATTTCTCATGCAAATAAAAATTTAAACACATAGTGAATCCCTTTGACGCGGAAGTGTGAAGTCTTCCAGAGTGCAAAGGAAGTTGATTATGTGTATTGTAGAGTTGTGGAGGAAGTTAATTGTGTGGTAATGCAAAGAAATCGCCATTCCTAGCACTTCTGCATTTGGTCTTTGATTCATCCTCATTTTCTTTCATGTCTTTGAGCCTTAGCTTGGCTCTATTTGATTATAACTCTTTAGTGGACATCTGTTTTCCTTTCCACAAAATGCAATGTAGATAAATGGGATGATAGAATTGCTTCAAGGGTTTCATGAAAATGGAATTTATAGGAATCCATGTAAATCGTGTAGAAATTTAGTGGTATAAATGCAACTGCTTAAGAAATTTATTCTAAATCAAGGGACATAATCATACTCTACTTCACTCTGGAAATTACTTCATAATTTAGAACAAAATTGGCAAGCGTGTAATAAGAAAATCCAAACATGCAAAATATTTTTCTAGGGGAAGGTAACTGGGAAAAATCCCTCGAGCCTCTTTGCATTAATTAGATGAATAAAGAAAGTATTACAATCGCTCACTCTGAGCTCAAGATGAAAAAGAATAGTTGTTCTCTCTACTCAATGAGAAGATCTTAACCAGACTTAGTGAATTTCTCCCTTTGATTGAGCGCTTGTTTCCTTGTGCAATTGCTAAGGAATTATACCCTATTTTTTAGCAATTTTCCTCCAATTTATTGCACAATTCCCAAGGTTTGATCATATGACTGCATGCATGCAACACCTGTACACTCAAACTAGTTTACAACTACTTGTTACACCGCCTTGGAATCTCCATAAAAAATGAGGAACTCAAATTCCTTACATGCATTAGCTATTTTGAGCTAGTTGATTAGTTAAACTGGATGATAAATGAGCTAGGATTTTTTCCCACAACATAACTCGCCATCCATTAGTTCCATTAACTGTTAGAACTAGTTTAAGTGAACACCAGTGAACTAGATTACTAAAATTTAGCAATCACACATGCTTAACTAAAATCCAAGCCCTATAACTTAAATTTACTAAGCTAACTCAGTGACAAGAGCCATGTCACACAATTTAATTTCTTGCAAGTTGTCTACTAATGTGGAAATTAAAATTTATTCAATTTGACCAAGGCACAGTCAAATTGAAACTTTCTTGCTACGCTTTTCAACACTCCCTCTTAGAAAGAAAGGGATTATCAATCAACCCTTTCCTACACCTATGGAATTTGAACTTCCCTCTTGAAATTTTTTTTATAATGATGTCAACAACTTGTTCCTGTGTCATAATGTATTGTAGCAACAATATCTGCCTCTACACATAGTCTTGTAAATGATGTTACCAGATCTCTATATTCTTGGATTGATCATGAAATACCTGATTTTTCGAGATTTTAATACCACTTTTATTATCGCAGTATATCACAGTTGGATAAATCATTTGACCAAATAGTCCCACAAGTATCTTTCTCATCCAGATTGGCTCACTTGTTTCTTGACTTGCAACCATGTATTTTGCTTTTGACAAGTTGAACACCATGGATCTCTGTCAACCCAACACTAAAAATTCCAACTGATGTACTCTTTGAGTTAGATGGAATACCTTCCCAATTTTCATCTATGAATACAGACAAATTCACTCCCTTTGTCTGTCTGTACCATAATCCATACAAGGTAGTTCCTGTGAGGTACCATAAAACATGCTTTTCTACCTTCCAATACAATTGGTCGCCCTAACCATAGATTTTCTAAGTTTTTCTATCGCATAACACATATCTGGTCGTGTGTTCACAAGATACATAAGTGAACCAAATAACTACCGATAAATAGTAGCATCCACCTCTTCACCTCAAGTGGGAGTCTGCTTCCTCCATTTGGTCGTTAGAGGTGTTTGCATGGTCTTACAACTTGTTAGGCTAGGCAGTAACTCCACAAAACAAAAACTGATTCGTGTATCCTATTCCATCAGATAGTTTTATTATATACATGAGGGAGAGATTGTTCAGTTCATCTCCCGATGACTGTTCATATTTCTCATTTATTTATTTACATATATTTACCCAATCACAAGGATTAGGTGTCAACATTCCCCCCCCTTAATCTGAAGGGATGTTCGTGAGTCCAAGCATCGTTCTGAAGGGATGTTCATTTACAGATGCTACGATTAATGAATAAGCTTTGCTGTTCTTGTTTTCACAAATGACGAGCTCTTTGTCTGAGGTAGGCTGTACAGGGTCATTGTCTCCGTTTCCGACACACACACCTTTCCACAACTCATTGAAAATGAGGGTGTGTTTTATCATCTGGGACCATTCAGGATAGTTCTCCTTGCAAGTGAGAACTATTCCCACCATATATATGATTGAATGCATACTGTAGCAAATAAAATTTCGGCTGAAAAACTTTTACTCTTAATGGAAAAGAATATAGTTCTAATATAATGGGACAATAGATTCATATATCAATTTGCATGCTTCTGCATAATGTTAAAGCATAACATATGGCAGTATAAAATACCCTCAACAGCACTACGTTCACCAAAGAAAAACTAAAGAATGTAGTCTAGACATATTTGGACTCTCAGATATTGTGTCATATAGAGAAATATTTAGGTTATTTTCAAGAATAATTTGATAGAGATGTATCTCTGATTTTATGCCACATGAAAATGCCACAAAACTGCAAAAAGCTTAAGCGCTTCTCGAAATTTAATTCAATTTCCCGAAAACTAAGAGATCCTCCAGAATGGCATTCTAAGGGATTGCAAACCAAGATACAAAGATCCTTTTTTATTTTATTTTTATGGCGCGCATGTAACATTAGCCACAACTCCTCTCCAATTCCTAGCAATCGGCAGTCATACAATCTATCAATCTGTAGTTAATAGTCTTTCAATTTATCAAACCAACCTTAAAAAGGACATGCTACGACCATCAAAATGCAAAGAGATACATTATACCAAAAATGAAAAGAGATACGCTATACCCGCAAACAAGCTCAAGAAATATGGCAATCGTTGCTTAAAAGGAGGTGCAAACGAGCTCAAAAGTAAGCAATCGAAAACATTGTTTTCTTGCTCGGATCCCCACGCTTCAACAGTGATGTCGTGAATCGTTTCATACACAACTCAATAGCCTCCAAGCAACTTTATGTCCCGTCTCGAGAATCATCCATACTATAAAATGCCAGACTCCACGACAAAGGTGAATCTCTCCATATATCGGGTTATAAATTCATTTAAAATAGAGGCTCCCTTTCTAATTGAATCTAGAGAATGGAAACGATAGCGACCTTGATTGCCAAACTGTGCTACGGGACCTGATTTCTGCAGCTTGAACCGCAACGGCACTCTCGAACACCACTTTTCTTTCACATGACGGTTTAATGGCCTTACTGTAATGGGATACAAACAAGAAGTTTAGTAGCAAAGGCGGTTGATGATGATACAGGATGGGTGTCGCCTGATTGGAAAATCATGGCATTCGATAGCCACATGAATTTGGTGTTGGGAGACTGAAAACGCATCCAGATGAATAGGCTACCAATCTTTAGCATAGAATATGGTAGAGGTGAATATGGCTTTCGTATTTCATTGTCAGAGGTGAATTTCAGGCCAGGTCTGATAAATGGAATATGGCAGAACATCAAACGTTCCCATGTCAGGTGAATGTCAAGCGCATGTCTGATAAATGGAATATGGCAGAACAACAGACGTTCATGGATAGTCGCCTTCAGGTAGAGAGAGAGCGCACGTAAGGAATATAGCAGACAGAGAGAGGAGTTACAAGGAACATGAGAGCTAGAAAAGGAGCTGGCTCTGATACCATGTCAGGCCAGGCAATAACTCCACAAAACAAAAATTGATTCGTGTATCCTATTCCATCAGATAGGTTTATTATATACATGAGGGAGAGACTATTCAGTTCATCCCCCGATGACTGTTCATATTTCTCATTTATTTATTTACATATATTTACCCAATCACAAGGATTAGGTGTCAACACAACTCTCGATGTAAAATATTTGGAGTATCTCAACGAAATACTTTCCTTGAGACACAAACAATTCCCTATCACGTTGCCATACTTTTAGCCTAAGGAAGTAGTGCATAAGACCCATGTCCTTCATTTCAAATTCCGTTACTAGATATTCCTTGCAAGAGTTGATCTATTGCTCATCACCTTTCAATATTAAATCATCAACATATAAAACAATGATAAGAAATTTACCTTCTTCCAAAATATGATAAAGGTTCACATCCGCTTAACTTTTGGTGAAGCCCAATCCAATGAGATAATTGTTGATCTTGGTGTAGTAAGCTCGAGGTGCCTGTTTGATACCATACAATGCTTGCTTGAGTCTACAAACATGAAATTCCTGATAAAATGTCTTAAACCCTTTTGGTTGCTTTATGTACACCTCCTCCTCAATAAAATCATTGAGAAATGTTTTTTTTTTACATCCGTCTAGTGGATCTCCCACACCACCTATGTAGCTTGTGCAAGAAATGGTCTAATGGATGAATCTAATGGATGAATACCTTGCCACAAGAGCAAATTTTTCCTCACAGTAAATATCCTCAAATTGAAAGAATCCTTTGGCCATAAATATGGCCTTATACTTCTCTATGCTTTCGTCTACTACATGCTTAAGCTTGAAGATCCATCTCGAACCCATAACTGATATATCATTTGGTCTTGGGGCCACTTCCCAAACACTTCTTCATGTTGGATTTATATTCTTCCACCATTGCATCAACCCAAACAAGGTTCCTAATTTCTTCCTCAAAAGAGGATAACTAAGTCTCTACAAGCTCAGGTATTAGAGCCATGTAGCTAGTGTACCTCTCAGGTGACCTCCTTTGCCTACGCAAATTTGAAGGAGCTCCCACATTCTCTCTCGTATCCTACACTAATCTATCAACTTCCTTGGTTTTTTTCACCCTTCTTTGGATGGTTCTGCTTGAGTGAATATCTGCACGCTACTCCACAACTTCTTGAGGCTCCTCCTTTGGAGCTAAAAGCTCCTCTTCTGGTGCTATCTAAAGCTCCCCATCAATATAGCACTGCATCAATTGTGCATAGTTTTGGTGTAACCCATAAAAACTCCCAACTTAAATCCCTTCACACAACTAACATTCTTAGGGAAGGTAAATACACCCATTAATTGTGCATAGTTTTGGTGTAACCCATAAAAAATCCCAACTTTGTTTTCGACTCAAGCTTTTTCCTTGAATATTTGGAGACATGGCAGTTAACAAAAGCTTCAAAAAATTTGAAGTGAGACACATCTAGATTTCTCCCTTAGAAGGCCTCCTCCATTTCAATCATACCAAGAATCTGATGAGGACTTTGGTTTTGCAACTATACTGTTGTGTTACATGCCTTTGCCCACAAATGCAATGGTAGGCCTTGGTCATGTAGCGTAGCTCTCACAACTCAAAAAATGCTCAAAATATTCCTCTCAGCTACCCCATTCTATTATGGGTTGTGGGGTGCTATCAACTCTCTTCTTTCACATAGAAATCCTTGAGGTACTTACTCACCATCATTATTTTTCTTGAGAGCCTTCACCATGTTGTTAGTCTCTCTCTCAACTAGTTTCTTGAATTCTACAAACTTTGAGAATGTCTCATCCTTCTTCTACATGAAGAAGATGTAACGCTTCCATGAGAAATCATCAATAAAAATAACAAAGTACTTGTGTCTGGCAAATGGAGGTTATCGAGAAGGTCCACAAACATCAAAGTGGTCTCTTTCCAGGACTACATGTGCTTTGTTGTCTCATTCATGGAATATGGATTTTACATACTTCTTTAAGGTACAACCTTTGTAGACATCCTACAACTCAATTTCTCCTCTAGGGAGGCAAGTGGTTATTTTTTTGATAATTTTCAAGGTGCCATGGTGTAAATGGACCAATCCCTTGTGCAAAATTTCACTGACAAGACGACTCTGCACTTTCTCAGCTTTACTACTCAATGCAAAACAATCTTCCATAGCAAGTTTATGCAGGTTCTTTACATGAACCCTGATTTGATTCACTTTTCGAGTGGTTATGTGTCTTCGGAATGCTTTCCCTTTGTTGAAGATAACATCATAACCATGGTATTCGAAAACTGCTACAAAGATGATATTCTTCTTTAGGCCTGGAACAAACATGATTTCTATGAGGTGAATACGAAATCTGAACTCCCTCTTAAAGGTTACTGGACCAATCACAGTAGCACTATACCTTCCTTTGTCCCCAAGCTTAATATACATATGGAAATGTTTCACCCCCAGGTCATTGAAAAACTCTCTACGCCCTATCATGTGGAATGAGGCACCTAAGTCCAAGTATCACACACTCCCCAGCATAGTGTTGGTCATGTATGTGATAAGGGTGAGTTCCTCTTGCCATAATTTTTGTGTGGACACTTTGTAGCATAACTCACGAAATCATGACAATTGAAACATTTTATTATCGATAGGTCTTTCTTCTTGCCCCCTTGGTTGGATTTTGGTTTTGTTTGATATTTATTCCCTTTGTCCTTCTTTCACTTTCCAACCAATGATTTTTTTTTTCATCCTCTCCCTTGGATGAATTTCCATCTATGGTATTTTGACTGATCTCTTCTTGTACCAAATCAAACCATAAGGGTTCCCAATTTCGTAATTCACACTAACCCGTCGAAGCCCATCTCGAACTTGTTTAAATCTGGTGAGATACTACAGAATAGTGTCATTCTTCTGCATCTTGATGTTTCAAATTTTGTCTTTGAGGGCCAGTTTTCTATGGTCATTACTATTCTCAAAAAGCTCTGTCAGTGCCTTCCACATTGTAAAAGGACTTTGTTTCCCATTTTGTGGGAGTGCAGAGAAATTACCATTCTCTGCATTTCCGCACTTGGTCTTTCATTTTTCCTCATTTGCTTTCATGCCTCTAAGCCTTAGCCAAGCTCTATTTGAACAAAGTTCTTCAATGGACATCTATTTTCTTTCCCACAAAACCTAATGTAGATAAATGGGATGATAAAATTACTTCAAGGGTTTCATGAAAATGGTATTTATAGGCATCTATGTAATTTTTATAGAAATTGGGTGATAGAATTGCAGTTGATCAAGAAATTTAATCTAAATCAAGAGACACAATTCTACTATACCGCTCTGTAAAAATTACTTCACAATTTAGAACAACATTTGCAAAAATTCAATAAGAAAAACCACACATGCACAATAATTTTCTAGGGGAGCCTAGCTGGTAAAGACCCCTCAAGCCTCTTTTCATTAATGAGATGAATAGAGAATGTATTACAATTGCTTTCCCGCTTTGAGCTCAACCTATAAAAGAGTAATTGTTCTCTCTACTCAATGAGAAGCTCTAAACCAGACTTAGTAAATTTATCGCTATACTTGAGCCCTTATTCCTTGTGCAAATATTGAAGAATTAGCCCCTTCTTTTTATACTCCAATTGATTTCATAATTCCAAAGGTTTGATCATATGACTGTACGCAACACATGTACACTCAAACTAGTTTACAACTACTTGTTACACTGCCTTGGAATCTCCACCAAATATGAGGAACTTAAATTCCTTACATGAACTAGCTATTTTGAGATGATTGATCAATTAACTAGATGATCATTGAGGTAGACTATTGTCCCATTACAAAACTAACCTTCCACTAGTTCTGTTAACTGTTAGAACTAGTTTAACACAACTAGAAATAACTAAACTGAATTACTAAAATTTAGCAATCACACATGCTTTATTGAACTCCAAACCCTCTAACTCGAGTTCACTGAGCTAACTCAGTGACGATCCATGTCACACAAGTTAAATGCCTCCAAGTTGTCTGCTGATGTGGAAATTTGAATTTTCTCAATTTGATATTTAATAATAGCTTACATTATAACTTACATCTCATATTTAATAAATTGAAATTATGGATATGGTGGTGCGTTTATGTTATGGGATGCATGTATCACATATTCCATTAAATGATGCCTATGTTAATGTATTAGGTGGTGTATATGTATAAAATTATGCATTCTAATGCTTCAAGCATATTTTGACTTTAATCTTGGAAATCATGCCTTGTTATGAATGGCTAATAATATGATACTATTTTTTCTGTAATTTAGTTCTCTTTAAACAACCTCTTACAAGGATCGAGGAATACAGATTTCCATGTAAATTTTTTCGTCCTTGTCATTCATACACACTGCCATTTGCAGCTTGAGGTGATTTACATGCCTCATTCAAATAACATTTTAAACGCTTAGGATGTCCCTTTGGTGCAAAGGTTTGGAGTCTTCCTGAGTGCACATAGGAAGTTCATTGTGAGTATTACAGAGTTGTGTAGTCAGAGTGTAGAGGAAGCTCATTTTTCGAGAGTGTGGAGAAATCACCATTCCTCGCACTTCCACACCCAGTCTCTGATTTTTCCTCATTTTCTTTCATCTCTTCAATCCTTAGATTGAATTTTTTGGAACAATTGTTTTCTTTTCCAAAAAATCCAACATAGATAAATGGGAAGATAGAATTAATTCAATACTTCCATGGAAATGGTATTTATAGGCATCAACTTAAATTGAATCACTATAAAGAATGGAAATCAATAACATTTTTACATTGTAATCATCTATTTCATGCCGGGTATCTCATATTTAATAATAAATTACATTATAACTTACATCTCATATTTAATAAATTGAAATTATGCATATGGTGGTGTGTTTATGTTATGGGATGAATGTGTCACGTCTTCCATTAAATGATACCAATATCTGATACCAATCTATAACACGCCACCCCACATTTACCTACTTTTAGAAGCCCTCTTGGTAAATGTGAAGTGCCTTATCACTATGACATGACCTCACCTCCTAGTTTCAGTTAAGGAAGTGGGGCCTACAACTGAGACTTATTGACCTTCCTTAGGAGCCATATATCACTCAGAGGCTGAAAAACCACCCCACATGACCAATCCCTTAACTAGAACCATTTTTCTCAAACCTAGACCTATACGTACACCCTTGACATTGCATGCATGTGGTTGTGAGCCTCCAACCACAATCACAAGCCTTGCTCCATGTAGTTATGACCTTAGATCCTTAGTTATGTGCATGCAGTCCTGAGATCTGAGCCACTTTTCTAGGCTAGCCTTTAGACCACTGCCAAAAACTTTCTATAAATTTCCAAAATCATATTTCCCATAATGAGAATGCTAATCATTCAAAATTTAAATTAGAACACGACCTAGAATGACTAGAACACCATAGACATTTCATCAAACATGTGGTAAAAATGTGAGTTATAGGTCATGAATGCATATCTGAGTGTAAATCCCTATACTTTAGTTGAAAATCACTTAGAAGGTCTAATTCCCTCTCAGTTGTAACCACACGAGTTAGTCCATACATTCGTCAACCATTCATTAACTTATCAAAGCATATCAAGAGCCATAGTTCGAGCACATCATAAACCATGCTTATAACTAACATATAACCATGAAATAATTGTCATCAAAGAAACATAATAACAAGTACAAATTATCATAAATCACAAAAGGAAAATAACTCTTATTAACATATGCAAAATCTAACCAAGTCAGGGAATTCCACATACCATTCGACCATAGATTGAGCTGAACCAAATATTTCTTTCATCTAATCACTGCCATGCCATATTCCAAGCATGTATCTGGGATATCATGGTATAAACCAAGACATAATCACCCAAGGGAATCCATTGTTTAAACTACCTCCACCCTCAAACTACCACAATCTTGCTAAAACCAATAAAGAGATAAAGAACCAAAACAAGATTCGATGCCTCAAATTTTATTCACCATACCTTAAGGAATTTTCTTGTTTCTACCCACCTATTGAGGGATTCCCAATGAAAACCATCTCCACTCCAAAATCTTGGGAATTTTCTTGATACCACCCCACCCAGTTTCAAAACTTCCTCCAAACCGAATCTCAACCAAGAATGAATCCCATCACACCATGGTTGTTGAGGAAATGGAAAGGAAAGGATAAACCCACTATCAAACCCAAAAAAACCCATGCCAATGACTTCAAATGAACTAAATAAACAAATGCATGAACCATGCATTCATACCTCAACTAGGAAATCACACATGCAACCTGTTACTTGCAAAATATTCTTGCTGAAGCTGTTGATCCAACCTTGTCCTTACTTTCCTTTTCCTTCCTTTTCTTGCTTACTTGCTTTCTCCTCGTGGTGCTATCTCTCTCTGAAATTGATTCCAAATCGAAATTGACAAAAATATGTGAACTGATCCTTAGAAATCCTTTTATCATTAAGGCATTTATTTTCTTCAGTTTCCCTCTAATTTCTCTCCCATGCAAATATGTGTCTCTTCACCTTCCTTTTCTCATATTTTCCTTTATTTTCATAATTATATACCAATTAAATCCTCTTTTCCTTTTCTAATTCATTTTCCAATTTCCATAGCCATTATTAAACTGAAAGTGATGCCCACTATAGTGTTTTTCCCAACATTCAACTTGAAATACATGTCTTATGACCTTTGTCTTATTTTTCCTTTATTAACCTTTATTACATGAAATTTTAACTCGGGTCTACTACAAACCCCTCCCCCTTAGGGTAACACCATCCCTAGTGTTTTATGACACCTATAACTAGAAAACAATTGAAAAAAACATATTTCCTATGAAGCTTTATAACATAGCTCGATGCAATATTTAGAATAAAAAACTACTGAAAACCATGACCAACATGAAAAACATGAAAATGATACCACTTATTGGAGCTTTATAATATATCTCATCATGGAACCTACAACCATATACACATATACATACATATATCAAAACTCATTTTCTTGAACCAACAAATAATGGAGGATACAAATCCCACATTTGATCAGTCATCTCCCATGTAGCTTCATCGAGCCCAAAGTGATTCCACTACACTTTAACTTGTCATATTTCTCAGTTTTGGAGTATGAGTTGTTTTTGCTGCAATATGCATTGTGGTTCAGGCTAGAATTCCCCTCTCATTCTGTTAGTCCTTACAATATCCTAGGTTGAAAAGGAAATTGACAAGGGTAACCTCAAACCACTTCAGCTCAATAGCTAGCCCTACTGGGCATGAGAGGGATCTCTCTAAGTCTCTTATCAGTGATATGACTCTAAAACAAATGAATTTTAGGCTAGATATGTGTATTTGTTTGTGAAATTTTGTTTTTTTTTTTAAGGATTTGCTAAACTTGGGGTTTGGAGCCACAAGTAGATCTAAGCTATGGAAATGACAGAGAAAACATAAGAAGGAGATAGATGTCAGAAAACATGGTGTAATTTGAGTATTTTTAATCGTAGTATAGAGGATATAGTGTGGAAGAAACTAATGAGCATAAATAAACATGATTTCATTAGCTTATGAAGACAAAAACATAACTATGAAAACCAGATAACAAAGCTTGAAAAACAAAAATTCTGAGTATTTTATCACAAGATATTGATAGAAAGAAGAGATATAATGTAGATACATATGTTTAGAACATGAGAAAACAAAAAGAATGAAGTACAAGCACCATGAAATCATTGGGCTAGAGTTCCTTGAAAATAACTCCAACCTGTATCTGTATTAGCTGAAAGATGATTACAATGCAAGCCTCATCCACAAAAAGTTCAACCCTCTTCTCTTGAGGAGAAATGATACATATAGAATCTGCTTAACCACTTTCCCACCTTTAGGAGTCGAATTCCTTGGTGGAGGAACTGACTCCAAGATTCTCTCAACCAACAAGTGAGAGTGAGAAGGTGAAATTCAAACACTTCATGAAGAGTTTGTTTAGAAGTTTGCTTCTTTTATGAGGCCTAATAAACATCAAAAACAACCTATGATGTGAATTTATTCATGCCTACATCACCTAGCCTCAAAACAAGTGCCATTATATATAGAATCTTGAATTTGACCAAGTCAGACTAGAAACTAGGAATTTTACAGAGTGAAATTTTCCAAATAAAAACACAGAAAGTGCAGAAGAGTAGTACCAACTTTGAGCTGCTTTTTAGCTGCCTTCCAGGGGTAAAAATGCAAAAATGAGAGAATGGTAAACTATCCCTTCAAGTATAGTTACTATAACAGTTTGAATTTATTAATTTGGAGAATGGAAAGGCCTTCAAATATTCATTCTTCCAAGGTCTATCCAGAAGCGCAGTGCATTTCAAAAATTGGTCCAGAATGCTAGTGTTTTGCCACTTTTTTGTATTTTTCCCCCAAAACTAAGCCACCTCTGCAAAATATGGGAAAATGGGTTTTTAGAGGATGGCAAGAAATTTCCAAAAATGTAGCACTTTCCTCAAATGGAGGCCCGAGGAAAAAGCACAACGCTAAGATGCTACGCTTTTGGAGCAGTTGAATTTATGAACTTAGACAAAAAATTCTCAAAAACCTAAAAATGCTCAGAATTTGATCAAAATTGGAGGGAAGGTGTAAAAATATGTTTTTTATAGCTTCATGGATGCTTCAGCAAACATATCCAAGTTTCCCTCATCCTTTTGGTCTTTTTTGGCTTCCTGGAGCTTGTTTCAAGTTGCTTTACCTTAACATTGGCGATCATGTTTTGGCTTGGTAGTGGTGTGCCATGTGTATGGGAAACTGATTGTCTCTATTTTCCTTCTCAAGGAGCTTCTCCAAATGTTCATTCACTCTATTGAGCTAATATTCCTTATCTTGATGAACCTATAGGGCGATCATATCCTCTAGGTCTAGGTCTTTGTTCAATAGAATGTGTTCTTGCTCCTCTTGCAAAGCTTTCTTGAGGTCCCTTGTTCTTGGTATTTTCTTTTTTCCTCTCACCTTTGATGCTTCAGGCTCACTTGATTTCATGATCTCCTTGCCTTTAGCAACTTGCTGCATTAACTTGGCTTTTTCCTTTTCTAGGATCAACTCCTTTGCTTTGAGTTGACTGTTTTCCTGTTCAAGGAATGATATAACATACTTTTCCCTTTCCAAATTGATTGCCAACTCCTTTATTTGGTAGTCCTTGTCCTTGATAGTTTGTTTCATGTTTATGGTATGATCCTCATTCTTTGGATCAATTAGTTCAAACTCATGTTCAACTGTTCAAATCCAAGAAGGCTTGGCCCCTTTCTCTTTGTGAGAAGAAAAAACAAGACTCTACCCTTTATTATACAATTTAGTCACCTCAGGTTTGGATAATTGAGTCTTCTCCATTAATTTGCTAGAGGACCCCACCTACATTTGAATGAAAAATAAATTGTGAGGTATGAAGGGAAATGAAGTGATGTGAAGGTGGATTTTGACAAAATGATAGAGGCGGTTTGAAAAAGGTGGATATGAACTTTGGAAGTTGACAAAAATTAGTGAAGAAATAGTGGAAGAGTGATCTACTTGCAAGGAGGAAAACCAGGGTTTGTAATGAAAAATGCCCAAATACCTCAATGAATGAGCTAGGGTTTTACTTTTTGAGGGGTAAAACTTTGTTTTGAGGTGAATTGAATGGTTTATTAAACATGTATGCAGGTTTAGGAAACTATTTTACATGTTTTAGAAACCAAAAATAAAGATGGCCATTTTCACCCTAGCATTTCCCATGCAAATTTCACTACAAACCCTAACTTGAAGAATCATTGACATGAGATGAATTTGGAAAAGAAAAAGAGGGATAATGATGGTGTAATTACTTGTACCTTGGCTTAGAAGTCAATAAAATCAATCTTGAAAGTGAAAAATTGAGACTTGGGAGAGTTTTGAAGGATTTTTGGGCACTCTGTCCTGCGCGCAGCGCAATTTTCCTACGCGTAGTGCAGTTCACAGAAGCGCATCGCCATATTTCAAACCAATTTTGGAGGCCTTAAACTGCTCCAAATGGAGAGATTGATAGCTCATTGGAAATATATATAAGTCTGCTAGATGATGGACACCTCAAGCATGTAATTGGGACACTCCATGAGGGAGAAAAATTAAGTTTCCCAAGGTCACTCCAAAAACTCAGGGTTTCTCTGACAGGAGCGCAATGCCAACATGCAGATTACTTTTGGATGCCTTCCACTAACACCTGTGAATAAAATGAAGATTACTTTTGGATGCCTTCCACTTTTGGGAATTTATTTCAAATCATAACACCTGTGAATAAAATGAAGGAGGTTTTTGTTCCTTGGACTATAATGGACACAAACCTCTTTCACTTTTGTAAAATTATTCTCCATTGGGTTAGAAAATTATTTTGAAGCAAACACATCCCTATGAGGAATGATGAGGCAATGTAGTGTACCGCAACATTGTCTTATTTGATATTAAATATAGCCTTTACCTTTATTTTGATTTCCCTAAGATGATAACTCCATTTACCCACTGAATTACATGATGCACATGTTTTATTTTGTCATATGGTATCATGACGACACATGGAGTGAAACCCTAGACCATCGAGATCTTAGGGCCTTCACCTTGGGCTTCAAATCCTAATGATAACCGCCCACCTGATGAATATGTATATACAATTATGTGTTATGATCCCTCGAGTGTAACCAATCTAGCAAGTGGCTACTTACTTTAATTTTGCTTGTGCTTTCCTTGAGCAGGTAGAACAAACAAAAGCTAGGGAATTCCGATTGTCCACTGAACATGTGCTCATGATCTATTAATACAAGAAAATTCATCTTTCTAGATGGCTGCAACAAATTGGAAATAGGGTCTATAATAATCTGGAACATTAACATATCTTGAAAGTCAGAAGAAATACAAGCACACTCTTCGTTTTCTAAATCTAGAGGAAGATCATCATGTGTAAGTGGCTCTAAAACAACCTCTTCTTTATCACTACTCTCCTCTTCATAATTTTCTTGTAATGTTTGATGATTATTCTATGCCATAATTACATTGTCCAAAACCTTCACACATGCCAATTTAAAATTATGATTTGCATGAATCTGCCCTTGAAATAGTGCTTTAGAAAATGGATGAGCTGGAGAGACATATGAGTGGTGAGTGACTAGAGATCCTTGTTCATACATTTCATCAGAAACCTCATCTTGGTCTTCACAAACTTGATCATGAAATAAAACCTTAGAGAAAGAACAATTTGAAAGAAAAAGTGAACGAATATCTTCATGCCTCTCATCCAAAATACATGGTTTTGGATGCTTATGGAAAACTTTAAATGTAACCACCACTTCAAGTATATTTGATTCCTCATGTGCCTCAATAGGAAGAATATCAATTTGACTGCCACAAGAATAAAGGGAAACAACTTCTTGTTCACTATTTCCTTGCAAAAGTAGATGATCATTGTCATTAGATGGTTCAATGCTTAAGTTTTCTGTACATGCAATTTCAAAATTCTCACTTAGACAAATTTCTTCTTGACTATTAGGATGCAGATCTGTTCCATCTTCAAGCAAAGAAGAAGTTGATGTTTGTTGTGATGATCCTTTGTATCAAAGAAACTAATCTTTATTATTTTTTGTTGGGAAGAATATTCATAAAGGGCTTATATGATCTCATAATCTAAACATTCTTCATCACCAAAAGTTTCTTCAAGGTATTGAATGAAGTTTTCACAAGATTCACAAAAATCTTCGAACAATAAGAATGAATGACGATATTTTCCATAAAACTCAAAGAATGTTATGTGGAATTATTTAAGAGAGAATAAGCTACATCGATTCAATCCTTCATACCATGATCTTGTTTTTCCTTCTAGGGTAGCCATAAACATTTTCGTCAAACAATCCCCATGAAACTTAATCCAGAGCTTATGTATATGCCAATGAAATTTGATTAGATGAAGAATAGCCTCATCCTCGTTTCAATCTATGAAATTGGGAAAATTAGTTTGCCAATCTATTCAAGGAATTTGATTCAGAAAACCAGGAATATGAGCTCGATTCATAGGAGCATACCTTCGAGTAGTTAAATCCATCTTGACAATAATCAAGACACCAAGAAGTTCTTCAAACTATTAGTTTTTGAACAGTGGAGCCGCCATGAAAATTCTGAACCTTTGGATTCTTTGACATTGGAGTCGCTAGGTGAAAGATGCACATCGCTTCTTGTGTCTGATCATTTCTCACCAGCAACAATCAGGTCTGATCTTTGTCGTTCTTTCCGAGGGAATATATGATCTTTCGTTCCCTGGCAATGACGCCAAAAATGTTAGTCTTTACAATCTCTTAGGCCGAAAAGGAAATCGACAAGGGTAACCTCAAACCACTTCAGCTCAGTAGCTATCCCTACTGAGCATGAGAGGGATCTCTCTAAGTCTCTTATCAGTGATATGACTCTAAAGAAAATTAATTTTAGGCTAGATATGTGTATTTGTTTGTGAAAATTTGTTTTTTTTAAGGATTTGTTGAACTTAAGGTTTGGAGCCACAAGTAAGTCTAGGTTGTGGAAATGCAAGAGAAAATATACGGAAGAGCTATATGTTAGAAACCATGGTGTAATTTTAGTATTTTTCAATGTAGTATAGATTATATAGTGTGGAAGAAACTAATGATCATAAATAAACATGATTTCATTAGCTTATGAAGACAAAACACATAACTATGGAAACTAGATAACTGAGCTTGAAAAACAAGAATTATGAGTATTTTATCACAAGTTATTCATATAAATAAGAGATATAATGTAGATAAAGATGTTTATACCATGAGAAAACAAAAATAATGAAGTACAAGTACCATGAAATCATTGGGCTAGAGTTCCTTGAAAATAGCTGCAACTTGTATTTGTATTAGTTGAAAGATGATTACAATGCAAGCATCCTTCAAAAAAAGTTCAACCCTCTTCTCCCGAGGAGAAATGATACATATAGAATCTCCTTGATCACTTGCCCACCTTGAGGAGTCGAATTCCTTGGTGGAGGAACTAACTCCAAGATTCTCTCAACCAATAGGTGAGAGTGAGAAGGTGAATCTCAAACACTTCATGAAGAGTTTGTTTAGGAGTTTTCTTCTTTTATGAGGCCTAATAAACATCAAAAACAACCCATGATGTGCATTTATTCATTCCTACATCACCTAGCCTTGAACTAGTGCAATTACTTAGAAAATCTTGACTTTGACCAAGTGAGACTAGAATCTAGAAATTTTACATAGTGAAATTTTCCAAATAAAAAAACAGAAAGTGCAGAAGCCTAGTGCCAACTTTGAGCTGATTTTTGAGAAGAAAAATTTGAATTTCTGAATTTGGAGCATGGGAAGTCCTTCCAATATTCATTCTCCCAAGGTCACTCTGGAAGCGCAGCGCCTGTCAAAAAATGGTCCAGAAGGCTAGTTTTTTGCCACCTTTTTGCATTTTCATCCAAAACTAGGCCACCTCTGCAAAATATGGGAAAATGGGTTTTTAGAGGATGGAAAGAAATTTCCAAAAATTTATACCTTTCCTCAAATGGAGGCCCGAGGAAAAATCTAAGCGCCAAGGCACTGCGCTTCTGGAGCAGCGGAATTTGTGAACTTAGACAAAAAATTCTTAAAAAAATCACAATGCTCAGAATTTGCTCAAAATTGGAGGGAAGGTGTAAAAATATGTTTTTTATAGCTTCATGGATGCTTCAGCAAGCATCTCCAAGTTTCCCTCATCATTTTCGTATTTTTTGGCCTCCTTGAGCTTGTTTTCAAGTTGCTTTGCCTTGACATTGGCGATCAGGTTTTGAGCTTGGTAGTGGTGTGCCATGTGTCTGGGAAACTGATTGTCTATGTTTGCCTTCTCAAGAAGCTTATCTAACTGTTCATTCACTCTATTGATCCAATATTCCTTATCTTGATGAACCTCTAGGGCGATCATATCCTCTAGGTCTAGATCTTCGTTCAATAGAATGTGTTCTTGCTCCTCTTGCAAAGCTTTCTTGCGACCTCTTGTTCTTAGTATTTTCCTTTTCCCTCTCACCTATGATGCTTCAGGCTCGCTTGATTTCATGATATCCTTGCCTTTACTGACTTGTTGCATTAACTTGGCTTTTTCCTTTTCTAGGATCAACTCCTTTGCTTTGAGTTGACCGCTTTCCTGTTCAATGAATGTATAACATACTTTTCCCTTTCCAAATTGAACGCTAGCTCCTTGATTTGGTAGTCCTCGTCCCTGATAGTCCGTCTCATGTTTATGGTCTTATCCTTAATCTCTGGATCAATTAGTTCAAACTCATGTTCAACTGTGTCTTTATCCTTTGCTGCCAATTCCTACTTTTTCGATGAAGAAGGCTTGGCCCCTTTCTCTTTGCGAGAAGAAAACACAAGAATCTACCCTTTATTATACAATTTTGTCACTTCAAGTTTGGATAGCTAAGTCTTCTCCACTGGTTTGCTAGAGGACTCCACCTCCATTTGAATGAAAAATAAACTGTGAGGTATGAATGGAAATGAAGTGATGTGAAGGTGGATTTTGACAAAATGTTAGAGGAGGTTTGAAAAAGGTGGATATGAAATTTGGAAGTTGATTAAAATGAGTGAAGAAATAGTGGAAGAGTGATCTGCTTGCAAGGAGGAAAAATAGGGTTTGTAATGAAAAGTGCCCAAAAACCTCTAGGAATGAGCTAGGGTTTTACTTTTTAAGGGGAAAAAATTGTTTTGAGGTGAATTGAAGGTTTAAAATGGTTTATTGAACATGTATGCAGGTGTAGGAAACCATTTTACATGTTTTATAAACGAAAAATAAAGATGGCCATTTCCCCCCTATCATTTCCCATGCAAATTTCACTACAAACCCTAACTTGAAGAATCATTGACATGAGATGAATTTGGAAAAGAAAAAGAGGTATAATGATGGTGTACTTACTTGTCCCTTGGCTTAGAAGTCAATAAAATGAAGCTTGCAAGTGAAAAATTGAGATTTGGGAGAGTTTTGAAGGATTTCTGTGTTGAAATTTGGTACCGGAGGACAGGTCGTTCCCTTAGGCTTTGATCTTTGGCCTAGGGAAAAGTGTCCAAAAGAATTTAATTTTTCTCCTCAAGTGACTTTATAATTTTATAAAGTTAAATATAATTTAAAAGTGACTTTAAGTGATAAAGTTACTAAGTCTAATTTTAAAGTGACTTTTATAAAGTCAATGAAAAATTAGAAAGGAAAAGAGACTTTGGAAATAAATGACTAAGTGGGTCTTTATTAAAGTGGGGTGAATTAAAAAATAAAAAGTGAGATTTAAATGAGCATTTTATCTCAGCCATTGATCTAAATCTATTTCAGCCATTGGATTTAGAGATCACCCAAAAGTCACTTGGGTCACCCAAAAGTCATTTGGAGTTATATTAGGGAGGAAAAGGAGGAAAAGATCACATTCGATTCAATTCTTTCATGAGCAGATTGGGAGAAGGAGAGCAAGAGAGCAAGAGAGATTTCTGAGCAGGGACGAGAAGGAGACAGCAGCTTGGCACACATTCCAAGGCAGCAGTTGAGCAGATTTGTACAGTTGATTCAGCACATAGTGAAAGGCAGATTTTGGCACGATTTTCGAGGAGAGGTTTGCACAAAAATCGAGGAGCATTTTGCTGGTTTTTCTGCACGCAAGACAAGGGCCATACAACAACATTTAATGCTGAAAGTGGGCACAAAAAATGAGGAGATTGTACAACATTTATTGCTGTCCTGTTTGCTGTAATTTCCAGTTTGCTGTGAAGCATGGGAAAAGAGATAAGTTGTAAATTTGCTTGTTGATTTTTTTGCTGAAAATTTCTCACTGTAAAAGGCAATTTTCAGAAATAAAGAAGAGCTTTCAAACTGGTTTTCCCCAAGAGTTGTAGGGGGTTTTTCCAAGGTCACATTGTGGGAAATCAGAAATTTCTACATTCTGGGCACTCTTTCCTGCACACAACGCAGTGTTCCTATGCGCAGTGCCAAAGCGCAGTGCAATTTATAGAAGCATAGCGCCATCTTCCAAAACACTTTGGGAGGCCTTAAAAGGCTCCAAATTTAGGGCTTGATAGCTTGTTGGAAAGGTATTGAAGTCTGCTGGTACATGCAAACATGGGTAATGGGTCCCATCACCTCCAAAATTGGCCCCATAATATAGAAATTAATCTTGTTCCAAAATAAGTTAGGAAGGGATATTACAAATTACTAGTTTGAATTCCAGAAACATAACTCGCTAGATATAACTTATTTAAAAGGCTTTAAGGAGGACCAACACACATAATTATTCATTGTTTTGTGAGCATGAATTGGTGAGACAAAGCAATAGAGAGCACATGTTTGTGTGTTAGTGATCTTGTGAGAGGAAGAGCGTGCAAGAGGATCTTGTGCACATATTGGTAGAGCTTATTTTCCCGTGGGAATTACAATAGGAATTACGAGGTATTTCCTAGTTAATATAAATAACTTATGTGCATATATCATGGAGGAATGGTAGGAAACATGGCTTTAGGAGGGCTTTCGGGAGGGGTATTTATATGTATTAGGTGGTATAAGAGGATATATTTAGTAAAAATACAAGATACCTATTAAAAATAAGGTTGAGTTTGATGAGAAATATGTATTACAGGGGGGCTTAACAAAAGGATTTTGGGAGGTTTTTATCAATATCTAGTGAATTAGAGGTATTCTTTAATATTCCACTAATAAATATGTTATGACACAAGTTGACTAAGTGTAGACCTTATGCACCCGGATGCGGGTGATTAAGACAAGCAAGAGTGGCACGGGCCATCACGTGGCCGGGTGTCAAGACCTCAAGGTGGGACGGTACCACGTTGCAAGAAATTCAAGGGGAGTAAATAAGGCGGAGGCTGGCAAGGGGATGGCATTAATGCCAGTCCTCTCGGCTCGAGGGAAGCAGGTAAGCATGCGAGGGAGGAAGGAGGTTAAGTGGAAGAGTATGGCGGGTTTGCAGGTTACAAGCGCGTCTGGTTCTGTGACCCTCCTCTGTGCTCGCCGCAAGGTGAAAGCAGAGCCGAGGTGGGAACCTGGCAAAGGTGAGACGGCGGAGAGCACAGGGAAAACGACGGTGAGTTCTCTGTTGAACGTTTGGTTGACATTCCTTGCTGTTAGCGAGGTGAATTTGCAGGGTCATTGGGTACGCCAGATGCATTTGCTTTGTCACTGGGTTGGTAAGGTCTGTGAGGAAGATTTAGGAATTAGGAGTGCGTTCTGGCAAGGGGCACTGGTCGCCCGCTCGTGGAACGAGCCCTCAGGACTGGTTCTGGTTCCTGAGCGAGATTGGAGGCCGCATTCGGACCTGCCACTGGGAGCAGCGTTGATTTGGGCGACTATCCAGAGCATTGACGGTGACAGCATGCCGCGAGACAGGCTGCGAATGGGTAGCAGGAGAGGAGGAATTCAGGGACGCGCTCCGCCGAGAGATGACCATCACTCCCCCTCTTCCTCAATTGAGGTCACCTCCCATCCTCGTTGGTTTCAGGACAGCAACGACGAAGTGGGAGGGCAGAGGGAGAGTAGCCCAGCTGAGGGAGACAGTCGCAGGGAGCTTCCAATTCTCAGGTATCGCCTCCCCTGTCCGCATGTTAATTCCTCTCTGATTGTGACAATTGAAGTTGAACATGATTTGGAGCCTCAGCAACAAAAGCAGCATAACAGCAGGGATGAATCCCCTATTGCCTGCCTGCCCATGGGTGGAGAGAGCGGAGGAGTTCAGCTTGTGCTTGTACCGGGGATGGGATGGTCTGTTCCGTATACTGCAGGAGAGAGGAAACTGGAAAGACCAGGCCTCCATATGAATCCAGACGCAGGCCCCTCGGTTCCCGTAAACCTTCATCCGCCGGATTTGAGCAAAGGAAAACAGAAAATGGAGGACTTAGATTTCAATTTGGATTATGTTGCTGATTCCCTGGTGCATGCGGCTCCCTGGCCAGGTCCAAGGGAACTTGCCAGAAATGACAGTCCTCACAAAATCATCCAGCTCTCGGATTCTGAGAACACGCTTCACTTCGGATGCCGAATTAAAGAGCAGCTCCAGTCTACGAATGAAGAATGATGTTGCTATGGTATTTTTGGATTTTTGTCTCAATTTCCATATGTCGGCCTTCCTGTCCAAGTGTCCAATGTATGTGTTCAGTGTTATATGTCTGTGTCCAAGTGTCAATATGTTTATGTGTTTCTTCTGTTCAGTCCAGCCATGGACAGTTTATCAGTGTCATGTAATAGAGCTCGCGGGTGCTGCAATGTGGGCAAGGCCAAAGAGACTGAGAAATCTTAAACCTTGCCCTATGTAATCTTTTTGTATATATGTTTTACACAGTTAATAGAAGTAGTCATATTCAGAAAAAAAAAGTGTAGACCTTATGCATATAATATAATATGTGGATCTACATGGAATGGCAATGATGAGCTTATGTGTAGGGTGGTATCCTTTCTTTAGTGTTTGAATTAGTGTGAAGGGGTAATAATGTATTTAATCATATTTCTTTTGAAAAATATTAATATTTTTTTGAAAGATATTAATATTTTTAAATTATTCATTATTAAGTAATATTTGAGAGTATGTTTATAGTTTGAATGAGTTGAATGTTTACTTTTTTGATATATATATATATATATATATATATATATATATATATATATATATATATATATATATATATATATATATATATATATATATATCAAATGAAAAAAAATTATTGCCTCATCAGGTGCTCTACAACCCAGTACAGGTGAGATTTGTAGACGTTAGATGTGAGAGGTGAGGTGTAAACATGTTTTAAATTCAATTATTATTATCTTTTTAAATTTTATTTCTATTAATAAAATTACAAACAACTTTTTAGATAAAAGAAAATCATAGTATACATATCACATTAAAACGTTAAAATACATAACATATAAATAGTAGTTATAAACTAATATCTATTTTACCATATAAATTAAAATAATGGTTCCATAGTTCGCCTTGGGTAGCTCAATTGGTGATGGCTGTGGAATGAAGTCTCACCAAACCAGAGATCTTGGGTTTGAATCTTGTACTACCCTCCTCCGGTTGCGAGGTGAATAATGGAAATGTAAAATCGAAAATTAGAGTCTTGCCAAGCTTTACAAAATAAAATAAAATAATGGCTCCATAACCATATTTATTTAATTAATTAGCACATAAAATTTAATACCTATAATAAATTTACAATATAACAAGATTCTTAACCATGAATATGCATCCCCACTTTACCGTGTATATTTATATTATTATTACGATGTTATATGTAAATTTTTGTAAACATTTACTTGTAGCCTCAATTAAACAATAATAAAAGGTTAAAAGTAATTGTGTGGAGAGGCACTCTCGAGCTTGTTCAATATGGTAAAGATGTTGTAATGTCCTATAAACATTTTGACTTGGTCAAAATAAAATAAAATAAAATAAAATAATAATGATAATTATCAATAAAATATTTTGACTTGGTGAGATAACAAAAAACTAACAACAAAATAAAATAAAATAAAATAAAAAATATATAATCAATAATTATACTTAATTATAACTAATAATAAAACCAACCTAAATCCATCTTAATTCTATATTTACCAAATACCTAGAGGGATCAAATCTCTAGATGTGCAAAACCCTTATAAATAGAAAGAGATTTAATCCCTCTTGGCTCTTGTAGATTTGGAGTTAATATAGATATAGGTGAATATATATTCATGAGAGAAGTATATACATATCTCTAACTATCATCTTATATATATATATATATATATATATATATATATATTTTGTTTTTTTTTCCTGAGTAAAGGCTAATTCTATTAATAAAAGGAAAATATAGTTACAAGGAGGTCAAGACCTCAGAGGAAGCTGAAGCTGTCCAACAAAACTGACAAACTATCCCAGGGTTGGGAGAACAATATATAAAAGGCCCAGAAGCCATACATACAAAGAAGCCATAATGGTAAACCATAGTACATGGCAAAGGAGAGCTATAGCCAAACTTTCTAAGCTGCCCGGATAACCATATGAAAAAATGAAAAACCAAGGACCTGATAAACTTGCCGAGCCAAGACTTGATACAAAACATATTAACAAAAGATCTCATAAACTTGCCGAGCCAAGACCTGATACAAAATATATTAACAAAAGTCGTAATGACACAACACATTGGATGAAAGAGCCAAAAGAGAAACTACGACATCAGACGTGGCCCAAGAGGCATCAAGCATCTATATTGGGGTCTTGAGCTTCCTTCTCCACCAAGCATGGATTGCCCATCCATGAGTCATCAACATTGTCCTCAACACCTCGAAGAGCTGCCAAGCGCTGATTGCCACCGGAGGAGCTCGCCCGATGAACAAAGACTGAGATTTCCTGTATGTTGTCTTCTGGTGGCTTGAAGACATCAGGGACACTTCCCTCAGCCTGCAACTCACCACAATTGAACACAATGCCAACATATTCTCCCTGGAGCTCGCTATCATCCTGAGGCTGCGAAATTGAGGTATGCACACAGACACTAGGCCGAGCTTCTTCCTCTCCCAAAATTATAGTGATGCTGGTAGAGAGAACCGGTCTATTGAGATGACTTTGGAATTTGAAGTGGGTGGTTTGGAACGAATTGTGTGGGAAAGGCTTGCCATTGTCTGAGGAAGGGGAAGTAGAAGCCAGAGGGATAACATTCTCGGAGCAGGCTGAGAGCGCCCACGGTTTCCAGCCTCCTCGGCGAGAACATCTTATCTATATATATATATATATATATATATATATATATATATATATATATAGAGAGAGAGAGAGAGAGAGAGAGAGAGAGAGAGAGAGAGCTTAATGCTTAATGGTTAAAAATAAGTGTTTCTTTGTAGGAGTTTAAGGAGAGTAAAATATGTATTAACAAATAAGGTTTGATTGTGACTTTAAAATTAAATAATAATAATAATATTAGGAAAATTATGATTTTTCACTCCTCTATGTTTACATAATTTCTTTCTTTTTTGTTGTTGTAGTGAGACGACTCTATTGGAATGATTTTTTAGTATTTCAAGCTCTTACTGTCTAGTTTTTTCTTGGTCTCATTAATGAGGAGGCCCAACAGCTAGAACCCTAGCGGATGTGCCCCAGTTTTCCTTTCGACCTCTTTCAAATTTTCTTCAACAGTGCCTTAGTAGCTGCCATGTTTTCATTTTTCCTAATGCCTTTGGTGGGGTCGCACTACATTCTCTTGTGGATTCCTTTGTTGTGGCTTGTGGATTGTAGATTTGTTACGCTTGCATTGATGCGTGTGGGAATTTGAGGGAGTAGGTTCATGGAAGCTTCCATCCTAATATGGCCCTACTTCATGTCCCTTTGCTATTCCGGTTCATCATTGTTTGCATTGATGTCGTCAAATTCCTGGGGCTTGCTAGGGTTTTTTGTGGTTTGTTTGCTTGATTTGTTGGCTTTCTTGTTTTTGGGGCTAAGTTGGCTGTTTGTGCCCAACATTTTGGCTAATTTTTTTGCCAACATTTTGGTTTGCTGGGGTTTCTAGATTGTATATCTTGCATCCTTTGGGGCTTGTTTTTGTGGTTTTTTCTAATGTTCCCTTTGGGGATTCTTATCGGGTTTATGTGCCATCTTTATTTTCTTGGCCTTTATGCATTATTTATGATATTGACTATAGCGGGGCATGTCTAGGCTCATTTTCTTGAATTTTTTTCTATGGGCATGCCTGCCCTATATTTGATATTTGAATAGGTTTCTTCTTGGCATTGCCTTGCAATGCACATTGTGCATCTACAAAATGTAATTTTTATTTTCATTAATAGATATTATCGTTTTTCCTCTAGAATTTTATTATTATTATTATTATAGTAATGAATATTAAAAGAACCAAAACATGTATTACTAGATTAATTGTGACCTTAAAATTAAATTATTATTATTGTTGTTTTAATGGATATTACATAATCCTAAGATTAATCAAATTTTGTTATGGAATAGCTATATAATTAAGATCTAAGGGTGCATTGTCCCATAAAAAAGAGATATGATCACAAATTTAAAATTAGACGATTAAGGCTATGTTTCATTAACACAGAGTCTTAATGTTACATTAAAATTATATAATTAAATATCCCTTATTTTATAAACAAAATATATAACTATAATTTTAAATTTAAATAGTTTATTATAATATTATTACATGGTGGCAAAATTTATCTTGACTTGAAATTACCTCGTTAATGGTCTCTAAGGAATTACTTTTAATTTACAGGAAGCAATTTTAAGACTATAATTATTATAATAATAAATATTATATACATTCCAACAATAATTTTAAAATGAAGTTGTTATTGTTATGATTAATGTTATCAAATCTTGTTGTGATGACAAACCAAATAATTAGAGCTTCCAGCACACCAAAAACATAAATATACGAACATTTATTGATAATGGCCAACCATTATGGGTCATCCTAAACTCAAAAGTCACAGAAGGAAAAACATGGAATCTATAATTATACATATCCTTCGGCCTTCATTCTACTTGTTTATATGAATTCTTGTACATTTTTCTCTAAAACTGAGTGGGCATTTGAGGAAAAAATGCGGGGTGTGGATGAGGAAGTTTTTCATCACAGATTGTATGAAGCAGGGAAGCAGCTAGAACATGCATTTGATACCAACACGGGGCTACTTCAAGCCCTAGAAAAAGTGGAGCTCTATTTATCTATGGTGAAGCAATCACCTCTTCATTTGATGCCTCAGTCAATGTGCCATGCACTACGCCTATCAATGAGCACACTAGTAGAGGGACACTTATTGAGGCACCAAGACATAGATGTGAGGCCACTGGTTCTGAATTGCCTCAGCCAAATTACCAAAATAACAACACCCAAGGAGCCATATGGTTATGAAAGAAATACTAGAGCTAATTGTAAAAAGTTTTCAAGATCTCTAGGAGATGAACAATCCCTCTGTTGCCAGAAGGATTTTCCTTCTCAAGATTGTTGCAAAATTCAAGTTGAGCACAATCACAATGAAACTTGGATTGGATGACCCCGTATGTGAGATGTGTAAACATTTTTTTCTGCTGTTTCTCACCATGCTTATTCTGCAGATGTATGTGCTTCCATGAAAAAAATTATGACGTTTGTTCTTGAAGAAAGTGATGGAATTTCTTAGGAATTATTATCTGTTTTTCTCAAGAACATGAGAAGAGAAACAAGGAATTCTTCACTGGTTGCACGCATGTTAGCCATGGATGTCATTGGGTCTTATGCGGAAACAATCAGACCATATTTGAAAGAAAAATTTCCACCAGAGCAGGCAATGCATTGCAATTGTGTATATAGGTACAATGAAATTAATATGAAGCCAAGAGATTAATACGACTCCTGCTGATTAGGAGGTTGCAGTAACAGATATTAGTACTCTAGAACCAAATGAATTAGTTGCGAATGATCCAAACTCTCACGTTGCAAGCTGTCTAGTGTCGCGTGATGACCACCGTAATGAATCTGTTAATGACAAGAAAATGCGATAATAAGAAGAGTGAAGATGATCTTAGGTTGGTAAGATTATTTTCGCAGATGCCTTCCTATCCATTTCTAGGTGTTATATTTGGACGCAAATGGAGGAGTGCCAAAAAGTGATCAGAGGTTAAAGAAGATGATTCCGGGAGTGGTAGTGTCATATTTTTTTCCTAGTATAGTTTTTCTACTCTTATCAAGGGTGATGTTTGACGAGTTATATATGACAGGTTGATCATGTGATTGAGGAATAATGTTTTATATACATAGTTATATTTCCTTTATGTTTATGTATGGAAAATTGATCATTGGATTGGGGAACAATGTTTTATATAGTTATATTTCCTCTTATTTGTGGCATCATTGATTATTTGTATTAGATGGTTTTGGTTAAGTAAATGTTATACATATGTTTTTCTGTTTGTATCTGATTTATGAAGTAGGTGTATGACATGGATGGTGATTCAAGATTGAGACACATATACCCATGGATGCTCATGGTTATGTTGAATATATGGTTAATTATGATTTATGGATGATACATGATGCAGAATTTCCCACTGTAGATCAACATATTATGCAATATACTAAACAAAAATACAAAATCTAATTCTACAACAAACTTTGCAGAAGCTTAATCGAATATGACCAAGTTCAAATAGAACAAATATAAATGAGAATGAGAAAGCAATCACACGTGAACATAGAAAGAAGAATAGTCTAGGGAAAGCCTCAACTAAAAACCCTGATCTCTGTAATATCATACAAGTGGAAATATGTCCGGATTATACAAAGCTTTAGCTCACAAGCTATCACAATCTATGTAAAATCCCTCTGCTCATAAACAATCAAAGACTTCTCACAAACCTTCTCCTTTGCCCTCACACAACACATTAAACTCAAAAGTAACTACGCATTCCTAAAGGAGATATTTCATTCTGCATGGATGAGTTTCCTATATAGGAAAAATCCTCCAACTCATAGTACACTCTCCCTTCCTCTGATCTCAACTGGGTCTTTGACTATACTGACATGAATGAGTTATTTATGCGATAATATTCAGTTATCTCAAGTGCAGTAGTTACATGCATGCATGCATTAACTAACTGAATTTACAATCAATTCCACAAACTGTTGGAACTAATCTAGCTAGACTTAACTCAGATAATTTAGCTAACTAATTACAACTCAAAGTACAACTCATCTTGATCTCCTTAATCAAGGGATAAATTCCTCAATCAATAGAAAAACTATTGCATGTCTTCACATAGACTTCATGTTTGATTTACTGTAACTAATTAAATCAAGATGAATTAATTAATTCTTTTACAAACAACTGCTAAGATCAAATTCTAATTTTACTTCTCAATTTTAGTTCAGGGACTAACTGAAATTGGAATCTATCCCGAAATGCTATTTATATAAATGTTATTTTTAGCATTTCTATTTTATCATTCCTTGTTGCTATTTCCAACACTCGTACCTGAGATGCTATTTATAGTATTTCTATTTTTAGCATTTCTTGTTGCTATTTTCAATACTCCCTCTCAACAAGAAAGGCATTCAACTCGAACCCAATCCTGAACCTTTGGAATGTTTTGCATGCAACACCTCTCAAGTGTTGTTGCTCTAACAACTCTAGGAACAAAAAATATCCAACTTGAATTAGAATGATGCCTATGTCATCAAAGTCTCCTGCCTCTGTCAACTGAAAAAATTTGCACCTCTTTTCTCTTCAGTATTTGACTAGCCTCTGTCACTTTGATCTCTCAGTGCATCAATCCACTGATTCATGTTGAGCCCTGAAACTACATCTCTCCTACACACTTTCCTAGACTTTTTCCCCTCACTAGTACCTCATAAGCTATCAAACATCATTGCATATTGATTCCAAAAGAGCGTTTAAGTGGTTTTCTAACTATGTTTTTGTGTTTGTTGTTTGAATTAGATTTTGCTCATTGGTTGCAGAATGCAGCCACTTTCCGCAGCCGATTCAACTTTCCGTAACTGTTTTTGTTAAACTCTAGGTTGCAGGTGCCATCAAGCAAAATAAGGCACGTGGGCAAGTAAGGAATGGCCTGGACATGGATCAGGTCCTATTGGTTTAGCCAGATTCATTAAGGGAAGCCATGGTCAACGGTGGTCAAACGGTGGTCCAAAGAAGGAGTCCTACAGCAACACGACTCTGTTTTAAAACACGTGAAGGATTCATGGCCGTTCCTAGATCCCTGGGGACATGTTGACAACTGTAGACTGCCCCACGATGTGAATCCAACAACCACTTTTGATAGATTGAATAATCTTGGCAACCATTTTGCTAAACTCATGGACGTCGTCCTTCTACGTGTCCTCTGCTGAAGTAGTTTCATAAGAAAACAATTATGTAATTTTCCCTTTAAATAATGCATTTGCATACGCATAGAACTAGTTAGGTTTTGTTGTCGTCTTGCTGTTAATCTTTGTACTGTGCCGTGGACTGGTCTTGTTGGTGTAACGAGAGGGTTCTTCCTCTATTTTGCAATATAATCAGACTTTGTTTTATATGACTGCATGAGCATAATTCTAGACTGATAGCCGGTTGACCAAGGCCGTGCAGAGGGCCCCTGCACACTGAGGTTTTGTTTCCTTCTTTTTGTAAAAGTTCTTATGTGTCGTTTCCTTATTTCCATTGCACATATTTCATAGTTATCCACCTGTGTATATTTCATTTGTTATGGTATTAACATTTCATTCCTGTACATGATTTTTCAAGCTTTGTATATTACTGCTAACACCGATCAGTGTGTGAGTTTCAGGACAGAGTAGGCCTGGGCATTTTCATACAATTTTTGCAATAGCTAATGACATGAGATTAGCCTCTCTGCTGACTTTGATTTTCTTAGTTTTTTTAATTCCAATTATGCTTTGATTTTAGTCTTATTCACTTGCTTTGTTAGCTAGTTTAGATATCAAACTGCTCATATCATTGACATTATCTCCTAAAGCCATAGCTTAGACTACTTGGAGAGCTATCAGACTATGAATGATGTGATTTGATTTTAGTTTTACTTAATTAGATATCAAACTATTCATATCATTGACATTATCTCCTAAAGCCATAGCTTAGACTACTTGGCGAGCTATCAGACTATGAATGATGTGATTTGATTTTAGTTTTACTTTTCTGCAATTAGATATCAAATTACTCATATCATTGACATTATCTCCTAAAGCCATAGCTTAGACTACTTGGTGAGCTATCAGACTATGAATGATGTGATTTTATTTTAGTTTTCCTTTTTTACAATTAGATATCAAACTACTCATATCATTGACGTTATCTCCTAAAGCCATAGCTTAGACTACTTGTCAAGCTATCGGACTATGAATGGTGTGATTTTATTTTACTTTTATTAGTTTGTAGTTTTTTATTTGCTGAGAGCAGTAGCTTAACTCATTTTTATTTTTGTATTTAGATAAGCAGCAGAGATAACGATTTCGTGATCAGTAGTTCATTATTTGTTTGATTTGAATAGTAACACATTTTCATTCTTGTTCATCACTAGTATGTTCTAAGACCTTCTGAAGTGTTAAGTTCTGGAAATCATTATAGAGGACATAATTGCCTTAAAATATATACCCAAACTTGCCTTCTAAAGTATTCTTAAAACTTAGGAATATGATTATCATTTGCATTAGTAGACAAACCAAGATAAAACCCCCAAAAACAAGATAAAATTGATAAAAAGTAAGAAAGAGGTTGTCTGGCACATATAGTGCGCCACACTGCATCAGTTTACGAATCCTAGATTGATAATTAATGTAGCAATTTAGGACATATTAAATTGAATAAACATTTTGGTGCTGTTGCCAGGGAAGTGTAACTAGGTATCCAATCTCTTAAAAAAAAGGGAAAAATTGATAACTTCTTGAAGTATGCTCTCCTCTTGCACCTAGTGTGATCTGGAGGATCAGAAAAGAGAGTTGTTAGTTCAATAATTTCTTGATTATGCTCTCTTCTTGCACCTAGAGTGATCTGGAAGATCAAAAAGAGAATTATTAGCTCGACTCAAAAAATAAAAAAGTAAAAAAAATGACATGCATAGAGCAAGAAATTCTATGGGAAGGTTTATAGCTAGGGCCAAGAGTTCGATTTTCACAACTCCAGCTACTTCAGGCATAGACAAGATTCACCTCCATCTACTCCCAACCTTAGGATCCCTGGAATTCAAGTAGAAGCAGCTGAATTAGAGGATTCTCCTACACTATTTACTAAATCTGATCTAGGAGAAGAACCTTTCTTCAGTTCTACAGGGGAACATATTGTAATCAAAGAAGTAGAATCACCTGAAGAAGAGGAGGAAGAAACTCTCTCTCATCCACCCTTGATAGAAGAACCAGAAGACTCTGAGGAAACTATCATGACGGAGGAAGTAGTAGATGGATTTGGAGGAGGGGGTAGAGGTAGAGGAAGAGGAAATAATGGAGGCAACAATGGTGGAGGTAGAGGTAATAATGGAGGAAATAGGGAAGGAGATAACTCATTTGGATTCCCTACAGTTGATGAGGAAACCCATGCAAAAATGAAAAACATCTCACCATCTGTCCTCCCAAACTTTTATGGGTTGCGAAGTGAGGATTTTGAAACATTTCTATTTTAGTTTGAAGTCTTGTGCCAAACCTATGACTATATGGAAGAATCTCAAAAAATCAAGTTGTTTCCTTCAACATTGAAAGGAGCTGCTTTGAAATGGTTCATCGGGGGTCACTCAATCTATTAGGACTTGGAATGATAAGAAACAAACATTTTTGGATAGATACCTGGACTATTGTATGCCCACCAATCATAAGGATGAGGTATTCAAAATGATGCAAAAAGAAGATGAAAACTTGGAGGATTTACTTGAAAGGTTTCAATACAACTTAAAGAGAGCAAAAATGAGTAATTTAGACGAGGAAACCTTGAAATACCTTTTATTGAAAGCCATTAGAGATGAATGGATATATATTTTAAACATGATGGGGAAAGGAGATATTTCTCAACTTCCACTTCGTGACATAGCAGAACTATGTGTCCATCTCTCGAGGGGAAAATCTAAAATTGGAAAAGGGCCTAGAGATGCTTCTCTTATTAGAGCAAACAAACCTGCAACTGGATCAGTAAGTAGGGCAAAGATTGGCAATATGCTTGATGAAATCAAAACTGATATTCTAGGGAGCCTTAGTGAACAACTAGACACCTTTAAAATACAAAACAAGCAGAAAATAGAAGCTGATGCATTGGCCATCTTTTGTTCAAAATGTAGGAAGAAACATGCTCTAAGGGAATGCCCCTTGGATGCAAAAGTTGTAGAAACATGTATGATTTTCTCAGAAAGTCATGAAACCAAGGATTGTCCTTCAATCCCTAGGCTCAAAGCTGTCTTTCAAGAAGATCCAAATTCAGTAGAGTCCCTTTGTTTTGTTTCAAGAAGACCTTGGCAGGGGCAACAAAATCAAGGATTTAACAACCCTATGAACTTTCATCCCCCGCCAAATTGGAATTCTTGGCAACAACCTTGGCCCCAACCTCAAAATCCATATCAATCATGGGCACAAGGGATGCAAAATCCTTATGGGAGATTTACTCAATTTTATCAATATCCTCCATCTTTTCAAAATCAACAAAATCCACAACTTCCAAATCAAAACCCACAACTTTCATTTCCATTTCCACAAAAAAAAACCTTCTCAACAAAATCCAAATCCTCAACTCTTGCTTCCATTTCAACAAAAGACAAATCAACTACCAGCTCAGCCATTGCCAAATCCCAATAACAAAAATCCTCAGAATGCTTACATGGTAGAAGGACAACAATTTCCTACCTATATGATTTTTCCTCTTAATGATGTTCAACTCAGATCTGGTAGAGTTTTAGAAAAACCTTCTATACATGTTCAAGGGAAAGGCTCTTCTGAGTAGGATTCTCTTAAGGTCAATAAAGGTTCTGTGGAAGCATTTCTTCAAAACACAAACACTCAAAAAGAAAAAGAAAAAGAGTCAACTCCCACAACTCCTATAGTTGAGCAACCTACATCTTCATCCACACCTCCTTTCCCTGAAAGTTAACAAATTGACAACGGAGTGGAAAAACAAATCTTGTTGCATGACTATGATTTTATAGATGAATTAAAGAATGTCTATATCAAGATTCCCTTGCTACAAGCCATTAGAGTTATTCCTATTCTAGCAAAAACAATAAAGGAGTTGAGTCTCAAAAGACTAGGAAGGAAACTAAGAGAAACAAGAAAAATCCACCTGGTAGGAAAAATTGCAGATATCATGATGGGAAAAATTGCCATGCAGAAGTATGTAGATCCAGGAAGTCCAATTGTCAAGACACATATAAATGGGATAGAAATTGCAAACACTTTGATTGATGTAGGGGCTGCTATCAACATTATGAGTAGATAGACTAAGGAATAGCTTAAACTTCCTAATCTTCTTTTTACACCTACCTTACTACAACTTGTAGACAGATCAATAATCAAACCAGATGGTGCACTAGAAGACATTTCAGTCTCCTTAGGTTCTTGGGAATATCCATTAGATTTCATGATTTTGACTCCCAAGAGTAATTTAGGAGGGCACCCACTCATCTTAGGAAGACCTTGGCTAGCCACAGCTGATGCTTTCATTAGTTGTACATCTTGGGATATGTACATTTCTGATGGTAGTTAGACAAAGAAATTCAATTTGTATCCTCCAGCAAAAGTAATTACAGAAGTAGGAGACAATGAATGGGTCGATGATGAGGACACTATACAACCTGTCTTTACCATTTCTGAAATTAGTGAAGATAGTCAAATTCTGAACACATTAGAAAATTTTGAAACATCTTCAGAATATGACCACACAGAATTTTAGTTAGATTCTGATATTGAGTATTTATCATCAAGACAAATGTCTCTTTACTCTATGGAAGAGTTCAGTAGTTCTACCATTGAGATTTTTCCAGGTAAAACATTGGATATCAACAAAAGTTTGGAAAAGTCACAACAGGAAGAACTAACCAAAATCTTGCAAAAACATTCTACTGCTTTTGCATGGGAGTATACTGATATGAAAGGTATTGACCCTAAGACTTGCATTCATCATATCTATATCGAGGAAATCAGTAGACCAATCAGACAACCTCAGAGAAGGATGAATCTAAATCTTAGGGAGATAGTGAAAGAAGAGCTCCAAAAACTACTCAATGTAAACTTCATTTATCCAATTTCAGATAGCTGATGGGTTTCTCCTTTGTTTATAGTACCCAAAAAGAATGGTAAATGGAGGGTATGCATTGATTACAGGGAATTGAATAAAGAAACTTTGAAGGATCACTTTCCTTTGCCCTTTATTGATCAAGTATTAGATACATTAGTAGGCAAAAAATACTTTTCATTTTTGGATGGTTTTAGTGGGTATAATCAAATTCATGTAGCACCTAAAGATTAGGATAAGACCACATTCACCTGTCCATGGGGAACTTTTTCTTATCGAGTGCTTCCTTTTTTATTATGTAATGCGCCTGCAACATTCCAAAGAGTAGTACTAGGAATTTTTTCTGATCTAATCCATGATTGTGTAGAAGTTTATATGTATGATTTTACATTTTATGGTGATTCGTTTGAAGAGACATTTGAAAATTTGGAAAAAGTCCTTATAAGATGTAAAGAAACAAACCTTTCATTAAGCCATGAAAAATTCTTTATGATGTTTACTGAAGGTATTGTTTTAGGACATCATATTTCAGGGGATGGGATTAAAGTTGATAGATCAAAAGTTGAAGTCATCTCCAAGTTACCTATTCCAAATTGTCAAAAGGATGTTAGAAGTTTTCTAGGTTTTATTGGATATTACAGGAGATTTATAGAAAACTTCACCAAAATAGCATCTCCACTCTTCAAACTACTTACAAAAGACTATAAATTCAAATGGGATCTTGATTGATAATCAACATTTGAAACTTTGAAAACAAGAATATCTGAAGCACCTATCTTGAGAGGACCAAATTGGAAACTTCCTTTCCATATTTCTATAGATGCTTAAGATACAGCTCTAGGAGCTGTGTTGGGTCAAAACGATTTAGCTCCTTATGCCATTTACTATACCAGTACAAATTTAACTCCCACTGAGTTGAATTATACTGTGACTGAAAAAGAGTTCTTAGCTATGATTCATGCAATCAATAAGTTTAGATATTATATAACAGGCTATGAAACTTTTATTCATATTGATCATTCTGCAATTAGATATTCAATGAAAAAACCTATTACTAATGGCAGAGTTACAAGGTGGCTCTTACTTTTACAGGAATTCAATATTACTATGTTAGATAGACCAGGGAAACAAAACACAGTGGCTGATTTCTTGTCTAGGATTCAGAATAATAAATAAGATTCTCCTGTAGAGGACAAGTTTCCTGATGAATATTTATTTGCAGTAACTACTAAGACCCCTTCGTATGCAGATATATCTAACTATTTGGTTACAAGGAAACTACCTCCAAATTTATTTCCTGGTGAAAGAAGAAAGATTATTTAGGAGAGTTCAAAATATTCATGGATTTCTAACGAATTGTTTAAAACAGGGCCAGATCTTGTGATCAAAAGATGTGTTAGGGAAGATGAAATGCCTGATATCCTCAAAGCATGTCATAAAGAACCATGCAACAGACACTTTGCTGACAAAAGGACAGCCTATAAAATCCTCTCTTTAGGATATTATTGGCCATCCCTCTTCAAAGATGCGAAATAATATGCCAAAAGGTGTGACAGCTGCCAAAGAGTAGGGAAACCTACCCTTTCAAATGAAATGCCATTGTAGCCACAGGTACTTATCGAACCCTTTGAAAAATGGGCTTTAGACTTCATTGGACCTATTAACCCACCATCTAAACAAAGAAAATATATATTGGTATGTATTGATTATGTCACTAAGTGGGTAGAAGCCAAAGCATTATTTTCTGCTACTGAGCATTCAGTTATTAGTTTTCTTTATGAGGATATTTTTACTTGCTTTGGTGTTCCAAGAGAAATTGTGACAGATCAGGGAGGCCAATTCACATCCAACCTGGTGGAGAAGCTGATGGAAGAATACAAAGTCAAGCATAGAAAATCTACTCCTTACCATCCGCAAGCAAATGGTCAAGAGGAGTCTACAAGCAAAGTTCTTGAAGGTATCATTACCAATACTGTTCATCTGCACAGAAGAGATTGGGAAGATAGGCTTCTTGAAGCCTTATGGGCCTACATAACTACATGGAGGAATACAACAGGACATTCTCCCTATGAACTTGTTTATGGGAAAGAAGTCCTGCTCCCCATTGAGTTCCATGTTAAAACTTTCAAGATGGCAGTTCAGTTGGGAATGGATCTATCAGAAGCCCAAAAGCATAGAATGGAGCAGTTGAATGAACTAGACGAGATCAGACAAGAGGCAATCCTAAGAACTGACCTAGTTCAATATTAAAGAGCTAAGTGGCATGACAAATACATCAAAGAGAAAAAGTTTCAAGAAGGAGATTGGGTATTGCTATTTGATTCCAAGTTCATAGATTTCAAAGGTAAATTTCAGACTCATTGGCTTGGGCCATATGACATTGACAAAGTCTTTAGCGATGGAGCGGTAAGAATCAAAACCATTGATGAATATCAAACCCCTCTTATTGTGAATGGTCATAGATTAAAAATCTATCATAAGCCACTCTCAAAGGAGGAATTTGTCAAAATCTTTCAGGATAATTCTGCAATAAGGCTGGTGAAGAAGAATCCTTCTTCTCCACCAGCCTAGTCCTAGTTCTTTTTCTATTTAAAAAAAAAAAAAACTTTGTATAAGCCTGAAAACCAATCACTGATTGGTAGTCTTATGTAGAAAATACATGGCAAAAATCAGAAGCTTTTGACGCCCTATATTTTCCAAAAAAAAAAAGAAATCTCTCTTTCATTTCATAGCTTCATGTCACTTCACTTCATTTTACTCCACTTCACTCCTTTTCACTTCATTTCATTTCATTTCATTCCACCAATAAAAGTCTTTTCATTACCAGTTTTCATTCACTCAGTCATCATTCATCCATCTCCATTCAGTCATATGCTCACTGTGTCAGTTTCCGCAGCTGAATCCTGTTTCTGCAGCTACAAACTGATTCCGCAGCTAGCACTCTGTTATTCAACAATGACAGTCAGATGTTAGCCAAATAATAAAAAGAACCAAATGCAGGTATGACAAAGGAAATTTGTTGAAGATATGAAGCACCTAAAAGCATCAACAGGGAGCAGCTAATCAAAGGATAATGGACGAAAGTGGCAAAAATTCCAAGGTATGAGTAAGATTCAGTTCAAATAGCATTTTAAAGCACATTTTATATAGTTATGAAACCACGGCTCCATTATATGTAATGATTGGCATTGATAGCCTCCATAACCGCTCCACGACCTTTACACGATTCCTCCACGAACCTTGCATTAATTTTTAAACGGCCTTATGATCAGCCTCCGGATTTAACTCGTGTTTGATTGTACTTTGACACTCCACCTATTAGACTGAGTAATTATGGGGACATAATCGATTTGATCACGGCTCTTCCCTGCCGCACAAATCTGCAGCCATTTTGAAAACATACTCACGCCTATTCCGCAGCCTTCTATCTCAAAATCCGAGTTCATTCTACTCCCATATTATTCTGTTGTCATCTCTGGCATGTTTACATCCTTGACTCGTTCCTGCTACCTGTTCTCTGTTTTCCATTTACAATCACTGGTTTCTCCATAAACCTTGTCCATTCCCCGCTAACCTAGCCATCTGACCTCCATCAATCCATTACTCACGTAGACGTATTTTAAGGCTGGAGGAAGGAATGGGTCTTTTGTTGAGAACAAAACTGGAAGAGCCCAAATTCATGGAGGGGTATCCGCAATTGAAAAGCATACTAAGGAAGGCACAGTGGCTACAATTCATCCAAAAATTTAGAGGCTACAATAAAGAAATTACGAATACTTTTGCGAGGTCTTTTGATGGCATGGAAGTTGAGGTTGGAGACCTTAAATTTTCTGTCACAGAGGCATCTATAGTAGCAGCAACGGAACTCCCACAGGAAGGAGAATGGTGGTTCAAAAATAAAAGCTTTGATGAGAGGGCCTGGAGGGTTATCTTACGCAATCCAGGTATGGATATAACCATTTTCTAACGTGGAATCCCTGTCTCTGCTTTAGAAGAGAAATGGGCCAGTCTATTATTGATAATCCAAAAGTTTATTACATGTGAAGGATGATTTGGATCCATGTATATGTACCACACCCAGTTGCTAATGAATTTTCTAGAAAATCAAACAATTAATTTGCCTTACATTTTATTGAATAGCCTGAAAAAGATGTCTATAACTGTCCAAAAGAATATGGAGGACATAGAACCCCACCTGTACCATCATGGGCTTGTGAAAATTTTGATTGAAAAACAATTGAAGGAAAAGAAGGACACCTGGGAATAGTTTTTGGTTAGAAACTTCTTTCAAGATCCACCTGAAACACCAGAGAGCAGCTTAGCTAGGAAAAGTAGGAGAAAGAAAACAAGTGTGAGAATTCAAGACACTCCTACTAACATAGTTAAAGAAATTAATCAAGAAGAGAAGCTGTCTGAAAGTAGGAGGGAAAGAACTGAGGATAGGAAGCAAAGAAAATTAAAGGGGAAAAGAAACATTGAAGTTGTCTATCAAACCCCAGAACCTTCCTCAGAAGAGGACCACCAAATACTTTCTGAAAGACTAGTTTATCTTCAGGAACAATCAGCTGCAGCAAAGAAGAAAGGGAAAGAAAAACAAAGTGTGGAGAAAGAGGACACTAGCTCACAAAATTTAAGGAGGAGCTCCAGACTTAAAGGAAAATTGAGGAAAGTACAAACTAAAGGGCCCCACTTCAACCTCAAATTAAAGTGCCTAATGAGGAAGCCGAGGATGACAGTGGTCCCAAGAAAGAAGAGAAGAAGGCTGGATGTGCTAGCAGAGGTCTTAGAAGACATGAACTGAAGGGAGGATGGTCAAAGTTTTGGTTGCATGGGGACATGCAACACCTTCACAGTGGGGGTATGTTGAGCCCTGAAACTACATCTCTCCTACACACTTTCCTAGACTTTTCCCCTCACTAGTGCCCCATAAGCTATCAAACATCATTGCATATTGATTCCAAAAGAGCATTTAAGTGGTTTTCTAACTATGTTTTTGTGTTTGCTATTTGAATTAGATTTTTCTCATTAGCTATGGAATACAACCACTTTCCGCAGCTGATTCAACTTTTCGTAGCTGTTTTTGTTAAACTCTAGGTTGCAGGTGTCATCAAGAAAAACAAGGTACGTGGGCAAGTTAGGATTGACTTGGACATGGATCAGGTCCTATTGGTTTAAATGGATTCATTTTGGGAAGCCGTGGTCAATGGTGGTCAAATGGTGGTCCAACGAAGGAGTCCTACGACAATAGGACTCTGTTTTCAAACATGTGAAGGATTCGTGGTCATTCCTAGATCCCCAGGGACATGTTGACAGTTGTAGACTTCCCCACGATGCGAATCCAACATCCACTTTTGATAGATTGAATAATGTTGGCAACCATTACGCTAAGCTCATGGATGCTATCCTTCTATGTGTCCTCTATTGAGGTAGTTTCATAAGAAAACAGTTATGTAATTTTCCCTATAAATAATGCATTTGCGTACGCATAAAACTAGTTAGTTTTTGTTTTCGTCTTGCTGTTAATCTTTGTACTGTGTCATGGACTAGTCTTGCTGTTGTAACGAGAGGATTATTTCTCTGTTTTGCAATATAATCAGACTTTGTTTTATATGACTGCATGAGCATAATTCGAGACTGATAGCCGATTGACCAAGGCTGTGCAGTTCTCATCTGTCGTTTCCTTATTTCCATTGCACATATTTCATAGTTATCCACCTGTGTATATTTCAGTTATTATGGTATTAACATTTCATTCCTATACATGAATTTTCAAGCTTTGTATATTACTGCTAACACTGATTAGTGTGTGTGTTTCAGGACAGAGTAGGCCGAGACATTTTCATACAATTTTTTCAATAACTAGTGACATGAGATTAGCCTCTCTACTGACTTTTCTTTTCTTAGTTTTTTTAATTCCAGTTCTGCTTTGATTTTAGTCTTATTCACTTGCTTTGTTAGTTAGTTTAGATATCAAACTGCTCATATCATTGACGTTATCTCCTAAAGCCATAGCTTAGACTACTTGGCGAGCTATCGGACTATGAATGATGTGATTTGATTTTAGTTTTACTTTTCTGCAATTAGATATCAAACTACTCATATCATTGACGTTATCTCCTAAAGCCATAGCTTAGACTACTCGGTGAGCTATCAGACTATGAATGATGTGATTTGATTTTAGTTTTACTTTTCTGCAATTAGATATCAAACTACTCATATCATTGACGTTATCTCCTAAAGCCATAGCTTAGAATACTTGGCGAGCTATCGAACTATGAATGATGTGATTTGATTTTTGTTTTACTTTTCTGCAATTAGATATCAAACTACTCATATCATTGACGTTATCTCCTAAAGCCATAGCTTAGACTACTTGGCGAGCTATCAAACTATGAATGATGTGATTTGATTTTACTTTTATTAGTTTGCAGTTTTTGATTTGCTGAGAGCATTAGCTTAATTCATTTTTATTTTTGTATTTAGATAAGTAGCAGAGATAATGATTTCGTGATCAGTAGTTCATTATTTGTTTGATTTGAATAGCAACACATTTTCATTCTTGTTCATCACTAGTATGTTCTAAGACCTTCTGAAGTGTTAAGTTCAGGAAATCATTATAGAGGACATAATTGCCTTAAAATCTATACCCAAACTTGCCTTCTAAAGTATTCTTAAAACTTAGGAATAGGATTATCATTTGCATTAGGAGACAAACCAAGATAAAACCACAAAAAACAAGATAAAATTGATAAAAAGTAAGAAAGAGGTTGTCTTGCACATATAGTGTGGCACACTTCATCAGTTTATGAATCCCAGATTGATAATTAATGTAGCAATATATGACATACTAAATTGACTAAACAATTCCTACTGTTGCACCCATGCTGTTGCTGGTCTTATCTCCCAGCACTACATCTGCACTGTACCTCTTCTCATCATGTTGCATCGTGATGCCCACTGTTTCACTGCAACTCAGTTACTGAGAAGTAAGTAACTAATCTCCCAACTGACCTTCCTGTTGAGATAGAAACATCCTCTAATGCTGAAACTTCCTCGCCACTCTATTCGCATTTATCTCTACCCACTCAGCCAGTTTTGCTACTCCTCGTTGGGGCTCCGGTAGTAAGGTCTAATCAAAGAGGCTGGGTACCTCAAGGATCATGCCCCTATTCTGGCCTTCTTGGGATTGTCACTCCACATCACCCCACCTCCTATCTAGAGGTATGGATGCATGTGATCCCTCTTCTCACTTGGCTCGAAATTTCCCCCTACTAGAGGTCTTTGCATGACTGGATGCCTTTGCTCAGTCTCTTCTCGGCTTCTCCAGTTGTGGCAACTCCACAACCTCTTGAAGCTGTTTCAACAATTGTGGCTCCTCCAAAAATTTTTGAGACTTCTTCTGGCACTGCATGTTGAGAGGTAATGTACTCTCCCTCTCAACCATCAAGTCTTCAACAGTTGCTTTTTTCCTCAAGGCTTTGCATGCATCTTGAACCTCAAGAGCATATAGGTTCTTGACTCGTTACCCGATCCACTTCACTTGTCTCATGGTGATATGTCTAAGGAAAGACTTTCCCTTACTGAAGCCTACATCATAGCCTTTATCTTCCAGCATCACAATAGATACCATTTTTTTCTTCAGTCCTAGGACATACTTGACATCTATCAAGGTAATGCGAACTCCATGCTCCCTCTTAAAAACAACCGTGCCTACACCCGAGACACTATACTTTTCCTCATTACCTATCTCTATGAGCATCTGGAGGTCTTGCTCCTCCAAGGTACTGAACAAATTCTTATCGTTGGTCACATGGAATGAAGCTCCACTGTCAAGAAACCAATCGCAACCCATCATCGATGAAACCATGCGATGAGGGTGAAATCCAAATCGAACTGTGAGGCCAGTGCCTCACCTTGTGATCCTTCCAAGAATCCATTCTTGGATTTCTTCTGTGGACAATTTGTAACATAATGGCCCACCTCATGACAATGAAAGCATCGCACTTTCGATTTGTCCAACTTCTTCCCACAATGGGAAGAACTTGATTTGGGATGAGAATCCTTCTCCTTCCCTTTCTTCACCTTACTCGCTAAGGTGCAATTTTCTTCATCCTCCTTGGACGAAGAACCATCTCTGGTGCTTCTTCTTATCTCCTCCTGCATCAGATTCGACCAAAGTCATTCCCAATCTAGCAGTTTCTCTCTTCCATTTACCGAGTCTTGGTAGCCATGCCAGCCCTTAGGAAGGCTGAGGAGAGCTAGAATCATCACATCATCATCGGCCGTTGTGATCCCTACACTTCCAAGCTCATCCTTGCAGGTGGTGAGCTTGTTTAGATATGTAGAGCTCGTGTTTCCATTTTCACACTTTATTTTTTGAAGCTTGTCTTTCAGCACTAGCTTCCTCTAATTGCTGCTATTCTGATATAGATCTTTCAATGTTTTCCATATTGAAAACAATGTCTCCTTCCCATGGAGACTTGAGATTATATGGTCTCGAACTCCCTCCAGAAGGATTCTCCTCACTCTAGCCACATATTTCTTCCATTCCACCAATTCTATAACATTAGCCACTGCTGGCTTGGGGACTTCTTGATCAATGAAGTCCTTTAGACTGTTATCCTCTAATACTGCTTCCATGCGATCCTTCCAGGCTATATAATTTGAGCTGCCATCAAGGGCATACTTGAGTCTTAAACCATTGAACGCCATTGGTGAAATTGAGATGTGATAAGAACTCGATTTCTATATTCAAGAACTTCAACCTTCGAACTTCTCCCTTCTTTGTATACTATTCTCTCCTTTGATCACCTTTGCTTTGATACCATGTAGAATTTCCCACTGTAGGTCAACAGATTATGCAATATACTAAAGAAAAATACAAGATATACTTCTACAAATAACTTTGAGGAAGATTAATCGAATATGAGCAAGACCAAATAGAATACATAACTGAGAATGAGAAAGAAATCACACATGAACACAAAAGAATACTCTAGGGAAAGCCTAAGCTAAAAATCCCGATCTATGTAATATCATACAAGTGGAAATATGTCTAGATTACAAAAAGCATTAGCTCACAAGCTATCCAGCTCTCAGTACAATCCCTCTGTTGCTCATAGACAGTCAAAGGCTTCTCATAAACCTTCTCCTCTGCCGTCCAAGCCTCCTATTTCCTTGCGCAGTTTCTCCTGGGGTCCAATGTTGCCATCTGTGTGAATTTACCTCTCACACAACACATTAACCTCAAAAGTAACTGTGCAGTCCTGAAGGAGATAATTCATTCTGCATGGATGAGTTTCCTATATAGGAAAAATTCTCCAACTGATAGTATACTGTCCCTTCCTTTGATCTCAACTGGGTCTCTGGCTGAACTGACATGCATGAGTTATTTATGAGAGAATATTCAGTTATCTGAAGTGCAGCAGTTACGTGCATGCATGCATTAACTAACTAAACTCACAATCAGTTCCACAAATTGTTGGAACAAATCTAACTCGACTTAACCCAAATAATTGAGCTGACTCATTACATCTCAAAGTACAACTCATTCTAATCTCCTTAATTAAGGGATAACTTCCTCAATCAATGGAGAAATTGTTGCATGTCTTCACATAGACTTCATGTTTGATTTCCTGCAACTTATTAACTCAAGATGAATTAATTAATTATTTTACAAACAGCTACTAAGATCAAATTCGAATTTTACTTCTCAATTTTAGTTCAGGGACTAACTAAAATTGGAATCTATCTCGAAATGCTATTTATAACAATGCAAAGATTAAAGCAGGCATAAGATAGACAGAAGAGCTACGCTGATATGCGTAGAGTGGATTATAATTTTAAAGAAGGGGAAGTTATTTTCTTCGAGTAAAACCTAAAAAAAGCTCTATTAGGTTTGGGAAAGGATCTAAGCTCTCTCCTCGATTCGCTGGGCCTTTTGAGATCATCGAAAGGGTTGGATTTGTGGCATATCTTCTTGCTTTACCACCAGTTTTTCATCATATGCATGATGTATTTCATATTTTGGTACTACGCAAGTATGTTCATGATCCTTCTCACATTTTATATTGGCATCACTTACAGGTAATAGGAGAAGGGACTCTTAAGGTGGAGCCAGTTTTCATTTTGGACCATCGCACTCGATAGCTCAAATGTCGCATGGTGGACCAGGTAAAGGTCCAATGGGACCCATACCTTCCTAGTTCTACCACTTGGAAAGATTCATCTTCTATGCGTCTTGATTTTCCTTTTTTGTTTAGTTAAACTTCGTCCCAAGTTTACTCCAAGCGGGGGAGTATGTAGTGTCATATTTTTTTCCTAGTATAGTTTTGTTTCTCCTATCAAGGGTGATGTTTGATGAGTTATATATGAATGTTTGATCACGTGATTGAGGAATAATGTTTTATATACATAGTTATATTTCCTTTTATGTTTATGTATGGAAAATTGATCATTGGATTGGGGAACAATCTTTTATATAATTATATTTCCTCTTATTTTTGGCATCATTGATTATCTGTATTAGATGGTTTTGGTTAAGTAAATGTTATACATATGTTTTTCTGTTTGTATCTGATGTAGGAGCATCTGGACTTAGCTAGCAATGTGAAGGTTTGTTCACATGTTGTGGCTAAATGAGTTAAACTTCATTGACCTGAGTGGTCAAAATTCAGTTTTGGTCAAGAGGGTTGGATCTCTAGAGAATGATCTATATTTCATTATTGTAATGGTGAAAGAAGAAAGATTATTTAGGAGAGTTCAAAATATTCATGGATTTCTAACGAATTGTTTAAAACAGGGCCAGATCTTGTGATCAAAAGATGTGTTAGGGAAGATGAAATGCCTGATATCCTCAAAGCATGTCATAAAGAACCATGCAAAATACACTTTGTTGACAAAAGGACAGCCTATAAAATCCTCTCTTTAGGATATTATTGGCCATCCCTCTTCAAAGATGCGAAATAATATGCCAAAAGGTGTGACAGTTGCCAAAGAGTAGGGAAACCTACCCTTTCAAATGAAATGCCATTGTAGCCACAGGTACTTATCGAACCCTTTGAAAAATGGGCTTTAGACTTCATTGGACCTATTAACCCACCATCTAAACAAAGAAAATATATATTGGTATGTATTGATTATGTCACTAAGTGGGTAGAAGCCAAAGCATTATTTTCTGCTACTGAGCATTCAGTTATTAGTTTTCTTTATGAGGATATTTTTACTTGCTTTGGTGTTCCAAGAGAAATTGTGACAGATCAGGGAGGCCAATTCACATCCAACCTGGTGGAGAAGCTGATGGAAGAATACAAAGTCAAGCATAGAAAATCTACTCCTTACCATCCGCAAGCAAATGGTCAAGAGGAGTCTACAAACAAAGTTCTTGAAGGTATCATTACCAATATTGTTCATCTGCACAGAAGAGATTGGGAAGATAGGCTTCTTGAAGCCTTATGGGCCTACATAACTACATGGAGGAATACAACAGGACATTCTCCCTATGAACTTGTTTATGGGAAAGAAGTCCTGCTCCCCATTGAGTTCCATGTTAAAACTTTCAAGATGGCAGTTCAGTTGGGAATGGATCTATCAGAAGCCCAAAAGCATAGAATGGAGCAGTTGAATGAACTAGACGAGATCAGACAAGAGGCAATCCTAAGAACTGACCTAGTTCAATATTAAAGAGCTAAGTGGCATGACAAATACATCAAAGAGAAAAAGTTTCAAGAAGGAGATTGGGTATTGCTATTTGATTCCAAGTTCATAGATTTCAAAGGTAAATTTCAGACTCATTGGCTTGGTCCATATGACATTGACAAAGTCTTTAGCGATGGAGCGGTAAGAATCAAAACCATTGATGAATATCAAACCCCTCTTATTGTGAATGGTCATAGATTAAAAATCTATCATAAGCCACTCTTAAAGGAGGAATTTGTCAAAATCGTTCAGGATAATTCTGCAATAAGGCTGGTGAAGAAGAATCCTTCTTCTCCACCAGCCTAGTCCTAGTTCTTTTTCTATTTAAAAAAAAAAAAAAACTTTGTATAAGCCTGAAAACCAATCACTGATTGGCAGTCTTATGTAGAAAATACATGGCAAAAATTAGAAGCTTTTGACGCCCTATATTTTCCAAAAAAAAAAAAAATCTCTCTTTCATTTCATAGCTTCATGTCACTTCACTTCATTTTACTCCACTTCACTCCTTTCAACTTCATTTCATTTCATTTCATTCCACCAATAAAAGTCTTTTCATTACCAGTTTTCATTCACTCAGTCATCATTCATCCATCTCCATTCAGTCATATGCTCACTGTGTCAGTTTCCACAGCTGAATCCTGTTTCTGCAGCTACAAACTGATTCCGCAGCTAACACTTTGTTATTCAACAATGACAGTCAGATGTTAGCCAAATAATAAAAAGAACCAAATGCAGGTATGACAAAGGAAATTGGTTGAAGATATGAAGCACCTAAAAGCATCAACAGGGAGAAGCTAATCAAAGGATAATTGACGAAGTGGCAAAAATTCCAAGGTATGAGTAAGATTCAGTTCAAATAGAATTTTAAAGCACATTTGATATAGTTATGAAACCACGGCTTCATTATATGTAATGATTGGCATTGATAGCCTCCATAACCGCTCCACGACCTTTACACGATTCCTCCACGAACCTTGCATTTTTTTAAACGGCCTTATGATCAGCCTCCAGATTTAACTCGTGTTTAATTGTACTTTGACACTCCACCTATTAGACTGAGTAATTATGGGGACATAATCGATTTGATCACGGCTCTTCCCTGCCGCACAAATCTGCAGCCATTTTGAAAACATACTCACGCCTATTCCGCAGCCTTCTATCTCAAAAGCCGAGTTCATTCTACTCCCATATTATTCTGTTGTCATCTCTGGCATGTTTACATCCTTGACTCATTCCTGCTACCTGTTCTCTGTTTTCCATTTACAATCACTGGTTTCTCCATAAACCTTGTCCATTCCCTGCTAACCTAGCCATCTCACCTCCATCAATCCATTACTCACGCAGACGTATTTTAAGGCAGGAGGAAGGAATGGGTCTTTTGTTGAGAGCAGAACTGGAAGAGCCCAAATTCATGGAGGGGTATCCGCAATTGAAAAGCATACTAAGGAAGGCACAGTGGCTACAGTTCATCCAAAAATTTAGAGGCTACAATAAAGAAATTACGAATACTTTTGCGAGGTCTTTTGATGGCATGGAAGTTGAGGTTGGAGACCTTAAATTTTCTGTCACAGAGGCATCTATAGTAGCAGCAACGAAACTCCCACAGGAAGGAGAATGGTGGTTCAAAAATAAAAGCTTTGATGAGAGGGCCTGGAGGGTTATCTTACGCAATCCAGGTATGGATATAACCATTTTCTAACGTGGAATCCCTGTCTCTGCTTTAGAAGAGAAATGGGCCAGTCTATTATTGATAATCCAAAAGTTTATTACATGTGAAGGACGATTTGGATCCATGTATATGTACCACACCCAGTTGCTAATGAATTTTCTAGAAAATCAAACAATTAATTTGCCTTACATTTTATTGAATAGCTTGAAAAAGATGTCTATAACTGTCCAAAAGAATATGGAGGACATAGAACCCCACTTGTACCATCATGGGCTTGTGAAAATTTTGATTGAAAAACAATTGAAGGAAAAGAAGGACACCTGGGAATAGTTTTTGGTTAGAAACTTCTTTCAAGATCCACCTGAAACACCAAAGAGCAGCTTAGCTAGGAAAAGTAGGAGAAGGAAAACAAGTGTGAGAATTCAAGACACTCCTACTAACATAGTTAAAGAAATTAATCAAGAAGAGAAGTTGTCTGAAGGTAGGAGGGAAAGAACTGAGGATAGGAAGCAAATAAAATTAAAGGGGAAAAGAAAAATTGAAGTTGTCTATCAAACCCCAGAACCTTCCTCAGAAGAGGACCACCAAATACTTTCTGAAAGACTAGTTTATCTTCAGGACCAATCAACTGCAGCAAAGAAGAAAGGGAAAGAAAAACAAAGTGTGGAGAAAGAGGACACTAGCTCACAAAATTTAAGGAGGAGCTCTAGACTTAAAGGAAAATTGAGGAAAGCACAAACTAAAGGGCCACACTTCAACCTCAAATTAAAGTGCCTAATGAGGAAGCCGAGGATGACAGTGGTCCCAAGAAAGAAGAGAAGAAGGCTGGATGTGCTAGCAGAGGTCTTAGAAGACATGAACTGAAGGGAGGATGGTCAAAGTTTTGGTTGCATGGGGACATGCAACACCTTCACAGTGGGGGTATGTTGAGCCCTGAAACTACATCTCTCCTACACACTTTCCTAGACTTTTCCCCTCACTAGTGCCTCATAAGCTATCAAACATCATTGCATATTGATTCCAAAAGAGCATTTAAGTGGTTTTCTAACTATGTTTTTGTGTTTGCTATTTGAATTAGATTTTTCTCATTAGCTATGGAATACAACCACTTTCCGCAGCTGATTCAACTTTTCGTAGCTGTTTTTGTTAAACTCTAGGTTGCAGGTGTCATCAAGAAAAACAAGGTACGTGGGCAAGTTAGGATTGACTTGGACATGGATCAGGTCCTATTGGTTTAAATGGATTCATTTTGGGAAGCCGTGGTCAATGGTGGTCAAATGGTGGTCCAACGAAGGAGTCCTACGACAATAGGACTCTGTTTTCAAACATGTGAAGGATTCGTGGTCATTCCTAGATCCCCAGGGACATGTTGACAGTTGTAGACTTCCCCACGATGTGAATCCAACATCCACTTTTGATAGATTGAATAATGTTGGAAACCATTACGCTAAGCTCATGGATGCTATCCTTCTATGTGTCCTCTATTGAAGTAGTTTCATAAGAAAACAGTTATGTAATTTTCCCTATAAATAATGCATTTGCGTACGCATAAAACTAGTTAGTTTTTGTTTTCGTCTTGCTGTTAATCTTTGTACTGTGTCATGGACTAGTCTTGCTGTTGTAACGAGAGGATTCTTTCTCTATTTTGCAATATAATCAGACTTTGTTTTATATGACTGCATGAGCATAATTCGAGACTGATAGCCGATTGACCAAGGCTGTGCAGTTCTCATCTGTCTTTTCCTTATTTCCATTGCACATATTTCATAGTTATCCACCTGTGTATATTTCAGTTATTATGGTATTAACATTTCATTCCTATACATGAATTTTCAAGCTTTGTATATTACTGCTAACACTGATTAGTGTGTGTGTTTCAGGACAGAGTAGGCCGAGACATTTTCATACAATTTTTGCAATAACTAGTGACATGAGATTAGCCTCTCTACTGACTTTTCTTTTCTTAGTTTTTTTAATTCCAGTTGTGCTTTGATTTTAGTCTTATTCACTTGCTTTGTTAGTTAGTTTAGATATCAAACTACTCATATCATTGACGTTATCTCCTAAAGCCATAGCTTAGACTACTTGGCGAGCTATCGGACTATGAATGATGTGATTTGATTTTAGTTTTACTTTTCTGCAATTAGATATCAAACTACTCATATCATTGACGTTATCTCCTAAAGCCATAGCTTAGACTACTCGGTGAGCTATCAGACTATGAATGATGTGATTTGATTTTAGTTTTACTTTTCTGCAATTAGATATCAAACTACTCATATCATTGACGTTATCTCCTAAAGCCATAGCTTAGAATACTTGGCGAGCTATCGAACTATGAATGATGTGATTTGATTTTTGTTTTACTTTTCTGCAATTAGATATCAAACTACTCATATCATTGACGTTATCTCCTAAAGCCATAGCTTAGACTACTTGGCGAGCTATCAAACTATGAATGATGTGATTTGATTTTACTTTTATTAGTTTGCATTTTTTGATTTGTTGAGAGCATTAGCTTAATTCATTTTTATTTTTGTATTTAGATAAGTAGCAGAGATAATGATTTCGTGATCAGTAGTTCATTATTTGTTTGATTTGAATAGCAACACATTTTCATTCTTGTTCATCACTAGTATGTTCTAAGACCTTCTGAAGTGTTAAGTTCAGGAAATCATTATAGAGGACATAATTGCCTTAAAATCTATACCCAAACTTGCCTTCTAAAGTATTCTTAAAACTTAGGAATAGGATTATCATTTGCATTAGGAGACAAACCAAGATAAAACCACAAAAAACAAGATAAAATTGATAAAAAGTAAGAAAGAGGTTGTCTTGCACATATAGTGTGGCACACTTCATCAGTTTATGAATCCCAGATTGATAATTAATGTAGCAATATATGACATACTAAATTGACTAAACAATTCCTACTGTTGCACCCATGCTGTTGCTTGTCTTATCTCCCAGCACTACATCTGCACTGTACCTCTTCTCATCATGTTGCATCGTGATGCCCACTGTTTCACTGCAACTCAGTTACTGAGAAGTAAGTAACTAATCTCCCAACTGACCTTCCTGTTGAGATAGAAACATCCTCTAATGCTGAAACTTCCTCGCCACTCTATTCGCATTTATCTCTACCCACTCAGCCAGTTTTGCTACTCCTCGTTGGGGCTCCGGTAGTAAGGTCTAATCAAAGAGGCTGGGTACCTCAAGGATCATGCCCCTATTCTGGCCTTCTTGGGATTGTCACTCCACATCACCCCACCTCCTATCTAGAGGTATGGATGCATGTGATCCCTCTTCTCACTTGGCTCGAAATTTCCCCCTACTAGAGGTCTTTGCATGACTGGATGCCTTTGCTCAGTCTCTTCTCGGCTTCTCCAGTTGTGGCAACTCCACAACCTCTTGAAGTTGTTTCAACAATTGTGGCTCCTCCAAAAATTTTTGAGACTTCTTCTGGCACTGCATGTTGAGAGGTAATGTACTCTCCCTCTCAACCATCAAGTCTTCAACAGTTGCTTTGCTCCTCAAGGCTTTGCATGCATCTTGAACCTCAAGAGCATATAGGTTCTTGACTCGTTACCCGATCCACTTCACTTGTCTCATGGTGATATGTCTAAGGAAAGACTTTCCCTTACTGAAGCCTACATCATAGCCTTTATCTTCCAGCATCACAATAGATACCATTTTTTTCTTCAGTCCTAGCACATACTTGACATCTATCAAGGTAATGCGAACTCCATGCTCCCTCTTAAAAACAACCGTGCCTACACCCGAGACACTATACTTTTCCTCATTACCTATCTCTATGAGCATCTGGAGGTCTTGCTCCTCCAAGGTACTGAACAAATTCTTATCGTCGGTCACATGGAATGAAGCTCCACTGTCAAGAAACCAATCGCAACCCATCATCGATGAAACCATGCGATGAGGGTGAAATCCAACTCGAACTGTGAGGCCAGTGCCTCACCTTGTGATCCTTCCAAGAATCCATTCTTGGATTTCTTCTGTGGACAATTTGTAACATAATGGCCCACCTCATGACAATGAAAGCATCGCACTTTCGATTTGTCCAACTTCTTCCCACAATGGGAAGAACTTGATTTGGGATGAGAATCCTTCTCCTTCCCTTTCTTCACCTTACTCGCTAAGGTGCAATTTTCTTCATCCTCCTTGGACGAAGAACCATCTCTGGTGCTTCTTCTTATCTCCTCCTGCATCAGATTCGACCAAAGTCATTCCCAATCTAGCAGTTTCTCTCTTCCATTTACCGAGTCTTGGTAGCCATGCCAGCCCTTAGGAAGGCTGAGGAGAGCTAGAATCATCACATCATCATCGGTCGTTGTGATCCCTACACTTCCAAGCTCATCCTTGCAGGTGGTGAGCTTGTTTAGATATGTAGAGCTCGTGTTTCCATTTTTACACTTTATTTTTTGAAGCTTGTCTTTCAGCACTAGCTTCCTCTAATTGCTGCTATTCTGATATAGATCTTTCAATGTTTTCCATATTGAAAACAATGTCTCCTTCCCATGGAGACTTGAGATTATATGGTCTCGAACTCCCTCCAGAAGGATTCTCCTCACTCTAGCCACATATTTCTTCCATTCCACCAATTCTATAACATTAGCCACTGCTGGCTTGGGGACTTCTTGATCAATGAAGTCCTTTAGACTGTTATCCTCTAATACTGCTTCCATGCGATCCTTCCAGGCTATATAATTTGAGCTGCCATCAAGGGCATACTTGAGTCTTAAACCATTGAACGCCATTGGTGAAATTGAGATGTGATAAGAACTCAATTTCTATATTCAAGAACTTCAACCTTCGAACTTCTCCCTTCTTTGTATACTATTCTCTCCTTTGATCACCTTTGCTTTGATACCATGTAGAATTTCCCACTGTAGGTCAACAGATTATGCAATATACTAAAGAAAAATACAAGATATACTTCTACAAATAACTTTGAGGAAGATTAATTGAATATGAGCAAGACCAAATAGAATACATAACTGAGAATGAGAAAGAAATCACACATGAACACAAAAGAATACTCTAGGGAAAGCCTAAGCTAAAAATCCCGATCTATGTAATATCATACAAGTGGAAATATGTCTAGATTACAAAAAGCATTAGCTCACAAGCTATCCATCTCTCAGTACAATCCCTCTGTTGCTCATAGACAGTCAAAGGCTTCTCATAAACCTTCTCCTCTGCCGTCCAAGCCTCCTATTTCCTTGCGCAGTTTCTCCTGGGGTCCAATGCTGCCATCTGTGTGAATTTACCTCTCACACAACACATTAACCTCAAAAGTAACTGTGCAGTCCTGAAGGAGATAATTCATTCTGCATGGATGAGTTTCCTATATAGGAAAAATTCTCCAACTGATAGTATACTGTCCCTTCCTTTGATCTCAACTGGGTCTCTGACTGAACTGACATGCATGAGTTATTTATGAGAGAATATTCAGTTATCTGAAGTGCAGCAGTTACGTGCATGCATGCATTAACTAACTAAACTCACAATCAGTTCCACAAATTGTTGGAACAAATCTAACTCGACTTAACCCAAATAATTGAGCTGACTCATTACATCTCAAAGTACAACTCATTCTAATCTCCTTAATTAAGGGATAACTTCCTCAATCAATGGAGAAATTGTTGCATGTCTTCACATAGACTTCATGTTTGATTTCCTGCAACTTATTAACTCAAGATGAATTAATTAATTATTTTACAAACAGCTACTAAGATCAAATTCGAATTTTACTTCTCAATTTTAGTTCAGGGACTAACTAAAATTGGAATCTATCTCGAAATGCTATTTATAACAATGCAAAGATTAAAGCAGGAATAAGATAGACAGAAGAGCTACGCTGATATGCGTAGAGTGGATTATAATTTTAAAGAAGGGGAAGTTATTTTCTTCGAGTAAAACCTAAAAAAAGCTCTATTAGGTTTGGGAAAGGATCTAAGCTCTCTCCTCGATTCGCTGGGCCTTTTGAGATCATCGAAAGGGTTGGATTTGTGGCATATCTTCTTGCTTTACCACTAGTTTTTCATCATATGCATGATGTATTTCATATTTTGGTACTACGCAAGTATGTTCATGATCCTTCTCACATTTTATATTGGCATCACTTACAGGTAATAGGAGAAGGGACTCTTAAGGTGGAGCCAGTTTTCATTTTGGACCATCGCACTCGATAGCTCAAATGTCGCATGGTGGACCAGGTAAAGGTCCAATGGGACCCATACCTTCCTAGTTCTACCACTTGGAAAGATTCATCTTCTATGCGTCTTGATTTTCCTTTTTTGTTTAGTTAAACTTCGGCCCAAGTTTACTCCAAGCGGGGGAGTATGTAGTGTCATATCTTTTTCCTAGTATAGTTTTGTTTCTCCTATCAAGGGTGATGTTTGATGAGTTATATATGAATGTTTGATCACGTGATTGAGGAATAATGTTTTATATACATAGTTATATTTCCTTTTATGTTTATGTATGGAAAATTGATCATTGGATTGGGGAACAATGTTTTATATAATTATATTTCCTCTTATTTTTGGCATCATTGATTATCTGTATTAGATGGTTTTGGTTAAGTAAATGTTATACATATGTTTTTCTGTTTGTATCTGATGTAGGAGCATCTAGACTTAGCTAGCAATGTGAAGGTTTGTTCACATGTTGTGGCTAAATGAGTTAAACTTCATTGACCTGAGTGGTCAAAATTCAGTTTTGGTCAAGAGGGTTGGATCTCTAGAGAATGATCTATATTTCATTATTGTAATAGTTAGGAAATTATCTTATTTTAGATTAAGGGATAATTTGTTAGCGTAGGTGTGTAATCGAGCTTGAAAATAGTGATTTGACTATTAGATTAATTAAAAATAGAGATTGAGTTGTTCGTACAATTAGAATAGGATTTGATTCATAAAAATAAGAAAATGTAACGAAGAAGGATTAGCTGAGATGATTAAGGATTGAGCGAGAGGCGAGAGTTGAGTGAGAGAGAGGGTTTTGAGATTGAAATAGAGGTTTGTTAATTTGTTGTAATTGAGCCGAGAGGCCTATACTCTATAATTATTTTTATATTGAAGGAATTTGATTTAGTGTGCATCTGTGTGTTAATTATGTTGAAAACTATCGTTTACCTCTATGTATTTGTGTTCTGAAGTGTATCCAAGTATTTTCTCTGTTTTCATATTTTAATTGTTAATCTCAGTATTTAAATGTTAATCGTAGTCGTTAATATTAATATGGGGGTAGAAGAGCATAGAAAGGCTTGATTGTGGTTGAAGGCTTGTACTCCATCCTAACCATCGATCTAAAGTTCAAATTCTTACATCATAGTCAACAACAGGGTTAGGCCTGTGTTGAACTTGTGTGTTAGTTGAAGAGCTGCTAGCAGAAGTATTTGATGAACTTTGTTATCCAATGGATATCAGGGTTTAAAGTAATCAGAGTTTAAGTCTAAACCTAGGCCCAAACCCTCATAGATCAAGGATTATAAGCCATATTGGCTTCGTGAGGTGGGTAAGCGTTGCACAAAGTTCCCTATGCGATATCGTTGTCAACCATTGGATTATATCGCATCATATCATTCAGAAGTGAATGAACCTTGGCCTGGAGAAATTGAAATTTGCGATGTCACCACCGACTATTAGATTTGGAGGGAGGAAATCAACGATGTAGAGTGAAGCACCTGTGAAAAGGGAAAGTCAATGCAGGAAGTCAACCAGGACCAACTACTGTTCAATTGTTGTTCAGTTTCTGTTCAATTGCTGTTCAATTTTTGTTCAGTTGTTTTTCAATTGTTGTTCAGTTACTATTCAATTACTGTTCAGTTGTTGTTTAGTTACTGTTCAATTGTTATTGAATTGTTGTTCAATTGACCTCCTGCGTCATTTCTGGTATCAGAGCACAGAGATTGAGTTTGAGTGTAGTAAACATGCTGCCAAGGAGAGGAGCTGGCATAGGTTGAGAAAGACGTGAAGCAAATAAAATTTAGCTAAAGGAGATCCAGAGTCTGCGTACAAGGGTGGATACAATGGGGACTCCATAGAGGAGAGCACCTAATGAAGGAGTTGAAAGTGTTGCAAAATAATCTTCTGAGGAAGAAGAAGAGGAGGAAAATGAAACTACTAAAGTTGTTAAGATGTTGGCTAAAGTAGGTGAAAAACCAAAGGCGCAAATTCTTGTGTATGAAGGGAGTCTCAATGCAAAAGAGTTAATGTATTGGATCAGTTCACTGGACAAATATTTTGACTATGTAGAGGTTGATGACAGAAAGAAGGTGAAATTTGCAGTTACCATATGGAAGGGTCATGCAACTATTTGGTGGGATGGACTACAAACATCCAGAACGAGAAAAATAAAGTCCAAGATCAAGCAATGGGACAAAATGGTGAGTAAAATGAAAGTTAAATTTATGCCAAAAGATTATTAGTTAAATCTTTTCAAATAGTTACAAAATTTAAGGCAAAAAGGAATGTTTGTTAACGAATACACAAGAGAGTTTTATAGATTGAGTATTAGAGAAGGACATGTAGAGGATGATATGGAGAAGGTAGCTAGATATATAAATGGCTTAAGATATGAAATACAGGATGAGATCAGCTTCTGAGTCTGAAGACCATTGAAGATGCCTATCAAGCAGGTTGGAAGGCAGAAGAGAAGATGTTGAGAAAACAAAATCAAAGGAATAGAGGGAAAAATTCAGTAAGAGGTAGAGGAACTACCAGACCAAGGGCTCAAAAAAATTAGCATGAAGTAGTAAGTTCAAGTAACATACTACCATAGAGGGGATATTTTAATAGAGGAAGAATTGCACCCAGAGGAAGAGGCTGAGGAAGAGATATTCGATGTTACACGTGTGGAGAATGGGGACATGTATCATGGGACTCTCCTCATAACAGAATAACAAGTCAGAGAAATGCAAATGTGGCTGAAGCAAAGATAGAAACACCTCGATTTATAGAAAAGGAAGAATCCCCTCAAGTAGGAGAATCCCCGTTGTTGAAAAGGGCATTGCTTAAGGCAGAGAAAGACACTGAAGAACAAGCACAGAGGAATAACTATATTTAGAACTATGTGCAAATCCAAAGGTAAATGTTGTAAAGTGATATTTGAAAGTGGAAGTACTGATAACCTTGTTTCTATAGAGATGTTGGACAAGCTGGGATTAGTGAAGACAATACACTGTACCCCTTAGAAAGTGTCATGGTTGCAGAAAGGACATCATATTATTGTGACAGAACAATGCAAGGGAGGGATATAGATTGATACGTATAAGGATGTGATATTGTGTGATGTAATGCCAATGGATGTATGCCATGTATTGCTGGGGAGACCGTGGCAGTTTGATAAAAAAGCTATCCATGATGGGTGGAAAAATACTTATACTCTAGAGAAGAATGGAAATAAACATACACTGCTACCATTGAAGGATGACATTGATAAAAGGAGAACTTGGAAATAGTGTTATGCTGATGAGTGGAAAGGAGCTGTTGCAAGAGGTAGGAAAAGGTGAAGAAATGCATTTTGCTGTCATAGTGAGACCTAAGGTAATTTTAACTTCCACAAAATTAGATGATTTACCTGAAGAAATCAAAACTCTGTTTAATGATTTTGTTGATATTATTGTGGATGAGTTGCCAAATGCATTTCCACCAATCAGGAGTATTAGTCATCATATTGATCTAATACGAGGAGCAAGTTTGCCAAAACAATTAGCGTACAGATTAACTCCTAAAGAGAATGCAGAAGTTGGAAGGCAAGTGAAATAAATGATGGATAAGGGACTAATCAGAGAGAGTCTTAGTCCATGTGTTCTGCCAACAGTATTCAGTCCAAAGAAAGGAGGTGAATGGCGTATGTGTACAGATTCCAGATCCATAAACAAAATCACTATCAGGTGCATATTTCTTTTTCCATGCACGGATGATTTGATGGATTGTTTGAGTGGATCAAAGTATTTCACTAAAATAGACCTGAAGAGTGGATATCATCAAATAAGAATTAGAGAAGGAGATGAATGGAAGACTACATTTAAAACAAACAATGGGTTGTATGAGTGGTTAGTGATACCTTTTGGACTCACTAATGCACCTATCACATTCATGAGATTGATGAATGAGGTCTTGAAGGAATATGCATGCAAGTTTGTTATTGTTTATCTTCATGATATACTATTTTTTAATAGAAGTAAAGAAGAACATCTAGAACATCTTAAATTGGTTTTAAGAACTTTGTAGGAAGAGAAACTACTGATAAATTTGAAGAAATGTGGTTTCATGAAAGAAGAATTAATTTAATTGGGATTTATAGTTTCTAAATAAGGGTTGAAAATGGATCCGGAGAAAGTCCAAGCAATTTGGAAGTGGCCTATTCCAAGGAATATATTTGAGGTAAGACGTTTTCATGGTCTTGCAAGTTTTTACTGGAAATTTATCAGAGGGTTTAGTCAGATTTGTGCACTATCACCTGTTCAAGTGGACATAAGAAACATACAAGAATTTTAAGTTGTTGAAGAGGAAAATCACAGAGAAACCAGTTTTAGCTTTACTCGATTTTGGAAAAGTATTTCAAGTTGAAACTGATGCTAGTGGAGTTGCAATTGGAGAAATTTTGATTTATGAATAGAGACCAATAGCATACTTCAGTGAGAAATTAAATGAAGCAAAGAATAAGTATTCTTCTTATCATAAAGAATTTTATGCTATTGTACAATCCTTAAAAAAATGGAGACATTATTTGCTACCAAAGGAGTTTATATTTTATTCTGATAATCATGCATTATAGTTCATAAACAACCAACCAAAATTGAACAAGAAACATGCCAAGTGGGTAGAGTTTTTTCATAGCTTTACTTTTGTGATAAAGCACACAAGTGGTAAGTTGAACAGAGTTTTTGATGCTTTAAGCAGGGTAAATTTCATTGTGCAAGAATTAAAAGTTGGTGTTGTAGGATTTGAAGAAATGGTTGAAATGTATAAAGATGATGCAAATTTCAAATATATTTACATAGCAGTACAAAATCCAATAGTTAATAACAAAAGTCAGTGGTTAGATTATCTTATCCAAGGAGGTTTATTGTTTAAAGGCAACAAGTTGTGCATTCGCAAATGTTCTATGAGGGAAAACATGATAAAGGAGAAACATAGGAGAGGATTATCTGGTCACTTTGGACAAGACAAAACCTTTTCTCAGGTAAATGATTTTTATTATTGGCCAAATATGCAGGCTGATGTTAAGAGATTTGTTGAGAAATGCAGGATATGTCAACATGCTAAAGGGAGAAGCCAGAATACAGGATTGTACCAGCCATTTCCAATACGAGACTGACCATGGGATGCAGTTAGCATGGATTTTGTTTTGGGGTTACCTAAAACTCAAAGGGGGAATGATTCATTTTATGTTATGGTAGATAGACCTTCCAAGATGGCACATTTCATTGCATGTAAAAAGACTAGTGATGCAACACATTGCTAATCTATTTTTTTCAGAAATTGTAAGATTACATGGATTGCTTGTAAGTATTGTGTCTAATAGAGATACAAAGTTTGCAGGGAATTTATGGAGAACTCTTTGGAAGAAACTAGGAGCTAACCTCAGTTTTAGTTCAACATACCATCCTAAAACAGATGGACAAACTGAAGTAGTAAACATAAGCTTGGGAAACATATTGAGAAGTTTAGTGTGTCAAAATCATAAGCAGTGGGATTTAGCACTATCTCAGGCTGAGTTTTCTTATAATGACACTCCAAACCAAAGTACTAGAATGAGTCCATTTCAGATTGTTTTTAGGATGAATCCAAGAGGCGTTTATGTGCTCAAAAATATGGTAAAGCAGGAGACAAGAAGTGCAAAAGCTAAAGAGTTTGCAGAGCAGATGCATAGACTACTAGAAGATGTCAAAGGTAGATTACAGGAAAGAAAATTGACAAATATTAACAAAGAGAAGATATGAAAAGAAGAGAGAAATAATTCCAAGTTGGAGATTTAGTGATGGTGTGTTTGAGAAAAGAGAGATATCTTGCTAAGACTTACAATAAAATAAAAATGAAAAAGATAGGACCATGTAAAATTGTAAGAAAGTTTTCAACTAATGCTTATGAAATCGAATTGCCGGAAGGGATTGGAATATCACCTATCTTCAATGTTGTAGATTTGTATTCGTACAAAGAGACAGAGATAGAGCTACAGGAGGAAACCATACAAGATGAATTTCAAACTTTGAACTAGGAAGAACAAATGCCAAAGATAGTTAAGAGAGAGGTGGAAGCTGTTTTGGAGAAAAGAGTATCCAAAAGAACTAGAGGAAAAGTTTATTATCAATATCTAGTCAAATGGAAAGGAAAGCCACTGCGGGATGTTAGTTGGTTGACAAAAACAAAGTTGCAGAAGTATAGATTAAACCCTGAAAGTCTGAGGGATGATTCGTTTCTTACTTGGGACTCTAATGTAAGAGCATCTGGAATTAGCCAACAATGTGAATGTTTGTTCACATGTTGTCGCTAAACGAGTTGACTTTCATTGACCTGAGTGGTCAAAAGTCAGTTTTGGCCGAGAGGGTTGGATCTCTCGAGAATGATTTGTATTTCATTATTGTAATAGTTAGGAAATTGGCCTATTTTAGATTAAGGGATAAGTTGTCAGTGTAGGTGTGTAATGGAACTTGAAAATAGTAATTTGACTATTAGATTAATTAAAAATAGAGATCGAGTTGTTCGTACAGTTAGATTAGGATTTGATTCATAAAAAGAAAAAAATGCAATGAAGAAGGATTAGCTGAGATGATTGAGCGAGAGGCGAGAGTTGGGTGAGAGAGAGGGTTTTGAGATTGAAATAGAGGTCTGTTAATTTGCTGTAATTGAGCCAAGAGGGCTAAGGCTTTGTAACTATTGTTAGATTAAAGGAATTTGATTTAGTGTGCATATGTGTGTTAGTTTTGTTGAAAAATATCATTTACCTCTGTGTATTTGCATTCTGGAGCACATCCGGGTATTTTCTTTGTTTTCATATTTTAATTGTTAATCTCAGTATTTAAGTGTTAATCACAGTCATTAATATTAATAATGGGTGTAGAAGAGCACAAAAAGGTTTGATCGTGGTTGAAGGCCCATACTCCATCCTAACCATCAATCTAAAGTTCAACTGCTTACGTCATAGTCAATAGCAGGGTTAGGCCTGTGTTTAACCTGTGTGTTAGTTGAAGAACTGCGAGCCAAAGGATTTGATGAACTCTATTATCCAATGGATATCGAGGTTTAAAGTAATTGGAGTTTAAGTCTAAACATGGATCCGAACCCTTATAGATCAAGGATTATAAACCATATCGGCTCTGTGAGGCAGGTAAGTGTTGTGCAAAGTTCCTTGTACGATATCACTATCAATCACTGGATTATATCGCATCGCATCATTCAGGAGTTAATGAACCTTGGCCAAGAGAAATTGTGATTTTTGATGTCACAACTGACCATTAGATCTCGAGAGAGGAAATCAATGACGTAGAGTGAAGCATATATGAAAAGGGAAAGTCAACGAGGGATCGATTGTTGTTCAATTGATGTTCAATGGTTGTTCAATTGTTGTTCATTTGTTGTTCAGTTGTTGTTCAATTGCTGTTCAGTTGATGTTCAATTGCTATTCAGTTGTTGTTCATTTGAGGTTTAGTTGTTGTCCAATTGACCACCTGTTTCATTTCTGAAGTAGTTCTATGACATGGATGTTATGAAACCAGCTCAAGAAAAGATAGAAAAGATAGATCAACGCCTTAGAATTCAGCCTCTTCAAGGGGGAAACCTCCTTTACATTACATAAATGAACAATTCTTGGATGATACAAATGAAAATACCTCTTTTCTATATATAGGAGTCTAAGGGGTCATGACATAATTAGAGCCGACATAACAATAATAATGTAAGGGCATAATAATAACAATCGTGGGCTTCTATGGGGCACAATAGTAACAATATGGGCACTACATGAGTATATCAATATAATAAGTGGGTTGTACTAATAAAAATAAGGGGTTACACTAGTAGTATAGGGGCTTAACATGCCCCTCTCCTTCAAAAAGCGTTGTCCTCAATGCTTGAGTAGTTCTTGATGCTTCTGTATAAAATTCTTGTCCTCCCATGTGGAATCTTCAGCGGGTAAGTTCTTCCACTTGATGAGATACTATGAAATTGATCGATTTTGTAGCTGTCGGGTTCTTGTTTTTGTGACTGCTCTAGGTTCCAATATGATTTTTCCTTCCTCTTCAATTTCTGGCCATATTGTTTGAATTAGGATCTTTTGCAACTTTTGAATAAGTGACCATACTTCTTCATCCTTCTTCCATTCATCCCTTGCTTCGCTTATCCCATCTGGTTGGATAATAGAGATAACACAAAACAATGCTTCCACATCCTCATCCTTAAAGAGTCTTCCCATTCGGTAAGGTCACCATTTTTTAAGTGCATGTAGTATTTCCAACATTTCCTTCTCACAAATAGCTTGCTTGATATGTAGCAGTAAAAATACCCAATCACTTACATCAAAACATTTTTCACTACAATGTTGATCTACCTATTTTTTCGTTTGATTTTGCACCGAAGTGGCGTTATAATTTAAATGTTGGAGAACTTGTTGTTGATGCTCAATGTGATCTTTCACTGCTTGAACCTTTTTCTTCCTGATATGTCCTTATACCTCTAGAGTTTGAGGAGTGGTAATTTCTTCCAATCCTTTACAAGATATGGTCAGATTCATTTCTTGATGCTCGATGTGATCTTTCACTTCTTGAACATTTTTCTTCTTGATATGTCCTTCTATCTTGATAGTTTGAGGAGTGGTAATTTCGACCAATGAATTACAAGATATGGTTGGATTCATTTCTTCTTTCTCGATGTGATATTTCACTTCTTGCACCTTTTTATTCTTGATATGTCCTTCTATCTTGAGAGTTTGAGGAGTGGTAATTCTTGCCAATGCTTTACAAGATATGGTTTGATTCATTTCTTCTTTCTCTGGGGTGGGGTCCTGGCGTATATCTTCTTCTTTTGATGTTTCTTGATCCTTTTCTTCCTCCTCTTCATATTCTATGTAAAATAATTTCTTCTCAACACACTTATGACCTTTAGTGCATTTGATATCACAATTATAACAAAGCCCTTTTTCTCTTTTCTCTTCCACTTATTGTGGTGTAACCCTTGTAGGTTGTGGAAGGCTAAGAGAAACAACACTTCTGTCTCTATAGTTGTGAGCGGTATGCTTCCTGGTTTCCATAATTTTGCTTTCCACTATGTCACAAAGCCCTTTTACTCTTTCCAATTGTTGTGGTGTTGCTCTAAAGAAGGTGTTGCTTTTTGTATCCTCATAATGTGCTATCGTTTCCTCCGTGAAAATTGACCATGTAACAAGTTGTTTACGAGAACAAAGCCCTTCATACCATAAAAATTGATCTGGTTCTAAATATCAAGATGCAATACATACCTTTTGTAACAATGGTACACCATGTAGATCAAAATATTGCTCCATCTGAAGTATCCAATTTACCGGATCCTTGCCGTCAAACTTCCTCATATCGACTTTTCTTGATTTTAGGAGCTCGATCTTGAAACAACTATAACTATGTAATTTCGGTTCTTCCAGTTCTGAAATTTTGACCTACCGTAGCCCTCTATGTCCTCTTTCGAATTCCACTAGTCTTATCCAGATTGGATTCTCCAAGGAAGATTTATGCACAATCTTCCCAGATGACTTGATTATAGACTAGTTCAGTAGAGCGAACTTGTACGACGTGCCACAAGTCACTGTTTCAACCTCTGTCTCTAAAAAATATATACAAGAAACTATAGTCTGTCCTATTTCTGTACCTTCTTACAAAATTTCAATCCGATGCTCAGAGAGAAAGTTATGACGATTTTCCCTAAGTCACCTGTTTGGAATGTAATTCAAGAGTCTGCAAAAAGACCAACTTCCTCAGATCATATCTCCGCAAATATAGCGCGAAAAGCTATGAAATTTGGAACCGACATTCAGCGCGAATTCTTATCAAATGGGTTGTTTTTTTAGCTTCTGAAATGTCACAGAAAAAAAGTTATAGCGAAAATTCCACGATGACCAGTTTGGAGCAGCGAAACCCTAGAATCCAAAGCTCTGATACCAAATGTTATGAAACTAGCTCAAGAAATGATAGAAAAGATAGAAAAGATAGATCAACGCCTTAGAATTCAGCCTCTTTGAGGGGGAAACCTCCTTTACATTACATAAATGAACAATTCTTGGATGATACAAATGAAAAGACCTCTTTTCTATATATAGGAGTCTAAGGGGTCATAACATAATTAGAGCCGACATAACAATAATAATGTAAGGGCACAATAATAACAATAATGGGCTTCTATGGGGCACAATAGTAACAATATGGGCACTACATGAGTACATCAATATAATAAGTGGGTTGCACTAATAAAAATAAGGGGTTACACTAGTAGTATAGGGGCCTAACAATGGATGGTGATCCAAGGTTGAGACGCATATACCCATGGATGCTCATGGTTATGCAGAATAGATGGTTAATTATGATTTATGGATGATACATGATTTGTGTGATTATATATGTCTAATATTGTACTAAGCAGGATGTGGTAGGGTACCTAGTCATTTTCCAACAAGGATATTCAATTATGAATGATTGTTGAAGTCATTTCTTCAAAACCAAAATGACTGTGGAAGCCATGCACCATTCTGGGTAAAATGTGACTAAGTTAATTTCATTATGAAATTCGTTAATTTCATTATGAAATTCATTTGATTCCTTCGATCTATGAAATTGTAATGTGTGCAGGTCTTTGAACAAGGCCTTGCCATTGAGCCATCAGATGGGTAAAAGCTCACAATCAGTACCATAAGGAGAAACACAAAGTTTCAAATCACAGTAAATGAGAGGGCATGGAATCCTAAATCCAAGAAAGATAAAGACGTGGAGTCTTGTGTATTTAGGGTGCATAGTCCTGAATATTTAGAAATATCAAGTTGTGGAATATTGGATCTTTGGAGTAGATCAGGGCGCGAAGTCCTCAATCTACTAAGGCGCGGAGATGCATGAAATAGGGGTGTGGAATCCCTATTCTCTAGAATAAAAATACCACTCATGAATGAATTTCCTTAAATAAAATTTCATTCTCACAATTATGGAATGACTTTCTAAAAATAGAAAGTCATGTCCAGCATCTCAAGCATGACTTTCCAAAAATAGTAAATCACCTTACATAAATTGGTAATCAGGCAGAGTTGAAGAAAAATGACTTAACTTATCATTAATCAATCTAAATAGTTCAATATTGATTAAATCCTCAATATTATTAATATTATTATTATGTTTTGAGAGACTATGATATTATTATTAAAAGGAATTACAAATTTTTTCTCCTCAATCAATTCACACATCTCCTTCATGGCTCCCATGGCTCTATGTAACTCTCTCTCTCTCTCTCTTTTAAATAATTCATTATACTCTATTTCATGCACTCATCAAAGAATGGCATATTCCTTTTCACCGATTAAAAATATGTCATAAAATATTCCTCTTACGCTCTCTTAAATGCATATGTTACACTCTCCTTAACTAAGGCATGCATACCTCTCCTTAATAGCATAAGTTACACTCCTCTAAATGGAATCCAATGCATGCACATTACTCCTTATTTATGACAAGAATTGGTTGCTCCTCCTATATATGAGTCTCATGTATGCTCACTTGGGGGCATTATGAGGCCAAGAGTGGAAGAGACTTGAGGAAAATAGTGAGAGGAAGAGATATGAGAGTAGCTAATTGCTTCCATAATAAATATGAAATTCTTATTAAAATCATAAGATCTCTAGCTATTGCAGTTGGCCATGAGTGGCATTGAGAGGAAGTGAAAATTTGCTTCCTTAGTTTGCCTTGCAAACCTCTCTACTATTGTCTTTTGGTACTGCTTGTGAACTTTTGTAGCTCGGGGGTTCCGGGGGAAGAAGTTCTTCCTAGATATAGTTGGGAGGAAAATCGGGTGGTTCACAATGAGTTGGTAAGGATCTTGGAGCTGGAGCATACTCTCATTGGAGCTTGAGTAGACTCCCATTTTTTTGAGTTGTATAAATTCACTGTCAGGTATGTTGACAACATTATATTGTGTTTCTTTTTGTAGTTCATCACATGGTTTTTTCTTATTTTTTTTTTGACTGAAACTTTGATGTATATCAAATGTTGCACACTAAATGTTGAAGGCATTTTGCAATAACTATAGTTTATTTTATGTAAGTTTTTTTTTGTATAGTTTCATTGCAAGTTGATTTACATCATGTCTTAATGGCTGAAGCATTCAGGCTGCCATGAGTTTTATGAAAACATGTTAATAGCATAAATTTGTTTTTCCCTTATCTTTTGACAACTATAGATAAGTTTGCACAGTATATGTTTGACATAAGGGATAAATGAGATAGTAGGAATTTGTTTTTGGTTTTGGTTTTAAATAATCGCATTTCTGGGCATTTCTATTTTGATTCATTTTATCTTCAGGGGTATCTATACCACATGCCCATGTCACCCTAGCTTTGATTTCAAAAAATAGAGTTTCAGAGTTTGGTTCTGTAATATACTATATTTTACAGATTTGCTGTTGGTGCCTCGTGGTTTGTCTTGCTATTTTTTTAGCTATGATTTACATAGTAATCTCTTTTTATGAAATCAGTCTATTATATAAACTTGGAATCCTTATTTTAAAGTCTCAATGGTTAATACACTGATAGTCTAAATAACTTGTGACTGCTTGTTTGATGGTTTAGTAACTAGCAACTTGTTTTGTGATTTCTAACGATTGTTCAAAATTCTCCAATGGCTGTAGCTACATCGCTGTGAGCTATTTGTAAAAATTATTAAATATTTATAGTCATTATGTGCCTAAATTTTTGTATATGTATCAATTAAGATGGATGACAGTTCTACTTATGTATTCGTTTCACTTATTGGCATTACTAACAATGAAAAAGAAGTTATGCAATCTTAAATTCATGTTCGTTAATTGTGGTGAAATTGCCTTAAGGGTTATGTTTGTAAGTGTTTGAAAAAATGCCTCAATGGATGTATATTTCATGCTTGCAAACTCTTTGACATAATGGTTCAATGATTGTAGCTAATTACACCTATGAATTGTCTATAAATATGACTAAGTGAATTTAGGATTTTCAACCAAGGTGTTTCTTGAAATATCTCAAAGAATAAGCATGATGATTCCATTGAATTAAAAATCCAAGAAAGTAAAATTGGGTAGGTTAATTGTTGAAATTGTTAGCTCACACATGAATTCATAATAATTGGAAACCACTCCTTTAGAAGTTGAATTACCTTGTTTTTCTTCCCTTTGTTTTTCCAAAGAATTTGTAGGCATACTATCTAGAACAAAATCAAATTAGTCACTCTTAAACACTTTTAATTGCAATAGAATGAACAATTAGCTTATTGGAAATTGTGGTTTGTAAATATTGATATTATTTATCCCACTAAAGACTCTATCATTTAAATGTGATTTTAAGACTTATGGTTGTAAGCTTTGGATCTTGAGGAACCATGACCCTATAGCCTTAATGAGAAGTTTAATATTACCATTGGTTAGTTAAATAGTAGAAATTAACATGTAGTGTAAAGAATACCAATAAAAAATAAAAATAAAAATATAGATATATGACCTTGCATTAACTTTTACATCTTAAAAACTTAAACTTAAATCACATTTTGGGTCAGCCTTAGTATAATACTAAAGGTTGGTAAGGTGGGACCTTACAAGAGCAAGAGTAGAAATGAGATTCGAAGGTATTTCTTCACCAGAGGACACTGTTGGTGAGTCTACTTAAAACGTTTCAGTTTCGATATCATTGAAGCAGAGGAGGACAACAAGCATTTCTACAAGGAAGAGGAGATCCTTGAAGGAAATAGAGACCTCTGAAGATAGTTCAATGGACAGAGATTAGATGTTGGTTTCTCTGAAGCTCAAACACAATTTAGTAACCTAGTATTTAATGTCTCTCATATTGTTTAATGTGATGGAATTTACAGAAACATTGAATTTATAGTTGCTCATTTTTGTTTGTTGTATTAATAGAATTAATTGTAATTACGAATTGATATTATTACAAACGAAAGTAATTTTTGGTGGCCTGCACTCAAAAGGGACTCATATAGTTTAAAGTTACGTTTAGATGTGGATTTGTATATGTAATTTTATTATCCTTTAATAAAATTAAGATTTTCTTGGAAAAAAAACGGAGATGTATTTGAAAAATATTTTACCAAGTTTATTTATGAAAATAAATTTAAAATTGGGAAAAATGAAATCAATATATTGTTTTTTTTTTCACTTCTGGTTCAAGGATACCCGGGCCAATGGGTAGCCGCTACATCCAGGGTTGTTCAACACTGAGTGGATGCACCGTAAGGCATCAACACCCCTCGACGTATTTACTAACCTAACCCCAAGAGCTTTCGGGATTCGACCCCGTGACCTCCCATTGGCGAGGCACTTGATTTGACCGATTGAGCTAACTGTTGGGGCTATCAATATATTTTTTTATATTGTCTCGGAAAGTTGTTTTTTAATTAAGGTAGACATATAAATATCAAGGAGAAAAGTGTTATATATTTATATATTATTGTCTTATTTTTTTATGGATGTGATATACCTTTCATTATTCCTTGTTATTTACATATCTTCTATATACATTAAATAATATAAGTTATTTTTCCATTCTTTTTTCAAAAACAGAGTTGCATCATCATCACTAGGGATTGTAAGGTGGTACTCGGTTCTATTTTATTGGATGTAGATGTACTACAAGTATAAGTTCTTCTCCAACACATTTCAAAAAAATTATTGAAGAATTAATTGAGCTACGCTTTAAACTATTGTATTGGATTCTCTACTATGATTCTATAGCTTCCTCACCTCATTGAGTTAGACCCTTTCTGGAGGGGAAACACCTATAATGATGGTTGCCTTGATTGTATGGAAAACTCACCCTTCAATACAAATTTCCCCCTTATGATTAAATACTTGTTGAAAGGGTCCAAAATATTAACAAGTACTCACCCAAAGTGTAAATAATGCTCCATTTTTGTAGGCCACACCTTTACACATCACACAATGAAAGCTTTCTCCACACCTCTGCAGAGCATTATCCTCATATAATTTGGGTCATGTAATGCCACGATTTCTTAATATGACAAAAAGTAGAGGAAGTGTAATCATAGGAAATATATTTTGTAGTGCTTATAAAATATATTTTGTCAAATCATGGCCAAAGTTAAAATAAATACATTATGGTAGGAAGTATGACTAATATGCATGAATTAAAGGTTCAATTTGTTTCCTTCTAGTGCGATTTATCTTTGGAAAAAGACAAGTGAGTGAGTCTCAAGTTTTAAATTGAGGAAGGATGAGTTGAATGAGTGAGTCCTCGATCTTATCCTGTTGATCACCCCGCCACATTGATAAATTTCCCTGCACCATCAATGAATCACTAAAACCAAATGGAGGATCTGGATGAACCTCCCCTGTAGAAGCCAACTCACCTCTATGGGTAGCTGAACTGTTCAACACTATTATGAAAGAATCCCCTATCCTTCGTAGAAGGAACCTATATTTGTCATCGTGACACTCTGGTCATGACCGACTACCTAGCATGCTCATACTAGAGCCTCCTCTCCCATAACTCTTGACCATAATCTATGCGATGATCAAGGCTAGGCCAATCTTGCCAAACAAACTCAACAGTGCCAGTTCCTATCACTCTGTGGCTAGCCCTAATATTGAGCAACAATATGCCTAGTCCTATTGTGAGGGCATTGGTGATCCCCCATGTGTCCACTTATGAATGAATTAGTATGCATGTTATCCCGACCATGCTCATTGAGGAGTGGAGTATCCCAACAATCCATTGGATCCCTTGATCCCATAACGATACTGGAGGTACAACCCCCTATACCCCGTCTCTGTCTCCTCTAGGTATCCGATAGGTAGACACTAAGCATCAAAACCCTTTGTCACAAATAACCAATTGATCTGCGCCTGCCAAATCACATAAAAATATATGTTTTCCAACTCTTGATGATGTTCTTGGGTACTGCTGGAAGCCTCGACATCATCTTGTCGACAAGGACTACCATACCCCACACCTTATGCTCCCCCAACGCCTCGAGTTGTCAAGATGAAAAACCAACATGCAACTTCCTCTCGGTCAGCTCCCCAAGTGTGAGCCGAGGGGTGGAACATATGCTACCTCGACATTCAACCATGCCATCCTTATGCCTGTACCCGTAATCTCGTGAAGCTACCAAGTGCCTCAACTGGAGAGTCTCCTCCTAGCCCATGACACAGAGTTTCTCATCTAACTACCTAGGGTGAGCGTCCCATGCCCTACTGCCTGAATGGAGAGTGTCAAGGGGTAACAAATGGTTAATAGCAGGATACAAGTATTTTTTTTTACAATTTAGTATTACTTAAACAACCCATTACATATATCAAGGAATAAAAACTGCCATGTACATGTTGTTTTCCTTGTTTGTTCATACACACTACCATATGCACCCTTTTGTGATCTCCATTGCTCATTCAAATAAATTTTTAAGCACATAGGTAATACCTTTGATGCGGAAGTGTAAAGTCTTCCAGAGTGCAGAGGAAGTTGATTATGTGTATTGTAGAGTTGTGGAGGAAGTTCATCATGTAGGAATGCGAAGAATCACCATTCTCCGAACTTCTACAACTGGTCTTTGATTCTTCCACGTTTTCTTTCATGTCTCTGAGCCTTAGTCTGGCTCTATTTGAACATATCTCTTTAGTTGACATTTGTTTTCTTTTCCACAAAAACCAAGGTAGAAAAATGGGATGATAGAATTGTTTCAAGGGTTTCATGAAAATGGAATTTATAGGAATCGATGTAAATTGTGTAGAAATTTAGTGATATACTTGCAAATGCTCAAGAAATTTAATCTAAATTAAGAGGCACAATCATACTCTACTTCTCTACATAAATTACTTCATAATTTAGAACAAAATTTGTAAGCATGCAATAAGAAAAAAAACACATGCAAAATATTGTTCTAGGGGAATCCAATTGGGAAAAAACTCTTGAGCCTCTTTGCATTAATTAGATTAATAAATAAAGTATTACAATCGCTTAATTTCTCTAAGCTCAAATTGCAAAAGAATAATTGTTCTCTCATCAATGAGAAGTTCTTACCAAGACTTAGTCAATTTCTACCTCTAATTGAGCCACTGTTTCCTTACGCAAATCCTAAATAATTATCCCCTATTTTTTATGAATTTTCTTCCAATTAATTGCACAATTCCCAAGGTTTTATCATCTCACTGCATGCAACACCTGTACACTCAAACTAGTGTACAACTACTTGTTACACTACCTTGGAATCTTCACCATTCCGATGAACTCGAATTTCTTTCATGCACTAGTTATTTTGATCTAGTTGATTAGTTAATTGGATGATCACTAGGTTAGACTTTTGTCCCACTGCAAAACTGACCTTCCACTAGTTCCATTAACTGTTAGAACTAGTTTAATTTAACACAACTCGAAATAATTGAACTAGATTACTAAAATTTAGCAATCACACATTATTAACTAAAATAGAAGCCCTATAGCTAGAATTTACTGAGCTAACTGAGTGACAAGAGCCATGTCACACAAGTTAATTTCCTCCAAGTTGTCTACTCATGTGGAAATTCATTTTTTTTCAATTTGACCAAGGCAAAGTCAAATTGAGACTTTCTTACTAAGCTTTTCAACGCTCCATCTTAGAAAGAAAGGGATTATTAACCAGCCCTATCCTGCACCTATGGAATTAAAACTTCCCTCTTGACAAAGATTTTGTCAGGATGTCAGCGTCTTATTCCTCTTTCGTAATGTATTGTAGCAACATTATCTGCCTCTGCACATAGTTTCGTAAATTATGTTACTAGATATCTATATTCTTGGATCGATTGTGAAATACCAAATTATTAGAGAGCTTAATACAACTCTAATTATAATAGTAGATCACAGTTGGATAAATCATTTGACCAAATAGTCCCACAAGTATCTTTCTCATCTACATCGCCTTACTTTTTGCTTGACTTGCAACCATGTATTTTTCTTCTTCCAAGCTGAGCACCATGGATCTTTGCTTCCTGCTCTACCAGGAAATCATTGTTGATCCAACATTGAAAAATCTACCTGATGTACTCTTTCATTCAAATGGACTACTTTCCAAATTTGCATCTATGAAGACACGACTTCACTCCCTTTGTCCGTTTGTACCATAATCCATACTAGGTAGTGCCTCTGAGGTACTGTAATACATGCTTTACTGCCTTGCAATACAATTTGGTCATTCTAACCATTGCTTGGCTTAGCTAGTTAATTGCATAACACATATCTAGTCATGTGTTCACAAGATACATCAGCGAACCCACTAAGTATCGATAAATAGTAGCATCCACCTCTTCACTTCAAGTGGAAGTCTGCTTCCTCCAGGTGGTCATTAAAGGTGTCTCCATGGGCTTACAACTCTTTATGATAAATATTTGTAGTATCTCAATGGCATACTTTCCTTGAGACACAAAAAATTCCCCATCACCTTGCCATAATTTTAGCCCAAGGAGGTAGTGCATGAGACCCATGTCCATTTCAAATTCCCTTGAAAGATATTCCTTAGAAGAGTTGATTTGCTGCTCATCAGTTGTCACTATTAAATCATCAACATATAAAACAGTGATAAGAAATTTACCTTCTACCAAAATATGATATAGGTTCACATCCACTTCACTTTTGGTGAAGCCTAATTAAGTGAGATAACTGTCAATATTGGTGTACTAAGCTCGGGGTGCCTATTTGAGACCATACAATGCTTTCTTGAGTCTACACACATGACACTCCCGATCAAATGTATTAAACCATTTTGGTTGCTCGATGCACAACTCCTCCTTAATAAAAACATTAAGAAATGTTGTTTTTACATCCATCTAGTGGATCTTCCACTCCATCTGTGCTGCCAATGCAAGAATTCATATAATGGATGAATACCTTTCCATAGGAGCAAAGGTTTCCTCATAGTAAATTCCCTCAACTTGAAAGAATACTTTGGCCAAAAATATGGCCTTATACTTCTTTATTCTTCTATCTACTACATGCTTAACCTTGGAGACCCATATTGAACCCACAAATGATATATATGTTGGTCTTGTGACCACTTCCCAAACACTTCTTCATGATGGATTCATATTATTCCACCATTGCATCAACCCAAATAGGTTTCTCAATTGCTTCCTCAAAAGAGGATGGCTCAGTCTCTACAAGATTAGTCATTAGAGCCATGTAGCCAATGCACCTCTTAGGTGACCTCCTTTGCCTCTCTAGATGGTTATGCTTGAGTGGATGTCTCCATTCTCTACACTATTTGTGGCTACTCCACAACTTCTTGAGGCTCCTCCTTTGGAGCTAAAAGCTCCTCTTCTAGTGGTATCTAAAGCTCCCTATCAAGAGATGACTACATCACTTTCTCCTGATCAAAATTTATATCCCTTTACATAAATGTCATTCTAAGGGAAGGCAAGTACACCTAGCAATTGTGAAGAGTTTCGGTGTAACCCATAAAAGCACCAAATTTGCTATCGGCTCAAAATTCTTCCTCGAATATTTGGAGACATGGTAGTAAATAGAAGCTCCAAAAATTATGAATTGAGACACATCCTGATTTCTCTCTAATAAGGTCTCCTCCAGTGTAATCATACCAAGAATTTGATGAGGACTCCGGTTCTATAAGCATACTGTTGTATTACATGCCTCTACCCACAAAAGAAATGGTAGGCCTTGGTCATGTAGCATAGCTCTCATATCTCAAATAATGCTTCAGTTCTTCCTCTCAGCTACTCCATTCTATTATAGGTTGTGGGGTGCTATCAACTCTCTTTGAGTGCCTTCTTTCACATAGAAATACTTGAGGTCATTTGAAACATAATCACCTTAATTATTGCTCTTGAGAGCCTTCACCATCTTGTTAGTCTATTTCTAAATTAGTTCCTTGAATTCTACAAACTTTGATAATGTCTCATCCTTCGTTTGCATGAAGAAGATCCAATGCTTCCCTGAGAAATCATCAAGAAGAATAACAAAGTAGTTGTGTATTACAATGGAGGTTGTCGAGAAAGGTCCACAAACATCAAAGTGGTCTCTTTTCAAGACTACATGTGCTTTGTTGTCTCGTTCATGGAATATGGATTTTACATACTTCCCTAAGATACAAACTTCGTAGACATATTTCAACTCAAGTGCTCATTTAGAGAGGAAAATGGTTATTTTTTGCATAATTTGCACTATGCTATGGTGCAAAAGGACCAATATATTGTGCGAAATTGCACTGACATGATGACACTGCATTCTCTTAGCCTTACTACTTAATGCAACACAATCTTCCACATCAAGTTTATGCAGGTTCTTCACATGAACCCTGATTTGATTCACATGTCTAGTGGCTATGTGCTTAGGAATGCTTTCCCTTTGTTGAAGATCACATCATAAACACGGTCTTTCGAAATTTATACAAATATGATATTTTTCTTTAGGCCTAGAACAAAAATGACATCTTTGAGGTGAATATAAAATATCAACTCCCTCTTAGAGATTACTATACCAATTTGAGTAGCACTGTACCTTCCATCATCCCCAAGATTAATATACATCTAGAGATCTTTTGTTAGGTCCCTATCCTGCTAGTGTAGCCCCTTATTGTTATTAGTGCAACATCCTCATTATATTTTTGTGCCCATATAGTCCCCATATTGTTATTGTTGTGCCCCATAGAAGCCCACTATTGGTATTGTTGTTCCCTTACATTATTATTTTTATGTCGGCTTTGATTATATTGTGACCCCTTAGACTCTTATATATAGAAAGGAGGTCTTGTCATTTGTATCATCCAAGAATTGTTCATTTATGTAACTTAAATGAGGTTTCCCCCTCGAAGATGCTTATTTTGAAATGGTTTATCTATCTCTTCTTTTATTTTGTGAGCTAGTTTCATAACATTTGGTATCAAAGCTTTGGATTCTAGGGTTTCGCTGCTTCAAACAAGTCGTGGTGGAATTTTCGCTATAACGTTTTTTTACAAAGTTTCAAAAGCTAAAATTAAAACCCAATTGATCCAAAAGATTGAAGAACCTTGTGTCTAAATTTTAGATCTTGCCTCACTATGTTTTTGGAGATATGAGCTGAGGAAGTTAGGGTTTTTGCAAGCTCCATAATTCCATCTCAAACACACCATCGCGGAATTTTCACTATAAGTTTTTTTCAACGAACGTTCAAAAGCTAAAATGAAAACCAATTTGAGAAGAAATCATGTTGAACCTTTTGTATGAATTTTAGATCTTTGTTATCTATATTGTTTGAGATAGGAGCCAAGGGCATTAGGATTTGTTTAGGCTCTCGATTTTGATCGCAAAAAAGTGGCCTTGGGAAAATCGTCATAACTTTCTCTTTAACCATCAGATTCAAATTTAGTAAAAAGTGATAGAAGGAGGATAGAATGTATCTTGTTGGGTATCATTTTTAGGACTGAAGGTCAAAACATTGACACATGAAACGTCGTACAAGTTCACTCTATGGAACTAGTCTATAATCAAGCCATTGTGGGATATTGAGAATAACACTTTATTGGAGAATTCGATCTTGATAAGACTTGTGGGGTTAGAAAGAGGAGACAAATGGATATAACAAGCCAAAATTTTAAAACATGGAGATCTGAAATTACATAGTTATAGTTGTTTAAATATAAAGCTCCTAAAAGTAAGAAAAAGAATGAATTGAATCAAGAAAATAGAAATACCTAGTAAGCAAAATTGGATGGATGATTTGAAGAATGTGATCTAAGCTAAGATAAATAGTTTTAGCTATGCCATGGAATCTAATATTGATTGTATAGAAGCATATTTAAATAAAGACATGAAAGATTTGAAGAAAGTCATGGAAGGTTTGAAGGAAGGTGGGACAAAGCTACTACAAGAAAGGCTTCCTAATGAAGAAAAGGTAGTAAAGGAAACTCATCATGGGAACAAAAGAAATGTTAATAAATATTTCATAGAATCTAACGGTGTATTGAAGACCCACAATTTTCCAAAGATAGAGATGAGGAAGTTTTATGGCAAGGATCTTGTAACTTGGATACTATAGATTGAGCAATATTTTGATCCACATGATGTGAAACCACCAGAAAAGCTACGCATTGCATTTTTATATTTAGAACCGAATAAGTTTTTATAGTATAAAGGGATTTGTTATCATAAACCACTTGTCATTTGGTCAATTTTCATGGAGGAAATGATAGCACATTATGAGGATACAAAGAGAAACAACTTCTTTAGTCAATTGATAAATCTCAGAAAAAAGGGTCCAATGGCAGAGCACATTGAGGACTTCCAAAAATTGAATATAAGGGTAAATGATATTCTAGAGGAGCATAGGATTGATGTATTCATAGGAACTCTAAAGGATAACATCCAACATGAGGTCTGTCTTTGGGAACTTGATTCATTGGAGAAGGCATTCAAGTTGGAAAGAAAAAATGAAAGCAAAATTATGGCAACAAGGAATCCTAGCACTCACAAATGTAAAGATGGAAATTTTGTCGCTCTTAGCCTTCCAAAACTTACAAGGTTGACACCACAACAATTGGAAGAACAAAGAGAAAAAGAGATTTTTTACAGTTATGATAGAAAATACACTAAAGTTCATAAGTTGGTTGAGAAGAAATTAATTTATACAGATTGGGAAGAGGAAGAAGAAAATGAATAAGAAATGTTAAAATAAGAGGATATACACCATGAACCAATGCCAGAGAAAGAAGAAATGAATCTACTTGTATCTTGTAATTGAAAGGAATTACCATTCCTTAAACCCTTAAGACAGAAGGACATATCAAGAAGAAAAAGGTAATAGTATTGATTGATTCAGGTAGTACCCATAAATCTATTCATTGTAAGATATCTAAGGATTTGAATTGCTTCCTATATCCAGCACTAGAGTGTAAAGTGTTGGTTTAAAATGGAGGAAACATAAATTTCTCTAGAAAGTGCCATAATACCAAACTATCCATGGGATAATATGCATTTAATAGTCTAATTATTTCCATTCCAATGGGTGGCGCTGATGTTGTACTAGGAGTCCATCTTTGGGTATGATCGCTTTTAATTTCAAGAAATTTTCTTGAATTTTTTTTTGGGAAGGAAAGGAAATTGAATTAAGGGGTATCACAGGGAAACCAAAAAAGATACTCACCTCTAACAACATGAAAAATATTCTAAAGAAAGAACAACATGGCTTAATTTCACAATTATATTCACTAGAGGTGTAAACAATGAAATCATCTAATTCTATAGATATCTAAAACGTTTTGGACAATCATTCTAAGGTTGAAATAGTGGAATATTACATTGGGAATCAACAAAAAGTTCTCCAACTCTTAAAGGATAACCTCACTTTGGCGCAGAATCGAATGAAACAAAAGGAAAATCAACATCGCAATGAAAGAAGTTTTGAGGTAGGGAACTGAGTATTTTTATGGATACAACCATACAAACAAATGTCCCTCAAGCAAGATAAGAAGGATAATAAATTATCACCAAAGTACTATGGTCCTTACAAGGTGTTGCAAAAGATTGGTACTATGGCATACAAATTGGAGTTTCTTGCATCTTCTTGAGTGAACCTAGTTTTCCATGATTCATGCTTAAAGAAGGTTATAGGTGACAAGATCCCAGTTCAAACAATATTGATGAAACTTGACAAGGAAGGAAAAACCATGTTAGAACCTGAAGCATTCATGGAAATAAGAACCTGACAACTATGGAATCAATCAATTTCAGAGTATCTCATCAAGTGGAAGAACTTAACTGTTGAATATTCCACATGGGAGGATGAAACTTTTATATAGAAGCATCTAGAACTACTCAAGCATTGAGGACAATTTTTTTTGAAGGAGACGGGAACGTCGGGTCCCTATACTACTAGTGTAGCCCCTTATTGTTATTATTGCAACCCCCTTATTGTATTTTTGTGCCCATTTAATCCCCATATTATTGTTATTGTTCCCCATAGAGGCCCACTATTATTATTGTTGTACCCTTACATTATTATCGTTATGCCAACTCTGATTATATTGTGACCCCTTAAAATCCTATATATAGAAATGAGTTCTTTTCATTTCTATCATCCAAGAATTTTTCATTTGTGTAATGTACAGGAGGTTTCCCCCTCAAAGAAGCTTATTTTGAAGTCATTGACCTATCTCTTCTTCTATTTTTTGAGTTGGTTTCATAACATATTTCTCCTCTAGGTCATTGAAAAACTCTCTACACCCTATCATGTGGAACGAGGCACCTGAGTCCAATATCTCACACTCCCTATCACAACGCTAGCCATGCATGTGATAAGGGTAAAGTCTAGCTCAAACTATGAATCGAATGCCTCACTTGTTTATCCTCCTGAGATATTCTTGCTATAATTTTTTTGTGGACACTTTGTAGCATAGTTCTTGAATTCATGACAACTAAAGCATTTTATTTTGGACAAGTCTTTATTCCTTCCTGCTTGGTTGGATTTTGGTTTGGTTTGATATTTATTCCCTTTGTCCTTCTTTCCCTTTCCAACCAATGAATTTTTTTTTCATCCTCTCCCTTGGATGAATTTCCATCTCTAGTATTTTGTCTATTCTCTTCTTGTACCAAATCGAACCATAAGTGTTCCCAATTCAGTAATTTCTTCATCACGTTCACAAAGTCCTAATATCTATGGAAAATTTTGGGAAGGCCTATAAGAGCTAGGCTCGCTAGGTCATCTTCTGTAACATTCACACAAACCCCCCAAAGCCCGACCCAAACTTGCTTAAATATGGTGAGATACTACAAAATAGTGTCATTCTTTTGCATCTGGATGTTTCAAATTTTTTCTCTAAGGTCTAGTTTTCTATGGTCACTATTTTTCTTAAATAGACTTGTCAATGCCTTCCACATTGCGAAAGGAGTTTCTTTCCCATTGTTTGGGAGTGTGGAGAAATCACCATTCTCCACACTTCTCCACTCGATCTTTGGTTTTTCCTCATTTTCTTTCATGTCTCTAAGCCTTAGCCTAGCTCTATTTGAACAAATCTCTTAAGTGGACATATGCTTGCTTTTCCACAAAACCCAATGTAGATAAATGCGACGATAAAATTGCTTCAAGGGTTCATGGAAATGGTATTTATAGGAATCCATGTAAATTGTGTAGAAATTTGGTGATAGAAATGCAACTGCTCAAGAAATTTAATCTAAATTAAGAGAGAAAATTCTACCTTACTGCTTAGTAGAAATTACTTCACAATTTAGAATAACATTCACAAAAATGTAATAAGAAAAACCACAAATGCACAATATTTTTCTAGGGAAACCCAATTGGGAAAGACCCCTTAAGCCTCTTTTCTAATCAGATGAATAGATAATGTATTACAATTGCTTTCTTGCTCTGGTCTTAATCTCTAAAAGAATAATTGTTCTCTCTACTCAATGAGAAGCTCTAACCCATACTTAGTAAATTTATACGTATTTGTAAGCCCCTCTTTCCTTGTGCAAATCCTGAAGAATTAGACCCTATTTTTTAGGAATTTTCCTCCAATTTTTTGCACAAATACCAATTTTTGATCATATGACTGCATGCAACACCTGTACACTCAAACTAGTTTACAATTACTTGTTATATTGCCTTGGAATCTCCACTAAAAATGAGGAACTCAAATTCCTTACATGAACTAGCTATTCTGAATTCATTGATCAATTAACTGGATGATAATTAAGTTATACTATTGTCCCACTACACAAATGACCTTCCACTAGTTTCATTAACTGTTAGAACTACTTTAACACAACTGGAAATAACTAAACTAGACTACTAAAATTTAGCAATCACACTGTTGGGGCAAAGTAATTGCCTGCCATTTAATTTTTCAACCTGGGGGTTTCGTAAACTTGTGAAGCATGTGTGCACTGTATGTGATAGAAATTTTATTTTAGTTTAGATAAATGTAATTACAAAATAACGAAAACCAATTCATATAATCTATGAAATTAAATAATGAAAATGAAATTCAACTAACCTGTGAAATAAAAAACAACTAATGTATACTTAGTTACTCCAGCATACAATTATGAAGTGTTACCTTGTTGAGATGATGTGTAAGCAAATATTTATACTTTAACTTCTAATATCCTAGAAAAGCAAGTAAAGTGTGCAGAAAATAACTCAGTAATTGCATGTATTAAATATTCAACCATTCAATCTTGAAATATGATTAAATCAATTTCTTAGAATTAGTTTTAGGAATATCAGCCAATGCAATTAAATGAGGATCTTAAAAGGAATTATAAAAGCATGAAAAAGTAAAGATCAGTGATTGCATAGGTTGAACATTCAATCACCTAATTTGAAGGCACCTTCTTGGCCTGATCTTTTATTCAATTATACAATGAATTGATAGTTTGATCTAAAAAAATAAATATCATAACATGAAAGGAAACTAAATAACTATGAGCTCTTGCCTCAAACTTAATCCAATTGAAAAATACATAAATATTTCCCATTGAAACGTTTTTAGAAAAGCAAAGATTACACAGTCATTCTAAAACTAATACTAAGAAAGCAAATGAACTTTAATCTATAAAAGTAATTAAATCTCACACATTTTAGGTTGCTGATATAAAAGTGTGAGAGATGGTAAATCGAGATGCTCCATATGTAAGCAAAACCAAGTCAAAATGAAGGAACATTCATGAGTAAGGTGCCACAATCTAATTTTGTATTCAAAGCTTGAGCATAACTCCAATTTTACACATGAAAATGATAGGAGAAAACTTCCCATATTTATACAAAAAGATGAGATGCTATCTCATTAATGAGAGTCCATGAATCTCTCCTCATATCTAATGAAATGGGGGAAAAGGTAATGAATAGAGGTGGAGTGAAAGTGACAATATGGAAATATAAGTGAAAATGTAATGGAAGTGAATGACAACTTCAAGGCCCAAAATATGCCCCAAGTGAAGCTATTGCATGTCCTCATGCAATCTATTACATTAATTCATTTTGATCCTTGAGCTTTGGCTTCAATTTGCATGATATAATTTGATAACTTCATACTTCCACAAAATCTTTTAGTTGAATTGCAACATGGTTAGTTCTTGTGTTACAACCATATTTTGTTGTCGCATTCATTTTTGATCTTTGAACTTTGCATAATGATAATTTGATTATTGTTGTAAAGTATATTTTTATTGGATTGCATCATAGTTGTTTCTTGTGTGACAACCATGATTGTGTTTGTATCCAATTATCTTTTTAGTACTTTTGACAAGCCTTTGTATTCTCATAACAATAATATAATAGTTAATATCTTTTGAAAGGATGTGGGATTTTGAATGTGATATAAATATGGAAAAATATGGATATGAATGTATCCCCCCCATCAACTAATGATATTGGAAATTTTATGAGATGAGGAAGATAAATGTTTTTTTTCCAAAAATTATCAATCTGTCTTTTCAAGGAATTTTATGGTTAAAAGTTAGAAAATGGCATACCTTAACTTAACCTTTAGAAATGGATGAGCTGCAAGTGTGGTGGCTGCAAAATTTTTATCATAATATTCTTCAAGTAGTTAGACAAGTCATGGAGAAAAGAGTCAAGATGACTTTTTATTTTATTTTTATTAAAACTCGCTGACTCTACTACGGAATAGTGTTGATTCTGCTGCTGCCATTTGATTCCGCAACTGCTATTTAATTCTACAGCTTTCATCTGATTCTGCAGCTTCTGTCTGATTCCACAACTTCCATCTAGTTCTGCAGCTATTGTCTGATTCTGTAGCTGCCATTTGGTTCTGTAGCTGCATATGTTCTACATTTGCTCCAAAATGCTGAAAATGATAGTCTTCATGTCTTGAAAACTTAGTGGCACAATTCTTCTTATGTGAATAAATGTTTTGATGTCGAACATAGCAAGAAATTGTTGACTTAGTGGCCATTAATAGATGCCACTAGTCAACACGAGAACTCTCACCATTGATGACAATGAGAGTTAAGATGCCCAAACACATCTTGCTAAGTACGAATAATTTTGTTGTTGTCAAGTACCTAGAAGATCCGATGAACAAGGGACAGTGATGTATTCCCATTGTTCGTCGGCATGAGGACTTTCCATTAAGTCATGCAAGGCTCAAGGTGTTTTTGCAAGGATTTTAGACTCAAAGGACTATGGACTCAATAATTTGCATTGAAGCATGGTTTATTTGTGAAATGAAAAAGGATAGGAAAGGAAAAATGAAAATGGAAAATAATAATGACAATGGGCAATAAGCATGTAAGTGAGCTTCTTGATTTTATTTGTGGGTTAGGCGGAAAATGTATGTGAATAAAGGAAAATGAACAACTGACTCTTGCTGAGAAAAATGATTGTGGCTTGCTTTGAATTGCTTGGTTGGATTTATAATTCAAAAGGGAGGAAAGGTAATGGTTTTGGTGGATATGGACATGGACTTGTTCTTATGTTTCTCATGGAATCTGTCCTTTGAAGACCAATTGTGCTCATGGTTAGTTTTCTTCAATGATAATTCGATCATCCCAAACCTGAAAAAAACTTGGCATAAAGAACATAAGTGTGTTAAAAAAGAAATGACCAAATTACTTTCTGATTCTTATGCAAAATGTGAATGTCAAATAAAATAGATTAAAGAAAATCAAAAGTGTTATATTCAGTCCAATTCATGATATTGATAACAATCCATTTTTAAGAAATAACCATGAAAATAGATTAACTCCCTATTGTCGGATGACTTCATGCACTGTACTCAGTAAAACAATTGGCATCACAAATATTTGTTGTGCTCTGCAAGTTAAAACTTCATAGAAAAATACATAGCAATAATATTAATGTCAAATGTTCATAAATCATCTAAATAATTTTCCAATTGTTTTGCAAGCCATTATAGAATTGTCATCTGTGCTGCAAAAATAACATGTTGTCAAAAATATTTGAAGCGAAAAAAATATGAAAAAGTACTAGTACAAAAAAATTATTTCAATCAAATTTTGCAAGTATTTTTCGTTTTTATAAATTGCTTCAAAAAATTTGATTGCATCATTGCAAAAAAATAAATTATTATTATTATTTTTTAATTTTCTTTATCAAAAAGAAATTATAATAAAGATTTTTAATCATGAGGCACATAGGGAATGAGACACATTTGTGTCTAAAATCAAATTTATTAAATCAGATTAGAATCTTAGACCTCATGCCATGTGGAATAGAGTTTGTTATCACTTGGATTCTTTTAAAATCAAATTATTAAATCAAATTGGACTCTTAGACCACATTCCATGTGAAGCAGAGTTTGTTATTCACTTGGATTTTTCTTCTTTCAACTTGCCATGTTAAAATAGTTCAAAACAAATCGTTTTTTCCCTCACATAATCTGCAAAACAGAGCTTTGAAGAACCCTAAATTTCCCCCAAATGGTTAGGAATCCAAGGAAACAGTTTCTGGTTTATTATGCTCATCCCGTTTTCAAAAATACCCATGTGCCAGTTTTTTCCGATTTCTCCTGGTTTGCTCAGAAATTTCGTTTTAAAATCGGGTGTCAAGACAGTTTACACTTTCTGGCAATTAAGTGTTATGCAAAAATCAATTTCGGATCTCTCCTAAATGGTTGTAAAAACTAGGAAACCATTCATATTTCACCTAATTTCCCCTATTACAGAGAAAACCCATGTCTCAGTTTTTTCCGATTCACCCTGGTTTGCTTTGAATTTTCATTTTAAAATCATGTGTTTATGTTGTTGCATTTTCTAGAAATGTTCCCATGATTTTTGATTTGTAGGTTTTGAAGGTTGGGCTTATGGCTGCGTGGATGTCTTCTAGTGATCCGGATTTAAACAGGAACGCAATAAATTACAGAGATAACCATATACACAAAGATGCAGCGGAAATAATACTTCATCTCATTAATGGAAAATACTGAAATATGCTTTCAGACAGAAATGGAAATAAACTAGCTAGGGCGATGGTAGCTTATCTCTGAGAAGAGATGTGATGGCTACATGCCTCTGAACTGTGTTACAATGAGGCTCGAAGGCCTATTTATTGTTGAGAAACAATGGAAAAACCCTTAACATTCCAAAACCTAACCCTAGGAGATGAAACGCCAAACTGGGGGCCCCGTTTGGGGGTAAGTTGGTACATCAACTTCCCGGGGTCGTAACTTTGGCATATGATCTCCGTTTGACGCGTACAATAGCTCATTAGAAAGATCTATCCGAGCACTATCATTGTTGGATCGGGCAACACCAGTCCATTCCATGGACTCGTGTTGCCCCCGGATTCCCCAAAAAACGTCGTTTAGGGCCTCAAAACAGCTCCGGAAGTTCAGGACCCGAAAAACTGCTAAAAATAGTAAGTTGTGCTACAATTAAGGAAACTGAAAATGCTGAGAAAGACAATGGTGGGGGTCCAGGTGGACTTGGCAGGTGGCCACCTGGATCATTCCTCCCCCCTTAGGAAGCAATGGTCCCCATTGCGTTGAGCTCCTCCATGAGATGAGGAAACTTCTGCGGAACTTGTTCCCTGGTGAGCCACTTGCCCTGCTGAAGGAGTTGGCCCACTTTGACAACTTGATACAGTTGGATATTCTGTTGGCGAGTGTTCTTGATCTGTGTGTCCATGATCCGATCAGTTGCAGCTTGTTCCATGCAATCTGGATTTAATTCTGTGGGTTTGAGCTGTTCTGCAATGTCGGATGTGTCTAGCAATGGTGGAAAGTATGGCCGAAGGCGGTCCACATTGAATACTGGGTGCAGGCCAAGGAATGGGGGAATGCTGAGCTCAAATGCATTGTCTCCCATAGCCTTAGTAATGGTGTAAGGACCATATCGGAGTGGTCTCAATTTCCGATAGGCTCCAGTAAGGCGTTCCTTTTGCAAATGCAACCAGACTTTGTCGCCCACCTGAAACTTGTGTGGCACCCGATGTTGATCATGTCGCTGCTTGTACTTGGCATTTGATTTCTCAAGAATGTCATGGACCTGCTGGCGGATATGTTGGATGCGCTCAATGAAGCTGGTGGCCTTATCTGTTTCGGACTAGACATGAGCTGAACTCATGTGAGTAGCTGCAAGTGGCATGGCCACATCAATGGGGCATAATGGTTGGAATCCCAAACCCACCTGAAAAGGGCTATGGCCAGTGGAGCTGTGAAGAGCTCGGTTGTAGCTGTGCTGAATGTAGGGGAGGCTCTCGTCCCATGTGCGTGGATGCTTTGAGTTATACATGCGCAGAATGTGCACAATAATCCTATTGACAACCTCTGTCTGGCCATCAGTTTGAGGATGGAAGGCTGTGGACTTCGTGAGTTTGGTGTCCAGCATTGACCAGAGACTGGACCAAAAGGTGCTGAGAAACCGACTGTCCCGATCTGAGATGATAGACTGTGGGATCCCAAAGTGCACCCACACTCGTTCAAAGAAGTGTTTAGCAGTGGCTTCTGCTGTGATATTCTTCTTGCAGGCCATCATAATGGCCATCTTTGAGAACCTATCGACGACCACAAAAACACAGTCATTTCCATGATTAGTGGAAGGAAGGCCTGACATGTAATCCATGGAGATGGATTCCCAAGGTCGACTAGGGGTAGGCAACGGGGTATAGAGGCCTTGCTTCTTAATGGTCGGTTTGGCAATGGCACAGGAAGTACATGATCGGATGTACTTCCCAACATCCTGTCGAAGATTCGGCCAATAGAAATAGTTTTGCAGTACTGCCATTGTTTTCTCGACCCCGAAATGCCCAGCAGCCCGACTGTAGTGTGCTTCCCAAATCATCTTGGCACGCTCGCTTGAAGGAACACAAAGGTGATCGAGTTGGCATAATAGGGCATCTTGGAGGTGAAAATCTGCAACCTGCCGACCCTCCAAGAGTGTCTGGTATGTGTGGCCGAATTCTGGGTCGCTTTTGTAGAGAAGTGGCCAATCAGAAGTCTCGTGCCCGCAAGAGTTGGGCACGGTGGTTAGCGCCATGATCGGTGGTCGACTGAGGCAATCTGCAACATTATTGGTGCTGCCCTTTTTATACTTGATATTCAAGTGAAACTGTTGCAGGTATGTAGACCACTTCTGATGGCGATCATTCTGCAATTTCCCTTGGGTCTGTATGAACTGCAAAGGTCGGTGGTCTGTGTGGATGACCGTTTCCTTCCCCAAAATGTAATGCTTCCATTGTCGGCAGGCCTGTACAATGGAATACATCTCTTTATCATAAGTGGGGTACTTCCGGACTGTGTCTGAAAGTGTTTCACTGTGATATGCCACTGGATGTCCATGTTGAGTAAGGACTGCCCCAATAGCATAGTCAGAGGCATCTGTCTCGACCTCAAATGGTTGTTGTAAATCTGGTAACGCGAGAACTGGTGCCGTGCAGAGGCGATCCTTCAACTCCCTGAATGCCTTCTGTTGAGATTCAGACCAAAAGAATTTTGCTTTCGCCCCGCCCTTGGTGACTTGACTCAAGGGCCAAGAAATATGAGAAAATCCCAACACAAACCTGCGGTAGAAGTTGGCAAGACCTAGAAAGCTGCGGAGCTCTGTTAGAGTGGTTGGAGAGGGCCAATCCCGAATGACTTGGACCTTGGCTGGATCGACATGCACCCCCTGTTCATCAATGATGTATCCCAGATACTGAACCTCGGTCATGCCAAAAGTGCATTTCTCCAAATTGGCACATAGCTTGTGTTGCCGCAGTGTTTGGAGAACCTGTCGGATGTGTTGGAGGTGCTCTTCCCAACTCTGGCTGAAGATCAGAATGTCATCCAAGTATACTACTACAAAGGAGTTGGTGAATGGCCGCAAGATGTCATCCATTAGCCTCATAAAGGTTGCAGGAGCATTCGTCAATCCGAAAGGCATGACCAACCATTCGAAGAGGTCCTCCTTGGATTTGAAGGCAGTCTTCCACACATCTGAGAGTTCAATTGGTACCTGGTGATATCCTGACTTCAGATCGATCTTGCTGAAATATTTCGCCCCCTTTAGTTGGTCTAGGAGGTCACCAATCCGCGGGATCGGGTACCTATTACGAACAGTGATCTTGTTCAGCACCCGATAGTCAATACAGAGTCTCCACGTCCCATCCTTCTTCTGTACCAACACTATCGGGCTCCCACAGGGCGAAGAACGCGGACGGATGTGACCTTTCTGCAGGAGCTCCTGAATCTGCCTCTTGATTTCATTGTTCTTCAGAACGGAGCGCCGATAAATTGGTCCATTGGGTAGCGGTGCACCTGGGGTCAGATCGATGGAGTGCTTGACTTGACAGTGCAGAGGAACCCCTGTCGGGGAGGTGAAGATGTCTTCATACTCCTCCACAATCTTGTCCATCTGTAGCTGCCGTGCAGAGGGACCCCGTTTGGAGGCTGCGACCACTGTCTTCTTCTTCCCTTGAGGGAGTATCATCAGGAAAACAAATTTCCTGGTTTTGGAAATGATCTTACTGCACTGTTTTGCAGTAATCAAAGAGATGGCGGCAGGTGGTGCTACCTCTGGTATCCTGAACAACTTATTTCCCAATGTAATAATAACAGCACGGGGCCTTGATTCATACACAGCATGTCGCTTCCACAAGTATGGTTGTCCTAGTAATACGTCACAAACTTCAAGGGGAGCAATGTCACACAATACCTCATCCGTGAAGGGCTTGATGTTGTATGGAAGGCGACACTGCTGGCTCACGTGAAGATCTCGCCCTTGGTGAAGCCACCCAATGGTGTATGGTTGTGGATGTGCTGTGGTCGGTAAGCCCAACCGCTTCACAACCTCTGCCGAAATGAGGTTCTTTTGACTCCCGCTATCAACAATGAACTGTATCGGGGAGCCCTTTACCCACATCTGGGAGTGGAAGAGACACTCCTCCTCCTCTGGATCTTCGGGTTCGTTTTTCTGGATCTTTGTGGTAGCAACAGTGGCGCTGGGATCCGCATCAATGATCTGCTTCCCTTTTTCATACCCCTTATCAAGTTCTGACTCAGAGTCAGAACATGCATCTGATTCTGAAACCTTTAGCTCAGCCACCAGTGACTGCTTGGCCCGACACTCACTTGTGTTGTGAGTGGAGCTCTTATGGAACTCGCACCATTTTCCAGTGTCCTTTCTCGGCTTTGCGGCGTTGCTCTTTGCTTGCAGCTTCGGCTGGTTGTCTTGGGCTGTCCCGCCTTGGCTTTGTCCTTTGTTCTGTGGTTTAGGGGCACCTTTCCCCTGCTTTGGATTCGCAGATCCAAAGTCTCGCTTCTTTTGTTTAAACTTCTGCTCGACCTTGACGGCATACCGGTATGCTGCGCCGAGCGAGGGGATGTTTAGGAACTATATTTCTTCCTGGATGTACTTGTGCAGGCAGCCACGGTATTTGAGTATCAAATGTTGCTCCGAATCCTTGATACCCAACTTTGTACAAAGGGTATGGAAAATATTGGTGAACTCCGGCACGTCTTGGTCCCTTCCCTGCCGCAGCGTGGTCCACTTTATGTATTCATCCTCATAGCTTCCGACAGGGTAGTACTGCTCCTTGATGGCATCCCGGAACGAATCCCAGGTGGGTGCGGCTGAAAATAGTGAGCCAGTACTTTCATCCTTCTGCTCGCAGTAGGTTTCCCACCAGTCCTTGACGTGGGGGGCTGCTTTGAGAAGAGAAAAAACAATCTTTTCCCGACTCGAAAATTCATGAACAGAAAAATAACCCTCTAGCAGATTTAACCATTTATCTACGGCATCGGCATCTATCTGACCCTCGAATATGGGGATTTCAAAATTAACTTTTACCTTAAAGGGTGTGGCGTTTCCAGAGGAGCTGCTGGAATCCGATGCGCCGCTTCTGGGTAGCCGCTAAAGGATCTGCGCAAAGCTATCCATCATCACGTTCCGTTGTCGCTCGAGTGCTTCTTCGAGCAAGATTTTGATGGGATCTCCTGCCCCCTCGTCTTTCTTCTCGTCCGCCATGGGAGGCCGTCGGGATTTGCGAGGCTGGTCTTGCAAAGGTTAAACCAGTTCAAGCCCTAACTCCTTATATCCTGACCTTGTTGGGGACATGCAAAGAAAAACAGAGAAAAAGCAGACCGCTCTGATACCACTGATCCGGATTTAAACAGGAACGCAACAAATTACAGAGATAACCATATACACAAAGATGCAGCGGAAATAATACTTCATTTCATTAATGGAAAATACTGAAATATGCTTACAGACAGAAATGGAAATAAACTAGCTAGGGCGATGGTAGCTTATCTCTGAGAAGAGATGTGATGGCTACATGCCTCTGAACTGTGTTACAATGAGGCTTGAAGGCCTATTTATTGTTGAGAAACAATGGAAAAACCCTTAACATTCCAAAACCTAACCCTAGGAGATGAAACGCCAAACTGTGGGCCCCGTTTGGGGGTAAGTTGGTACATCAACTTCCCGGGGTCGTAACTTTGGCATATGATCTCCGTTTGACGCGTACAATAGCTCATTAGAAAGATCTATCCGAGCACTATCATTGTTGGAATGGGCAACAATGGACTGGTGTTGCCCCCGGATTCCCCAAAAAACGTCGTTTAGGGCCTCAAAATGGCTCTGGAAGTTCAGGACCCGAAAAACTGCTAAAAATAGTAAGTTGTGCTACAATTAAGGAAACTGAAAATGCTGAGAAAGACAATGGTGGGGGTCCAGGTGGACTTGGCAGGTGGCCACCAATATCCACCTGGATCATCTAGCAAAGGAAAAGAGAAGATCTAACTCTACTTAAAATCTGGAATGAGATAAAAAATGGGACAGCACTTTGAAGGAATCTAACCGTATCATTTTTGTAATCCCACAGAAAACCATTGCATTATAGAGGTAAGGATTTTTGCACATGGATTTGCAAGTCTTGCAGTAGCTAAATAATTTTTTTATGATATACCAACAAAAAATTTTCTTTTTTTGATCCTCCGGGTCACACGAAGTGCATAAGGAGAGGATACTTGAGAGATTTATTTTGTTAGCATAGTCAAGATTTTATCAATCGATTCCTCTGTAAATTTTGCAAAAATAAAATGAAAAGGCTTGATCTCATACCTTAACTTATCGTTTGTGATCTTTTCTTGCACTTCTTGTTCTCAACCATTTGTTTTATTGCAAAATTTTCCTACCAGGGGTTAGTAGATGAGTGGTTCTTACTGTACCATAAAGCATCAAATTTATCCTAAAAGCTATAAAAATTTATTTTTATTTTTTCTATATATCTAAAATATATATATATTAAGTATATTCGAGCTTCCAATGAAGCCATTTAGGAATTAGAATTTTTGAAATGCTCATATCCCAACTTAAAAAATGTCCCTGATTGGTTGTAAGGATATGCAAAATCGACTTGACCTTTTGATTTGCCACAAGGATCTCTTGAGGAATTGATGAATATTGTGGTGTAGCTGCTTCTTGATACCATTCCTTAATGTAGTCTTTGAGCTGCATTCTAGATCCTTTGTCCATAAACGGTTAGTAAAAACAAAAACAAATAAAATACACTCTAAAATGAAAGCTAGTTCCTATGCACACTTCCCCGACAATAACGCCAAAATGTTGGGGAAAAGTGATTTCCTGTCATTTAATTTTTCAACCCGGGGGTTTCGTAAACTTGTGAAGCATGTGTGCACTGTATGTGCTAGAAATTGTCTTTCAATTTATATCAATCTAACTACAAAATAACAAAAATTAATTCATTTAATGTATGAAATCAAATATTGAAAATGAAATTCAACTAACCTGTGAAATAAAAAACAACTAGTGTATACTTAGTTACTCTAACATTCAATTATGAAGTGTTACCTTCTTGAGATGATGTGTAAGAAACTATTTATACTTTAACTTCTAATGTCCTAGAAAAGCAAGTAAAGTGTGTAGAAAATAACTCAGTATTTGCATGTAATAAATATTCAACCATTCAATCTTGAAATATGATTAAATCAATTTCTTAGAATGATCTTTAGGAATATTAGTCAATACAATTAAATGAGGATCTTAAAAGAAAATATAAAAGCATGAAAAAGTAAAGCTCAATGATTTCATAGGTTGAACATTCAATCACCCAATTTGAAGTCACCTTCTTGGCCTGATCTTTTATTCAATTATATAATGAATTGATAGTTTGATCTAAGAATGTAAATAATAGAACATGAAATGAAACTAAATAACTATGAGCTCTTGCCTCAAACTTAATCCAATTGGAAAATACATAAATCTTTCTTTTTGAAATGTTTTTAGAAAAGCAAAGATTACACAATCATTCTAAAACTAATACTAGGAAATCAAACAAACTTTAATCTATAGAAGCAATTAAATCTCACGCATTTTAGGTAGCTGATCTAAAAGTGTAAGAGATGTTAAATCGAGATGCTGCATATGTAAGCAAAACTAAGTCAAAATGAAGGAACATTCATGTGTAAGGTGCCACAATCTATTTTTGTCTTCAAAGCTTAAGCATAACTCCAATTTTACACATAAAAATGATAGGAGAAAACTTCCCCTATTTATGAAAAAATATGAGAAGCTATCTCATTAATGAGAGTCCATGAATCTCTCCCCACATCTTTAGAGTTACAATCAAAATAGGAAATGATAAGACACATGTATTCTTAGAGTTTTAATACAAATAGGAAATGAGACATATCCTCATGATCCCATGATATTTTCTACTCAAATTTGATTTTGGTTTTAGGAGGCCACATAAGGGTCTTTCAGAAGCTTCCTTTTGACCTACACATGTCAACAATTTCATCCCATTTGCTTGGTATAATCATATGCACATTCTCTTCTAATTTTTAATCATAAATTCACTTAAAAATGCTAAGAATTAATAAAGTTTGGAAAAACATAAATGTGACCAAATAATGATAATGGTAAAGTAAATGTACTGAAATAGAGGTGGAGTGAAGGTGACAATATGGAAATATAAGTGAAAATGTAATGGAAGTGAATGACAATTTCAAGGCCCAACACACACATGCTTAACTGAAATCCAAACCCTCTAACTCAAATTTATTGAGCTAAATCAGTGACAAGAGCCATGTCACACAATTTAACTACCTCCAAGTTGTCTGCTGATGTGGAAATTTGAATTTTCTGAATTTTATATTTAATAATAGCTTACATTATAACTTACATCTCATACTTAATAAATTGAAATTATGGATATGGTGTTGTGTTTATGTTATGGGATGTATATATCATGTACTCAATTAAATGATGCATATGTTAATGTATTATGTGGTGTATATGTATAAAATGATGCATTCTAATTCTTGAAGAATATTTTGACTTTAATCTCAGAAACCATTTCGTAGTTACAAATGGGTAATAACATGATACTATTTTTTCTACAATTTAGTTTTGTTTAAACAACCTATTACAAGGATCGAGGAATACACATTTCCACATAAATTTTTTCGTCCTTTTTCATTCATACACACTGCCACATGCACCCTTAGGTGATTTCGATGCCTCATTCAAATAACATTTTAAACGCAAAGGATGTCCCTTTGGTGCAAAGGTTTGGAGTCTTCCTGAGTGCACATAGGAAGTTCATTATGAGTATTGCAGAGTTGTGTAGTGATAGAGTGTAGAGGAAGTTCATTTTGTGAGAGTGTGGAGAAATCACCATTCTTCGCACTTCCACACTCAGTATCTGATTTTTCCTTGTTCGCTTTCATCTCTTCCATCCTTAGCCCGACTTTATTTGAACAATTGTTTGCTTCTCCGAAAAATCCAACATATATAAATGGGATGATAGAATTAATTCAATACTTTCAAGGAAATGGTATTGATAGGTATCAACTTAAATTGAATCACTATAAAGAATGGAAATGAACAACATTTTCATATTGTAATCTTTTGTTTCATGTTGAGTATCTCATATTTAATAATAAATTACATTATAACTTACATCTCATATTTAATAAATTGAAATTATGTATATGGTGGCGTGTTTATGCTATGGGATGTATGTGTCATGTCTTCCATTAAATCCTACCAATCTTTGATACCAATCGGTAACATGCCACCCCACATTTACCTGCTTTTACAAGCCCTCTTGGTAAATGTGAAGCGACTTGTCATTATGACATGACATGACCTCCTAGTTCCAGTTAAGGAAGTGGGGCCTACAATTGAGACTTACTGACCTTCCTCAGGAACCACATATCTCTCATAGTCTAAACAACCACCCCAGGTGACCAATCCCTTAGATGGAACCATTTTTCTCATACCTAGACCTATACACACACCCTTGACATTGCCTGCATGTGGCTATGAGCCTCCAACCACACTCACATGCCCTTCTCCATGTATTTATGACCCCATATCCTTAGTTCTGTGCATGCGATCTTGAGATCCAAGCCACTTTTCTAGGATAACGTCTAGACCATTTCCCATAACAACAATGCTAATCATTCAAACTTGAAATCAAAATTTGACCTAGAATGACTAGAACACCATATAAATTTCATCAAACATGTGGTAAACATGTGAGTTACATGTTGTCAATGTATATCTGAGTGTAAATCCATGTACTTTAGTTGAAAATCACAGAGAAGGCCTAATTCCCTCTCAAGTAGCTGCAACCAAACTAGTTAGCCCATGCATTCATCAACCATTCATTAACTTATCAAAGCATAACAAGGGACATAGTTGGAACACATCATAAACCATGCTTATAACCAACATATAACCAAGATATTAAGCATGAAAGAATTGCCATCAAAGATACATAATAAGAAGTACAAATTCTCATAAATTATAATAGGAAAATAACTCTTATTAACATATGCAAATCCCAACCAAGTGAAGGACTTCCACATACCACCCGACCATAGATTGAGCTGAAACAAATATTTCTTTCAGCTAATCGCTGCCATGCCATATTCCTAGCATGAGTGTGGGATATCATGGGATAAACCAATATATAATCAACCAAGGGAATCCATAGGTTAAACTACCTCCACCCTCAAACTACCACGATCCTGCCAAAACTAGTAAGGAGATCAAAAAACCAAAACAAGCTTGGATGCCTCAAAATTTATTCATCATACCCTAAGGAATTTTCCTCTCTCCACCCACCTGTCATTGGCTTCCTGAAGAAAACCATCTCCACCCTCAACTCTTGGGAATTTTCCTAATACCACCTCATTTGGTTTCAAAAGTTTCTCCAATCCAAATCTCAACCAAGAATGAATCCCATCGCACCATGGTTCTCTAGGAAATGGCAAGGAAAGGTTGAAACCACTATCAAACACATAAAAACCCATGCCAATGACATCAAATGAACTAAATAAGAAAATGCATGAACCATACATTCACACCTCAACTAGGAAATCACACATGCAACCTATCACCTTCAAAATCTTCCCGTGGAAGTTGTTGATCCAACCTTGTCCTTTCTTTCCTTTTCCTTCATTTTCTTGCTTTCTTGCTTTCTCTTCCTAGTGCTCTTTCTCTCTGAAACTAATTCCAAAGCCAATCTGACAAAAATATATGAACTGATCCTTAGAAGCCCTTTTATAATTGAGGCCTCTATTTTCTTCGTTTTACTTCATTTTTCTTATAATTTCCCTCCCATGAAAATATGTGTCTCTTCACGTTCCTTTTCTCCTATTTTCCTTTATTTTCATAATGAAATTCCATTTAAGTCTTCTTTTCCTTTTTCAATGCATTTTCCAATTTCCATAACCATTATTAAATCGAAAGTGATGCCCACTATAGTGTTTTTTCCCACATTCAACTTGGAATACGTGTCCCATGACCTTAGTATTATTTTTCCTTTATTAAACTTTATTACATGATATTTTAACCTTGGTTTGTTACAAACCCCTCCCACTTAGGGGAAAACTGCCCCCATTGTTCTATGACACCTATAACAAACAAACAATTGAAAACAAACATACTATGTATGGAGCTTTATAACATAGCTCGATGCAATATTTACAATAAATAACTATTGCAAACATGAAAATCATAGCACTTATTGGAGCTTTATAACATAGCTAATCATGAAAACTACAACCATATACACATATACATACATATATCAAAACTCATTTTCTTGACCCAACGAATAATGGAGGATACAAAGCCCACATTTGATCAGTCATCTCCCATGTAGCTTCATTGAGCTCAAAGTGATTCCACTACACTTTAACTTGTCGTATTGCTCGGTTTCAGAACATGAGTTGTTTCTGCTGCAATATGTATTGTGGTTTTGGATAGAATTCTCCCTCTGGTTCTAGCTGTAATACAATCCATTCAATCACATGATCAACATTCTATAGATATCTCTTAAGCAATGAAACATGGAAAACAACACGGGCTTTCAGTGTTGGAGGTAGTGCAAGTCTATAGGCTACTGGTCCAATCCTCTCAAGGATATCGAAAGGCTCGCAAACCAAGGTGTGAGCTTGGAACATGATCAAATCCTTAAGGATCTCCTCTTGGGCTTGATGCAAAAGTACACATGCTCCACAGCCTGAAACTCCTTAAATACCTTGTGTTGATTTGCATAACTCTTCTGCCTATGACGTGCTTTCTTTAAATTCATCTTAATGACCTACATTTCATGTTCCATCTCTACCAACAAGTCATTTCCAATCAAAACCCCATTCACTGGATCACTCTAGCTAATAAGAGTATTACAACTCCACCTGTAAAGAATGTCAAATGGACTCATCTTCAGGGACTCTTGATACCCACTGTTATATGAAAGCTCTACTAGTGGAAGGTATTCCTCCCACTTCTTCTTCTAATGCATGATGTACATCCTCAAAATGTCCTCAAGAATCCTGTTAACCCACTCTATCTATCCATCTATCTGTGGACGATAAGACGCATTGAATTCCAACTCTGTCCCCAAACCTGCAAACAACTCTTTCCAAAACCTGGAAGTGAACTTGGCATCTCTATTTGATATGATATTCTTGGAAACAACATGAAATATCACTATCTCCCTAATGAAAATTTGAGCTACCTCACTAGATGAATTCATAGACTTAATTGAAATTAAGTGAGCTACCTTAACCTGTCAACGACAACCATGATGGAATCATGCTGTCTCAATCTCCTCAGAAAAAATGTAATGAAGTCCATGGAAATGATTTCCCATTTCCACTCTGAAATCATAATAAACTATAATAAACCACCTGGATGCTTACACTGCTTTTACATGCTGACAATCCAAACATCTAGCAACAAATGCAACCACCTCTTTCATTAAGTTCAGCCAATGATATAATTTCTTAAATGTTGTCAATGTCTTCTGATATCCTGGGTGACCTGAATATGACTTAACATGAAACTCCCTCAAGATAATCTTCTTCAACCCAATGTCATATGGTACATAAATCCTATTTTTAAATCTGATCAAGCCATCTGTGGTGAGATGATACTCCTCATCGCTATCACCTTCACCCTACTGCTATAACTTGTGCCTCAATGGCTGTTACCTATCATCATGTTGTCCTTCCTCCAAGATCCACTCTTGAAAGTTTGCCCCATAAGAACTCACTGTTGTGATATGATTCACCTGCACTCTCCTATTGAGAGCTAATGCAACCTTGTTCCCCTTTCCCTTGATGTACTTGATCTCGAAGGAAAACTCATTGAGAGTATCCAACCATATAGCTTTTCTACCATTCATATTAGGTTCATTAAACAACTACCTTAGTGCATTATGATCATTCATCATAATAAACCACCTACCAAGAAGATAATGTGTTTACATATTCAATGCATGAATCATAACTACCAATGCAATATCATGCATCATATAATTATGCTCGTTCTCATTCAACTTCATTGACTCATAGCATACCACCTGTCCTTCCTTGATCGGGACTCCACCAAGTCCTCTCTTGCAATTATCTATACAAACTACAAAATCTTTATCGGGACTTGCAATCTTCAAAATTAGAGAAATTGTAAGAAAATGATTCAACTACTGAAGACTAGCTGCACACTCCTCAGTCCATTCAAATTTCTTCCCTCTTCACTGGAAGGATGTAATAAGATGGAAAATCGGTGAGAATTTCTTGATGAACCACTTGTAATAACCTACTAATCACATGAATGATTTGACCTCATCAACATTCCTAGGAGCTTCCCACACCATGATAGCTTTGATCTTTTATGGGTCCACTTCTATACCTTCTTTGGAAACAACATGTCCTAAGTAATGAAATAGAGACTGTACTTACTAATCTTGGTGTACAACTGATGTTCTCTCAACAATCTCAGTATCGTCGCCAGGTGTTCTACATGCTCTTCCTCATTCTTAGAATATATCAAAGTATGAAAATATCAATATGTCATCACTGAATACTATCACAAACCTATGTAGATAAGGGCACAAGACATTATTCATCAAACACATGAAAGTAGGTGGGGCATTATTAAGATCAAAAGGAACCACTACAAACTGATAATGCCCATACATGGTACATAATGTAGTCTTATAAATTACCTCTTCTTTGATGCATACCTGATGATATATTGATCTCAATTCAATCTTTAAGAACACTGCTGCTCCCTTCAACTGATCAAACAAGTCATCATGCCATGACAAAGGGTACCTATTCTTGATCGCCACCTTGTTCAACTGCTTGTATTCAATGCACAACTTGAGAGTACCATCCTTATTCATTACAAACAACACTAATGCACCCCAAGATGACACACTTGACCTAATGTATCATTTATCAAGCATTTCCTTAAGCTACAACTTCAATTCCACTAACTTTGGAGTGCTTATCTTGTAAAGTTCCATTGAAGATAGTGGTGCTCTTGGTACCAACTCAATAAAAAATTCACTTCTCTATGAGGTAGTAACTCTGAAATCTCTGCTGGAAAAACATTTTAAAACTCATGCAAAACTAGATACCTCTTTATAATTTTAGCATCCTCAACATTCTTCCCCTTGTCACTAGAAACATGCATTGCAAACAATACATACCCTTTCCTACAACTACGCTTAGCCTACATAGTTGTAAACATTCTCACTGATGTAGTTTATTATTACCCTGTAATATTCTCTTCTCTCCCTTATCATCGAAGCACTCAATATCCTTTTTGTAACAATATACCTTAGTCTTGTGAAGGTACAACTAATCCATACCCAAAATCATTTTGTACAAACCAAAAGGAAGCACATTTCGATGTGCTGATGTAGGCATACCATTCAGCTCAAATGCACAAGCTTTCACCCAATGATAAACTCTTTTCTTGGTACCTATAGCCAACTACACCAACCAAAAATTTGCATTCACTTATTTTCTCAAGCCACACTTATCCATTATGTCAGGATTAACATAACTATAATTAGATCTAGGATCAATAAAAATGGAAATAAATTGATCAAAGAGCTTACCTTTCATCTTGATAATGGATGTCAGGTGATTCACCTGCTTGTTATCAAATTCTTCATAAATCCAAGCAATTCTTTGCACAACATCCTAAACTATTTGCATCTCCTAAGAAATCTAGATATTAGGTATGCCACCCTGGTACAACGAACAATATTTCTTATGGTGATCCTTGCCACAAATCTAACACTACATTGGTTCCCTACCAGCACTTTTATTCTACTGTTCTCAAAAATGAGATCCATGTCTCTTCTCTATTGTACTTAATTTTTTGTAAGGGGCAATATTTTCTTTCTCACCGACATCTTGAGGTATTTCCCACTTCAAAGGTTGTTTTCCTTTGGTATTGTCATTATCGTTCCAATCATGCTTAGGATCAATCTTGCACTCCGACTTCTTATAGCAGTGCTACAACTTCCCGATTACTTCCTCCAATAACTAAGGCTCGTCATACTTAATATGATCCTTAATGTTAATGGTCATCCACTGATGAATCTTTGGACCTTCATATTCTCATCTTTGAGGTAAGACACATAACTGAAAAACTACATAAATTTATTTGTATACTCTTCATTTATAATAGACCCCATCTTCAATTCGTAGAACTCCTTAGCCTTACCATCATAGTATCTCTTTGACAAGTACTTATTCTTGAAGATTCTTTTGAACTCATGGAAACTTAACTCCTCTCTCCTGATTCCTCTAACACACTTCACATCTTCCCACCAAATATTTGTGTTTTCCTTGAAACTGAAGTTAACTATCCTGACCTTCATGTTCTATTTATAGTCATGCAACTCGAAGAATTTCTTCATAGCAAGCAACCATGATTTTGCATCTTTAGGTTTCCTCAACTCTCCATAGGATGCAGGAGGTTTGGCTTTATTGAACTCATTTAAAAAGTATCCCCTCTCACTTCTCCTGTAAGGATGATAGCAATGATGACCATGATTTCTATCCAAATCAGAACTAGAATAGAACCCATAACCACTCCCTCTCATGTCAAGTGTATCCATCCATCTACCACCTCTGGTTGTGTCATACCTATCCGACCTGTGCCCTCCATGAGAATTGTTACCATATGCCCCATTAGTCCTTTCTTCCTACCCATTTATAATACTTGGATTTCCATGTTACACAAAAATATCGACACCATGATTATTTGCAGTCAGTATGGGTCTATCATCACTTGTACTGTCCTCCTAAGCAAGTCTCAGACCTTAGCTCTTCAAATCAAGCTTTGGAAATGAGAGAAAGACATTAAAATCAATGTAACTCTGGTTCCGCACTTTCTCTCATGGTCACCTACAGTCCCGCACCTTCTATGTACAAAAGCTGCGGACCTGCCCGCTCTGTCCCTAACGGTGTAGGTGCGGACCCCTGTGAAAGTCAAAAGGTACAAGTTTTATCTTAAAAAACTCACTTTGGGTTAATTCTAGAGGTTTCTAGAAGGAATTTTGACGTGGATTGTTCGCTCTGAGGTGGTTCATGCATCCCAAAAGAGAAGGAGCTAATCCCTTATTGAGAGGAGCTATCCCTTTGAAGGAGGGCTTTATCCCTTTGAAGGAGGACCTAGTAACCTCCCTCCATTGCACTATAAATATAGGCATTGGGCTAGTTGCTAGTGAGGTTAGAATCTGAACATTTTTGAGGGTAAATGCTGGTGAAATCAAGACTTCCTAGTTGAGCTTAAGAGGAGAGATCACACATCTTTTTGGCTTCATTGGGGAGTGAGTGAAACTTGTCAAAGTAGAGGAGACTTCTTGCTGGACCCTAGGAGGAGCTTGTACAACGTCAAGGCAAAGGTTGTAAGGTTCTTCTTCTTTTGAATTAATACAATCAAACTCATTTTTCTCAACAAGTATCTTATGTTATTTGTTTCATGGACTCCTTGACTTTCATGTTAAATATGTTTTATGCAATTGGCTTTTCAAGTGCTATTTAATTTGTTTTCCTTGTTTGTGTTTGCAGATTCGCGAAAAGGAGGTCATTTGGATCGAAGGAGCGAGGGCATCCACAAGCTAGCGTTGGACCTAAGGTAGGCCCTAAAAACACTTGTTTTCTATTGTTTATCAAAGCATATTTAGAGAAAGATAGTGTCTGGTTGGTTTGCTTGTCATTAGGTCTTCTTTAGATTCTAGGAAGGTCTATCTTGTCCGCAAGATCGACTTATTCCGTGTGACAAAATGGTGACTCCGCTGGGGATTTGATTGTTTTCCTTGTTTTTACTTTGACCTAAGAAACTCTATTTTTGTTTCTGTTTTTGGCTTGTTGTGTGTAAAATTGGGTAGAGTTTGTAGATCCAGGGTTATTTTTCGTTTTTCGTAGCTTTGGGAGAGGACCGAACCCTAGCCGTTTGACACAGTGCGTACTTACCCGCAGCTTGGCTTTTAGCATAGAGCGGGACCGCACCTGTGCCAACTGTGGGCCTGCGGACCCTGTCAAAATTTTGAAAACCCTAAAATTTCTTCTGTCAGTCAGCTTAGTTTATCTTTAGAAATTGTTATCCTTTGCCCAGACCTGCATATAACTTGTCAGAAGCTTTCCTTGGATTGATTTCGTTAGTTTTAGGGTTTTAGGTGAAATTCCTAGGAGTTTTGCTTGTTGGGTTTGTTTTCGTTTTGGTTGTGTAGTGGCTCTGAGCTTAGAGGCTGTAGGGACTTCAGATCACCTTAGTGTCTATTTAGAGAGATTTTTCGGCGAAAATCACATGGAATACCATTTGTCGACGCGTTTCGAACCAACAAGTGTGGTTCATCGTCAGGACAAGTTGAAGAAACAGATCCAACTAAGCAAGTTAAATAGGCAGAACGGAGCCTCATGACCAATGGCTAGTTTGACTTTAGGACCAGGGTCAAAAATATTTTATTAGCCTAGTTAGTAAGAATTAGGACTAAAACAGATTATTGAAGGGTACTTAGTTCACAAATATTAATAAAATTTAGAAATTAGTTAAATAATGGACCCTAAAAGCAATATATAAAATAATCTTATTTAAAAATATTATTAAAAATTATAAAATAATAATAAATAGATGCATGAAAGACCTAACAAATGTCAAAACGAGGTTAGGTTAGTTAGGAAAAATTAGTTAAAAATATTCAAAATAAAACTAATAAATAGATAAATGAAAATTAAATTAAAAATAAATAAGTAAATAAATCAATAAATAAATTAGTTACTACGAAAAACATCAAAATAATAATAATAATAATAATAATAATAATAATAATAATAATAATAATAGTAAATAAATAAAATAACAATAAAGATAAAATACTCAAAATAAATTAAAATGAATAAAAATAAAATAATCAAATCAAAAAACAAAGGACCTAAAAATTAAAAGCCTATAAATATTATTAAAAATTATCAATTAATTAATAATAAAATGGAAGAAAGCCACAAAGGTTAGGTTAGTTAGAAAAATAAGTCAAAATAAAATAAAAATAAAAATAAAAATTAGTTAAAAATGATAATAAGAATAAAATAAATAGGTTCGTTAGAAAAAATTAGTTAAAAAGTCTGAGAAAATAAAAATAATAAAACAAATAAATAAATAAAATAAAAACAAAATAAATAAATAAAATTAATAATTAAGAGGTTAGGTTAGATAGAAAGTTAGTTAAAAATGGTAATAATATAACGAATAAATAAATAAAATAAGAATAAAAAATAATAAATTAGTTAAAAAGACTCAAAAAAATATAAAGGAATAAAACATAAATCAATTAAAATAAATAAGTTAATATTAAATAAATAATAATAAAAAGTAAATAAATAAAAATAATAAATAAAATAATAAATAAAAGAAATTAACCCTAAGGAGGAGGGCGGAAACCAACTAGGAAGAGAGAGCAGGGACCCAACATCTACTAACTTTCCAACCATCGTCTCTATTAAGATTGCAAGGCCTTTTTTCAATCTCAAGCGCTTCCCTAAATTTACGATGATGGAAATGGGAAACCCTAGCAATAACACTAGCCTCCTCAATACAAACATGATGATTGGTTTTCTCAGCATGTTCAGCTAAAGCAGAAGACTTAGCTGCAGACCTTAAACATAGGAGATCTAAGTCTTCCGCTTTAGCTGAACATGCTGAGAAAACCAATCATCATGTTTGTATTGAGGAGGCTAGTGTTATTGCTAGGGTTTCGCATTTCCATCATCGTAAATTTAGGGAAGCGCTTGAGATTGAAAAAAGGCCTTGCAATCTTAATAGAGACGATGGCTGGAAAGTTAGTAGATGTTGGGTCCGTGCTCTCTCTTCCTAGTTGGTTTCCGCCCTCCTCCTTAGGGTTAATTTCTTTTATTTATTATTTTTATTTATTTACTTTTTATTCTTATTTATTTATTATTTATTTAATATTAACTTATTTATTTTAACTAATTTATGTTTTATTCCTTTATATTTTTTGAGTCTTTTTAACTAATTTATTATTTTTTATTCTTATTTTATTTATTTATTCGTTCTATTATTACCATTTTTAACTAATTTTTATTTTTATTTTTATTTTATTTTGACTTATTTTTCTAACTAACCTAACCTCTGTGGTTTTCTTCCATTTTATTATTAATTAATTGATAATTTTTAATAATATTTATAGGCTTTTAATTTTTAGGTCCTTTGTTTTTTGATTTGATTATTTTATTTTTATTCATTTTAATTTATTTTGAGTATTTTATCTTTATTGTTATTTTATTTATTTATTATTTTATTATTATTATTTTTATGTTTTTCGTAGTAACTAATTTATTTATTGATTTATTTACTTATTTATTTTTAATTTAATTTTCATTTATCTATTTATTAGTTTTATTTTGAATATTTTTAACTAATTTTTTCCTAACTAACCTAACCTCGTTTTGACATTGGTTAGGTCTTTGATGCATCTATTTATTATTATTTTATAATTTTTAATAATATTTTTAAATAAGATTATTTTATATATTGCTTTTAGGGTCCATTACTTAACTAATTTCTAATTTTTATTAATATTTGTGAACTAAGTACCCTTGAATAATATGTTTTAGTCCTAATTCTTACTAACTAAGCTAATAAAATATTTTTGACCCCGGTCCTAGAGTCAAACTAGGCATTGGTCAGGAGGCCCCGTTCTGCCTATTTAACTTGCTTAGCTGGATATGTTTCTTCAACTTGTCCTGACGATGAACGACACTTGTTGGTTCGAAACGCGTCGACAAATGGTATTCCATGTGATTTTCGCCGAAAAATCTCTCTAAATTGATATGGTTCACAGAAGCCTGAACTCTATCACCTTAGTGTCTACCAGCTTTCTTATGAGTCTGACCATTAATGAAATCTCCCCTTGTTTGAGGAATCCGCTTTGAGTTTTCTCTTTACAAAACTTCGAAAAGCCTCTGTTTGAGAGTTTGGATTTTCATTTTCAAAAAGAAAACGAAATTGGTTGCTCTTGACTGATTTGTGATTCTGCATAAATTAGTCCTTAGCTTGCATCTAGCTGAGTAAAACATCCTTAAAAAGGACTTTTAGTAGGCTTTGAATTCAAATAGGTTTTTATAGTTTGTAGCTCTCAAGGTTAGTTATTTTCATTAGTTTTGAGTGTTTTATTTACAAAATATAAAAAAATCTCTTTTGAAAAAAGTTTATTTTTTGTAGTGTTTGAATTCTTTGAAACGAAAAAGGGAAATTTTTGTGAAATAATTAGTTGTCTCATTTTGAGTGCTTTGGAAAGGAAAAGCTCTTCTTTTAATTTGTTTAATTGAGAAAGATTTGTGTTTACAAAGTATTTGCATTCTCAAACTCTTTCTTAGTTTAGAAGTTCATCGAAGAGAAAAAGATTGTTTAGATCATCTTAGGTGCATTTTTAGTGATTTTGAGTCGAGTCTTCATACCACGAGTTTCATCTCCGCACCTTTGGACTTAAACAAAAACCACTAAAGTTAACGCTTAAAGTAAAATTCACCTAGTAACATTTTTATTTCTAGGGCTCTGATACACCAACTTAGCTTAGGATAGTGTCTTGGAGTAGGAGAGTAATTAACTCTCCAAGACAGTAAAAACAAACAAGTAGCTATATCTTGTGGTAGGGAAGAAATCCAATTGTTGCATTTATGCTCTGGGAAAGCTCCTCTTAAAGGAGAAGCACGAGATCGTGTTCGAACCAGTGTGGGAATCAATCCTTCCTCATTGGGAACGACGCCAGATATTCATGTATTAAAAATGGTAAACCTCAGATTAACCATTGTCGAGGAGCCTGGGGTCACTTGTTGGTAAACCTTGGATTATGTCAAGGAGCCTTCAAGGGGATTGAGCTTGCTACTCTGCCCTTGCGTGCGTATCGGATCGTAGACTGTTCCCCCAGGTGTATTTGTCTCAGTTGGTAACCTTAGTGGCCATATTCTTTAGGACTCTTCTTGAGGTGACAGTGGTGGGAAGATCCCACTGTACCTGGAGCAGACATCGACTAGACTCACTTGGATTTTTGGGGGGTTCAATTCACTCGAGACGGTTAAGTGGAGGAACTTGTGCCAGTCTATTCATTAAGCAGGTTGTCGGGGTAACTGTTCCAACCGCCATTTCTGTACTGAACTCTGCGACGCTGGATTTCATCACCAACTAGTGTTTTCGGTCCAGAAAGTTACTGTTTGTGTATGTTTGATCTCCTAGGTTCTTTAGGCGTGTGATTCAAATTTGTTTGGTTCTTTAGAGACCTTAGGTGCTTTTTATTGAGATTATACTTTGTTTGTGTGTGAAGTAGTTAAAAGTCTTTAACTGTGGCTGAATTACCAAGACAGTCCCGTAGACTTCGGGGCCCGTCTCCTGAGATTAAAACGTGGTTGAGTTATTGAGGAAGTCCCGTAGACTTCGAGACCAACCTCCTGAGGAAGTACCGAGCCAACTTGAAGGCTTAAAAGTCCTCGTAACTCCTAGAGACAGTAGAGTAGGGTCACCGGAAGAAGGAGAATCTTCTTTGATAGTACATCCTGATTTTCAAATGCCAGTAGCAGAATATAATCCACAGTAATTGTCTGTCTCTGAAATCGCTGGTATCTTTTCATCTACTAGTGATATAGGTGAAGAACCCAAAATATCCGAGCCTGAAAGTGATTTTGCTGCTACTCTGACATCGGGGTTTGTTTCTCCAACTTTTAGTGGTCCTGGTTCACCTAGGGTAGAAAGAGTAATCACTCAAGATCTTCCTTCTGGACTTATTTCTATTGAAGAACTTGCACTGAAAGAAGAAGAAGTAGGCATCCCTATCCCCGAAAATCAACCTGTCATTGAACTAAGGGAGCGTGAATCAATTTTTTACAGTCCACCTAGGAGTAGTTCTTGGTATCTTTCTTTGACTAATTATTTAGAAAACTCAGGGTTAAGTTTTTCACCACCTCGTGCTCCTTATCACTCAACACCTAGATGTTTTTATACTCCCGTCAATATGGCAGGACAATCATCCATGTTTACTCAATCGCCCGAATCCTTTTTGTACGGCGGTCCTTCTGTTCCCTCCGAGTATCAGTCTCTTTCTGGTACTTTTTTGGGAGCATCTCCTCAACCCATTGAGCAAGGGTTATTAACTGTAAACAATGGTACAAAGTCGTTGAGCGTAGAAGACATTCTTATGATGTCAGGTTCTATTCCCAATCCTCAACCACAAGGTGGCCAATTACCGCCTGGGGGGCAGCCTCAATTAACGCCTGGGGGGCAAAATCAAGGTACACAATTTGCATATGGGGGGCAACCTCAAGGACAGTACATACCTACGGGACAGTACGTTCCTCAAGGTCAACCCCAGACTCAATATGTACCCCAAGGTCAACCCCAGTATCAATTTATACCTCAAGGTCAACCCCAGTATCAGTATGTGCCTCAAGGGTATCAACCCCAAGGTTAATACTCGAACCAAGGTTTCCAACCACCCCAAGGTCAAACGTATGTTCAAGGAACAGGAAATGTACCTTTCAATTAGCAATCCTACCCTCAACCCGGTTATGGTCCTCAGTATTCTCAACCTGTTATGGGTCAGTACCCCGGAATGAAGATAGTGTGGGATCCATCGCAAACCCAACAGCTGTTGCAGCCAAGTGTACAGTTGTCATCTCAAACTGGACAACCCCTAGTTTCTGGTACACCCCAGCAACCTGTCTAGTCTAACATTCAAACTTCTGTACCTTTGGTAGTTTCTCAGCCTGGGCCTAGTACACCTCGTACTCCACCTCAAACGACTGCTACAACTGCCGCTAAATCTGTTCAATCTATCCCACCTACTTCTGGAGTATCGACAGCTCCGGTTTCTACTATTCCTCTATCTACTCCTCAGACATCTTCACCACCGTCTGGATCTACGATTCAAACTTCGGTTCAGATGCCTGTAGGACAACCTGGTTTAAGTACGGTTGTCACAAGTCAACCACAACTCACCTATCAACCGTACCAGGGACAGTACCAATTCGGTCCTGATGTCCAGCAGCCAGTTTATCAGTATCAAACCGTACCCTGGGTACACTTATCAACAACCTCAACAACCCCAGTACGGTCCGGTTAATCCTGGTTTTCCGGGAGGATACAATATTAAGGAATTTAGACTTCTGTGATCCATACCCAATTAAGGATACAATATCCCGAACGCAATTCCTATTCCTATTCATCCTGGATATCCTCCTCCTGGGGCTGGTCTCATGGCCTAGAGTTTTAGGGATCCTAATCAACAATTACCATTTATCGCAACTTTGGACTTGTCTGACTTGTCGTGCATAACGAATGATCCCATTAATTATCTTCCGTTTTGGTCGCCAATGCCGAATAAGTTTCCCAGTGACATTCCCAAGTTCGAAGGTAAATCAGGAGAGGACCCGTCAAACCATGTGATGGCTTACTACCTCTGGTGTGCGTCTAACTCCATCACAGATGATTCAATCCGTCTTAGAATTTTCCAGCGCACTCTAATTGGTCTCGCGACCAAGTGGTACATTGAGTTATCGCGATGCACTTTTTATAATTTTAGTCAGTTAGCTACCTCGTTTTTAGCTCATTTTCAGTTGCCAATCCGATATGACAATGGCACGGAATTGTTAACTTCGTAAAACAATCGAAATCCACGTACATTTCAGATCATATTCATGAGTGTAGACGTTGATGTCGTTTAGTGAAGGTGTTTATTCCGGATCAGATCTTGGCTGAGTGGTTTGTAAAATCTTTGTTGCCAAAGATCACTGAAGATGTTGCTAAAGCAGGGGTGGTTACTGAGGAGCAAGTCATTGCTCAAGCACATTAACTTGACTTGGTGTATACTCCGTCGGGTACGTTACACGAAAAAATCCTCGATCTTCCCAAGCAAAATCAAATCGCTGCAGCTCCTTTGGGATCTCATTCCGCCGATGGTATGATTGGCACGGTTAACACTAAAAGTAAGAAGAAGTCTTCCATGAATTCTTCCCCTATCATAACCTTTCCTGATTCCCCAACAGGAGATTCTTCTGTAGATATTTCCGCCGATATTCACGTTGTAGAATCATCTACAGCCAAATCAAAATCCGATGGGAAGAAGAAAGGAAAGAAGAAGAATAAAATGGACAAAAGTTCAAAGGAGAAACCTAAAAAGGCGGAATCCATTGATGAAAAGTGCAAACCTCATTATCCTTGTCTCATTTGTGATGATGAAAATTTTACAAGAGACTGTCCTCATCGTGCAGAGGTTGCGAAAATTGTCAAGGGTTCCCAAACTTCTACTGTTTTGAAGGATCATTTTCCAGCTCAAGACAGTAAGATGATAGGTTCATCCTCGAGTGCCAATGAAGAACCCATACTGATGATGTCCCATGTTAGGATTGCGACTCGATCGCAAGATTATGGTAGTAAGAGTCCTCTTGATGGTAAAGAAGTAGAATGTTCTCATTCTAATCCATCAACCTCAGCTCCCGGTTCCGATCCACTACATATCGAGAAACCTAACCCGGACTTGGGAATCAAACCGCTCGCCAAGGGTATACTTCGAATTCAGCTTTCAATCCACATGCGAGAGCGACTCAGAATTATAACATTGTTGAGGATTTAGTTGTTTCACCCTAGGCAATGTCAGCTTTGGAAGTGCTACAATCATGCCTAGCACAACGTAAATTACTTTTGTCGGCTATAGGAGCTGTTGATGTTCAAGATCCGAACCTAATAATTTTCGATCTAGAAAATAGTACACCGCGTTTGCTTCATCAAATGGCTTTCCAGATTCCAGTGATAGTAAAAAACAGGCCTATTCATCGGACTGTAATTGATGAGGGAGCCTCAACGTGTATTATGTCGATACAGTGTTGGAGATTGCTTGGTTCTCCTTCACTAAATCAATCCCCGATGATTATAAAGGCCTTTGATGGTTGTGGGTTTCATCCTTTTGGCATTCTACAAGATTTGCCTATAGGGGTTGAAGGAAAAACCGTTAGTCTAGATGTGGAGGTGGTTGATGCCCCTCTAGATTACAACCTTCTCTTGTGTCGAAGTTGGTCTTACGCTATGACAAAGGTTGTTTCATCGGTCTTTCGAGTAATAAAGTTTCCACATAATGGAAATATCGTAACAATAGACCAGTTGGCTTACTTTTCATCTGACCCAGCCTCTTCAGAGAGTATACATCATGTTGGTAAAACGACTATCCCATATAAGGATGTTGGAGTAGGACTAGTTAAAGAGGCCAGTTTATTGGGAACTTTTCCTCTTCCTCCAATCAACGCATCATCTTCATTCGCAACCATTCATATGATTACATCAGACACCATTGTTTATGATGATCCTTGGATCGTCCCTTCTGAATCTGAGATAGACTCATTTGGCAATTCCATGCCTTTGAGTCCATATGAAATTGCCTATGAAGCCGTGCAGTCCTTTGCTGACCCATGTTCAACCAAAAATGACTTAATGAATGTGGTCCGTGAGGAATCACTTTTCACATCAACCTCGGATTTAACCACGTTTTCTAAACTTGTTCACTCTGATGAGAAAATTCGTGAAATCCTATGTGTAGATGATTTACCATGGGAAGATCTCCATCACAGATCTTCGTTTTTACCTGAGGATGATCATTTTGAAACTGATTTCTCATCAATTTTTACAACTGAATATGTCAAGGAACCTCAGAATCCAATGAAACATCCCAATTCAGAGTCAAATTTGGGGAACATCTCTCGAACTATTCCTATTGACATTTCGGTTAAGCCCAGAATTGTTGAGAACATTCATATAGGTTCCTTGTGTACAGATGACGAAATTCAAATATATAAGGACCTATTTCAAGAATTCTACGACGTGTTTGCCTGGTCCTATGAGGAAATGCTAGGAATTGATCCCGCGATTGTTGTTCATGAGACAAGACTTACCTGGATGCTAAACCCGTCCAGCAACGTTTGCGTCAGATTCACCCACGAAAAGCTGTTGCAATTAAAGCAGAAGTTGAAAAATTGTTGAAAGCAGGTTTCATTTATCCGATCCCGTTACAGATTGGGTATCGAATATTGTTCAGGTTAACAAAATGTAGGGAAAAATAAGAATATGCATCGACTATAGGGACGTTAATCGAGCCTGTCCAAAGGACAATTACCGAACCCCCTATATCGATAAAATCATTGATGATTGTGCCGGCAACGAAATATTTTCCTTTATGGATGGTTTTTTTGGATACAATCAAATCAACATTCTACATGCCAATCAACCAAAAACGGCTTTCATTTGTCCATGGGGGACATTTCCTTATTGCAAATTACCTTTTGGGCTTAAGAATGCCGAAGCAACTTTTCAAACGGCGATGTCTTATGCGTTTCATGACGTCAAGCACATTGTGCAACTGTATCTCGATGATTTGCCTACTCATTCCTTACATCGATTTGATCACTTCGTCCATTTACGAGCAATCTTTATGAGGTGTAGGCATTATCGGATTCGGTTGAATCCACACAAATGTGTTTTCTGTATAGAAATGGGTCGATTGCTAGGATTTGTAGTTTTGAAAGCCGGCATTCGAGTTGATCCCTCGAAGGTCGAAGCTATCATCAAATTGCCTCCTCCTTCGAGTCTTCGCCAACTCCAAAGTTTGCAGGGGAAAGCAAACTTTTTACGACAATTCATTCCTAACTACGCCGAGGTTATGAAGGGTTTTACCCGGTTTTTGAAGCAAAACACTCAATTCTATTGGGATGAGATAGCTCAGAAATCTTTTGATGCACTCAAACACGCGTTGACCCATGCACCGTTGTTGCATCCTCCCAATTACAACCAGGATTACTTCTTGTATCTCGCTGCCTCTCATTCCACCATTGGAATGGTCTTAGTTCAGGAAGATGAATTCATAACTGAACATGTGATATATTACCTTAGTCAAACGTTAAATCCAACTGAGCTAAAATAATCACATGTGGAGAAATTGGCATTGGCAGCCGTTCAAGCTGTCCAACGTTTTCGTCACTACATTTTACTACGTAGAACTACAGTAATTTCGGATTGCAACCCTATGATCTACATTTTGACCAAGCAATTGCTAGGGGGAATGTACTCTAAATGGATTGTTATCCTGCAAGAGTTCGACTTGGAATTTGAGAAATCTAATTCTAAGAAATCTTTAGTTTTTGCGGAGTTAATGTGTGACTTCCCACATGCTAACACGGAAACTGTGGCGGAGGAGCCCATTGAGGACAAATCCTTGTTTCTAATAATCACTTTAGATCCGTGGTATGGGGATATCATCATTTATCTCCAGACCCAATCCTTTCGGCCAGAAATTTCAAGGTCATAACGTCGGAAAATTCGATTCCAGTCCCAACAATTCAGGATTATTGGAGATACTCTTTATCGCCGTGCGGCGGACTCTGTTTTTCGACGTTGCTTAACTCATGAGGAAGCTGAAAGGGTTCTAAATGACTGTCACTCTAGAGTGTGTGGAGGTCATATGTCTGGGTATGCCACAACCCAAAAGATATTGTGCGTTGGCTACTTCTGGCCGTCTTTATTTAAATATTGTATCACGGCGGTCCGAAAATGCCACAACTGCCAGATTTTTTATCGTAAGATGTGCGCTTCACCTGCTCCTCTCCACCCTATAATTGTTGTTGTTCCTTTTTCCAAATGGGGTATCGATTTTATTACATGTAACCCTCACTCGGCCCAGGGGCATGCGTATATCATCCTTGCGGTAGATTATTTTACTAAGTGGGCCGAGGCGATGCCTACATTCGAGGCAGACGGCAAGACAGCTGCAATTTTCATGTTCAATCATATAATTGCAAGGTTTGGTGTCCCCCAAGCGATAATCACTGATCATGGGCGTCATTTTCGAAATTTTATGATGACCGAACTTACAGGCCAGCTTGGTTTATGTCACGATAGTTCAACCCCTTATTATCCACAAGCGAATGCTCTGGTTGAGTCCATCAACAAAGTTTTAGTTATCATGATCCAAAGAATCATTTGGATTCATTGGTCGAATTGGCACAACATGCTATTTTCAGTGCTTTGGGCGTACTGAACTTCAGTAAAAACATCAAAAGGGTTCACTCCTTTCCAACTAGTCTATGGTTTGGAAGCCGTGTTACCCATTGAATGTGAAATCCCGTCACTGCAAATGGCCATCAAGTTACTTCCAGCCACTTTCGAAGAGGAAAAGCGTTTGTTATACTTAGCTCAATTAGATGAGAGTCGACGTGATGTTGCATTGGCGATTGAGACTCATGCAAAAGGAATGAAAGCTCAATATGATCGAAATGAGACCCCTCGAAATTTTTCGGAAGGAGATCTGGTCTTAGTTTATGATCAAGCTAATGATAAATTAGGCGCTGGAAAATTTGTTCCTATGTGGCATGCTCCCTATGTTGTCAAGCGAAAGCTAGCCAAAGGGGCTTATGAATTGGTAGACTTTGATGGTGACTCTTTGGGTAAACCCAGAAATGGCCTTTACTTGAAGAGGTATTATGCTTAAAAGAATGGGTATGGAGATTTTTAGTTAGGATAGTTTTTCTTTCTAGCTGGTGTGTTTTAGTTTAAACAGTGTCCTTAGCTTAGAGAGTTTTTTTTCGTCATTATTCCTGCTCATCTTGGTTTTACTCTTGATATTGCAGATGTTGATGCATCTCCAAACATACATTGGTTTCACTGATGGTGCTTGTTGTAATACACAGAACATCTCTTCCGCAGTTTGGGTTATCTATTCGCCCTCTGACGAGTTAGTACCTATGCATGGGGTAAGCCTCGGTCAAACAACGAACAACATTGCCGAGTACAGTGCAGTGATTGAGTTATTGTCTGAATCTATTTCATTTGGGATTCAGAGTTTGATAGTGAGGTTAGATTCTGAACTCATTGTATTACAGCTTAATAGAGTGTATGCCATTAGAAATCCAGTGTTATTAAGATTATTTTTGAGAGTGCGTCTCTTGGAACGTGAATTTGATTACATTGAATATCAGCATATTCCGAGATCTTTAAATACATTAGCAGATGCAATCACTTCTCGAATGTTAAATAGACATTTGCAATAATCATACATGTAAATTTAAAACCATTCCATAACATGATTTACAAGATAAGCCGGTAAGAGTGATATATATATATAGATAGGAGTGTGTCAAAAAATACATCGTCTTCAATCATAGGTTGAAAAACACCTTATGATCGGCAAAAATGATAAGTAAAAAAAACAAAAATGTCACATGTGCCCACAATAGGTGATCATCCTATCACTGGTGATGATCTCTATAAGAAACCATTGCACGGGCCACCTTGCAAAGGAACCTCCTAAAAGGTCCCGGGACTCCAATCACATAGCGCTGAAGTCGATGAGGAATGTCGTCTATAGTGGTCTCAGGAATATCTCCTGTCAAGCGCTCGAGATGACCCTCCAACTCGGCCAAAACCTCTGCTGATTCATCCTGTGGGGCTGGCGCGGGTGAAACTGGTTGCCTCCTCTCGAAAGGCTTGAGAGCGGCTGGTCACTGTGGACCCACATCTACATTTTAAAACTTTTACTATCAGTTTTGAGACGATGGAAAAATAAAAATAAAATAAAATAGGAAAAATGTTGAAAAGGATTTTACCTGACTCGTCCCACTCCTCTCCTGGTGGAAGAACCATGTCTGGGTCACAACAAAAATCTATCCCAACGTAAGGGAAGTCCTGAATAGAAAAGACCTGGTTTTCTAGCCATTGGAAATACTCAGGTTTGAATCGAGCAACCTCTATCCTCTCGTCCGGGTGACAGGCTATGACTGCGACCCATCGCATTAGCTTGGGCTCTCGAGGAAGCCCAGCTCCAATAGTAAGGTGATATGGGATCAGAATAGGAACCCTCTCCAAGAAAAAAATCATGACCAAAGCCCCATAACCAAAGGTCTTTAGCTGTCCGTTCTTGGCCCTGGTCAGTTGGCCTTTCACATTGGCCAACACGGCATCGTACCAGTTGAAGATGGTGCCTCGAAAGCAATCAACTGCCATACGCATCTGGGATCTGGTGGCAATATGTAATGCGGTAGCTCCATAAAGTCTGGTGACAGTGAATGTAATCACCATGAGCGTAGGATGGGATATCGTCTTTATGTCTATCCCTTTGTCTCTAGCCTGGCTGTTGCAGTACTCTAGCCAAAGGCTATCGACAGACTGGCCACCTGGCCTAGTCCCGTGCAGAGTCAAGTCTTCACCTCTCTTAGGCAAACCAGTCAAGAAATATATGTCCACCGGCTCGATTTCAAGCTGGTGGCCGCCAATGAAGAAGCACTGGTCCTGTATGCTCCATCTGTCAACCAGCCACTGTAAGAAATCCACCTGAGCCCTCATGACAGGAATGGCCCAGAATTTGTACAATCCGCACGCCCTCAAAGCATCAAGTGAAGGCTGATGATTCCATGCGGCAGCATCCATGTCCTCATGCTCTCGTTCAAGCCAATCTAGCATGATGTACTCTCTGCATCAAGTATAAAGATTAATTAAATTGCTAGAAAATATTTTGATTGGTCCATTTTTGAGAATTTTTGGGTTCAAAACCCTTGCGGTGGGGTACGCACCCTCCGCGTTAGACACAGTGCGTGGGACTGCACTTTGTCTACACGGAAGGTGCAGACCCCGAGCTTTTTCCCAATTGAGAAAAATTCGGGGTCCACAGGCCCGCAATGGTAAACCTGCGGGCCCCCGCGCGCGGGTTTTGCGTCTAAAAACCCTCCCAAAAATGAAAATAAAGGACTAAAACAAAAAATTAATTGGTTAAAAATGAAGAGTAGGATGATGTGGATTACTTGGAGAAGACGACGCTCGATTCTGATGGTTGGATTTTCCGAAATCTTCACGGGAAGTTTTCTGAGCAAAAGCACTATTTTCTCACCCAAACTCAAACGGTAAAAATGAATTGAAAAAGGCCCTTTTTACAAGTTTTTTGAGTAAATAAATCGCAAATTTGTTTATGTTTCACTTTGAAAAGGTATTTTGCGACGTTTTTATCCATTTCAAACAGGTATGAGTAATGTTTGCGTTTTTGTGCAGAATAAAGGATTATTCAGGCGAAATCTATCATTTTCAACAGAAAAACATGTAGAGTCATCTTTAAGCTCTTTTCTAACTCCTAAAACATGAAAAGATAGTCGAGTGTTTCTTTTAGACTCGTTAAAATGGAATTAGAAGACGGTGCACTTACAGCTCTTTTCCGACCGTAAAAACATGAAAAGATTGCCAGATTTTTGTCATTTCAAATTCGATATTGGTTATAAAATGACGTGTCATTGGTTGATTTTTTACTTTTTCGGGTCAAAGGCACTAATAATGAAAATTACTCCTTGGTCGTAAAAGATCAAGTGGTTCTCTCAAGTATTATTTTATACTTTTTCGGGCTTGGGAGACACAAATTTATGAAAAAGGTCAACCCTGGAGTCTTCTTAAGTTTTTTCAGACTCTCTAAAATTGAAAAACGCCAAGTTTCTCCTATACTGGACTCGTTAAAATTTCACAGTAAAGGCCCTGTTCAATTACAAACAGGAATGAACTACTCCTTCTTAGGGTTCGAATTTAAACTAAGTTGGACTCATCCGAAGGATGAGCTTATAATCAAGCAAATGTTATCCTCCTCAATCTTGTCAAAAATAAAGAGGTACTTGCCAGAAATGGTGGGGGAAAAGAGAGAAAAATGAGCCTGTTTGTCATACTTTGTAACCACTCTTGAACACAACACTTTTATTCACCTGGGTTGGGAAATCCTTTGCCTAACAGTTGATCAAACCACATTGAAAGTATTCAGCCGGTTTCTGGGTATTAACTTTGGGTCAATTGTCACCAAGCCCTCTGTCGTGTCGTTATGTGTTCAAGAGGTCACTGCCAATAAGCCATTCATTTGCAAAATATCCGTCATCCATATTGACCGTCCCTGAGTCAGTCCTTGCAACTAAATTTCTTCAACTTGATCTATGATTTCGTGTTGTGGGCTTGGCTACGATGGATCGCTTTCTATCGACATCAGCTCATTATTTAGAAAGATGATCTAGGAATCGTCAGTACCTTGAGATCTTCATGCATCAATGGCAGGTTTCTCGCCTTTGATGATAGTTTACATCATTTACTTTCGATAAAAGGATTCCGTGACATGCTCGACATCAACACATTTATTCGCATCTCATGGACTGTACTGAGTACTTTGAGAGCCATTGACATTACTGGTGGTTTCTCTCACACTTGTTAACAGTTTACATCATTGACTGGTAATCAAGTGGTTTCTACCATGTTCGACATCAACACATTTATTCGCATGGATAGAATCATACTGTTTCGGGAACTAGAAATGAAGACCCTGGATCCAGTTTCCACAATCCACGCTGCGAGGAATTTTGTATTCATTATATAATGGACTATTCATAAAGAGATCGTTGCATCCATACTGTGTCCACATGAGTCTATTCTTGTGATGTTTTACAAGATCATTCCTGTATCAGAACAGTAGTTAGTTTCTAGTCAGTTTTTATCTGAGTATGGGAATGCCTACCTCAGCGATGATATGATCTCATATATATATCTTGGATTGAATGTTTTTACAAGTTCCAACTGGGTTCTCCACAAGATAATCCTCAAAATGATAAAGTACTTCACTCTTCATAAATGATAAGAAATCCTCATCTACTACAGACTTCTCACTTTAGGGGGAAATCTGTTACACAAAAATATTGTCACCGTAATTATTTGCAGTCAGTATGGGTCTATCATCACTTGTACTGTCCTCCTAAGCAAGTCTCAGACCTCAGCTCTTCAAATCAAGCTTTGGAAATGAGAGAAAGACATTAAAAATCAATGTAACTCTGGTTCTGCACTTTCTCTCATGGTCACCTGCGGTCCCGCACCTTCTGTGTACAAAAGCTGCGGACCTGCCCGCTCTGTCCCTAACGGTGTAGGTGTGGACCCCTGTGAAAGTCAAAAGGCACAAGTTTTATCTTAAAAAACTCACTTTGGGTTAATTCTAGAGGTTTCTAGAAGGAATTTTGACGTGGATTGTTCGCTCTGAGGTGGTTCATGCATCCCAAAAGAGAAGGAGCTAATCCCTTGATGAGAGGAGCTATCCCTTTGAAGGAGGGATTTATCCCTTTGTAGGAGGACCTAGTAACCTCCCTCCATTGCACTATAAATACAGGCATTGGGCTGGTTGCTAGTGAGGTTAGAAGCTAGACATTTTTGAGGGTAAATGCTGGTGAAATCAAGACTTCCTAGTTGAGCTTAAGAGGAGAGATCACAAATCTTTTTGGCTTCATTGGGGAGTGAGTGAAACTTGTCAAAGTAGAGGAGACTCTTGCTAGACCGTGGGAGGAGCTTGTACAACGTTAAGGCAAAGGTTGTAAGGTTCTTCTTCTTTTGAATTAATACAATCAAACTCATTTTTCTCAACAAGTATCTTATGTTATTTGTTTCATGGACTCCTTGACTTTCATGTTAAATATGTTTTATGCAATTGGCTTTTTAGGTGCTATTTGATTTGTTTGCCTTGTTTGTGTTTGCAGATTCGCGAAAAGGAGCTCATTTGGATCGAAGGAGCGAGGGCATCCACAAGCTAGTGTTGGACCTAAGGTAGGCCCTAAAAGCACTTGTTTGCTATTGTTTATCAAGGCATATTTAGAGAATGATAGTGTCTGGTTGGTTTGCTTGTCATTAGGTCTTCTTTAGATTCTAGGAAGGTCTATCTTTTCAACAAGATTGACTTATTCCATGTGACAGTCCATGTCCTTGAAAATTTGATAATATTTGAAGGATCCATGCATTGACAACAGATTTAATTTCCTGAGCCCTGGACATCCTTTCCTGTGAGTGAATTATCTTATCATTATCTACCTTACAACCTCTGATTTATGCCTTTAGACTTCTAAAGGTATTTTCTACGTCAAGAGTGTTGGGTTGTGTTATATTCTTTCCATGACTAGCCCACATAGTTGACTAGGTGGGTGGAGCACCACCTTCATTACGCTGATTGTGTAGCACGGGGGGGTCACAGGGGGTTTGAGGTGTACCAATAACCCCACTTTATGGGGTCCAGGGTAGTGCCCTGAAAATTTTTGGTTTTGGACCCTTTTTTAGGTTGGGCGGACCCACCTATGGTTTTGTGAATGATTTTCGCACATGTTTTTTGGACGTGATGGTTTTCGGTCCATGGTTTTGGACGCAATAGTTTTCAGTCCATGGTATTGGATGCTTTGGCATGTATAAATATGTATTGTAACATTGAAAGTAAAAAAATGAAAAATCAAGTTGGTAGTCCTAGTTTTGGGATCCAGGGGAAAATCTCTTTGTATATGTGTTTTATGTGTTATGCTCTCGCATGGTTTATTTTATGTGTTTTAGAATTAGTATGCAAGTAATTTCTGTATAGGGTTAAAACCAACATTTGGTATCAGAGCTATTTTGGCTTCAAGGGGATGCCTTTCTTGCTAAGGGGTTTCACGCGGGCCTGTGGTAGACCTTGTTTAGTGGGAGATCTGCGAGATCGATTTTGATGGTGAAAGAAGATGGTAAGTAGTGGAAAGATAGAGATCGAGAAATTTAATGGTCAGAGTTTTGAGTTGTGGAAACTCAAGATGAAGGATTTGTTGATGGATAAATATCAGTGGATCACAGTAGATCCGGGTACTAAACCAATGGGAGTGTCCGATGAAGAATGGAAGAAGTTCGATCAGAAGGCAAAGAGCACAATACGATTGTGTGCCTTAGATTCAGTATTGCTAAATGTATCAGGGGAAGCTACAACAAAAGCTTTGTGGGACAAGTTAGGGACTTTGTACCAATCTAAGTCTCTGGTGAATAAACTGTTCTTGCGGAAAAAGTTGTATAACCTGAGGATGAAAGATGGAGACTTAGTGACAGAGCATTTGAACACATTGAATAATGTGGTAAGTTAGTTAGCATCTATTGATATTAAAATTTCAGATGAAGATAAGTGCATTAGTTTGTTGTATTCTCTACCAGATTTGTGGGATAGTCTGGTTATTGCAATAGGTAGCAATGAAATTGCCTTGCAGTTTGATGAAATAGTCTCAGCCTTGCTGACGGAGGAGATGAGATGGAAAAATATGGAGAGCAAAAATGGTGATGCCTTGTCTGTATGAGGACGGTCCCAAAATAGAAACAAAAATAAGCCATCGAGTGGGAGATCTAAATCTAGAGGGAGATCTAAATATCCAGGAAAAACTGTAAAGGCGGTGTGCTGGAAATGTGGAAAGGAAGGCCACCTCAAATGGTATTGTAAATCTAAAGCTCCTGACAAAGGAAAAGGATTTGATGAGGCTCCTTCTGCAGAGGCGAGAACCACCTCAGATGAAGGTGGTGATGTGTACTTGGCTTCTTCAAGTACACATGTAGATCATGAGGCATGGTTGATTGACTTAGGTGCATCCTTTCACTTCACTCCCCATAGAGAGTGGTTCTGTGAGTATGAGAAATATGATGGTGGTGATGTCTTCTTGGGGGATGACAAGAAGGCTATAATCATTGGTCGTGGAAAAGTAAAGTTGAAGCTGGAAGGTGGAAGGGTTAGAACACTTCCAGGTGTTCTGCATATTCCTGCATTAGCCAAAAATCTGATTTCTATTAGCAAGTTGGGTGATGCAGGTGTAAAAACAGTGTTCGAAAAGGATACTTGCAAGATGGTTTGGGGAGCACTTGTATTGATGCAGGGAGTTCGGATTGGAACTCTGTGAAAGCTGCAAGGTAGCACTGTTGTTTATGGGTGCAACAGTTCCATGGTTCTTGAAAGTGGAGTAGAAAATCTAGTGGTTTGTGGAGAAAAGACCATGCTATGGCATCAAAGGCTTGGACATATTAGAGAGAAGGGCCTTCCAATACTTCATGGTAAAGGTATGGTAGAAGGTATGAGTAACAGCTCTCTGGATTTTGATTTTTGTGAAAATTGTGTATACAGGAAGCAAAATTGGGTGAGTTTCCTCTCTGGTGGTAAGAGGGCAAAACATATATTAGAGCTTGTGAATAGTGATGTGTTTGGACCTATGAAAGTTCCATCACTGGGTAAGTCTGTGTGCTATGTATGATTTATGGATGACTTCTCAAGGAATACATGGATATATTTCCTTAAGAAGAAACCTGAAGTCTTTGACAGGTTTAGAGAATTTAAGGCTCTAGTGGAAAACAAAACAGATAAGAAGATAAAGGTGCTGAGGACAGATAATGGTGGAGAGTTTTGCAGTAAGGAATTTGAAGAATTATGCAAGAAGTGTGGTATAGCACGGCAGAGGACTACTCCATATACACCTCAACAAAATGGAGTTGCAGAAAGAATGAACAAGACGTTGATGGAAAGGGAAAGAAGCATGCTCAGTGGTTCCGGGTTAGGACAAGAATTTTGGGCAGAGGCGGTGGATACTGCATGTTACATGGTCAATAGGTCACCTTCATCAGCTTTGGAGGATAAGACTCCACAAGAGGTATGGACTGGTGAAAAATCATCTCTTTCACATCTAAGGGTATTTGGATGTGATGCATATGTACATGTTCCAAAGGAGAAACAAACCAAGTTGGATAGTAAATCTGAAAAGTGCATCTTTATTGGGTTTAAGGATGGTTTAAAGGGTTATAAGCTTTGGAACCTAGTAACAAGAAAGGTTGTGTACAGCCGAGATGTGGTGTTCAGAGAGGTGAAAGAAGTTATTGAACATGAATTCGAACCAAAGGAACCTAAGAAGATAGAGTTTGAGCTAAAGGAGGAATCAAAAGATGAAGAGCCACAAACTGCGGCTGTGAGAAGATAATTTCAAGAAAGAAGGTAGCCAAAAAGGTATAGTCCATCTGCTTTCTATTCAAATTTTTCCTTTTCTGTTACTGATGATCATCCCAGAACTGTGAAGGAAGCAATGGATTCAGAGGATGGAAAACACTGGAAAGAGGCCATGGTTGATGAAATGGAATCTTTGCATAAAAACAAGGCTTGGGATCTGGTGGAGTTGCCAGCTAGAAGGAAACCCATTGGCAGCGAATGGGTGTTCAAGAAGAAGACAAATGCAGAAGGAAAAGTGGAGAAATACAAAGCTTAGTTGGTAGCAAAAGGTTATTCCCAGGTGCCAGGAATTGATTTTGGTGATATTTTTTCTCTTGTTGCTAAGGTAACTTCTATTAGATTAATTTTATCTATTGATGCTACTTTTGATTTTGAGGTAGAACAAATGGATGTGAAGACAACATTTCTTCACGGGGATCTGGAATTGGAGATCTAAATGAAGCAACTTGAAGGCTTTGCAGTGAAGGGTAATAAAGAACTGGTATGCAAGTTAAAGAAGTCTTTGTATGGGTTAAAACAGTCACCAAGGATGTGGTATCAGAAATTTGATACATTTATACAGGGACTTGGCTTCACCAGAAGCAAACCAGATCACTGTGTTTATTTTAAATTAATTGGTGACCATGTTATTTATCTGGTCTTGTATGTGGATGATATGTTTCTAGTTGGAAATGATAAAGAAATTATCTAGGATTTGAAGACCCAATTTTCCTCCAAATTCGACATGAAAGATCTTGGTGCTGCAAACTATATTTTGGGCATGGAAATTAAAAGAGATTGTACAAAGAGGAAGCTATGGTTAAACTAAAGGAAGTATGTCGAGACAATACTACAGAGGTTTAATATGCAGGATAGTAAACCGGTGAAGGTTCCTATTCCTATAGGTGTGAGGTTATCTTCTGAACAGTGTCCCAAGACACAAGAAGAGGAAGAGGACATGTCCCATGTTCCATATGCAAGTGTAGTCATTAGCCTGATGTATGCAATGGTTTGTACCAGACCAGACATTGCACATGCAATGGGAGTATTGAGTAGGTTTATGTCGAAACCAGGGAAGGAGCACTAGACAACAGTGAAGCTGGTTTTTAGGTATTTGCATGGCACTAGTGATTATGGTTTCTGCTACCATGGAAAACCAGGATTGGACAAAGTGTTGGATATTCATGGCTTTTTTGATGTAGACTAAGCTGGAGATCAGGATCAGAGAAGATCTACAAGTGGGTTTGTGTTTAACCTATTTGGAGGTGCAGTCAGTTGGATGAGCAAGAAATAATCTGTAGTGGCATTATTAACTATAGAGGCAGAATACATGGCATCCACTCATGCAAGCAAGGAAGAAATTTAGTTGCAGAGATTGTGTTGAAGTATGGGGTTAGTACAGGAAGCTATACGGATAGAATGTGACAGCCAATGTGCAATTTTCTTGGCAAAGAACCCTGCATATCATTCAAAGAAAAGCACATTGATGTTCAGTATCACTTTGTGAGGGATATGATAGAAGACAAAAAGGTGTTGCTAGTAAAGGTGGACACTTTGAAGAATACTACAGATGCATTGACCAAATCTATGAGCTTTGAGAAGTTCTCTTAGTGTAGAGAAACAATGGGCATTTTAGGGCTGGAAAAATGACTAAGCTCTCTTGTGGCCCCCTCTGGAAAGAAAAAAACAAGTGGGAGAATGTTGGGTTGTGTTATATTCTTTCCACGACTAGCCCACATAGTTAACCGGGGGGGTAGAGCACCCCCTTCGTTGCGCTAATTGGGTAGTGGGGGGGGGTCACAGGGGGTTTGAGGTGTACCCATAACCCCACTTTATGGGGTTCAGGGCAGCACCCCAAAAAATTTTGGTTTTTGATAGACCAAATTATTGACATCATGCACTATTTTGGGCAGACCCACTATGTTTGGTTTTTGACACTGCCAAATTATTGACATCATGCACTGTAACATCGATTAGATACATGAAAACCATAGCAAATATCATGCATGCATATGAATGACATGCATGCATAACAATCACATCCCACCAATCCCTGGATCAATTAGGATAGTATACGATGATATCATTTTGATATAGGCTACCAAAGATGAGTTGTCGGGAAGGAGAGGAGGAGGGAGTGAAAAGGTTCCCATAAGTGAAGAATCCTTCAACAATCCAACACCGACATGTTGATATGAATGTAGGGCTCGCTTATAAGAAGGACACTTCTAGAAACATGTGAATCAAAGGTGATAAAGGTGAGACGGTGTTGAGGCTCATCAATAGGTAAATTATATGTACCTTAATGCCACTATCTAGCTTATTAAAATAAACTTTTATCACATTTATCTACAAATTTTATCATATTTTTCTTAGGGAGAAGCGTAAAGATGAGATGTTATGTCATGTGGCATAATGTGCATTAATTGTAGGATTTGGAGCAATTTTAGCTAATTTAAGTGCAAAAACTTGAATTATAAAAGAAAGAGGGATTTTAGGAGATTGGATCTCCCTTAACTCCTCAATCACTTGAAGGTTCCTCCACTAGATCTCATTAGCTCGAAGTTACAAGAAGTTGAGCCCATCGAGGTCATTGGCAGCCAAGCCAATGATAATTGAAGATAAGTTGATCTCGAGTTTGGATCCAAACCTCCTTAATTCTAAGGAATTTTTTGGTAGCTTTAGTTGTATAAATAAGAAGGCCTAGGGCCTCATAAGGATTTGAATTTTTCTATTGTAGCCAGGAGGCATTTTCGAGCTAAGACATTGTGACTGATAAATCTTATGTATTTTTGATATTTTGGTAAAAATAAAAAGAATTACCTTGAGCTAGCATTCAATTGACTCAGAGGGTTGAAGATCTTGGGTTAGGGCCCAACCCTAGTAGCAAATGTTCCTATTTTTGTACATGTATGCTTAAATTACATTCATAGTTAGTTGTTGAAGTCATTTTGGTTTTTTTTAAACTATAAGTGTTTGGATGATTACTTAGTTTGCTTCCTAGATTAGTGGTACAATAGTGACAATAAACACTTCAGAAAAGCTTGTGGTAGTGGCCTTTGCCTCATCTCCCTTTTGGGATCATCATTTGAGGGTTCCATTCACATAGCCCAAAAAAGCAGATTTATTTTTGATCACTCCATAACTTAGGATTTCTTATTGTATAGATCAATGTTTCAAAATTTATTAGAAGTACCTGTAATTTTCATTTTGGTCTTTTGAGTTTTCTATGGTTTAGAAGCACTTCCATTAATAAACTTAGCCATTAGCTATTAGTATCTCTTTTTTCCCTAAATTCAACTCATATTTTCCATATATAAATGAAGTTGTGCATAAATGAAGAAAATATTGTATGTTGTTGCAGGAGTTTCTCATCTGCAAGGAGGCCTCATCTCGCCAGCCTAATCCAAGTCTTCTCCACCTACGCTGCTAAGGTCCACCAAACCCTAATCTGAATTCTTTTTTTGTAGCAAAGTGGACATTTCCTTGAGCAAGTCCAACCATATTGAAGCCTTGGACTAAGCATTGGGTAGTGTACACCTCCTCTGTGCCTTATTTCCCCATCATACACCTTTCCCAAACTTCATTCTACCTTTCCTACCTCTGTATAATCTTTTGGCTTGTTTCCTATAGTAAAATAAGGCATCCTGTAGTATAACTAGGACATGTTGTAGTACTACAAGAAACCGTGTAGTGGCATGTTTTAAGCCTGAATTGAGCATAAATGGTCATATGAGATTAGGTTAAGCCTCCACTTGGCTTCCATATCCTTAACACCATTCCATACCTATTTACCCATACTTGTCTCCTCTACCAAAGAAAAAATTGGTTGAATTAGCATTTGCATTCATAAAATTGAAAATCAAAAAGGCCTTTTCTACAATTTCTAGTTAGCAAATGCATGCAGTAGTCACAATAGTTCTTATATAAATTTCCATGCTCATTTAGTCTAGGTAACTAAATTTTATATGAAAGGTTAAGTTAGGTCTCTTTTGCAAGCAATATGTGTAGATGCTTATCTAGATGATTTCATGTCACTTTATAGCACCTTCTAATTCATCACTTTCATTTCCTAGAATATGCAACATTCCCTTTCTACATTAAGAGTAATTTTCCCTTTTCCATTTGGTAGTTAGAATCCTTCTAGTCAATAGAATATTGGTTTGAAAAACCCTAGTGGTCTATCGCTCTAGTTGAAAAGTGACAAGAGTAGACCATTGCATCTAGTATGTATACAACACTGTCACCTCCAAGTTTGTACGAACCCCGATTTGATGAAGTAAAGTTGGTAGCCCTAGGAGTTGTAGAATTCTTGTTGCAATACTTGAGCTCATCACTTGTTCTATGACTATAATCCTTCATTTATGAGGAAAGGCTATCATACAAAAGTAAGCTGAAATGATGACAACCATAGCATAAACCCATCTAGGCCCCCAATAGAATATTGTAATTGAGAGTTCCAGCAATGAAGTTTGACTTCTATGGACATAACTTTTCCCCCTAATTCAACTTGCAAGGAGTTCAAAATACCACAAGGTTTGTAAGTTCTCCAGTCAAAGGCTTTCAGTGTGGTAGTCGACTGACTCAGTTGAGGAGAACCAACTGCCTTCTAGCAAGACATGGACGTAATGCAAGTCGATGATCCCTCATCCACGATATAACAATGAATATTCTTACCATGGATAATGGGTTCTATTGTAAAAGCTATCTGGGATGGCAGCAGAGGGGTATAGTTCTCGCGAGAGAAAACAATGAGGTTGGAATCTAATGGATCTACACATCCAATAGATGAAAGTAAAGCCTTCTTTTAGGTAGGGAATTTTCGCAACACCTCAAGAGTCGACATAGTTGATGGAGATTGAGCCAAGTCTTTAACAAAATTATAATTTTGAGCGACTCTTGCTTGAGGGTTGAAAGTAGACTTATGAATAATGCCCTTTGGAGGTTTAACATTCAATTTCATAGGAATCGACATCGGAGTGGGATCTGATGAAGATGGTGCCAAACTGACAGGTTGATTAGGATCCTGACCTTTCGATGTATTCACATTACCATAATCCTTGTTCCAAGTAGCTACCAAAACATCGTATCCTAACTTTGAGGAGGACAACATCAACACAGTGTTAGAGGAATATGGGTCTCACACAACCATATGAGTCTTTTGATTAGGAAATGGGTTAGTCAACATTGTGGGAGAAGTGGAGGATTTAAGAAATTTATTCACTTTGGCACGGTGAGGAAAATCACGTGTAAAGTGTTCCTCACTGCAAATCAAGCAAGGATATCGAAGCCTTCGTTTCTCATCAGAAGGTTGATTTGTTTTTCTTATCAAATGGAGATGGGTCTTTCTTTTTCTTACCTTTTCCTTTCTTCTTGCTTCCAGGCTGTTGTTGAGACTTGCCTTTATCAGATGAAACAACATTTATCTCAGAAGAAGAAGTTGTAGGAGAGTGGGAATGAGGATTTTGAGTAGATATAGGTGGAGAAATACCAGATGGTTTACTCGCTGTCTGCGGGCTGGTAGAACCAATGATGCCATTAGAAATATGTGATTATTTATCAGGCACAGAAGGAACAATATTCAAAGGTATCAAAGTGTTAGGTATCTTATCGATGAGCGTGCCAGATTGGGTATAAATCAGATCCAAATATTGCACACTAGCAATGACTTTCTCTTCAGTCACAACTCCACCTTTGGACACTTCTTCTGTTATGCATTCCAATAAAGTTTTGGTAAACCATTATGCCAACAACTAATCTAGAACATAATTTTTTACCAAAGGGAGATGACGCCTCCACTCATGAATGCGATCTAAAACGTGAGTGGAATCAAATTTTTTAAAGTTTGTTAACAGTTTCATTCCAGTTTTGTATCTGATGGGAAACTGGAAGTGTGTGAGGAAGGTTATGGCTAAGGAGTTGAAATCATCGAACGAAGCTCTAGGAAACTCAATATACCATTTATTAGTGGTATCCATAAGTGTTATTTGGAAAATACGAAGTCAAATAGAATCATCTTTTAGGGAGTTTGATGAACACCATAGATGATATATCATGGCATGCATAAATGGTTATTGTCCTGGATTCCCATTGAACTAAGGGATATCAGAAGGAAATTTGGTAAGAATAACCAGCCACCAAGGTGAATGAGCAATGGGATCATTAGTGAGTCGAGTCAAATCTAGCAACTTGAGAGTGGCCACATAAGGCAACTGCCGATTAAAGTACGGTAGGGGATGGCCTGGATATGAAGGAATAGTGTGGGAAATAAGCATTTGCATTCTTGGATAAGAAGGGTTATGGTAATAAGGAACTTGCTTACCATAATAAGGAGGATTCTGATAACTAGAATACAAATGACATTGTTGTTCATCCCTAGGATAACCATGAATTTGCTTGCCTTGGAAAGGCACTTGAGGTATATTCAGATAAGGTCTATATTATTGCCTGATGGGAGTGTGCATTGTCCCATGATAAAGAGGGCTTGATTGAGGCTATGCCATGGTGTATATAGTTTTTCATACTAAAATTTGAGTAATACCTTGTGTAATCGATTGATATTGTGAAGGAACTTTTAAAGGATGAGTAAGTGGGACTTGGGAGGCACTAGATATTGAAGGAATAGGTTGAGATGTGATCACATCTTGTACAGATTGAGTCACATGAATTTGAGCTTGTTGAGGTATAGATTGATGGATAATAATCTGAGATGAAGATGGAACAAGTTGGGAAACAAAAAGTGAACCCAACATTGAACCAGATTGAATGGGAAAAGTAGGCTGCCAAACACTAGCATCCATCTCAGGATAAGGAGGACTAAAATTAGACTAGCTTCCAATTTGAGGGATACAAAAAACAAGTTTCTCCCCTGCCAAAGGGGGAGGGGATGATGGAGGAAACTACCTGCCATGTGGAGGGTACCCAACATAAGGATAGTTAGGTTGTTGAAGAGGACCTTTCCCATTAACATAAGGGCCAAGCTACTGTTTGATAGTTGGTGTAGGAGGAGGAGAAGGAGCAGGTTGAGAAACACTCATAAGAGAAATGATAGATGGAATTCCCAAAGTGGAAGACATGGGGGATTTCCATAAACTGGAAGATGCACTAGAGAAGGTACTAGATAAGGAATGATAACTTGGTGGGACAGACAAGACACCATACATATGTGCCTCTAGTGATTTCAAAAGCTAAGTAAGATGTGGAAATGACATTTGATGTTTCAACCATAGTGGTAGACATAGGCTAGGAATCCATATCGGTTCCCTTCATGGTTAATAATCTCGATATATATTGCCGCGTGAAATTCGTGGGTGAGTTAAAAGAACCGATTAAAGGAGTTTGTATAGGAGGTGGAGGAGGAAGGAGAAGACGGGTTGGATAAAGGAAAAGTCCCTCCAAATGGGTAGAAGGATGAGGCTCTTCTTGTGGGACATCCTCAATACTTACAAGTCTAGGTGGAAGTGGTTCACCGTCGAGGTCAAGATATATAGTAAGAAAATCTGTTTGAGACAAAGGAAGAGAAGACGGAATACCTAAAGTAATAGGTAAATATAACTAAGTCTCCTCAGGTTCGATGAACTCGGGAAATAACGTTTCGAGAAAGGTTGGTTCTATAACCTTAGGAAATAAAGTTTCAGCTAATTCAATATCTATTGTATCATTTTCATCAACAAAAGTAGATGTAATCGTCAGTTCAATACTGAAGGGGAAAGATGAGTCTAGTCGATCAAATTCAGGAGGAGGACCAGAAGTACTTTTGAAGTTCTCGATCTGGTAGCCTATGTGTTCTTATGATTTTGACAAAGGCCAGGAGTAACCTTTGGTGGAAGAGGAGGCTTATTTTTCATTCTACGCGAACAACAAGGTGGGTTGGATAGTAAATTTAACACAAAAAAAGTCAAAAAGAGGGTAATCTAGGCATAAAGGATTACCAAGAAACCATGAACAATAAGATAGACATTGGAAAACCAAGGTCTTAACATACGACATCCAATCTCCTCGAATGTTGTGTTCAGTGTATCACAATATACAAGGAGGCAGACTTAGTTACTTATTGATGGATAGAAACCTAATGGGGACACCCAAAATATGCGTGACGATACATGGGAGCAAATTCTGTAGTAGTGTTGTCTAATGCATAACTGTTCAATGAGAGAATTCCCATATACTTTACATGCATGAAGGGCCAACAATATACCCAAAGGTACATGGAGAATGCTCTTATACACTCACATACATGGAATGTGAGTTCACCCCTAGGATGTAACACTAGAAATCCGTGGCAACTCCTATGTTTAACAATGTTTGAACATGTTTCTAGCCTAGACCTTTATGTGTTTACATAAATGTTACAAATGCTCCTTAGGTTTATTTAGTAAATTGTAAGTTTATCTTGAATTAAATTTTAGTTTTATGGCTCACCACGAATTCACCTGAATTCCCTAAAATGCAAATCTAGCATAAGGAAATGGAATGTTTATCTTCAATGAAAATCTAACTAAGGAAGGGAAGATACAAATTGCATGTAGCATATAAAATTAAGCACAAAAGATGAGAAATGCAATTCCATTTTCATAGAACTGTTCCTAAATCAATATAGATGCAAACCATAAATGCCAATGCAATTTTTTTTCTTTTCACCACACTTAATTTTGAAAAATGAGGAAAACTAAAATTTGAAGTCTAATAATTGATTCAAATGGACTTTTTAGAATGAGGAATAGAACAACAATTCATCCAAATAATCAATGATCAAACTAAACAAGTTTTCAAGCGAGCTAATGATAATAAAAAAGAAAAAATGAAACCAATTATTACCAAAGGAAATCAACAACAAATTAAACCAAATGGAGGCTTTACAGAGACCAAAAGGAACTCAAGACTCATGGAAGGTCAGTTGGAAGTAGGATGATCAAGGAAACACTAAGAAAGAAAGGAAAATTTTGTGCAAAAATATGGATCAATCTAGGCACAGAAGAGGCACCAATGCTTTGAAACGCAAGCACAAAGAGGGCCTAGGTGGGGTGCAATGCTCTGTGAGCAGACTAGAAGGTGCATTCGTCCTAGGAAAGAGGATTTTGACACAAAAATTGCAAACAAGACTTAATGTCACTTCCTAGGTATGTTCTTGGCTGGTTAAAGTAGCAAAGGTCTATGAAAGAGGTAAATCAAACACAATGGACAAAGAAAACACCAAGGGAATACATCATTCCCCAGTGGAGTCGCTAATTTTATATGTGAGATTTACGATTGTGGACAAAAGTATTTCCCCTAGGTTTGGTGGACTTACCTATAACAACATAAAGAAAAAGGACCCAACTTTTTCCTTAAAGTAAATAAATGAAGGGATGAAACCTACTTAGAGTTTGTCATATGTTTCACTCCTTCATTGGCTTGAATGCTCCAATCCTAGCTCCAACTGCCAAAATTAGAACTTGTGCAACCACACAACACAAGCCAAGAAACTATGATATCTATGTAGAATCACCTATCTACTTTATTCAACAGATAAACAAAGTATTGAAATATATGAAATAACATCACATATAGACAAACAAAGAAATCTTTGTATTGATATAAATAGAATGAGTTACAACCATAAATGGTTGTTGATATTGTAGAAGAGCTCCTCCAGTTTGTTGGCTTGTCCTTCCTTTGTCAAAAAGTGGATCTCCAATCACCCTAAATGCACGAAAATATCACTTTCTCAACAACAACATTAGGGTAGAATCACTCTCCAAAATTGAACCTCATGCATATGGAAGGCTATAAATATATAGAGTAGTAGGGTAAGTTGGGAGTTCTTATCCAAGTACCAATCTAAGGTTTTCAATCCACTCTTGATGGGAGGATGAGATCTAAGGATAAGGGATGGAAACTCCAAGGTAGGATAGGATATGATCCAAATATTTTATATGAGGTAAGTGGTTACAACAGATCCTGGAAGCTTCCGGAAATTTAGGCTTCGATATTCTCTCTCTTTTTCCTAAATTTTAAGAACCAACATAGGCTCAAAGGGGAGAAACCTGTAGGGGATGAACACATGCCACAATGGAGCAACTTGTAGGTGAAAACTATCTATTAAGAGGCCAGGGTGTGTTTTTCCTAAAAATGTCTTAGATGATGCAGTTTAGGGTAGAAACTCTCGGGAATGAGAGAGTAATGCATAAGGCTTTGTGGAATGATAATGTAAAGGGGAATAAGATGTTGATTGATCCCATATGTGGCTTATTGGTCGAATGTGAAAAAATGGCGACATATTGTGAGAGTGGGACACAAAATATCCCAATGCCCCAGTTGATCTACCAATAAAGGATGAAATGGCTAGGGAAATGACTCACACAAAAATTAGATTGATCATCCAAGTTGTAGTGTCCCTTCTTGGTTAGTTATTTTTGGTGACACCTGTAGGGTGATTTTGATGGAGTGTCTAAAGATTATATATGCCAAACTTATGTATATTATTGTACACTATAGGCCTGGTTTGGGTCACATGGTTTTTGCATGCTTATGATAATATATATGGTTGTGTATTTTGGTTAAGTGCATATTATCAATGTTTCTCTTTTGGCATCCTATTTTGACTTGGGTGCATGACATGCATAATGGTCTATGATTGCGACACATGAACAAAAGCTACTATGTGGAGTACTTAACTAACCATAATTGTTTTGATGATTTATGAATTACACAATTATGTATGCTTAACCATGTATTTAGCAGGAATTTGCAGGGAACTTAGATACTTGTCAAGAAGGATGCTCAGATAATAAATGACCATGGAGGTCATGTATACAGTTGGTTAAAATGTGATTGAATTAATTCATTATGAGTTTTAGTTGTTGTGTTTAATAAACAAGGTTATGATGCACGCAGGTCTAGGGAAACAATACCTTGTCAATAGATCATCGGATGCATATGATCTCACAGCTAGTACCTTTAGGAAAAGAATGGAGCTTCAAAGAAGCATAGATGAGAATATATGGAAAATATTAGGGCGTGGAGTCCTAAATTTCTGAAATATAAAGGCATGGAGTCTTGATTATACTAGGACGTAGTGTTCTAGGTACAGGGCAAGGGTGCGAAGTCCTAAGAAGTCAAGAGAGGTGCACAATAGGGGTGTGGAATCCCTATTATCTAACTGAAAATAAACACCCCTTAAGGGATTACAACAACTAGGTGAATTAATCTAAGTTAAACTTTCACTTGAATTAAGTCCAATTTACCCACTTTAGAGAGTCATTTGAATGAAAAATACTTTAAAATATTAATTACCTATTTTTAAAAAATAAATAATAGAAAGTTTTCTAGAAAGGACACATGAGGTAATGAATATTAGATAATTAAAGAAATTAAATAAGTAATAAAAAAATGAGAGGTTACCACCTCAAGGAGGGTGGTGAACAATATGAATTATAATAAATTAAAAATAAATTAATTTTTGCATGAAGGTGGTGAGATGTCACTCCACTTAATTCTTATAAATATTGAAAGAATTTTCCCCATGGAGGGGGATATCAGGAAGAGTAGGGAGATGCTATTAAAATGAATACTCAATTCCTAAATTTAAAATCCCAATAAGTTTGCTTGGTTTATGGAAATTGAGTGGTGTTAGAGAAAGATACGATATATTCCTTAGTTTGCCCAATGATTCTCACTATTGCTGAATTTGGTACTGTTTGTGAGCTCATAAGGCTTAGGGGTTCTAGGGAAAAATGTTTCCCTTGGATATGGTTGGGTTGTAAAATTGAATAGTCTATTGTAGTTGGCAAGCGAAATTACTAAACAAAGGCGACTAAGTATCATATAACTATATCAGGTAAAATTTCTAGTTTGTTATATTTTTCTTTAATTAACCTTTCTTGGATGAAGATGTAGCTAGTTTACCTTTTAAATAGTTATTGTCATTCTAAAAGATCATATCATTGTTTTAGTTTTAACTAATGGTGAAGAATGACTCAAATTATTAATTCTTTCATTTAAATGGGTTGTGAGATGACAACATGGTAGTGTTAAATGTAGTCCCTATGCCTTCTATCCATTACAAGTGTAGTGTTAAGTTTGCAGCTCTCTACTTTACTGTGCATTTTTTCTTGTGAAAGCATATATTGAAGGCGAGTTATTATTTTGTTAATTTTTTTTGAGAAAGAAAGAAAAAGCATTACAATTTAAGATTGTAGTTTACCTGTCCGATAAAAAAAAGGTAGAAGAAAAAAAAAAACCATGTCATGTAAATTGTAATTGGAAGAGATAATGTTCATATTTGTATTCTCTAGCATCCTCCTTCAGTTAGTTGGTTTCCTTAAAGGTTATATGCTTATCTCTTATCTAATAATAGTGTTCTGCACAAGTCTTGTTTCAGAGTTTAGAAGTCATCGTTTGGAAGGCACCATGCTCATTGTTTCTCCTTGTTTTTTTTGAAATATAACACTTATTATTTTTGTAGAAAAGAAAGTATGCTTAATGCTTATTCATTTTGAAGAAGATAAAAACATATATCTCTGCTTAATTACTTTTTTTATCAATGGAAATGTGCTAATTTAGAGATTTGTATCATTAAATGCAATGGTGGATACTTAGTTTAGTTTGATGGGTGTATATATTGGTGTGTTACATTTACATTGGTTAATGTGTGATATACCTACTAGTTTGTGAGGTAAATTAGTGCGAAATTGTTTTAACTTTTATGAGAAAACCTAAATTAGTGCGTGTTAAGGGAAAAGTTCCCGTAGGGTCTTGGGCTGATACCCTAGCAGACTGAAAGTTGTCTATACAGAGAAACACACATTCCATACAGCCATGATGCTAATTTAAGCAAACTCTACGATAAGGGGCGTACCTGAGGTCCTATGTTTGAGAAGGTCTTTCCAGGGTCCAAACCCTTCTTGGAGTTCCTTTTGCTCCTTTGATCTGCAAAACAATCAATTCAAGAAAGTACAATAGTATATGGACTAAACATTATAAAGAAACCATCTTCATGTTATAAAGAAAGGTAGTTAGTTATGCAATTAAGCAACCATTCACATATGAATTCTAACATGAATATCATAAACATGAAGAAGATTTATATCAGGAACAAAAACAAGTGCTTCTTTCACCTGAGTTGTCCTTTCGCAGGCTCCAAGTGGAACCATCCTCCGGATTCGTCCAGTCTCAAGCCTTTAACAAACTCCTTCCATGACATACTCCATGATATCACAAGTAGTAGGTGGACATCATCACAAAAGGAAACAAGGGTTTCTTGTAAAAATGGGGGAAGTGCAGGAGGCACAAGGATCTTTAGACCTGGTCAGGGAAATCTCAGCATAATAACCTTTCTCTCTCCTCTCTCCTCCCTTTGGCCTTCCCATTGAAGCCTTTTTATACTTCTCCCAGAGTAGTTTTTTAGTTGGGAATTCATTAGGAACAGTTGGGCCACGGGCACTGACAGGTGATTAACAGGTAAAACCCGCGATCTCTACATGAAATTAAGGAGATTTAATTTTTTTAAGTGTTTTAAGACATATACACGGGTTGGTATACACATACCCGCGTATACATGCATTTAGCTTAGGGAAATGTCGCGTATAGGGAATAAAACACTGTTTTTTAGATTTTGGACCAGGTCTAGAAGGAGGGGTTTCCCTAGGCCATGGGTGCATCATCACAAACCATAAGAGTGAGATTTGGAGCTATAACAGATGCCCCCTAATATATTAGGTCAGAAGGGGTACATGATGGCCAAAATTTATTAAGCAAGTACATGGAAAGGAAATCTGTCAAAAACCGAGAAGGACTTCACCCGAGTTTAGCCTGCCAAGCCACAAAAGGAGATCAGAAAGAAACACTATCTGAGGTGGGCATACCCATGCTCAGAAAAAATAAAACATGTCCACATATCAAGTACAAGCGGATCCACTAAGTATACAAGTATAAAGAACTGGAAAAACATAATGGATCATCTGATCATGATCAAACAAGTACATGTTTGAATATCACATATAAGAAAGTCAATGATGCTGAAGGATGACCCGGATCACTGATATCGAAAAACTCATCACAAAAGGTACCAACTGAACATGATGGAATAGGATGGTACTACACTGCAAACTCAGGGGACATCATATAGAATGTCACCATGACTGACTGCAACATATAAGGTGGAATGGTATCAACTAGCAGCATCAGGAGGAAACTGTCAAGTGAACCAATGAATGTTGATACAACCTGAGGTCTTCACCGACCGTTGTGGTACATTTCTACAACATGGGAATAAATGATCTGAAGTCGACCATGTGAGAAATCGTTTGATTACCGGTCATTGATGTATAACGTTAACAAACGCGAGACTACTCACCGATAATGATAATGAGCGTCAAGGTACCCAGTACAATCTAACAAGTGTGAATAGATGAGATGGAGTCGAACACCTGTAAGAATCTATCGATCAGGAGACAATGATGGTTTACCACTGTCAATAGCGAAGGATCTACCACCAATGACTGCAAACCCCAAGGTACTTCCAAATGGACTCTAGATCTTTGCCCCAAAGAAATGAGTCGGAGTCGATAGGGAAAGATTCGCTAGAAGGAAAGCATTAAGGCATCCTTCATCAATCTAGCGCGAGTGTAACCTGTAGGCCAATAATGTGGAAGGAATCAGACGAAAGAGATGTAGTAACCTTACCGAAGTACGTTTCCGGCATACACAAGATGTGGCTAGCGCACGACAGAAACCCTCTGAACCAACCAATAATGGAAGCTGACATAGAGGCGAGGTATCCACCAATAGGGTCAAATGGAAACCAAGGTCCTACACGAATCCCAATGTGTGATAATGTAAGCTAATGTCGAACACAAGGGAAACCACTCAGTCAAAGACCCATGATATTGATCGATGTTGAGCACAAGGTGACCTATCAATAATGAAAATAGGGCCAGGGTGCAGCTCTAGGACTATCCTCAGAGCAAGATGTCGTCGTCGATAAGGACAAGACCCGCCAGCAAGAAGTCAATGGAGACCTTCTCAAACTGGTAAGAGTAAAGGACCAGTATAACTGATGTTATGATAGACATGATACTGACAACCAAGGATGGCCGACTGACAAATGAGTCAAGAGACACCACAGAGAGGCCGACTTAGGCTAACTTCCCTTGAACAAAAGCATGACTCATGTGACTATGTGGCAGCATATGATGACTCTGTATAAGTTCGTCATGCAGGAGGCACAAACGAACCCTCCATATGATTGGAAGAGATAACCAATCGGGGGAGAACCGACTCAATAACAAGGTTAAGGCATACCTAATTCAAACTAAATCCCGCCCAAACAGAGGAGACTTTGTTTTGAGTGCTTTGTTCAAGGGAGACACGACTGACTCTAGCTGCCAACAATAAATGGAAATATTGTCCCGTTCCCGCTCTTTTTTGGAATATATAATTCTTTTGTCTTTTTCTTTTAAGTCGGAAAAGGAATAAAAGAATGCTATGGTAGTCGAAAGAACGAGTGTCGGTGAAACAGATGATCTAGTTCTTGGGAATGGAACGTTCCTATGCTCAATACAGGGAGGTGAAAGCTGGTCAATGACACTCAAAGGTGTGTTCCTTCCACGGGTCAAGGTGTGTCAAGTTGCAAAGGTCAAAGATATGCGAGGTTGATTTTGCAATCGTCATGGTCAAAAGTTGGCTTAAACATGAGTCCAAGTGAAGCCGGCTCTAGGCCAAAAGGTGCAAGTAGTCAACATGCAATGCAGTAGTACAACTCAACACAAGGGAGCCTCTAGGGTATAAGGCCATAACTAAGCGAAGAAGCAAAGAGGAATGACTCTTCATCGCATAAGTCACGGCGGGACTACAGAGGACTCTTGAGCCTACTCAAATCGGAGAAGCATGGGCAAAAAATGTTAGTGAGGTGCTAACTATGATGCCCATGTAAAGGATGGATTCTACCATCGTGTCATGATTTAAAGAATCAGAGAGTGAAGATGGCTTACGAACCATAACACGATGGGATCGACCCTATGGCAGATGTATCGACAAATGGAAGCTAGTATGCATAATGCAATGGAAAAATGGCTTCCCTAACCTATATGCCAGTGAGAAAATAATACCTGCCATGACGGGTCAACAGTCATGGAACCGTCTCGAAACTATCGAAAAAACGTCCAAAATGTCCTGAAAATAAAACCAGTATCGACATTCCAAGCTCCCAAGTTAAAAGTCACATGAGGCCAAACAAAATAAAATTTTGAAATTTTTTTTCATTTTCAAAACCTATAAAAGAGTTTTTGGGCTCACTATTTTCACCATTTGAGTTTGAGAGAAAAGAAGTGGAGCAAAAGGAGCAAACTTCCCATACGCCAAATTCAACCGTTCAGATTCTTCAAAAACCTCTAGGTAACTCTTATACTTGTCTTGCAATCCATTGTGACTAGTTTTAGGATTTTTAATTAGTGTTTTACCATTGAATTTTTTGCAAAAAATTTCACCGCGGCGTATATGTGGGTTGGTAATATGAAATCCGCGTACACATGGGCCCTATACATGACTGTGTACAAAGGGACCTGCGTATACGCCGCAAACATTTTAAACAAAAAAAACTAACGGTGGAAAATCATTTTTCTTTCAGGATGTCAGTCACTTGGTGAGAAAGAGAGCATATCACAGTGGACGATGAGGTCATGAACGATCCTGATGCTTTGGATGCCCTATGGGGATGTGGTTTGCTTAAATTCTTCAAACTACCTAATAAGAAAGCAAACACACATTTGCTTGAGATGCTCATTGATTACTGGAATATCGAGGAGGATGCCTTTATGATTGACTAGATGCCACTCAGGATAGAAGTGGAAGATATCTAATTCATCACAGGCCTTTCCCGAAGGGGAGAGGTAGTACATTCCCGGGGCAAGACACGGAGTAGTCTCTCGATCGAGGACTATGTACAAATATATTTCCTGGGACATCCCAAGAAGGATCGAAGTCAAATTTCCATCACACATGTGGTGAGTTTACCGCTGAGGATAATCTTGTTCACCATAGCTCGAGTAAATGGATCAGCTTCTCTGCACCAAGCATCACGACTAACCATGAGTGTGGCAGTTGACTGTCTCACCACTGTATTTGACTGGTGTACTCCTCTTCTGGCCAGCATGAAGAGCCAGCTCACTTCTATCAAGAGGGGGCAGACAAAAAACTTTGGATATGGGACTATTCTGTGTTCTTTCGTTTTTGAGAGGGTCCCTGCACTCCGCCCTAGGGTTGCAGTTTCCATCAGCACCCTACGAGATCCACGCATGGGTAGGTGGGCTGACCTGATGAAACGTCTAGGGGGTGGGGACGTCCCACGGACTGCATTTGATGATGACTTCTTTACTTGGTGGGATCAACAGATCATCGCCATAGATGACTACCCTTATGCTGGGTTGGATTTCCGAGGAGATCCCAATCTAGCATTACCACCGACTGCAGCATGGGGTGACATTTGTAACTATTTTTTGATTTTTCAAATATAATAATGAATTTTGAAAAATATTTTTGATGGGATTCAAATGACTAATATGTTGATCATGTTCCAGATATTGGGCCGGTACGACCAGATGGGTTCCCGCGGCATGGACAGCGCGATCGAGGAGCCGAAGAGGTGGCTTCGGATACAGAATGACTTCTACATACCATTCAACGACACTTAGTGAGATTAACTCACGGAGTACCGATGGTTGCCGTAGAGGACCTTCCTGAGGATATGCAGCGTCATGTGGTTGGCATGCAACGTGACTGGGTTCGCACTTTTCGGCGTGTAGTCAATGCAGTAGTTACCTACTTAGCCGCTCATCCTGAGCTGGGGCATTAGATATACCAGACATGATTATGGGCATTTGAGTTCCAATTTTGTATATTTTTGGACATACTTATGTACACTCGAGTGTACATAAGTATTTCCAATAATATACAAAATTGGGACTCAAATGCCCATAATCATATTCATATATATATATATATATATATATATATATATATATATATATATATATATATATATATATATATATATATATATACAGTTCGACTTTTTGATGCTTGATTTTATTGTGATGAATGATTGATGTGCCAGTCTAATGCTTGATTAGCGATAGAATCAGCTAACCAATTATGAGATCTTGGAATGTGGAAATAATTAATATAAGTAAATGATCTTTGCAACAACCTCACCCTTAAATACTGGCGAAATAAACATGGATCCCTTACCCAATAAATGTTGTTCAATCGTGACACTATCAATTGTGAATCAAGATAAACTACCAACGAGTCGCTTCCATAAGAAATTTCCTCGGATAGTAAATTAATGACGGCAACATACTTAGCCATGTTATTTGAAGCGGGAACAATGCATACGTCCCTTGATACTATCAATTGACCAGTTGGATAGTAGAGTACCCAAGTTACGGAAGCGAGATTTCGAGTGTGTCGACTAGCACCATCAGCGAACCCAAAATAGACCAAGTCACCCTCAACACCTGCCACAGCAGACCAAAAAGTGTTGATATAAAAAAACTCTTGATGAGATATGTACAAATATACATAATGTACAAAGAAGCCATTGCCTAACTCCTACGAAAAGTACTTCTTAAGGTAGAGCCCGTCAGGGGGCTCCGCCGACTCGCTCCTAGGGATGTTCATCGGTACAATTATTGAACCAATCAATATACTTCCTTCGGCAAGTGACTGTGTTGGAGCCAAAGGGACCATACAAACATTGCTAGTCAGACTGGAGGACCTAGATTCGACTTCATGCAAAGGGGAATGAAAACATGACCGACGATGTAAATCTTCCAAAGGTCAATCTACAGTTGTCATTGCTTCGAATATCACTTCATGAGATGGAAAAAAAAAATCCGATCAATCCAACGTAGAAGTGGAATCAAGGGTCTGAGAATGAGCCACATCACCATCTATCTCTTTCCCAGAGGAAGGAGTAGAATGGTTGTCTGTAGAGTTATCGATAGATTCACATCTAGGTTCTACTGCAGACAAAAGAGATTCTATTCCACCCACCTTGCCATCATCTGATGTGGTCACAGATGAAGATAAGGTTCCAGGGTTTGAAAAACGACGAGCTTGGACAAACTCTTTCCGTAAAGGGTCCCTGGAGGATGAAATTGTATCTATTCTAGCTATAGGAGGGGGAAGATCAAATGTACCCATCAATGAAGAGTACATCCCGTCTCCTAGATTCTCAGTAGGTGGGCGGGGGTTATCCACTAAAGTAACAATAGAGTCCAAAGTTGCTTGAGGATCGACTGGAGAATAATCCAATTGATCAACCTTAACGATTTTCCCTTCATGAGGAAAGCAAATGACATGAAAGAGAGTCGAAACAACGACATCCATTTCGTATACCCAGTTGCTTCCTAAGAGGAGATTGTAGTCTAGATTAGCATCTATGACTTCTACTTCAATATTAACGACCTTTCCTCCAACACATATAGGAAAGGCCGGGATAATCCCATATGGCCTATGAGAATGACCATCAATCACTGTCAAGAGGGTACGTGAAGGAACAACCGACGGTGATCCAATGGCCTTCCACAATGACATAGACATGACACACGTGGAACCTCCCTCATCTATAACCGTCCGAAAAATATTTGTTTTTTGGTAGGTAGACTTTATCTGGAAAGCCATGTGATGAGGAAGTCTCTTTTTGACATTATTCATATCAAAAGTGAGAGCTAAGGAATTAATTGGATCCACTGCCCCCATAGCCGATAGCAAGGCACTTCTTCGAGCAGGACATGACTGGAAAACCTCTAAAGTGGACATAGCACATGGACTCTGAGCCAGATCCTCAACAATGGAGTAATTCTGGGTTGCTCTAATATGAGGGTTTATATTCGCGCGTTTAGTGGAACCTTTCGGTGTCCGTGGTATAGTCTCGGTAGAAGGTCGCTAAATATGAAGTGGGTTGGTAGTTTCAGGAACTAATTTACCCTTGGAAGTTTCACCTTCACCATAATCGCGTGATTGTGTGGCCAAATTAGCATGAGAACCCATCATGAAAACATTTGATGATTGTCCCCTTCCTCGTTGCCCCCTGCGGAGGTACTAGGGTTTGAACTTGCGCTAGCAAGAAGTTACTGCCCTTGGGGAAAAGGGTTGGTTAACACAGCTTGAGAACTAGAAGTCCATTGCTGCCCTAACAAGTGCTGAGCATATTAAATCTTTGGGCAGAGATGAGTTAAATGGTCTCCACTACATAGCTTGCATGGAAACTTGACTTTCTTTCTAGACTCATTTCTACCACCACCAGCAATATTGCCGGATTTATTTGCATCATCCTTCCCATCCTGGTCCTTTTTCTTACCTCGTCCTTTCTTTTTCCCATTGGAATTTTGACTTCCTTTAGGGTTATCAAATTGGACAACATTAATCGAAGAGGGTTGGGAAGCCGGGGGGTTAGACGATGTGACTTGGTTGTTAGGAGTAGTTTGCAAAGACAATTGCTGCAATTGGCTCAACAAGTTCACTGCATTTGTGTCTACCGACCCAATGATACCATCCACATGGGGACTTGGCTTCGACTTGGCTATATTAACCTTAGACCCAGGAGCATCTGGCAAGTATTTTTGTAGGATCGCAGACTAAGAGTAGATCAATTCTAATTGCTCGGCCCTAAAAATGGCTTGCTCCTCAGAAAAGACTCTGGACATGGAGACATCCTTAGAGATCTCAGGTTGTAAAGATTTCAAAAACCATTCGAGACGGTACTCCGGAGGAATTTCAACTTTAATGAGCCTCTTTCTCCGTCTCCATTCCTAAATATGGTTAGAAATGTGAGTTGCCTTATATGATGAAAAGTAGCTATAAGTTCAATTCCGACATCATAATGGATAGGCAACTGGAAATGATTTAAGAAAATATTAGCTAAGTCAGCGAAAGATGTAAAGCTGCCCCCTCACAACTCTATATACCATTTGGTTCCATTACCAGTCAAGGTGCATTGAAAAAGTCTCAACCTAATCGAGTCATCAATAAGGGAGTTTGATGAGCACCACAAATGGAATGTGGTTACATGGTTGCCTGGGTCTTCACCACTCTTCCCTTCGAATTTTGGAATGTCCAAAGGGAGTTTGGTTGGGATCGGAGGCCAGGCCGGATTGTATTTGATTGGGTTGTTTATTAATTTAGTGAGATCTGGCAAGTTCAAAGTTGCCAGAAATGGAAGCCTAGGAGCACCTTGGGAATTCCACCCAGACTGGGCAGAGCTCCCAAAGTTCTAAAAAGATTGGCCTGGATTTTGGAAGACACCAGGTTGCCCAAAGTAACCAACAGAACCAACTGAACCAGAAGGCAAGCCTTGTGATCCAGCAAAATTCGGAGTTTGACCAACTCCGGCCGTAAAGCCTCCATAACCAGCAAAGCTTCCTCCTAAAGGATTATAAGGAGTTGATAACCCCTGATACGGATTCCAAGCAGAAGCTCAGGGAGGAATACTTTGAAACGAACTAACTGTGGAGTACAACCTGTTCCCTTGTTGGCCGAAAAATGGGTTCCCAGTTCCCATGCCACTAATCACAGGGTTAGTCCAACCTTGGAAAGGATTGTTGCTTTGTCTTGTAGAAGAAAAAGGCATAGATCCTACTGTCGAGTTGGAATGTGGTATATGACCACTCCCGAAAGGAAAAACCTGGAATGAAGCTGATCCGCCCATCATGGACGTGGCGGCACTAAACGGAACTGACGGAATACCCTGTCAATGGGTGCCAAATGGGAAGAATCAAGAACTAAAAGCATTGGTTTGGGAATTTCCACTCATGGACGGAATGGAGGTAGACCCAACTAAAGATGTGCTAGCAAAAGACCCAAACAAAGAAGTAGAGGAGATGGAAATCCTTCCTCCCCCTTGTACTGATGTTGGAGTCTGCATAGTTGTAGCACTTGTAGTAGAAGCCATGCTTCCAGTAGTGGTAATCGATGGTAAGTTTGTAATGTGACCTGGACTTGATGGTCTATGCGTCGGAGTCCCAACGTATTGTAATACTTTCGGATGGCTAGATGGTAGGGGAGAATTCAGAGCTGCTAATGACTCTGAGAGTTCTTCTACCTCTATATTATTCTCTGTTTGAAAGAGAACTCGAGAAAGAACTCGAGTGTTCCTCTCTTGTTCTGCGAAAGTGCCAGGCCTTACTTGAACTCTAATGCCCCCGAGAGGAGGATCAATCCCAGATGCGTCAGCTGCCATGGGACGAAACCCACCAGCAGTGTTACCTCTGCGCCTTCTAGGAGAAGGCTCTAAACTTGGTGGTGAAAGACCACAAAGTCTTCGAGACCATCTAGGTGATCAGTCAGCCACTTTGAATTTTTTATTAAGATCTAACTAAAGACTCAAAAAATTGAAAGCTAGGCCAACTAAGAGCACAGAGCAAACACTATAAAGTCCCTAAAAGATATCAGCCAGTCAAACAACTCCCAAGTATTTCCGCTCCGGATGATTAGGACTGGACACCAAAATACAAGAAAGTGAGTTAAGGGGCCTTCCGAAGATAGTCTGGGATAATGATGGCCCAGTCCTATCAGCGAAGTTAATAGAGGACCTCCTAACAACACCCTGCGCTGGTGTAAGCCCTTAAGCTTCGCAAGGGTGCCCTCCAGTAGTACCGTTGAGAGTGATGCAACGTCGACCTCAGGTGTCACGGGATTCCCCTCTGCAGCCACCTGTGTAGATCCCTAGGAGTAGCAACTATGGATACCAACTCGTAGAAGCCAGGCGGAACAGTCATGAGGTAAGATCGGACAAGTAGAAGAGGGGGTATCTCTCTTCCCTGTCTTCAAAAACCCTCGTGCTTAACTCCCAGATCCGGAGCTTTCCTGGTCTTCCTAATGCTATTGGATTTTCACTCACTATTCAGACTCTTATGTTTGACAATTTAAATGGCCTTGGAGAGTTATCTCTCCACTCGCCTAATCCAAGGCCCTAAAACATCCTAAAACTTGTTGGTGTGTCTAACTTGACAATTATAAAAAGTTCTAGTATATTTTAATTAGCGCTTGTTTTTAGATGGGCTATTCTTTAAGTCAAGGGATAAGCGGAAGTGAAACTAGTGGTGTTTTTATGCAAAATAAATTAATAAAAACCAAACTACATGCAAATGCACTTGCTTTCATTTTTCGATGAAAAGAAATTTCTACAGGGTTCAGAGGAACTTCAAGAAAAACAACAAATTTTATTTTCTTCTCTTTTACTCACGCTTCACACTCACAAAAGTTAACAAAGCTATGGATGCCTAAAAATATGTGCAAATCTATCCTAATGCAATGAATACATGCTAGTGCAAGACTTAAGACTACTCTAAATCAAGAAATGAAAGTTACTTGTTTATCAATTTTTATTTTTCCACTTAAAATGTTTAGATGGAATATGAGATGCTACCATTCATTTCGTCTAAACACTAAAAACAAGTTTCAAGACAAACAAAAATGCACTTTCATTCACTAAAAGGAAACCAAATCAAAACATAGTTCAGGAAAGAAAAACCAAGTTTTTTCAAAAAGTTTTATTCAAAAGCAAAAACAAAAATGTATTTTCAAAAATGCTCTCAACAAGACTGAAACTTTATGATTGAAGAATAGGCAACAAACAGTTTTGCAAGTCGACAACATACAATGGATGAAAAGTCAACAAAAAGAAATGTGTTTAAATATGCTCTTAACAATCAAAAGCAGGAATGAAAGCTTTGGCAACAAAGAACAAAAGATCAAAAAGACAATTTTCAAGAAAGTGTCAATCAACAACTTCCGAAAACAAGAAAAGTATATGGTCACAAAAAGTGGTTTTAACAAGCAAACACAAAAGGTCACCAAAACAAGCTTTGACACAAAGGCTGAAACCAGCCTTTCTGCTCTGACAAAACAGAGAAGCCAGGACTCCTAACAAGAAATCTTGTGTGCTTGACAAAACGATGACGCTTGCAAAAACAAAAACAAAACTAACACTTCACAATCAGAGAGAATTCGAAATCAGATACTTGCTGTAAAACTAACAACTGACACTGGAAAGTAACTGTTTAGGACTGAATCAAACCAACAGACAGACCTTAAGAGATAAAAAGATTTTAAAAATCTTGAAAATCGCAAGATATACTCAACTGTACTGATGTACAGATTGCGTGTATATGTGACTGTGCCTAAGGAAACCTGCGTATATGCGGGTTAACTTAAGCAAACATGTGTATATATGCCTCTGTAAGCAAGAAAAACAACATATATAAAAGATTTCAAGAAAAAGTAAAAAACAGTCTGAAGAAACTGACCAAATTTACAATTCAAGTTCCTAAAGGAATAGACTACACAGCAACAGTAAGCAAACAGACAGCTGAGCACTGATTCGCTTGAACACACACAAACTAGGAACAACAATGATGTTTTCCCCAGTGGAGTCGCCAATTCTGTTAAGGGAAAAGTTCCCCTAGGGTTTTGGGCTGATACCCTAGCAGACTGAAAGTTGTCTATACAGAGAAACACACATTCCATACAACCATGATGCTAATATAAGCAAACTCTACGATAAGGGGTGTACTTGAGGTCCTACATTTGAGAAGGTCTTTCTAGGGTCCAAACCCTTCTTGGAGTTCCTTTTGCTCCTTTGACCTGCAAAACAATCAATTCAAGAAAGTACAAAAGTATATGGACTAAAAATTATAAAGAGACCATCTTCATGTTATAAAGAAAGGTAGTTAGTTATGAAATTAAGCAACCATTCACATATGAATTCTAACATGAATATCATAAACATGAAGGAGATTTATATCAGGAACAAAGACAAGTGCTTCTTTTATTATAGACAAATAAAGTATAGAAAGGAACAATTTCACCTGAGTCGTCCTTTCGCAAGCTCCAAGCGGAACCATCCTCCAGATTCGTCCAGTCTCAAGCCTTTAACAAAATTCTTCCATGACTTACTCCATGATATCACAAGTAGTAGGTGGACATCATGACACAAGGAAACAAGGGTTTCCTGTAAAAATGGGGGAAGTGCAGGAGGCACAAGGATCTTCAGACCTGGTCAGGGAGATCTCACCATAATAACCTTTTCTCTCCTCTCTCCTCCCTTGGGCCTTCCCATTGAAGCCTTTTTATACTTCTCCCAAAGTAGTTTTTTAGTTGGGAATTTGTTGGGCCACGGGCACTAACAGGTGATCAGCAGGTAGAAACCATGATCTCCACCCGAAATTAAGGAGATTTTATTTTTTTTTAAGTGTTTTAAGACATATACGCGGGTTGGGTATACACAGACCCGCGTATGCACGCGTTTAGCTCAGGGAAATGTTGCGTATAGGGAATAAAACTTTGTTTTTTAGATTTTGGACCAGGTCTGGAAGGAGGGGTTTCCCTAGGCCATGGGTACAGCATCACAAACAATAAGAGTGAGATTTGGAGCTATAACAGTGCGGTGATATTTGTAAATTTTACTAGAAAACCTAAATTAGTGTGGTAATATTTGTAACTTTTACTAGAAAATGTGACAAGATAAATTAGTGTCGTATGATTCGTCCCTTTGCAATATATAGATTGAAGTTTTTATTATTTCCAAAAGTATTTTTTTATGAAAGAAGTTAAACTTGGTAATATTTTATAATGTTGGCAATCTTTTATAACAGTAGTAATCTTTTATAACATTGGTAATCTTTATATGAATTCTTGGCAAATAAGACTTTATGATTTATCCATTTGCATTATGTAGTTTAAGGTTTTTATTTTTGTCAAAAATATTAGACTGCGATAATTTTTGAAAGAAGATAAGCTTTGTAATATTTTATAATGTTTACTATTAAACATTTTATACACTTGGATATTTGGTTATTTTACCAATAATTTATTTTGCAATGGGTTTTAAATAATTTATTATTATTTTAATGTTGCACTAATTTTGTTTGGCCAATGTGAAAGGAAAATCTCTTATAGTGGGGTCAACAATATATGAGCCAAAAGAATTTATAGTGGGGCCAACAATATATGAGCCAAAATAATTTTCATCACGACTAAAAATATCTGACAATGATGTTAGTAAGTAAGGTATTGAGAAGAAGAAATCGAAATGAATCTTTGACAATGATGTCAATAAGTAAGTTATTGAGAAGAGGAAATGGAAATGAATCCCCATGCTGTGATCATTTAATGGTTTCATAATGGTATCAAATATTTCTAAAATGAAACAATTTTATATTTAAAATATAGGTTATTGTTGCAAAGAAAGATTCTTCAAATGAATGGATCAAATGTTAATATCTAAAATTTATGTTACATGGAATGAATGTTTTTGAATATGATGAGCTTTTCTTCATTTTTGGAAGACTTATGATTTATGCGAGGATTAATGTTTTTAGTTTTCATGTTTTATGAAAGGCCAAAAGCATGATACAAAGTCTATATAGAGTATTGTTAACATATAGAAATAATATGGATCTATTTTCAATGTTTGTATGAAACATGGATGGGTTTTATGTGTGAAGTCATATTTTGTGATTTAAAATTAATATTTTGTGGTTTAAAATTAACATTTAATATTAATTTTAAATCATAAAATATGACTTCACAAATAAAACTCATCCATGTTTCATACAAACATTGAAAATAGATCCATATTATTTCTATATGTTAACAATACTCTATATAGACTTTGTATCATGCTTTTGTCCTTTCACAAAAACATGAAAACTAAAAGCATTAATCCTTGCATAAAGTATAAGTCTTCCAAAAATGAAGAAAAACTCATCATATCCAAAATAATTCATTCCATATAACAAAATTTTAGATATTAACATTTGATCCATTCATTTGAAGAATCATTCTTTGCAACAATACCCTATATTTTAAATATAAAATTTTGTCATTTTAGAAATATTTGATACCATTATGAAACCATTAAATGATCACAACATGGGGATTCATTTCCATTTCCTCGTCTCAATAAATTACTTACTAATATCATTGTCAAAGATTCATTTCCATTTCCTCTTGTGAATAACTTACTTACTGACATCATCGTCAGAGATTTATTTTGGTTCATATATTGTTGACCCAACTATACATTCTTTTGGCTCATATATTGATGACCCCACTATAATACTTTCTTCTTGAATCTCCAATATTATAACTTGAATAATCTTTCTAATTTCAAATCCATTTATCTTACTTCCCAATTAGTTTTCATATTTAATCCAAACAACTAAAATTAATCTCTTTATGCACTCTAAGAATCTTTAATAAATACCATAGCTTTACATGAAAAATATTATAAGGGAATATATATAGAATATTACAAGGGAATATATATATATATATATATATATATATATATATATATATATATATATATATATATCTAAAAGGAAAAATCCAACATAATTCTTATTTTAGTTTTTAAAAAGTAAGATACAATTTCCAATACTTAATAAATCAACAATGTAAACTTTGAAATGGGAACTGATATTGTTACCCATTTTGTAGAGATAGCAAAAAAGTGACCCGTTTTTGAAAAGGGGTGATGCAGAACACACATTTTTTTTAGAGAATAGTTTTTGATACTTTAATTTTTTTAAATTCCTTTTATGTACATTGCGTTTTAGAATGGTAGTGATTTTCATGCTGATTTAAAAAAGTGGTTATTCTGCATCAGACCCTTTTTTTAAAAGACCTATTCTTTTGACTTTAACTTTTCTAATGTATGAAATGTAAATAATTATTTTGTAAATTTAACAATTTTGGAAGTGACCTCCCTCTTCATATTTTCTTGTTTTTATTTTTATTTTTATTTTTTTTGTAGTGATGTTTTTATTGATTTGCATATTTAAAGAAGAAGGTCGATATTTTTCATTTTCGATATTTTACATATTTATACATCGTTAATTAAATTTTCAATCCAAATGAAATAATTGTCTAAAAAACAAATACAAAATTATATATAAAAAAATACAAAAATAAAAAATAAAAAATGTTAAAAAAAATATCTTATAAACCTTAAAACAATTTGGAAAATATATATATATATATATATATATATATATATATATATATAGTCAGTAAAAATTGAGGAAAAAAAAAACATTAGCAAAAACTAGGAAAAAAAATTAAAAACAAACTAGTTTAAAAAAAAATAGAAATTAACGAAAAAAATTTAAAAACTAATAAAATCAATATTAAAAAAAACAAAAAAAATTCAAATTATAAAAAAAAAACCAAAAAAATGTGTATTTTTTATTAAAAAAAAAAAAAAAATTATTTTTTATTAAACATATATATTTTACTTAAAAAAAAATCAATTTTTTTTTAAACAATCTTTTTTATTATTAAAAACAAATTTTATTTTTACTTTTATTTTTTATTTAAAAATAAAATTATTCAAACTATCTTTTATATTTAAAAAAAATAAAAAAAATTAAACCTATATTTTATATTTAAAAAAAAAAAATTTACATTTTTTTAAACAATTTTTTTATTTAAAAAAAATGATTTTTTTTTTAAACAATTACTTTTTAAAACAATTTTTTTTGTTATAATAAAAAACAGTTTTTTTTTTTTTAACCAATTTAATTTTTTAATTTAAAATTTAAAAAATTATTAAAAAAAAATAAAAAAAATTAAGATCGATTTGTTATTTATTAATTAAAAAAAAATAATTTACATTTTTTTCAAACAATTTTTTTTATTTAAAAAAAATGAAAATTAAGCTTTTTTTAAACAATTTTTTTTTTAAAACAAATTTTTTTGTTATAATAAAAAATCGTTTTTTTTTAAACCAATTTAATTTTTTTTCTAATTTAAAATTTGAAAAATTATTAAAAAAAATAAAAATTTAAAAAATTAACATCCATTTGTTATTTATTAATAAATAAATAAAAAATTACGTGGCCTTCCCACCCTCGGCCGCTCGTGGTGGCGCTGCCGTGGGCGGAGGGGCCTGTGCACAGGCCCTCCGCCCACGGTTAATAAATAAAAAATCGATGTCATTTTTTTAATTTTTTTTTTTTTTTAATAATTTTTTAAATTTGAAATTAAAAAAAAAAAAGTAAATTGGTTTAGAGAAAAACTATTTTTTATTATAACAAAAAAAAATGTTTTAAAAAATAATTGTTTAAAAAAAAAAAAATTTCATTTATTTTTAATAAAAAAAATGTTTAAAAAAAATGTAATTTTTTTTTTTTTTTTTTTAAATATAAAATACAGGTTTAATTTTTTTTTTGTAGATATAAAATATATGTTGAATAATTTTATTTTTAAATAAAAAATAAAAATAGAAATAAAATTTGGTTTTGATAATAAAAAAGTTTGTTTAAAAAAAATGTTTTTTTTTTTTTTTTTAATAAAATATCTATGTTTAATAAAAAATAATTAATTTTTTGTTAAATAGGGAATCCATACAGGTGAGGATGGTTTTAGATAGAGGAATGACCTGTTGTAGAGTTTTGTGAACCCAATGTTTCGGACTACCAAGTGAGTCCATCATCAGGGGACGCAGCAATATATAATCTTTAAGCTTAATGATGTATCCATGAGTTGGGTTTAGGGTATATATATATATAGGTTATTAAAGAATGATGTGACAAATTAGGTCGGTCAATGTATTTATTTATTTATTTACATTTTTTATTATTTATTTATTTATTATTATTTTATTTATTTATTTTATTTATTATTATTTATTTAAATCAATTTTAAATTTATTTTTTTTAAATAAAAAATACACATTTTTTTGGTTTTTATTTTTTATAATTTGAATTTTTTCTTTTAATATTAATTTTATTAGTTTTTAATTTTTTTTTGTTAATTTCTATTTTTTTTTTAAGTAGTTTGTTTTTTTGTTTTTTTTTTATAGTTTTCTCTAATGTTTTTTTTAATTTCTCTATTTTTACTTACTATATATATATATTTCTTGTTTTCCAAATTGTTTTATGGTTTGTGAGATAATTTTTTAACATTTTTTGTTTTTTTATTTTTGTCTTTTATATATATATATATTTGTTTTTTAAGTAATCAACTTTTTAATCTTAATTTTAGTAGCTTTTAATTTTTTTTTTTTTAATTTTCTATTTTTTTAAATCTAGTTTGTTTTTAATTTTTAATTTTTTGTTTTTTGTGTTTTTTTTTTCACCTTCTTAATTTTTTGTTTCTTTTAAATGTTTTTTTTCTTTTCCATATATATTTTTTTTTGCCAATTTTTTTTGGTTTACAAGATAACTCCTTTTTTTCCCCATTTTTTTAAAATATTTTTTTTACTATTTAATTGTTTATAATTTTATTTTTTATTTTTATTTTTTTAATTTTTTTTTAGTTCTTATCATTAATTTCGTTCTTTTTACATTTTATGATTGATTTTTTTTTTTTTTTAATATATATATCTTAATCTATGTTTTGTTTTTTTGTTTTTTACTTTTTTTTTGTGTTTTTTCATTGTTTTAATTTTTTTTTTAATTTTATGTTTTCATTATTTTTTTTAAATTTAATGTTTTTTCAGGGTCATGATAAAATATTTCATGCCATTATTTCAGAATTTTGAAATGTTACGTTTGAAAAAAAAGTGTTCTTCCAGAATTAACCCTTTTCGTTTTGAGGGTGTTTTTTGGATATTTTTTGCGCAAAAAATTGGTTTTCACCGCCATTTTTAAAACATGTTGAAAATTTACTTAAGAAAAGAAAAGGTTTTTTTCCAGCATCAACACTTTTCACTTTTAGCACTATTTTTGATGTTTTTTCGGGGTTTTTTGGCTAGAGTTCCCGTTTTGAGTTTATAGTTCCCGTTTCAAAGTTTACATTGTTAATCATATAAAATTTCAATTACTTAATAATATGGTAATATTTATATTACTTTAAAAGCATGAAAAAGAATACAATATCATTGAATCTCAAGCTTAGTAAAAGAAATCCAATGTAATATTCTAATAACATCCACATCCCTATTAGGGAAGGATACCAGAGAATGGTGTCCATAAATGATTGGTCATAATTACCAAAATATGTACTATTTGAACTAAAGATTCTTATTATTACAATTTCATGTTGCATGAAACAAAATCAAATTATATCTTGCCAACCTACAAAAAGACTTAAAAGTATTCTTTTCAACGAGAATCCAAAAAAACAAAACAGAATTTTCTTTCACATTGTCTAAACAAAATTACTTTCTGTGGAAGCTCACATACTAAGATTTGGTGTCATGTAGAGAAAAACATTAAAATAATAATAAATGATTTAAAATCCATTCCAAAATCAACTATTGGTAAAATAACCAAATATCCCAATGTATAAAACGTTTAATAGTAAATGTTATAAAATATTACAAAGCTTATCTTCTTTAAAAAATTATCGCAGTCTAATATTTTTGACAAAATAAAAAACTTTAAAGTACATAATATAGATGGATAAATCATAAAGTCTTATTTTCCAAGAACACATATAAATATTACCAAGGTTAACTTCAGCTAAAAATATTACCACACTAATTTATCTCACAAACTAGTAGGTATATCACACATTAACCAAGGTAAGTGTAACACACCAATCAAACTAAAATAAGTATCCACCATCGCATTTAATGATACAACACTCTAATTTAGGACATTGACATTGGTAAAAAAAAAGTAATTAAGAAGAGATATATGTTTTTCTTTTCTGAAAAATGAATAAGCATTAATAATACTTTCTTTTCTGCAAAAAGAATAAATGTTATATTTCAAAGAAAACAAGCAGAAACAATGTGCATGGTGCCTTCAAAATAATGACTTCTAAACTATGAAACAAGACTTGTGCAGAACACTATTATTAGATATAAGCAAACATATGACCTTTAAGAAAACCAACCAACCGAAGGAGGATACCAGAGAATACGAATATAAACATTATCTCTTCCAATTAAAATTTACATGACATGGCTTGTTTTTTTTCTTCTACCTTTTTTTTTACTGAGACAGGTAAACTACAAGCTTAAATTGTAATCCTTATTCTTTCTTTCTCAACAAAAAATAAAAAAATAATAACTCGCCTTCAATATATGGTTTCATAAGAAAAAATGTACAATAAATAAGAGAGCTAGAAATTTAGCACTACACTTGTAATAGATAGAAGACATAGGGACTACAATTAAGACTACCATGTTGTCATCTCACAACCCATTTAAATGAAATAATTACTAATTGGAGCCTCTATTCACCATTAGTTAAAACAAATTCAATGACAAGATCTTTTTGAATGACAAGAACTATTTAAAAGGTAATATAGCTACATGTTCATCCAAGAAAGGTTAATTAAAAATATATATAACAAACTCAAAATTTTACCTGATACTCAGTTTTCTTTGTTCAACAGTTTCGCTTTCCAACTCCAATAGACTAGTCAATTTTACAACCCAATCATATCCAAGGAAAAAAAAATTCCCTGGAACCCCCGAGCCCTATGAGCTCACAAACAGTGCCAAATTCAGTAATAGTGAGAATCATTGGGTAAACTAAGGAAGCTACCTTATCTTCCTCTGAGACCACTCAGTTTCCATCAACCATGCAAATTTATTGGGATTTTAAATTTAGGAATCTAGTAGTCATTTCAGCATCATCTGCCTACTCTCCATGATATCCCCCTCCATTGGGAGAATTCTTTCAATATTTATAAGCATTGAGTGGAGTGTCACCTCACTACCTTCATGCAAAAATTAATTTATTTTTAATCTATTATAATTCATATTATTCAATGGAAACCTCTTATTTTTTATTAAGTATTTAATTACTTTAATTATCTAATAATAATTACCCCATATGTCCTTTCTAGAAAACTTTATATTATTGATTTTTCAAAAGTAGGTAATTAATATTTTAAAATATTTTTTATTCAAATGACCCTCTAAAGTGGGTAAATTGGAATAAATTCAAGTGAAAGCTTAGCTTAGATCAATTCACTTGGTTGATGTAATCCCTCAAGTCATGTTTATTTCCAGTTAGAGAATAAGGATTCCACACCCTTATTGTGCACCTCTATCGATTTCCTAGGATTCCACGCCCTTTCCTTGTACCTAGAAATCCAAGTCCTAGTAGAATCAAGAATCCATGCCTTGATCTACCACAAAGATCCAGGACTCCATGCCTTGATCTATCACAAAGATCTAAGACTCCATAGCTTGATCTTTCAAAACGTTAGGACTCCACTCGCTAATATTTTCCATATATTCTCATTTGTGATTCTTTGAAGCTCCATGATTTTCCTCATTGATCCGAACTTAAACATGAGTGAAAAAACTTATAGATATTGTTGGTAAGGTAAATCCCCTCTGCGGATAGAGGCGATCCCACTAGCCTATCACAAAACTAGCCACAAACAAACCACGCTGCTACGCAAGTTCCTAGTTATGCATCAAAGGTGAATCAAGAAGACTAACCTGGAGTCCAACGCTATGATTGAAGTAGAGTTGATATCCTCGCTCCCTTGCTCCAACAAATCATAAATGAACACCTGCACATGCAAAGGAAGAGACAGATACCAACATAGAAACTACCAAGGCACAACTATATTTCAGTCAGAAAGGAAATAAATCAACATATCACCATGATAGATAATGAGATTGGAACTATAATAGCAGTCGCTCATCAATTAATAAACAGGAAAAGTTACAACCATTGTTCTGACGTCGACCCTTCTCCTAGCTGGGCGAGTAACTATATGTGTCTTGACATGCATCTCCTCTCCGGCAGCATAACCTCTCTAGCACTCACTAGCATTCCTCTAAGAACTCAACATCTAACACTCCATGACCAATAATCATCACTACTATCACTCAATCACCAAATCACTAACATAACACTAACACCAACACTCTAGCTTGTCCAATGCATAATGACAAGCTTATATATATGAAGAAGGGAGGAGGATGCGATGAACCGGGACACCTTTCACGGATTTAGCAAAAGCCATAAAGATGGATAAAGCTCGACAAAAGACTGATTTTTTATCCTCGGAAAAGCTCCATGCAATGAAGGAAACAACAGCCGGACGTGCATTAAGGCAAAAAGCACGACTAAATTTGGTTGGCGCGACTGTTGCTCTAAGACAGAGCGCCAATGGTCGCGCCCTCTTTTGAGGATCTCCACCATTGGCGCGGGTAGAATACTGTGGACTTGCGCCAATGGAAAAAGAGCACTTTTTAGGGATGATCTGCAGAAGGTGTCTTCAGGGAACATGGAGTACATACTCAGGGGAACATAATGCAAGTGTTTTTAGCCTTTGTCACTTCTTATAACTCCCGGGATGTGTCCTCCAAGGTACGACAAGAGGAGTAACAGGGATGGTGACAAATTACTGTGTAACAGATGTCCCTTAAAGCATGAAGTCCGAGAGGTGGAGAGGGGTGAAATGCTTTACAAGAACACACATAAGAGCACATATAGTTACTGCCGCCGAGGAGCCGTATTAAGAGACACGACTGATAGTTCAATTACAAGATGTACGTGGTATGGTCGCAGCCATCCATAAGAGAGTACATAAATAATCTAGATCCATAGTATGGACGCAGCCATCTGGTTAGGATCAATGAACTGACTCAGGTATGGTCGCAGCCATCCAGTGAATGAGTCAAGTACCAAGAATCACGCCTGGATTACAACAGACACAATCCAGGGTCTTGCGCTCCATCTCGACCCGAACAAGAGTACAAGTTCAAGCGTGTGAATATATGAGCTGAAGTCGAACATGCATGAACATTGTCTAATTACCAGTCAATAGTGGAAACTGTTAACAAATGCGAGAGGTACCACCAATAATGACAATGGCCCTCAAGGTACTATAGGTACAATCTACGGCGTGTGAATCAATGAGCTAAAGTCGAACACCCGTAGAATCATTCGATCAGAGGCCAATGATGAAAACCTCACGTCGAACACGAAGAACCTGCCATTGAGGCATGCAGGCTCTAAGGCACCGGAAGGGAGTCTCTAGGTCAACTTCCTGGATAATGAGTTAAAGTCGACCGGAAGTGACCTTGATCGAAGGTGGGCCATAATGTTTCCCACATCATCGACACGAGACAGAGAGATAATGTTGTGAATCAAGATTGTGCGAACTATCAGAGGGAGGTTGTTTCTTTGCAGAGGTCAACTTCTCTTGAACATATCGGCGGCACATTAATGGAATTGGCAGTATTCGACATCAATGTATCAAAGGTCATAATGACGAGGCAATGAGTGGATGAGAGGTCAAATAAGGTACCCAAGTCCATGGAAGCAAGTGAAAGATATGAAATGAGATATCCCCACCCTGGACACGAAAATAGAAAAGTGCCATGTTCAAGAGCGACATACTGCCGTCACGGTAATGATTATGGTTCAAAAATTTTCTTCTCCCGCCCCGCCATTTCTGGTGAGTACCCCAATTATTTTTAACAAGCTTGATGGGGATAGCATATGCTTGTGGTGTGTCATTTAGACAAAATCCGATGTCATTAGGTTTTAACGAGTCTGACAAAGGAAGAACTTGGCGTCTTTTCATATTTAGAGAATTTGAAAAGACAGCGAAAAGGAAACTCCAGGGGTGTCCTTTTTCGTAAAGTTGTGTCTCTCGGGCCTGAAAAAGTATAAAATAATACCCGAAAGAACCGCCCGATCATTACGATCGAGGAGTACTTTTCATAATTAGTGATTTCGACCTGAAAAAGTAAAAAAGTGATCAAAACCACGTCGTTTCGTAACCATTAACGAGTTTGAAATGACAAAAACCTGGTAATCTTTTTAAGTTTTAACGGTCGACAAAAAGAACTTAAAACGACCGCCCCTTATTAACATTTAACGAGTCAAGAGGAGCGACTCGGCAATCTTTTCCTCTTTAAATGGTCAGAAAAGACCTGAAAGCGGACCTCCATTTTTATTTTCTTTAACGAGTCAAAAAGGGAAAAATAATCGGCAGTCTTTTCATATTTTACGAGTCAGAAAAGAGCGTAAAGGTGACTCGTCCTGAAGGAACGAGTGGTATAAGGGATAGCAACTGGTTCCGGTAATGGTGGAACTTTACTTGAAACACGTAAAGGTTAAGAGGCCGGCTAATAAGACCACTCATCTCTGCGGTTCCTCAGGAAAGGAGAAACAACCAAGTGAAATCATATGATCGGCCAAAAAGATGGTGGCGATGGAATGAAACAACCAAGGCTCATCTAGCAGAATTTAGCAGGTAAAAGGAAATCACAGGATGTAAATCAGGTATGGGTTCATTTTTTCCATAAGCTTGAACCATGGAGAACTCTGCTTGGATTCGGTTTCATGTTTACACAAGCTTGAAACGAAAAACTATGCTTATTAAATTTTTGCATGCCCCCAGCATGATAATGCAAATCGAGCTACATGCCCCCCAAGCTTCATGGCATTCACGGAGTGGATGGAATGAAGGTTCACTCTCGAGATCGATGAAAGACTCGACTTGTATTTTACGAGATCTTAATCAAAAGACTCGATTTGGAAAGGGAGTTGTTTCATTTTTTAATGAGGTTGACACAGTAAAAGAACTATCCTCATAACCCTTGTTTCATTTTTTAAGGAGCTTGACATAGGACAGTGAACTATGCTCCGACAGACCTAGTTTCATTTTTGAAGGAGCTTGACATAGGAAAACGAACTATGCTCCGACAGACCTAGTTTCATTTTTTAAGGAGCTTGACATAGGACAATGAACTATGCTCCACCCGACCTTCATCATAATGAACAGGAACTCGGGGCTTCCAAGAGTGCCTCTCCCGGTGGGAGGTCAACATCTCGGAAGTCAGGACCCAATGTCCCCAGGACACTATGCACGACGGCGGCATCGCTGGATACAGGCATGGGATAGGTGGCCACATAATTGACCTGCGGTGGGGCAGATGCAACTGGTGGATGACAACCAGGAGGGGATGACGACTGCGCATGAGGGACCCGTGGACGAACGAATGATAATTGATCGATAGTCACAATTCTTCCATCGTGTGGAAAGCAAACCACACGGAAAAGTGAAGAGACAAGGGCCCCCATGGCATAAACATAGTCACGGCCAAGGAGAAGATTGAAGTCTAAAGCACCTTGGGTAACCCATACGTCTAGATAGACGGTCTTGCCTCCCAAAGTAATAGGGAACTTTGGAAGGAGCCCTAATGGTTGGCTAGTTCTTCCGTTAAAAGCAGTCAGATTCGATGCTACGGGCACAAGTTGTGGGGAACCCAAAGCTTGCCAAATAGTGGCAGACAGAAGACTAACAAATGCGCCCTCATCCAAGACAGTGCCAGGTATTGCCTTGTCATAGGCGTGTACCGTGACCCAAAAAGGCACATGAGATGGGAGGCGGAAGGTAGTCAAACGTCTCCAGTCGAAGGAAGCGACTGAATTACTTGGTGGGGGAATCGTATGATTGCCCCCCTGCTCGGGAGAGAGCGCAGTAGGACTCTCAGATGTAGGAGAATCTGAGGAGACGAGAAGAACAGGAGAATGATGCTCTTCCGAAATAGAGTGGTCGGCGGGTGATGAACTCGAGTCAACACTCTTTCCGACCAATGGTTGGTCTGGAACAGGCTTGGCAGAACCAGATTCAGGAAGAGGAGGCTGGACAAGAGAGGAATCTTGGTTGATTTCTTTGTCAGCAGGGGAACGTTCTGCAGTTGCAGAAAGACGTTGATAACCAGTAGGAAGTTGGGTTGAGGGAGCTGTAAGACTTTCCAATACAATAGTGGCTCTATCCATGAATGGACAAAGGTGAAGGGGATGATTTCCTTCACAAAGTTTACAAGGGATTCGAATCTTCTCTTTTCCCTTACCGTTTCCAGGTGATATGGTAACATCGCCATGATCGACAGAGGACGATGCAGGGCGGTCCGGATCATGAGACCATACTTCTAAAACCCTGGGAATACCAGGACAATCGCGGAGAAGATGGTTTTCCTTGCATAACTTACAAGGAAATTTGACCTTCCACGGAGGAGAACAAGGTGGCTCGACTTGGGTTATACCTTTAACCTCTGGTTTAAGGGTCTTCTTCTTCTTTGTCTTCTTCTTCTCTTTCTTCTTAGCCACCTGGTTACTTGAATCCAGAGGTTCACCAGGCGAAGTAGAAGATGAGGACGCAGCAGTAGGCGAAGAAGGGGAAGGGTCCACCTTGGAATCAGCAAGACGTTGTTCAGGTGGAGGAGGTGGTGGTGGACCCGAACTAAACGGAGGAGCACTAGAGGGTATCTCAGGCTCCTTCCCAGTAGATGGCGGGTAATCTTTTGTTTGAGTACTGATATTGATGGGTATCTTTCCAGCCATAAACACTTTAGAACCAAAGGAAGAGGGAGGCTGAGATGGGTCAGCCACCATTTGAGTTTTTTGAGTGTGTTGGGTGGGAAAGGGCTCTTTGAGCACCGCAGGAGTCCCAGGGGTGCCTTTTAACAAACGACTAACTTCGGACCGCCTCGGACAATCCTAGGTATAGTGATCCTCATCGCAGATAAAACAAGGATACTTGGGTTTGCGTTTGGCACCATCCTCGGGCGGAGGGTTAGGGGCTTCCTGCTTGGGTTGATCTGGCTTATTCTTCGGTTTCCCTGTCTTCTTTGCTTTCGAGGCCTTGTTTTCCGTATTAGATTGGATGGCATTAACATCAGAAGTAACATTCGAAGTGGGTATTACCTGGGAGGTGGGTTCATTCGGAGCAGAAGTTATCACACTCGAGACCACTGAGTTTGAAAACAACCATATGGGCAAACCGATGGTTAACCCAGGCAAAGACAAAGTTGCGATATACTGAACACCGACAATTCCAACAGAAGGAAAGGGACGAGGGTTTCCATCAGGAGGAACACCTTGGCCCGGAAGGCTACCATTGAACGAGAAATAATCCTACTCAAGCTAACGCAAACAAAATCTAATTGGGTAGATGTTATCGTGGCCAATAAATTTTAAGACACTGAACTTAACCTTTTCATTTTTTAAGAGTCGAGAAAATGATAAAAGATGACTCTAGTCTCCTTCGAATATTTAATGAGCACGAAGTGACAAGACGCTCACAGGCACCTTTTCGTTTAGGGAGTCCGAAAAGGATCAAAAGTGACTGCTCTGGAATGCTAGGTAGAGGGTGTGCCAAACTTTTCGCAAAACCACAGAATACTTTTTAGGGTACGAGTGGTCGATCTTCGTGAATGTTGTGTTCACTGCATTGCGAATCGTAGGGCGGCTGACACGGCTTCCTATGGATAAAGGCTTTATTCCTATAGGGGTCTCCCAATATATACTCGACGGTACGTGGGAGCACAGTCTGTATTGGCACCTATCGTTTCACCGTGGAGGAATCACCCAACCACTCGACGATAAACTACCAGGTTTAAAGACGCCGGAACACATCTCTAACCTAGACCTCTAGAGTGTTTGCGTTATGTTCCAATGCGTTGTTATGTTCATTGAGTTCATTTTAAAGTTTATCTTTGATTATGTTTCAGTTTTTTGGTCCTACCGTATGTGATATCTCAAAAACTTCTTACATGCAAACTATATGCCAAAATTAAATCATTTGATTCAATGAATTCTATCTACAGGAGGGTTGAGATCTTTTTCACAAACGAAATGATCACTTCAACAAAGATCCTAATGCAGCTATAACAAGAAACGAAATTTTGTCTTTTTCTTTTTAATAGCAACAAATAACAATAAATGCTAACTACTATAATGCAAGAGATTTTTTGTTTTTCTTTTCTTTAAGATGACATGATGCATGTAAACAAATTCTAAGAGATATGCACAATCCAAGTTCAGTTAATGAAATAGAACCAATTCTGAAACACTAAAATGAACCATGCAAGCAAGGAAAAACACAAAGACTAGTGAACTTGAAAGAGGCTAGAAGTGAAGTATTCAGAGTATAAAAAATCAAGCTTTAACAAAGCACTGGATAGGTGCTGAACACAACCAACAAGCTGACTGGATAATCAAGAGATAGAAACTTCCCACAGAAGGCTAGACATGCAAAGTCACTAGATATCCTAGGACTGAGACGAAAATCAATAGAAATGAGCAAACAGCTGAGAGATACAGGCTAAGACCAGTCAAGCAGAGGTTCAACACAATTCCAGAGGCTGAGAGAGATATATAAAGAGACTGAAAGAGCTTTCCACCCACACACAGGCGAAATTTATAGAGATGGCGCGACTGTCAGCCTACAACTTGCGCTACCACAAGATTGGCGCGAGTTGCTTTTGAGCAACATGCGCCGACTGGCGCGACTGTCAGAGAAATAACCGCGCCAATTATGCTTGCCAACTAGAAAAATGAATGGTACGACCTCAGGTCGGGTTGACAGTGCTCATATGGGTCAAACAGTAAAGAATAAACTCAAAACTGACTCAGGAAGCTCATTCACTCAAGCAAGCAGAAGAAAATTAACATGCAAGAAAAAAATCAAATAGTTTCTCCCCAGTGGAGTCGCCAATTTGTTGGTAAGGTAAATCCCCTTTCCGACAGAGGCGATCCCACTAGCCTATCACAGAACTAGCCACAAACAAACCACGCTGCTACGCAAGTTCCTAGTTATGCATCAAAGGTGAATCAAGAAGACTAACCTGGAGTCCAACTCTATGATTGAAGCAGAGTTGATATCCTCGCTCCCTTGCTCCAACAGATCATAAACGAACACCTGCACATGCAAAGGAAGAGACAGATACCAACATAGAAACTACCAAGGCACAACTATATTTCAGTCAGAAAGGAAATAAATCAACATATCACCATGATAGATAATGAGATTGGAACTAGAATAGCAGTCGCTCATCAATTAATAAACATGAAAAGTTACAACCATTGTTCTGACGTCGACCCTTCTCCTGGCTTGGCGAGTAACTATATGTGTCTTGAGATGAATCTCCTCTCCGACAGCATAACCTCTCTAGCACTCACTAGCATTCCTCTAAGAACTCAACATCTAACACTCCATGACCAATAATCATCACTACTATCACTCAATCACCAAATCACAAACATAACACTAACACCAACACTCTAGCTTGTCCAATGCATAATGACAAGCTTATATAGATGAAGAAGGGAGGAGGATGCGATGAACCGGGACACCTTTCGCGGATTTAGCAAAAGCCATAAAGATGGATAAAGCTCGACAAAAGACTGATTTTTTATCCTCAGAAAAGCTCCATGTAATGAAGGAAACAACAGCCGGACGTGCATTAAGGCAAAAATCATGACTAAATTTGGTTGGCGCGACTGTTGCTCTAAGACAGAGTGCCAATGGTCGCGCCCTCTTTTGAGGATCTCCACCATTGGCGCGGGTAGAATACTGTGGACTTGCGCCAATGGAAAAAGAGCACTTTTTAGGGATGATCTGCAGAAGGTGTCTTCAGGGAACATGGAGTACATACTCAGGGGAACATAATGCAAGTGTTTTTAGCCTTTGTCACTTCTTATAACTCCTGGGATGTGTCCTCCAAGGTACGAAAAGAGGAGTAACAGGGATGGTGACAAATTACTGTGTAACAGATATAATCATAAATAGAGAGATGCAACATAGGAACACTTCATTTCATTAATAGGAAATGACTAATTATGCTTACAAACATAATGGAAATCAGATAGCTTAGGCAATGGTAGCTTATCTCTGAGAAGAGATGTGGTGGCTACCTGCCTCTGAACTGAGTTATAATGAGGCTAAAGGGACTTTTTATTATTGAACAATAAGGGAAAACCCTAAACAACTAAAATCCTAACTCGAGGAGATGTAACATTAAGAGTTTATGGGCCTTGTAGGGGTTAGCTGGGAAGCCAACTTCCCCAAGTTGTAACTTGGTCATATTATCTCCATTTAACACATATGATACCTTGTAGGAAATATCTCTATGAGGAATACAATTTCCCACACAATTTCCATAGAAATCACCAAAGGAAGTTTGCCAAAAACACATCGTTTAGGGCCTCATAATGGCTCCGAAAGTTGAAGACTTGGAAAATTGCCAAAAATAGTAAACTATGCTACAATTAGGAAAACAGATGAAACTGATAGGGGGATCTAGGTGGAATAGGCATGTGGCCACCAATATCCACCTGGATCATTCCTCCACCCTTAGGAATCAATGCTCCCCATTGCGTGCAGAGCCTCCATGAGGTGAGGAAATTTTTGTTGAACCCGGTCCCTCATGAACCACTTGCCTTGGTGACAGAGTTGGCCTACTTTGATGACTCGATATAGATGTATCCTCTATTTCTGAGTGTTTTTTATCTATGTGTCTATTATTTTTTCTAGTTGTGGCCTATTTCATACAACCCGAGTTGAGCTCTGTTGTTGTGAGTTGTTCTCCAATGTCAGATGTGTCCAACAATGGTGTCAAGTATGGCCGAAATTGATATACATTGAACACTATGGGTAGACCAAGGAACGATGGGATGCTGAGCTCGAATGTATTCTCACCGAAGACATTGGCGATAATGTATGGTCCATATTAGAGCAGGTGAAGCTTGTGGTGGGGTCCAATAAGGCATTCTTTTTGCAAATGAAGCCAAACTTTGTCGCCCACTTGGAACTTGTGTGACACTCGATGCTGATCATGGTGTTGATTGTACTTAGCATTGGATCTGTCCAATATATCATGGACCTATTGGAAGATGTGATGAATGCACTCAATGAATTTGTTAGCCCTTTTAGCTTTAAAATGCACGTGAGTCGAGTCTACTTGACTGGTTGCAAATGGTATGGCCACATCAATGGGGCATAATGGCTGAAATCCTAGTCCTACCTGAAAGGGGCTATGGCCTGTTGAGCTGCGGAGAGCTGTATTGTAGATATGTTGGACATAGGGGAGACTTTCATTCCATGTTTGTGGATGCTTTGGGTCTTACATGTGTAGAATTTGTACGATCATCCTATTGAAAACCTCTGTTTAGCCATCATTTTGGGGATGGAAAGCCATGGACTTAGTGAGTTTTGTCTCTAGCATCAATTAGAGACTTGAACAAAATGCACTCATGAATTTGATGTCCTGATCTGAGATAATGGACTGTGGGATACTAAAGTGTACCCATACTCTCTCAAAGAAGAGATTAGCAGTGGCCTCTGCTGTGATACTCTTCTTACTGGCTGCCATGATGGCCATCTTAGAGAATTTGTCGACGACCACGAAAACAAAATCATTGCCATGCTTAGTAGAAGGAAGGCCTAACATATAATCCATGGAGACATATTCCAAATGTTGACTAGGAGTAGGTAAAGGAGTATACAAGCCTTGTTTCTTGATGGTTGGTTTGGCAATGGCGCAGACGGTGCAGGATCTAATATACTTCACAACATTATGATGAAGTTTCAACCAATAAAATTACTTTTGTAATACCACCATTGTTTTCTCTACTCCGAAATGTCTAGTGACTCGACTGTAGTGTGCCTCCCAAATCATCTTGGCATGCTAACTTGAAGGAACACATATGTGTCCTAAGTGGCATAACAATGCATCCTGAAGCTGAAAATTTGGAACTTTCTTCCCTTCCAGCAGTGTCTGGTATATCCTGCCAAATTTTGGATTTCTCTTGTAAAGATGTGACCACCCCGATGTCTTGTGCTCATAGGAGTCGAACATAGTGATTAGCACCATGATCGGTGGTTAGTTAAGGCAATTAGTGACATTATTGGTGATTCCCTTCTTATACTTAATGTTCAAATGGAACTGTTGCAAATAGTGGACCATTTCTGATGGAGATCATTTTGCAACTTCCCTTGTGTCTGTATGAATTGTAGAGGCTAGTGGTCTATGTGGATGACTATTTCTTTCCCTAGAATATAATGCTTTCATTAACGCACACTTGCGTAATGGAATACATTTATTTTTAAAAAGAGGGGTACTTTTAGACTCTGTCTGAAAGCATCTGTCTCAATATCAAATGGTTGTTGCATGTTTGGTAATATGAGCACTGGTGTAGAACAAAGGCGATTCTTCAACTCAGAGAATGCTCACTGTTGGGTTTTCGACCAAAATAAATTTTCTTTCTCTTTTCCCTTGGTGACTTGACTTAAAGGCCAAGTGATATGAGAGAACCCCAACACAAACCTATGGTAGAAATGGGAAAGACCCAAAAAGCTACGGAGCTCTGTTAGAGTCTGATGAGCCCCAGAAATGGGTAACTATATGGGCTCATTTTGCCTATTATTCTCAGTTAATCCACCATTCTCCATAGTTTTATGCATGATTTTGAATATATTTATGTTAATTGAGTGAATGGGGATAGTCATTTTACCACAAAGTCTAATACGTGCTTATTGTAGATTTTTGCACATTTTTGGACCAAGATTAGGAATTTATGAGCAGATTAGCAGCCAAATTCGAAGAAACAAGGCTGAGGATTTATAGGAGTGGTGTCTCCTACACTAAATGAACACTTTGTCGAGTTCTCCACCAACAGCTCGAAGTTCAACAACCCACCAAACATGATTTCAAGGAGCAGACGAGCAGGTATAGTGAAGTGGCCATTATCTGCAAGTTTTGGTAGCCAAGTTTCTAAAGTTTAGGAGGACTGTTGGGATCCTAAACTTGTATAAATAATAAGGCCTCAGGCCTTAGTAGGTTATATATTGAACAATTTATTTTCGCACTTTAGTGCAGCTCTGCATTCAACTCATTTTCAAGCTCTTTCTGTAAACAATTTTGTGACATGACTATTATTTTTTTATCAATGAAGATGAATTCAGCCTTGAACCAGAACTGATATTTCTAAGGGGGTTGTAGCTCTTGGGCTTGGGCCCAACCCAAGTGCCCAATACCTCCTTCTTGTATTTATATGCGTTTTTCTTGCATTCATGAAATAATTTCTATTATTTAGATTAAATCTTGCTTTATTACTTAAGTTGTTTTTGATGATTAGAATAGTTGTTCTTGCTTCAGGTTCATTAGTTAGTTTGCTACAATAATAGGAAAGATCCACAAAAAGGCTACCAAGTAGGCTTTGAGCTCCTTTCTCCCTCCTTGGGACCATGAATTGAGACCAAAGCACTCTTGCTGCCACCAAAACATTGTTTTTGCTTTCCAATTCAATTGCTACTATTAGATTTCGAGTTGGAAAAGTTGATATCAGTTGTGTTTTAATGCTTAGATCTATTCTTGCTCAGTTTACATATATTTCTTTCATAACTTCCTGTCCATCAAGTTCTGTTCAACGCTTTTCTGTTTTCTAGGTCAGAATTAGGTCAAAAATAAGTAAAACTCTATTTTCATAGTTTTTGCTTGTGAAAATTTTGAAAAGAAGTATGCAGAGCACCTGTAAGACACTCCAACCTATCCTTCCTCCATCATACAACCTTCTCTAGTCTCTTTCTCAAGGTTTTCAATACTCATTCAACCACACTTTCTTAAACAACACTAATTTCTACGTTTTTGTGAAAAATTACTTCCTTCACCTTTGAACAACTCCAACTATCTTCTTCACTCCTGAGCTTCATTTACAAGGTCCTATACCCCTTAACAGCTCTATCCATCCTTCATTTCCACTTTCCCACCATTTTTCCTTCTCCAAACCTTCAAAAATCACTTTCAGCCTCCTCTTGTAGAAATTCTTGTAGAACTTCCTATAGATCCCTTGCAGACTTCCTGTAGAAGTTCATGCGAGCAATTTTTTGAGATTTGATCACCATGGAATTATCCAGAAGGATGCTAGGGACTCCTTAGGTCCTCTCCACACCTTCCTCATCATCTATAACAACCAAATCCATCTCCTTTCGCTGCCAAGCATCTGCACAGTCAAATAAGTAAAACACAACCATAATAATTCTGCATAAAATTGCTCAAAAGTACAGAAAGATGGTTCTTCCACATTTTCCTTCAGAAGTAGCTTAAGTACATGAATTTTATCTTGATAGTAGTCCATGGCATCCATTTCAATAGTTTCATCTCTTTTTCTTGCAAAGGTAGGGTTAATGGGTAAAACTAGGGTTTGCTAGGGTTTGCATTTCATTTCAGCTTTCATCTTCTTTCTGTAAGTAGAATAGCCTCTTTTGAGTTAGCTTTCTTCCATCACCATTAAAATCTTCTTCTAATAACTCATAGAAGTTGGCTTGATCTTCTAGCAAACTTGTGCAAGCTGATCAAGTGACATCCTTCAGTAAGAGCTAGTACTTGTGCATAAAACATCGTCGCTTCCAAGTTTTTATGAACTACCGTGTTGATAAAAGTAAATAAGGGAGTCCCAGGAGTTGCAACATCATTTTTGCAATACAGGAGCCCACCATCTTTTTGGCGCCATTGCCGCTGAAGTGTCAGAGTATTTTTGATTACTGCTTTTCTTGTATTTTCTACTGCAACATTCTGCTAAGTAGTTTATTTCTGCTAAAGTAGATTAGACATTTCCTTCTTTCATTTCATTTCAGCAAGCGTAGACTAGACATTTCCTTCTTTCACTTCAATTCTACAATTTCAATTCTTTAAGTGTAGCTTAGCATTTCAATTTTGCAAGCGTAGATTAGCATTTCAATTCTAAAATCGTAGATTAGCATTTCAATTCTGCAATTTCATTTCAGCATCATAGATTAGTCATTTCCTGCTTTCATTTCAATTCTGAAATTTTCATTTCAACAAGGTTTATTGTAGTTAGTTGCAATTTGTTGTTCAATCAATTTCAGTTTTGTAGGTACAAGAAGAAAAAGACCACAAAAATCCTAAAAAAAGAGATTCTCTTTCGTGCCTTGTAGGATCAAAGACAATTCAAGAAAATTCCTACCCAACACCCCCTACACATCACTAAGTCACCCTTCTCTCTTCTTTGGCGGTAGTGATCTAGACGAACCTATAGGTGAACCTCTAGAGATATACAAAGATCCTATAATAGAAGAAGAGCAAGAAAACATTCCTCCTGAGACCATGGCTGAACACAAAAATGGTATAGGATATGAGGAGAGAATAGAAGGCACATTTCCCATTCGAGAGATCAATGGGGACATAAAAACAAAAACATAAGTCCCTCAGCCTTACCTCACTTCCATGGATTGACCACTGAAGACCCTGATACCTTCTTGTTTGAGTTTTCTATCCTTTGCCAAACCTATGACTCTGCAGAAGATGAGAAAAAGTTGAAACTCTTTCCCTCTACCCTCAAGGATGCAACACTCCATTGGTTCATGGGGTTATCTGGAAACAGTATCACAACTTGGGCTCAGATGCAGCAAGCCTTTCACAACAAATACCGGGATTACTGTAGTTCAAAGGAAACAAAGGGAGAAATCTTTCGGATGACCATGGGAAGTGATGAATCTTTAGAATACTATGAAGAGAGGTTCCAACTCAGTTATAAAAGGGCTAGGTGCACACTTGACCCTGAATCTCTGAAGCTGGTTCTGCTCTAAGGAGTCCCTAAACACCTTCTAGATACCCACCATTTTTTGGCTGGGGGAGACATCTACCAACTACCTTACGATGACATAAAGATTGTGTTTAGAAACCATACTTGAGCAGCTATAAAAAGAGGTAGGGGAAGTCAACTTTTAGCCAGTGCCCCCTTATCCAAAAACGAGTTTGCAAATCAGATGGAAGACCTCAAAAGTGAGATGAGACAAACCATTTCCATGCAAATGGATACCTTGCGAATCCAACAGAAGCAAGAGGAAGCTGAGAGGGCTTTGTCCATCTTTTGTCCCAGATGCACTAGAAAGCATCCCAGGAACAAGTGTCCATTGCACTCCATAGAGGTGTGTTTTTTCTATGAGGCAAACCACCCTACAAATCAGTGCCCATCCTTATCTGGATTTAAATCTATGTACCAAGGGGCTGAAGGAGCCATTGAACCACTCTACTTCATGAACCAAAGGAGGCCACATGGACCCAGACCTTACCAGCAGGGAATGCAAGGGACATCCCAGACTTCTTACAACCCCAATAAATCCACTCACATACCTTCTTGGGCCCCCCCTGCTCATCCTTCCTGGTCCACGTCCCCTCCTTTGTCATATCCATCTCAATACCATACTCAACCTACTGCTCATTCATTTCATTCTCATGTTCAGCCACAACCTCAGTGGAATGCACCTCATCAGGGGTGGAGGCCCCAATAACACTCTCCTCCCGCTCTTTTGCCTCCACCACCTACTCAACCACAACCATTACCTCCTGCTCCTCCAAGAAAACCCTAAATACCTGCTCAACCAAACCCGAACCCCAATAACAGAAAGGCCTAGTAGGTATATACTGGAGAAACAACATGCCATACCTATGTTGTGGAGATTCATGAGATCAACCTATGATTTGGGAAGGTCCTCCCAGACAACCAACCTCCTCCTAAGGAGGATGAAGAAGCGAAACAGGAAAGTGAACCAAAAGTCATTCCACCCTTTCCTGAGAGACTAACTAGAACCACACAAACGTCCCCAGAAGAAACTGAACTTCTGGGAGAACTGAAATAGTTATGTGTAAAAATACCACTTCTCCAGGCCATAAAGGATGTGTCCATATATAACAAGATGATCAAGGAGAAGTTCTTTAAACACCCAGGCAGGCGAAGGAGACATGCCCCAACTATCAATGTCATAGGACAACTATCTGATTTGATGTTGAGGTAGGTAATTTGTCAGAAATATCTAGACCCTGGGAGTCTAGTAGTCGATGTCCACATCAATGGCGGCATAATCCCCCATACCTTGATCGATCTAGGGGCTGCCATTAATGTGATGAACATGGACACTATGCTCAAGCTCAACCTTCAGGACTCCCTAAGAAAGACCTCGACAGTATTGCAGTTAGCAGACCACTCCACCGTGACCCCCGAAGGGATTGTGGAAGATGTCATGGTCTCTATTGATTCCTGGGAGTACCCTACTGATTTCTTGGTTCTCCAACCAAAGGCAAATCTCAATAGGTATCCTTTCATCTTGGGAAGACCTTGGCTATCTACTGCAAATGCCTACATCAGCTGCCAATTTGGGAACATGACAATCAAGAATGGGCATATGTCCAAGCAGCTAGTCCTCTATCCTCCTGCCCAACCTCTACTGGAACATGATTTAGCCCTCTTGTTGGAGGAGGAAGATGAGGATGAAGTCTACTCCGCACCAATGTGTACAATAGAAACTACCATGGGGGGTACACAAACCGAGGATGATCTTATTGAAGATTTAATTCAAAATCCGCCCCCTAATGAGTTTCCATTAGAAGAGTTGGTGGAAGAAACCTAAGTCAATGCCTCAGTTGATCTCTATATGGCTGATCTGACCCCTCTCTAAGTTAAGAATGTGGAATTTTGCCTAGAAAGAACCTTGATGATCAACTCAGCCCTATCCACCTCTCAGGAGAACGAGCTGTGTATCTTATTGAAGAACCACTTGGATGCTTTTGCTTGGAACTATGAGGAGATGAAGGGATTCCACCCTTCTACCTATACTCATCACATTTACATAAAGGAAGATTGTAAGCCAGTTAGGAATCCTTAAAGGAGGATGAATCCAACCCTCAAGGACATTGTCAAAGAATAACTACAAGAGTTTCTGGATGCAGGATTCATCTACCCCATCTCTGACAGTGAATGGGTTTCTCCTTTGGCGCTAGTGCCAAAGAAAAAAGGAAGTGAAGAATCTATGTAGATTATCGGGAACTGAACAAAGCCATCAAGAAGGACCATTTCCCTTTGCCTTTCATAGATCAAGTGTTAGATGGCCTGGAAGGGAAGAAGTTTTTCTCCTTCTTAGATAGGTTTAGCGGGTACAACCAAATCCAAAGCAGCTCGGAAGACCAAGATAAGACCACTTTCACTTGTCCATGGGGTACCGTTGCCTACTGGGTCCTTCCCTTTAGGTTGTGCAACGCTCTTGCCACTTTCTAGAGGGCGGTACTGAGCATATTTGCTGAGCTGGTTCATGATTCGGTGGAAATCTATATGGATGAATTTACCCCTTATGGGTCCAACCTCCAAGAAGCATTGACTAACCTTGAAAAAGTTTTAGCCAAGTGTATTGAAATGAACTTGTCCCTCAGTCCTAAAAAATGTGAATTCCTAATGACTGAAGGGACCGTGCTAGGTCATATAATTTCTCAGCAAGGATTACTGGTGGATCCCAACAAGATTGCTATCATTCAAAGGGTCCCACTTCCTCAAAAGGTAAGAGATGTTCGGAGTTTTCTAGGCTTAGCGGGGTATTATAGAAGATTCATCAAGGATTTTAGCAAGCTAGCCTCTCCATTGTTTGGTCTTTTGGGGGAAGATGTTGAGTGTATATGGACTGACAACTGTCAGAAGGATCTGGATGCTTTGAAAGGTAAGCTGGTAACTGCCCCAATCTTGAGAGGTCCAAACTGGGACCTACCTTTCAACATTCACACAGATGCCTCAAACAAAGCTATAGGAGCAGCCCTATGACAAGTCGAAGAGAAGCTACCATCTGCCATATACTTTGCCAGTAAAAACCTGTCCAAGGCAGAATTAAACTACACGGTAACCGAAAAAGAGCTCTTAGCTGTAGTCCATTCCCTAAACAAGTTCAGACACTACATCACCTGTTATCAAACATTCGTACACACTGACCATGCTGCAATTAGGTACTTGATGAATAAACCAAATGTAAATGTTGGTATCATTAGATGGTTACTTTTGTTGCAGCAATTTGATTTGACTATTGTTGATAAGCCTGGTAAGGAAAATGTTGTTGCTGATTTTCTGTCTAGAATAGATCTACCTGTAGCTGAAGAAGGAATGGTGGATGGCCAAATTCCAGATGAAAACTTATTTGCTATTTCAGTACTCTCTCCATGGTTTGTTTATATAGCAAATTACTTGGTTTCAACACAGTTTCCACCACACTTGTCCTCAAAAGATGAGTAAGATCATGGGGAAAAGTGCCCCATTCACTTGGATTGGGGGCAACCTATTCAAACTTGGCCCCGATCAGATTTTGAGGTGATGTGTTAGGGAGGAGGAAGTCTTTGACATCCTATTAACCTGTCATGATGGACCTTGTGGGGGACACTTTGTAGCAAAGAGGATCGCTTCAAGATTTTGCAGCCACGTTACTATTGACCAACTCTTCATCAAGATGTCAGAAGATACATCAGCCAATTTGACCAATGTCAAAATATGGGGAAACCGACTCCAAGGGACGAGATGCCCCTGCAACCTCAAGTGACTTTTGAGCCATTTGAGAAGTGGGGCATGGAATTTGTGGGTCCTATCAACCCTCCTTCAAAACAAAAGTCTTACATCATTGTGTGCATGGAATTTTTGACAAAGTCGTCAGAAACAAAGGCAATCAAAGTAGTAACAGAGGAAAAAATAGCTGAGCTTTTAAGGGAAAATATCTTCTACAAATTTGGCTATCCAAGAGAGCTAGTTACAGATCAAGGGAGTTAGTTTACCTCCAATATAGTTGAAGACCCGCTCACACACCATAAGATTAAGCACAGAACTTCCACCCCTTATCACCCCCAAGCAAATGGACAGGTGGAAGTCACTAACAGATCTTTCGAAGAGATTTTGACTAAGGTAGTGAGTAGCAGCGGAAAATATTGGGAAAAATGATTGGTTGAGGCCACGTGGGCCTATAACACTAGGAAAACTACCACAGGTTTCACACCCTATGAACTGGTCTATGGGAAGAAGGCTTTGTTGTCCATAGAATTTGAATATAACACATTAAGGCTGGTATCTCAGCTAGACCTAGACCTTAGCCATGCACAAAAAGAAAGATTGCTTCAACTAAATGGATTAGATGAACGGAGAATGCAAGTCCTTCTCCACTCATAGGTAGTCCAACTTCAAAGAAAAATATGGCGTGATCAACACCTAAGAGAGAAACAATTTCAGCTGGGAGATTGGGCCCTGCTGTAAGACTCAAGGTACAAGGATTTCAAGGGCAAGCTGAGAACCAGATAGCTGGGACCATATACAGTGGAAAAATGCAATGATAATGGTTCAATCCTTATCCGGACCATTGATGAAGAAGCCATCCCCATTCTTGTCAATGGGCATCGATTGAAAATCTACAGGAAGCCCCTTTCTAAGCAGGAGTTCATTGAAACTCTAGGTAAATTAGTGTTTGTAGTGGAGCAAGTCCCTGTCTCCACTCCACCCACACCTTGAGCAGAAACAAACAACAACAAAAAAGAAACAAGGAAAAAATAGAAAAAATAGAGAGAAAAAAAAGAAAATGAAATAAAAGATCCCTGGGTGAAAACCTCTTGGAGGCACCCAGGGCAGGCAGTGAGGGTGAAAACCTCCTGGAGGTGCCCCAGCTGTCTTAAAAGAAAAAAGAAAAAAAGACAAAAAAACAAAAAGAAAGAAGAAAAAAATGAACCTAATTTCTTTTGAATAAATTGCAGGTTGTAGGAAGGTCATTGCAGGTTTTAGGAGGATCACACAAGACAAAGACAAAGGGCATGACCAGGCTTCATGCATCCCTCATAGTCCATTCCTCCATCACCATTACCCTTTCCCAAGTTTTGGTCTCGTTTGGTCTGAAATTTCGCATCCTATAGGAGGATCCAATAGAAACTACAAAAAGGACTCAATTTGATCAATTGGATGCACATCCTTTACATTAAATTCAAAAGAGGTCTGCTTTTGATAATGTGTAGCAGTCCTAGGTTATGGAATATGAGCCTATAGAAACTCCATCTACATTTTACCTTTCTCAGAGTCAAAGACTGAAAGAAGTTTGGCCTAAGAGCTAGAGGAATGTTTCCAGAACTCTGTGTAGGTGTTCAAATTCAAATTTTCATTCTTATTTTTTATCTCACTGAGAACATGAAATATTTCCTCCTCCTTATCCTTATGAATGCTTCCACTGGTCTGAATTACTTGCTATTAATGAGAAGTAGTGGAATGAGTTGGGGACTTGTAGTGAAGTAAAATTATAAGTGCGGACACGAATGAATTCTTGTAGCTCGATAATGGGTCTAGCCACAACAGATAAATTTTATGGAAGATTTCCTTAGGTTAGAATCAATCAAGAGGGCTCAACTCTTGCTCGCTTATCCTGCTTGATGATGCCCTCACTTGCTTTCTCTAGCAATCTCTTTTTTTCTTTCTTCGAGTTCCTGAAACAAGTAAACAACAACAACACACAAACATAATAATAGAAAAATTGCAATTCAACCTACTTAATGAGTCAAGAATCATTAATACACGAATATGTAATATCAAAAAACATGTAGGAAATCAATCGATAGTTTCATATATTAATATCGAAGAGAGATTACAACCATTCATCTTAATCTCGCAGTCTTGCTCTGACAAGATCAGGTTCTCACACACTTCTGCTATCATTCCATGATAGCTTCAAATAACAATAGTTTAAAGGCTCTTCCCTTTAGAATTCACTCCAAACCAAACACACTTATCCCTCACACAACAAGATGGCTACAACGAGTAATAGCTTTCTTTTCTAATCAAAATAGTATACTCACACGTAGCCAACACTCTAACTGCCACTAGTTTGTGCTTTGGAAGAAGGGAGGTTTACATAGGAAATATGGATGGGAGATAGATCCTCTTCTCATGGGAGAGGGACTTATCCCTTGACGTAGTTCCGTCATTATATGGGAAAGGATCCCAAACTCTCATCCTCGACCTCATCCAGCCAAACCATTTACTGGACTTATGTTATGGAGCTTTTAGAGCTAGAAGATTCGGCTCTAATTTAAAAGAAAATTCCATAATAGGACCGACGCGATTGGAACATAGCTAAATCGCACCAATTGGTGTGGGGAATAGTGCTAATCTCTACACATTGGTGCAAAGGAGAAAAATTTCATTAGCGTCAGCCTTGTAAACTGGGAAAAATAAAAGTTTCAGGGGAAATCATCCAAAAGGGAAATGATCTGCTCATGAAGAGGGACATAATGGGAGTTTCTTCATGAAAGAAAATCATGCGGGGTTCATTGTAGAGGTCCTCCGGGATAAAGGAATGAGGCATATAGGGACAGTGACAAAATCTTGTGTAACAGATGCCCCCTAAAGCGTGAAGGCCAGGCTGGAGTGAGGGATGAAATTCTTTATAAATGAGTGTGAGGAATCGATCTATTGTCGGAAACCTACAAGCAAGTACAAATACATATACATAAAATGAGATCTCTATCAAATGATACATGAATTGTGGGATGGAGGCAGCCATCTAGAGAATGATCATGTAATATGGATCCAGGTATGGGCGCAACCATCTATCAAAGAGGATCATAATGAAACCAAGGTATGGTCGCAGCCATCCAATAGTGAGAAGGATCACATATGATAACTCATGGTCTGGTCACAGCCCACCATTTGAAATAGACATACATATCATCATAACCATGTCAAATCACTTTGCAACTTGGACTTTTGTGATTTGAGTCCAGGGTCTTGCTTTCCAACACAACCTGATCAAAGTACAAATCCTGCCATGCGAATAGATGTGTTGATGTCAAACATGCAAGAAATTCGCTTGATCACGAGTCAATGATGTAAACTATTAACGAGCATGAGAGAAACCACCAATAATGACAATGGCCCTCCAGGTACTATCATTAGAATTCATGGAATGTGAATACTGTAACTAGAGTCAAACACTTGTGAAATCACTTGATCAAGAGCCAATGATGTGAACTTGTTGTCGAGTGTGAAGAACTATCCATTGAGGCATGCAATCTCTAAGGTACTAGAAGGGAGTCTCTTGGTCAACTTCCCGGATAATGAGTTGAAGTCGATGAAAAGCGATAATGTCGAAAGAGGACCATAATGAATCCCACATCATCAAGGCAAGACAGGAGGATGAAAAATGATTTTGGATGATACAGAGAATCAGAGGTAAGTGTAATTGTAGAAGGAAAACTCTTGAACATATCAGTGACACAACTGAAAGTTTGATAGCTTTTGGATCCATGGGATCAGTGGTCATGATGATGTGGTAGAGATCAAATGGAAGGCAAAAACAAATGGCCAAAACGAAGGAAGGTCAATGATACAAAGGAGGATGTCCCAACTCGACACGAAGCAAAGAGTGTCATGTTCAAGAGTGAGCTGCCAACACAATTGACAGATTTCGAAATTTCCCCCCCACCATTTCTGGCAAGTACCCCAGCTATTTTTTAATCGCAAGCTTGAAGGGGATAGAATTTCTTGCACTATAAGTTCATCCTTCAGACGAATCCGACCTAGTAAGTTTAATGAGCCCTAGGAAGGAGAAGCTCATGTTGGCATTATGATATTGGTGTTGTCCTTAATGGCAACTCACTCAGATGAAAGATCATAGTGCAACAGGTCAACAGCATGAAAGAATTATAGATCAGACTCCAAAGAATGAAGAAAGAGAGGTATACACAGGTTCACCTTATCCAGACTGCATATATACGGAGGTTTACTGGACAAAGGTAGCGTATATGTACAAACACTCTTTCACAAAAGGAAAAGCATGTATACCTTATAAAACCAAAGTTTTTGGTCCAAGGTATTTGACCCAAGGTAATTAGTTCGAGGTATTTGGTCCAAGGTATTGGTCCTAAGTAGTTTTGGTCCATGGTATTGAGAAAGGCCTAAAACTAATAAGGAGGAGAAGATGATTAGGCCAGGTGTGCAAGTAATTTGAACATGTTATGAGGGGTTGGATCATATATACAGGTTAATGAGCTTCTGATGGTTTACTTTATCTGATCTAAGGAGGCACATATATGGCTGATGAATATTGATGAACCGGGATCATAAAGGCTTAAAACTATTCTCATTTAGTGGTTTGATCTTAATACTCTAGATCTGAATACTGACACACATTTTATTCTGTAAATGTGATGATCTGGGTATGATTGAAGTTTGGAATAATTTTGAAATTTTAAGTTAGCATTTACGGATCTGTACGCAGGTTCACTTTAGTAAAATGGTGTATGCATGATGGTTCAACATATAAAAGTAGCATATACATCATAAATTGGAACTTGCAGATTTGTACGCTAGTTCCCTTCGGCAACAGTGCATATACGCACTAGTTCGACACAGGGAAGTAGTGTATACCTTATGAAGTATGATGTTTAAAGTTTCAGTAGTCTCTGTTTTATGTTGTAGAGTTTTGGGTTTTGTTTTGATGACTTTATTATGGTAACAATGAATTAAATGATCAGATTGATTGTGATTTGCTTCAGTGATAATGGGTTGTCAGTGATTTATTGATTTAGCTGTGGTTGATTCAAAAAGTGATGATTTAGTTTCAATGATTGGTTGATGCAGATGTATCTGATGCAATTTTTTTTTTTTGAGTTTTAATGTTGCTGATGGGTCCAGTATGAAAATTGGATGAAATTTGGCCTTCAGATTATGGTGTTGTGTTCCAAGAGTATCCAGTCTTAAAATTCATGAAACGTGGTCCTTGGTGGAGTTTTAGTAGGCTGGCACCTACATACTAGTAAACATATTGGCTATTACAAGAGCTAGGGGGTTGTAGCTCCCTTCCAGTAGTAGCTGGAGAATGAGAGAAGGTTGTATCCTTTTGTAGGTGGGTGCTTTCATACTCGTATGATTATGCACCAGTACAAGATTGTAAACAGATTTTCTTATTATTAAAAGAAGACAAAGACGATAACAATAGGTGGTTTTTACCCACATTGGGTTTCCATCTTATATCTTGGTGTTCATGTGTGTTTCTTATGTGTGATTCTTTATTCTTATTTTACTGCATTGTCTAATAAATCTTTGTTATACTGGTTAAAGTTCAATACATGTTAAATTGTCTAAATCAAAATTTCACTACATATACATTGGTTGCTTTAAGTACGGTCGCGTATACACGCTAGTTCACTTAGCTGAAGTAGTGTATGTAAATCTATTTTGGAAATAAAATTATTGATTTGATAATACTGATTCACCCCCCTCTTAGTATTATTTCCAACAATTGGTATCAGAGCAGGTCCTTTAGAAGAAGCTTGGTTGCTTGAAGGGAGATCCATCATCATGAGTACTCAAGAAAGCGTGGGATCCATCAGACCGCCAATATTTGATGGGAGAAATTTCGTTTATTAGAAAATAAGAACCACAACCTATCTACAATCACTGGAACAGATGTTTGGGAAATTGTGGAAGGAGGATATACATTTCCAACAGCAATTCCTATAGATACGGAAAGTAAAAAGCAATATGAAACCTATGCCAGAGCTATCAATACTTTGTTGGGAAGTTTGTCACAATCAGATTGTTTCAAAGCCATGCAGCTCAAATCAGCCAAATAAATATGGGACAAAATCGTTTTGAGCTACGAAGGAGACTGTTAGGTAAAACGTGCTAAACTTCAAACTATCAGAATTCAGTATGAAACTCTTAAGATGCACAGTGCCGAAAGTATAGCTATTTAATTCTTACGAATAGATGAGGTTGTTAATTGTATGAAGAATCTACATGAAGAAATAAAGGAAGTTATCTTAGTTGAGAAAGTTTTGAGATCCTTGTCTACTAAATTTGAATCAAAAGTATTGGCCATAGAGGAAAAACAGGATCTACAGACTATCACTATGACACAACTTCACAGAATCTTAACTACCTTTGAGATGAGAAAAGGAGGACCATTAGATGTGAGAGAAGCCGCATTTAAAGCTTTAGCAAAAGGAAAGGAAGAACACAATGAAACAAGAAATATTTCAGAAGAACAAGATGAGGTAAACTTTGTCAAGAAGCAGAAGATTTAGAGGTAAGCTACCCTTCAAATGTTTTTCCTACGGAAAAGTCCGTCATTATGATGCCAAATGTCCTCACAAAAATATATATGAAAAAGAGAAGGAATATGCAAAATGGAATAGAAAACAAGTTGTAAATAAAAGGAGTCATTATACTCATTAAGATAATGATGGTTTATCAAATAGTGATGAAGAAGAAAATAGTAATGACTATAGACTTCTAATGGCTTATGACGATGATAATTTTTGGGATGCTTTATAAGAGGATGACCTTCATGAAGAAATATCCAAACTCAAATTTTTTTTAGAAGGAAAGAATATGAGTATAGATACCTTGACATACCAACTTGTTGAAAAAGAAAAACACAATGAAAAACTAGAATGTGAAATTGTGGGTCTAAGAAAGGATCTTGAGAAAAAAAAATCTCTCAATCTTAGATTTGCTAAAAGATTAGAAACCTTAAATGAAATTATCAAAGTGCAACATTCTCCTCTAATAAAGATAGGTGTTGGATATATTGAAGAAGCATCTCAATAATAGAATTCGTCAACCTCCACTAAAAGCTATCTTGATGCAGTAAAGATCAGTGAACAGTATGACAATCGTCAGCAAAGGCATAAAGTAGACCACCAGGTAAGTCAGACTCAATTTACTCCAAGGATGAATAGAAGCCACAACCAACCTCAGGTAAATCATACTCAAGTTGCTCCAAAGATGAATATCAATAGAAACTACAATCACTAGGTAAATAGATTCAATAGTCGCAGGAACTTCTTTAATGGGCAATGTTTTTCATGTCATAATTTTGGACACAAAGCTACTCAATGTGTTGCTTACAAAACCATCATGACTAGAGAAGCACAAAATCAAAGGAATGTAACAGGGGTCAAGAAAAGTTCCTATAATAAATTTTCTCTTCTTGAAAATGAAATAGAATGCTCAATCTGTAACAACTTTGGTCATGAAGAATCTGAATACAGGAGCAAATTTTGGCAAACATCTCAAAAGTAGCAAACTCCATTAAATCCCAAGATATGGAGAAGGAAATAATCTCAAACATAAAGACGTGGTATAGCCTTGTATGTAGAAGGACAAGAAAATCAGTGGTACATCAACATTGGATGTTCAAAACACATGACAGGTGACAAAGAAAAACTTCACTCATATAATGCCTTAGAAAAGGAAAAGAATGTATCATTTGGAAACGACAGTCCTTCTGTCATAAAAGGTAAAAGCTATGTTTTCTTGAAAGAAAAGGTTAAAGCTAGAAATGTTATGTATGTAGACAGTTTAAAGCATAACCTATTGAGTGTCAGTCAAATGTGAGATCAAGGAAATGAAGTGGTGTTTCAATTAAATGGATGTGTTGTTCGTGAGCTTGATACATGAGAGACCATGATCAAAGGTAAAAGAACTTAAAACAACTTATACATACTCAAGGGAGGACAACAATAGTGTTATCTAAGCAAAAATGATGAAAATTGGCTGTGGTATAGAAGATTGGGACATCTAGGCTTTTAGCAAATAAGAAATGCATGTCAAATCAGTAAGCAAACCAAAGCTCACTTCATTGAAAAAGAAGGGTCAGCTAGTAATCCTATTGATCTTGTCCATACTAATTTATGTGGACCATCAAGGAAAAAGTCACCTTGTGGAGAAGAATACTTTAGTTTGTTCATTGATGATTTTTCTAGAATGTGTTGGATAGGTCTTCTAAAACATAAAGATGAAGCATTTGAAAAATTCCAAGCCTTCAAAGATTTGGTTGAAAATTAATCAGATCAAAAAATCAAATGCCTCAGATCTGATCGAGGAGGGGAATTTACCTCGGATGAATTATTTGACTTTTGTGAACAACATGGAATAAAAAGGAAATTCTCCATCGCGAGGACTCCTCAGCGAAATAGAGTGGTAGAAAGAATGAACATAATTGTTCAACAAATGGCTCAAGCTATGCTAGATGAATCTGGAACTCCTGCAACCTTATGGGGTGAAGCTGCATTCGCCACCATAACTATTCTAAACCAAGAAAATGTTCAGGTAAATAGCACTCAAACCCCACATGAACTTTGGTATGGTAAGACTCCTACTGTAAAATACTTTAAAGTTTTTGGAATCAAATGTTATATCAAAAGGACTGATGAAAAACTTGGTAAGTTTTAAGGTATTCTTCTTGGTTATTCTTCCAAAAGTAAACGATATAAATGTTATAATAAAATACTTGGAAAAAATGTTGAAAGCATTAATGTTGTAGTTGATGAAGCATGCAAAATCCAAAATAGATAAAAATAGAATATTATGACAATGAAGAAGATGGGGACTATTTTCACACATCATATCAAAATGATATTGAATAAGAAGCAAATGAAACACCAGAAGAAGAGATAATGTTAGAAGAAAAGACTCCATCCATGTATGTTCATAAAAATCATCCAGAAACTCAAATTTTAGGGGAAAAAGAGGTAGGTGTACAGACTCGAGGAACCATTACAGGGACCTCAAGCTATCTAGCATTACTATCCTCCACCGAACCTAAAAATGTAAATGAAGCATGCAAAGATGAATGTTGGGTCAAGGCCATGGATGAAGAACTTGAGCAAATTGAAAAGAATGATACTTGGGAATTATTTCCTAGACCTCTTGATAAAAATATTATAGGAACTAAATGGATATTCAAAAACAAGCTAAATGAAAATGGAGAAGTCATTAGAAACAAGGCCAGACTTATTTGTAAAGGGTATGCTCAACAAGAAGGTATATATTTTGAAGAAACTTTTGCACCTGTTGCCAGAATTGAAGCCATAAGGATGTTTCTTGCTCTTTCTAGCTTTTAGAAATTCAAAGTATATCAAATGGATGTAAAATCAACCTTCCTAAATGGAGATTTAGAAGAAGTTTATATTGAACAGGTAGAAGGATTCATTCTTGGAAATTATGCAAAACTTTTATGTAGACTCAAAAAGGCCCTCTATGGTCTTAAACAAGCTCCAAGGGCCTAGTATTACATCTTGCAAAATATCTACACCAACAAGGTTTTACAAAAGGTTCAATAGATAGCAATCTATATACAAAGATTGAAACTGATAAATTGCTAATTATTATTGTTTATGTTGATGATACCATTTTTGGTAGCAATGAAGGATCCATGAGTCAAAATTGTTCCTCAGTAATGCAGCAATAATTTGAAATGTCCTTGCTTGGTGAACTTACCTATTTTCTTGGTCTACAAGTTCAACAAAATAAAGATGGTATTTTTTTTTCACAAACCAAATATCTCCAACAGATCTTGAAAATGTATGGAATGGAAGATTCTAAACTTGTATGTATCCCAATGGTAACAGGATGTAGTCTCAGCTCAAATGATGAATCAGTAGCAGTACATCAAGCAACTGTTATAGACATTTTTGTGCCTTACAGCATTGAGCATGAAATGTCCATAAACTAAGGGATCCAAAGTCCCTAAACATGTTGTTCCTACCCCTAGAGGAACAAGGCAAACTAACCACAACAATTCATAGAAGTTCTCCACCTGAAAACACTCAAAAACAAGCCAATTCTGGATCATGTCAACTGCTCCACTGAGCATCTGCGCTGAATGTCAACTGCTCCACTGTCTCCCTGTGTTGAATGTCAACTCCAACAAAGGCTACCTATGCTGAGCGAGTTTGGACATGTGGCAGAGTCATTCCTCAAGGTGTCAATGCCCAGGAAGCTTCCAAAATGACACTTGCATCAAGGAATTCGACTGGTGATGAGTAAGAGGTTCCAAATCTCCAAGTGGAAGCAAGAACCTCCAAGTGGACTCAAGAACTGAGAGAGGGAGAGGACACTAGTCAGATCTCAAGCTGACTCATCCTCTATCCAAACATCTATATATGGATCTCTCCTCCATGGGATCTAGGGGGCTGGAATTTTGTGACTGCAAAGAATTGTTGTTGGTTTGTGGCTGGAAACATTGGGTGTTTAATGCTTTGAAGGGAGCTGAAGAAGGAATTCCATTCTGCTGGGAAGGAGATGCTGGATTGGAGCCCTATGGGTTGTATCTCTTCTTGCACCCTGTTACTTATCATTAAAGCTATCTTGATTATTTCCTATATGCTGGTGTATTTTGTATGATTGCATTAGTGTATTTGATTTACTTCTAATCCTGAATCATTTATGAATATGTATATTTGCCTTTGTATTGTGTTCTTCTCTTGTCGCAAGTAGCTGTTCTATTGTCACATGTAGTTGTTCTCTTGTGATCTCGTGGGATTCAAGTAGTTGTTCTCTTGAGCAAGCGAGGAGACAAGTAGCTATGGACACACAAAGAGAAGAGGATCTAGATCGAGGGACAACCGGAAGACAACGGTAAATCTGCCAATCTCCCCTCTTTCACATTTCATAAAGGAAGAAATCATAATAGCTGTATTCGTTTGTTGCTAAGGCGTTGTCACACCTTAGGTGGATAGGATCATCCTGCATAGGCATTTTTCCCCACAACAAATTCGCGACTCCACTGGGGAATAACTTGTTTATTCATTTCATTTGTGTTTCCGTCATTTGTTTACTTCATAGACTTGATAGCAACTATCGAACTGTATCTTTCTCGGATGCAAAGTAGAAAGTTGCTGCTTTGATCCAGTTGTTGGACTTGTCTATGATCTAAACTAGATCCACAAATGATTTGATGATCCTTGTGATAGTCTTTAGTACCCTCTCAAAGCATCCCTCTATTTATACCTTGCTTGTGTTTATGATTTGGCCTGAAACAGTTGATTTTTGAGCATTTTATGACCCAGAACTCAAGGGAAACGAGAGTTTCTCTTTCAGCGCAACTGCTGTGAAGGTAGTCTGCATTTCAACGCAGGTCCCGAAGGGGCTACCTACGCTGAATTTCAAGTCCTCAGTGTTAAGGTTGCGCTGAACCAGTTTGGCCTTGTGCAGCTGGGGTTCTCTGTTATCTGTTGCCCTGTTTTGATCTCTGTTTTTGCAGCCTTTAACCAGCATAGGTACCAGTCTGATAAACCTTTTTCTTTGCTTAGATTCCGCCTCTTTTTGTAAAAAAAGATTGTGAATGTTTTTATGTGTTTGTGGCGTCATTTACAGTCTTCCTTTGCATGAGTAAAGTAGTCATTCTGTAGCCTTTGATTCAGATTTGATTGATTGTGGTCTTAGAAGAGAGTTCATTGGTTGTTTTCAGATTGATTGTAGATTTACTTTAGCTTATTGGTTTGAATTTGTCTCTTTCAAAGTGTCAAAACAAGTCTTTATTTCGAAAATCGCAAAGTGATTGTAATCTCTTCTACCCTTGTTGATTTCGAAGAAAGTGAACTTGTTTGTATTGATCATCTTAAAAGCAAATTCAAAGTTGTGCAAAAAGCTTTCTTTGTAGGCCTTTACACTAAGAAAGTGAAAAACAAACACCTGCATTATGCATTTTTCATTTGATAGTTTGCATGTTGGATTTAGGGAAAGTGCATTAGAGTGTGTTGATTGCTCTTTGAGAAAAGATAGTGTTATTCTTTTCCCTTAGTAGCTAGGATTTTCAAAGTTGAAAGATTGTAAAGCTTGCTTATCATCTTAGACTGCATTCAAGAATTTGTATCATACATCTCGTGGTGAACCTTGAAAGGAAAATTTTAAAAAGATCAACATAAAATAAACTGAATGAACCTAACAATGCTTTGTAACATAAGGCACAACATAGAGGTCTAGGCTAGAGACGTGTTCCGGCGTCGTTAAGCCTAGTGACTGTCGATCTCGAAGAAGGTGGGTGATTCCTCCTGAGAGACGGTAGCGCTAGTACGGATTGTGCTCCCACGTACCGTTGCGTATATATTGGGAGAACCCTATAGGCATATATATTTTATCCTTAGGAAGCCGTGTCGGCTGCCCTACTGATCGCAATGTAGTGAACACAGCATTCACGAAGATTGACTGCCCGTACCCTAAAAAGTATTCTGCGGTTTTGCGAAAAGTTTGGCACAACCTCTGCCTAGAACTCCAGAGCAGTTTCTTTTGGCCTTTTTCAGACTCTATAACAGAAAAAGTCCATCCAAGCATTTGTCACTTCGGGCTCGTTAAAACATCGAAGGAGACTACAGTCATCTTTAGCTTTTTCTCGACTCTTTAAAATTGAAAAAGCAAGTTGTGTCTAAAGCGTCGTTAACAATTTATTTTAAACGGAACAATCACCCTATAATTCTTGCGTTGATCTTTAGGTTGAAAAGATGGAGCACACCAACCAAGGAATTCCTCTTGGTGGAAATCCTAGTCCCTTCTCCTCTTGGGGAGATGTTGGTGTGCCCCACATGGCCACATTGTCGCTTCCAGGATTGACAATTGGCCTACCAGTTTGGCTCTTTTCAACCAGTGTCGTTCAGAACACCACCATTGCTGAACAGTCGAGCCAACAGTTAGATCAGACAAGAGTTGCCTCCCAGCCTTCAACTTCATCTTCCTCCCCTCCTTCCTCTTCGCTTGAAGGGGCTGGTCGAATTAAAAACCAGGTTCCTAAGGAGAAGAAGGAGAAGAAGAAGAAAGAAAAGAAGAAGAAGGAGCCTAAAGCGACTGGGGGAAAACAAGTGTCATCTAACAAAAATCCACACACCGCACTCGTAAGGCCTAAATTGCCATGCGTCATATGCAGGGGAGACCACTTCCATAGAGATTGTCCCTGTATCCCGCGGATACTAAGAGACTGGTACCCCCGTTTGCACAATTCGGTAGCATCGACCTCTCATAGCCATATCGACTGCTCACCGTCAACTAGTGGGAGTGAAGCTCCAGGACAGAACGGGAGAGCTAAATTTCCCTGCAAACTGTGTGAAGCCGATCATGCCATCCACCATTGTCCCTTCTTAGACGAGGCAAAAGGAGTTCTGGAAGATCGCCCGATTTTACGAGCGCATCTCCCTCCTGGATATCAAAGACTCCTGCCAAGTCCCTCACTAGTTGAGAATCCGGTCGAGCCACTTAAGTGGTCAGCCGAAGCACCTGTCATTGAAGAAGAACCGTCTGGATCCATGCCTGACAAAAGTCAAAAGGTTGATACGGCAGTTGACCCGGTTTTGCCTTCAGAGGCTCCATCTTCGAATGACACCATCACAGAGGAGAATAAAGACGACACCATCCAGATTCTCTTGATCAGCACCGACTCTGATGATCAAGGGGGCAATGCCACCATTCCTTTATCGCAGGAAAGAAGTTCATCAGAGCGATATCCAGCCGTCTATTCGGTCCCACCACCAAGCAACCTGGTTGTGTCCTTTGATTGGAACCAACTAGGCAGACCCCGGTTGCCAGCCAGTATACCATTCAGAATTATTTGTCAAATATACAGAATGGTAATGGCTGGCACTATCATTGATGAGGGGGCATCTGTGAGTATCCTTTCCTCTATTGCTTGGAAAGCGCTTGGTTCACCAGTGCTTTTACCTGAGATGAGAAATCTATCAGGTTTTGATAAAGGAACCAGTCGACCTTTAGGGATCCTCCCCAATGTGCCTATAACATTGAAAGGGAAGACCGTTCAAATGAACGTGATGGTTGTTCAAGGACCCTTGGATTATAACCTACTCCTTGGACGAGACTATATATATTGCATGGGAGTTGTAGTCTCCTCACTCTTTAGAGTAATGTGTTTTCCGCATGAAGGAAGAATGGTCAAGCTCGTGGACAAACTTTCGTTTCCCGGATCACACATCGCAAATAGTCATGTACCATCCCTAAATGGTATACTCATGCATGAAGTGTCTCAACCCACAGTCCGTCCTCCTGATGAGCGCGAGTAATCCAGGAGGATATGACTGGAACCTAGGGGGCATGCGTCCTGGCCTGCTTCGACAAGAAAACTTTGGGTATAGGGTAGGTTTCCGCGGGAGAATATGACTAGTTCGTACCCCGTCCGTGGTTGGAAGAGGGGTTGTTCTGGAATAAGATTCTTTTGTCAAAGTTATGTGAGGAGGCGGGGGTCGTCACTCACCTCTGTTTATTTCGGTAGACATTGCCAAGGAAGTGTTTTGTTTGAAAGATTAACAAGACAATATTTGGGTAACCTGAAAGAGGTAAGCCTCTCTCGATTAAAACAAATTTTTTGGCGGAGGGTAAGTAGAGGTAACCTTGAAACTCTGTTTTATACCTGGGGGCATGCAAACCTTTTGGAGTGCAAGCAAGGGGCGACTATTTATTTTTTAAATTTTTAGGTCCTCCCTTTAAACCTGTAGGTCTAACCCTTTAAACTCGTAGGATTAGTCGTTTCCGAACTTGCATAAAGAAAGGATGGGGAGACATTTGACATGTACATTATTGCAGCAGATGATCATCCTACTCAAAGGATGATAATTTCGCCAAAATTATCAGTCTACCATCAGACGATCATCTGTTCTATGTACAAAAATGAATTTATAAAGCTGAGCATGGGAATGCCCGCCTCAGCTAGATCATGAAAGCAGTATGAATCATAATGTATTGTATTTTATTTATTACAGGTCTCCTCCCAGCAGATGGATGAACTTCAGATCCTCCTGGATAAAGCATTTCACCCGATAAATGGCCTCATACTTTAGGGGGCAACTGTTATAGACATTTTTGTGCCTTACAGCATTGAACATGAAATGTCCATAAACTAAGGGATCCAAAGTCCCAAAACATGTTGTTCCTACCCCTAGAGGAACAAGGCAAACTAACCACAACAATTCACAGAAGTTCTCCACCTGAAAACACTCAAAAACAAGCCAATTCTGGATCATGTCAACTGCTCCACTGAGCATCTGCGCTGAATGTCAACTGCTCCACTGTCTACCTGCGTTGAATGTCAACTCCAACAAAGGCTACCCGCGCTGAGCGAGTTTGGACATGTGGCAGAGTCATTCCTCAAGGTGTCAATGCCCAGGAAGCTTCCAAAATGACACTTGCATCAAGGAATTCGACTAGTGATGAGTAAGAGGTTCCAAATCTCCAAGTGGAAGCAAGAACCTCCAAGTGGACTCAAGAACTGAGAGAGGGAGAGGACACTAGTCAGATCTCAAGCTAACTCATCCTCTCTCCAAACATCTATATATGGATCTCTCCTCCATGGGATCTAGGGGGCTGGAATTTTGTGACTGCAAAGAATTGTTCTTGGTTTGTGGCTGGAAACATTGGGTGTTTAATGCTTTGAAGGGAGCTGAAGAAGGAATCCCATTCTGCTGGGAAGGAGATGCTGGATTGGAGCCCTATGGGTTGTATCTCTTCCTGAACCCTGTTACTTATCAATAAAGCTATCTTGATTCTTTCCTATATGCTGGTGTATTTTGTATGATTGCATTAGTGTATTTGATTTACTTCTAATCCTGAATCATTTATGAATATGTATATTTGCCTTTGTATTGTGTTCTTCTCTTGTCGCAAGTAGATGTTCTCTTGTCACAGGTAGCTGTTCTCTTGTGATCTCATGGGATTCAAGTAGTTGTTCTCTTCAGCAAGCGAGGAGACAAGTAGCTGTGGACACACAAAGAGAAGAGGATCTAGATCGAGGGACAACTGGAAGACAACGGTAAGTCTGCCGATATCCCCTTTTTCACATTTCATAAAGGAAAAAATCATAATAGCTGTATTCATTTGTTGCTAAGGCGCTGTCACACCTCAGGTGGATAGGATCGTCCTGCATAGGCATTTTTCCCCACAACAGCAACTTACAGATCCATGATTGGAATTCTGATTTATCTAACAGGTACCCAACCTGACATCATGCATGTAGTAGGAATAGTTGGAAGATTCCAAGAAAATCCAAAGGAATCATACCTTCAAGCAGTCAAAAGAATTTTCAAATATCTTCAAGTAACTCAAGACTTTGGTTTAGGGTATCCTAGAGATACATATCTCACTCTTCATGCATATACATATGCATACTAGGTAGGAAGTGTTGATGACAGAAAAAGCACTATTCGTGGTGCATTCTATATGGATTATAAGTTAGTATCTTGGTTCAACAAGAAATAAAGTTTAATTCCTTTATCTACAACTGAAGTAGAATATGTGGCTGCTACATCTTGCTGCACACAACTACTTTGGATGATGCAAACCTTGCAAGACATTCAGATCATATGTACTACACCCATCTCCATTCTATGTGATAATACAAGTGCCATCAGTATTTCGAAGAATCCAGTCATGAACTCCAATACCAAGCACATTCCTATCAAATACCATTTTCTATGAGAAAAAGTGCTTGAACAAAAGGTCAAATTAGAGTATGTTCCCTCCAAAGAATAGGTTGCTAATATATTCACTAAACCACTGCCCAAAGACATATTTGAATATCTCAAACAAAAGCTGGGAGTACTTGCTACATCATCATGTTGTTAAAACCCATTCTTTTAAGGAAGGTTATTATACACGTGTTTCATGAAGTATAGTCACATACACACGCGGGTTTCTGTGGGTCAAGAAGCGTATATACTTTTCAAACAAGAAAATAAGTGGGATAGGCTCTGATATGGGTGCTCTGTCTGATGTTGATTATTCAGTATATTAATATGACCCGTTCATTATTTTTTATCTAACTAAAAAATATGCCTTGATCATTGACTTATTAACAATGCACAGGTAGCACAAGTTTAGGGGGAGGATTCGCCTTCACTCGCATTCTGCATTGTTGGAATTATGGTTGTTGAATACAACTGTGGCTGTAGATACTTGCACCCAGGACTCTGCATATGCTCAGGGGGAGCATGGGTAGTTTAGTACATCTTAGCATGTACAAAGGGGGAGCTTAATCAAAGAATTCAGCATGTACTTAGGGGAAGCATGGACAACTTAATGTATATCAAAAGAGGAGAATATCTTGTTCCACCATTTCCCTTGATGATCGAGGAATCCTCTGCTTATAGATGTATTAAGAAATCACATGTGGGAATTGCAGCTTAACCATAGAAATATAATGTGCACATGAGAGAAGAAGAAGAAACACATAAATCATGAGAAGAAGACAATGAGACTTGATAACAAAGTTCATCCAACTTGGACTATATCTCTGGGCCTTGCTCAATTAACGGGGAGGCCTTCATTCATTAAATTGCATGAAAAAGAAGAATACAATCATTAGTTACAAAAAAGGAGTCTTATACCTCCATTCTGGAAAATGGTTGAGAAATGGAGAACTCAGATGGAGAAATGGATAGTGTCATGGCATGCATGGCATCGAGAAGGGATGAAACCCTATAAAATTTGTCAAATCTAGAAAAAATGGACTTTTGCACCTCCTACTTGCTCTTGCCTCGAACTTCCTCCAAATTCCTCTTCCCCCCTTCACGTTTTTGCGTTCATCGGGTTTTATAAAACTCTTTTGTTATAAGCACGATTAAATCAGGGGTCTACTTGTTTATAATACAGACTGTTCAAAAAAAACCCCCAAATAGCTCTTTTTTCGTTAATACAACAATACACAGGATACAGTGAAAAATCCAGCCGAAAAGCTTTAAGTCAGAACTCAAATTTCATTAAATTGGCCCTATTCTCTTGTTGAGTCCACTCTTATCGCAAATCGCAATGGCTTTTGTCGTCAGGATCACTGATCGCCGATCATTGATATTTCCGATCGCCGATCACTGATATTGTCGATCACCAATATTTGTGATATCGGCATATTGCTATCGGCATATCGCATCGACATATTGCATAAATAACAGCACGGGGTTCTTCCGTATGGCATACACCGACGCCGATCGCCGATGCAGATCATCGATGTCAAAATCGCATGTCGCCTGCCCCTGATTGCGATTTATCAGAGATTGTTGATCGGGGGTTCTGTCTGCCTGCCTTAAGTCCGCCCTTTGGACCCCTCTAATTGCAATTTTCCTTTAGAAGGCTTTAAACCCATTTTTTAGAAGAAATGCCTCATTTTTCAAATGAAAAAAAGGCAAATTCTTGTTGCGATAACTTCATCATCCAAAGTCCATTTTAGCCCATTCAAGTTGTAGTAGATTTAGAATGAAAATATCTACACAATGGGACTATTTCCAGGAGCATCCTTGGACTTTCATTTCCCTTGTTTCCTGGAAGTCAACCTAGAACTTTGACTGCTTCTATCTCCTTCATTCAGACTCAGATTGGAGTGTCGTTCACACCGTTGGAATTAGGGCAACGAGCACTTCAATCTGATGTAAAGGCAATTGCCTTTCTGCCACTTTGAATTTTGGTCTTTTCCCATGCCACTGCGTCTGAAGATCCATGTGGATCAATCCTCCCCACTAGAGATATTTTGGACCCCAAAAGCATTAGCACATTGTCTCAATCCACACATTCAATCACCTGCACATGAAACTGATACATTCTTGAAATCATGCACACCGCACATGGATCAAGAACCCCTCCTTTCCAAGAGTTCATAACACACACTCATTGGCTAAGGATTACATAAAAAGTAATTAATGCCTCAAATACTAATAATGAAAGGCCAAAAATTCATCGTTGCATCTTTGAAGTGATGGGAAACGCACCATCATTTTTACATTTACTTGCAATGTATGAGTTACAATGGTGTCTATAACAAGCTACTACCCCTAAAAAACCAACTTAATAAACTAGACCACCATGAGTGGGGTGGATTTATCTGTTGAACATGTTGACCTTTCGGCTCCTCTAGCGATGTTTCCAGAGCATGGAGTATTGTACACGAGGTTTGTTGGTGCCCCTCTTGGTTGCCATAACTACAATGATTCATTCTCCTCCAGACTTTTGGGGCTGCCTTGGGGTGCTTTCCCGTGGTGTTCCTTCAATATGTGTTCATGAAGCCTTCGCTATCACTGGACTATGAGGAAGGAATTTCGTCGTCTGTCATTGGTTGGTTACTGGCTATATTGAAGTTTTCCCCCAGCTCCTTTCTGGTGTATCTAAGTCCTACATGGCATGACAATTCCTTGACTTTGATGGGGTTTATGATGCCTTGGACTTTGATGCCGAGGCCTTTTACTTGATATCCTATTTCCTTCATTAGTTTGGATCTAATCCCTGTAGTATGTTTTTCAAAAGCAACAAATTCATCATCATGAAAATCATATGAAATAAGAGAATCGATTTTTACCTCCAAATGGCTATGTTGCAGCTTTTCAAAGGCCTCATCGTTGGCTTGTAACTAGTGTATTAATCTTTGGTTTTCATCCCTTACCTCTTGTAGAAGCCTCCTTAGCTCAACATTCTCTGCTTGGGTGTGGTGGTTGATCTCCTCGAGTTCTTGGAGTGTTGTTGCGGGGAGTGCCCTTTTCGTTATATCAGTTGAAATCCTTGATTCCATGCCAGAATCAGACCCCAAATCTATGGGTCCTCCTGCCACAATCCCAAGGGCTACAAAATTTGGCTCATTTTCGAAGTCGAACCCCAAGTCAATGGACCTACCCCATGCAAATCCTGTATTTGTGACCTTCTCATCTTTCTATGACTTGGAATTTGGGTTTTGCTGCATGGTGGCGATGGCCTTTTGCTTCCCCTTTCTATCATTCCTATTAGGTCTTAGCTCAAGGTGTAGCTTCCAACAATTCTCTTCGTCATTCCCCTCTTTCTCACAACGTGTGCAAGAGGGCTTTTCTCCCCTTCTCTTGGTTACCACTGTTCTCTTTGAGTGGTCATCTTATCCATGTGTTTCCATGTTTTCCATATGAATGGCCTTTACACTAGTCGAGTCAATGGTAGTAGGTTCAAACAATAATAATGAATTCCTAATCTAAGTATGTAATGGTCCAATATACTTAGTTACTACTTTAGGTGTATCAAGTGCAATACCAAAATTAATTTCTTTCTTTCTAAACTCCTCCATAAAACTTTGAACATCTTGATCTTTGCCTTGCCCTAAATACTGGCAATTCATTAATGCTTTCTACTTGTAAACCAAGGGATAAAATTGTTTCTTTAACTCAGAAATGAAATCAGGCCATGAGGAAAGAATCTTACCCACATTATTACTGCTTTACAATCTGCTCTCCCACCAGATAAGAGTAGTGTTGCTCAGCCATAGGGAGGCTAGCTAAATATTTTCCTCATCCTCCATGATCTACCGAATCCTGCAGTAGATCTCAATATGCCTAATCCAATTATTAATCTTTTCTCCATTAATTTCACCATTAAACATGGGAAGATCAAATTTAACATCTAATTTAAAGAAAGGTTTCTTGTGTGCATCCCTTGAATTCCTATGATAATGGTGATGGGAGGAAGAATAACCTTCACTCGTGGAAGGAGAAGGAGGTGGATCTCCTCCATCATCTCCGTGCACTGAACCTTGCCCTTCTGGAGTTTATTTCTCTACACTTTCAAGTTTTTTGTCTTGAAAACAACTTCTCAACATGATATGCCATTGTGTATAAAGTCTTGTAGAAGTTTACTTCCTCTTCATAATGAGCCTCAGCATATGCCATGTTTCTCCTTCGATGTGCATGCCCCACTTTGGGATCGAAAGGCTGTAGTTCCCCTTCGCCTCTTCGGAGCCTGTTTCTTGTTAGCATATAAACATGCAATTCACATCTAAAAAGACCTACTATGATACCACTTGATCCATGAATATTTTGCTTATAGATGTATTAAAGAACCACATGTGGGAATTACAACTTAACCCTAGAAATGTAATGTGCACATGGGAGAAGAAGAAGAAACACATAAAGCATGATAATAAGACAACAAGACTTGATAATGAAGTTCATCCAACTTGGACTATGTCTCTGGGCCCTGCTTGATCAATGGGGAGGCCTTCATTCATTCAATGGCATGAAAGAGAAGAATACAATCATCAGTTACAACAAAGGAGTCTTACACCTCCATTCTGGAAAATGGCTGAGAAATGGAGAACTCAAATGGAGAAATGGATAGTGCCATGGAGTTTGTGGTGTCGAGAAGGGCTGAAACCATATAAAATTTTTCAAATATGGACAAAATGGACTTTCTCCCCTCCTGCTTTTTCTTGCCTCAAACTATGTGCAAATTCCTCTCCCCCCTTCACATTTCTGTGTTCATTAGGTTTTATAACATTGTTTTCTTACAAGCATGCTTAAATTGGGGATTTGTTCATTTATAATAGAGACTGTTCAAACAAAATCATGAAATAGCTCTTTTTTTCGTTAATACAACAATACAAAGGATACACTAAAAAATCCGACTGAAAAGTTTTAAGATGGAACTCAAATTTCATCAAATCAGTCCTATTCTCCTGTCGGGACTGCTCTTATCACAAATCGCAACGACCTTTGTCATGGGGATCACCGATCGTGGAACTCAAATTTCATTAAATTGGCCCTATTCTCCTGTCGGGTCCACTCTTATCACAAATCACAATGACCTTTGTCATGGGGATCACCAATCGCTGATATTGGTGTATCGTTGTCGGCATATTGCATCATCACATTGCATATATAATGGCCTGGGGTTCTTCCATATGGCATACACTGATGCCAATCGTCAATGTCGATCACCGACACCGAAATTGCATGTCACCTACCCCTGATTGTGATTAGTAAGAGATCGTTGATTGGGGGTTCTGTCCACCTGCCTTAAGTCCTCCCTTTGGACCCCTCCGATTGCAATTTTCCTTTAGAAGGCTTTAAACCCATTTTTTAGAAGAAATGCATCCTTTTTCAAAGGAACAAAGGCAGCTTATTTTCGCGATAACTTTATCATCCAAAGTCCATTTTAGCCCATTCAAGTTGCAGTAGAGTCAAAATGAAAAGATCTACGCAATGGGACTATTTCCAAGAGCATCCTTGTACTTTCATTTTCCCCTATTTCCTGCAAGTCAACTTGGAACTTTGAATGCTTCTATCTCCTTCATTCAGACTCAGATTGGATTGTCATTCACACTGTTGGAATCAGGGTGACAAGCACTTTGATCTAATGTCAAGATAATTTCCTTTCTGCCACTTTGAATTTTGAGCTTTTCCCATGCCACTATCTGAAGATCCACCTGGATCACTTGATGTCAAAGGGGGAGAGTGACTTGGTGTTTTTGTTGCCATCAAGTCCAAAGGGGGAGATTGTTGTTATTATGATACTGGTGTTGTCCTTGATGGAAACTCACTTAGTTTTGAAAAATCACAGTGCAGCAGGTCAACAACAACAAAGAATTACATATCAAACTCCAAAGAATGAAGAAAGAGAGGTATATGCAATTTCACCTTGTCCAAGCTGCGTATACATGCCTGTTTACCGAAAAAAAGTAGTGTATATGTACACATGCTCTTTCACAAAAGGAAAAGCGTGCATATCTTGGAAAACCAAAGTTTTTGGTCCAAGGTATTTGACCCAAGGTAATTTGTCTGAGGTATTTGGTCCAAGGTATTGGTCTTAAGTAGTTTTGGTCCATGGTATTGAGAAAGGCCTAAAACTATATAAGGAGGAGAAGATCATTAGGCTAGTTGTGCAAGTAATTTGAACATCTTATGAGGGGTTGGATCATATATGTAGGTTAATGAGCTTCTAATGGTTTTCTTGATCTGATATAAGGAGGCACATATATGGCTGATGAAGATTGATGAACCGGGATCATAAAGGCTTAAAAGTATTCTCATTATGTGGCTTGATCTTAACAGTCTAGATTTGAATACTGACGTGTGTTTTATTTTGTAAACGTGATGATCCGGGTATGACTAAAGTCTGGAATAATTGTGATATTTTAAGTTAGCATTTATAGATCTGTACGCAGGTTTGCTTTAGTAAAATAGCGTATGCACGTTGGTTTAGCATATCAAAGTAGCGTATACATCATAAATTTGAATTTTCATATCTGTACATTGGTTCCCTTCGGTAATAGCGCGTATACACACTAATTTGACACAGGGAAGTAGCATATACCTTATGAAGCATGATGTTTAAAGTTTCAATAGTCTTTGTTTGTTCTTGCAAAGTTCTGGGTTCTTTTCTGATGATTGTATTATGTTGGGTCCCTATAATACGAGTGATTACCCCATTACTATTGTATCTATACCCCTTATTTATATTGTTGTGCCCCTATTACCCCCATATTGTTATTTCTGTGCCCATTAGAATCCCTCTATTGTTATTTTTGTGGCTTTATATTATTATTGTTAGGTCGACTGGATTATATTGTTACTCCTTAGACTCCTATATATAGAAAGGAGGTTTTGTCATTTGTATCATCCAAGAATTTTTCATTTATGTAATGTAAAGGAGGTTTCCCCTTCGAAGAGGCTGAATTCTAAGGCGTTGATCTTTCTTTTCTATCTTTTCTTGAGCTGGTTTTGTAACATCTAGTATCAGAGCTTTGGATTCTAGGGTTTCGCTGCTCCAAATAGGTCATCGTGGAATGTTCGCTATAACTTTGTTTTGGTGACGTTTCAGAAGTTGAAAAAAAAACCCATTTGAGAAGACATCGCGCTGAACCTTGGGTCCACATTTCAGAGCATTTAGCGCGATATTGTCAGAGATAGGATCTAAGGAAGTGGGTCTTTTTGCAGACTCCGGAATTACATTCAAAACAGGTGACCTGGGGAAAATCGTCATAACTTTCTTTCTGAGCATCGGATTGAAATTTCGTAAGAAGGTGCAGAAATAGGACGGAATTTAGTTTTCTTGTATATAATTTTCAGAATGAAAGGTTGGAACAGTGACACGTGGCACTTCATACAAGTTTTCTCTACTGAACTAGTCTATAATCAGGTCACTGCGGGAGATTGTGCATAAATCTTTCTTCGAGAATCCAATTTGGATCAGACTAGTGGCATTGGAAAGAGGACATATAAGGGTACTACAGGTCATAGTTTCAGAACTGGATGATTCGAAATTACAGAGATACATTAGATTCAATATCAGGCTTCTACAAAGTAAAAAAAGGTGTGTAGTGATTACCCCATTACTATTGTAGTTATACCCCTTATTTATATTGTTGTGCCCCTATTACCCCCATATTGTTATTTATGTTCCCCTTAGAATCCCTTTATTGTTATTTTTGTGGTTTTATATTATTATTGTTAGGTGGACTGGATTATATTGTGACTCCTTAGACTCCTATATATAGAAAGGAGGTTTAAAACCTCCTTTCTATAGGTTTTGTCATTTGTATCATCCAAGAATTGTTCATTTATGTAATGTAAAGGAGGTTGCCCCCTCGAAGAGGTTGAATTCTAAGGCGTTGATCTTTCTTTTCTATCTTTTCTTGAGCTGGTTTCATAACATATTATGGTAACAGTGTTCTGAATGATTAGATTGATTGCGATTTTCTTCAGTGATGATGGGTTGTCAGTGACTAATTGATTTAGCTATGGTTCATTCAGAAAGTGATGATTGAGTTTCAATGATTAGTTGATGCAGATGTATCTAATGCAGTTATGTTTTTCTAAGTTTTAATGTTGTTTATGGGTCCAGTATGAAAATTGGATGAAACGTGGCCTTTAGATTATGGTGTTGTGTTCCAGGAGTATCCAGTCTAAAAATTCATGAAACGTGGTCCCTAGTGGAGTTTTCTATAGGCTCGCACCTACGTACTAGTAAACATATTTGCTAGTACAAGAGATAGGGGGTTGTAGCTCCCTTCTAGTAGTAGCTAGAGAAAAAGAGAAGTTTGTATCCTTGTGTAGGTGGGTTCCTACGTACTAGTATGAGTCTGCACCAGTACAAGATTGTAAACAGATTTTCTTATTATTGAAAGAGGATAGAGATGACATCAGCAAGTGGTTTTTACGCACGTTGGATTTCCATCTTATATCTTGGTGTTCATGTGTGTTGCTTATGTGTGATTCTTTATTATTCTTTTACTGCACTATCTAATAAATCTCTGATATACTGGTTAAAGCTCCATACATGATAAATTTTCTAAATAAAAAGTTCATTTCATATATGTTGGTTTCTTTAAGTACAGTCGCAGATACACACTAGTTCACTTAGCTGAAGTAGCGTATATAAATCTACTTGGGAAATAAAATTATTGATCTGATAATACTAATTCACCCTCCCTCTTAGTATTATTTCCAACAATTGGCAACACAACTGAAAGTTTGGTAGTTATTGGATCCACGGGATCGGTGGTCATGTTGACGTGGTAGAGATCAAATGGAAGGGAAAAACCAATGGCCCAAACCAAGGAAGGTCAATGATACTGTTATCACTCAGAAGTCTTCCCTAGAAGTTATCAAAGAAGGAATAATCTGAGGTAATCACAAACCAATATTCAGACTCAAGTTCTATCCAACCTAAGTCCAGAGACGACTCTCTCTTTATAATTTAACTTTGTTTGGGTGGGATTTTAGGCTAGTTCTTAGTGTTCATAAGGTTTTGATTTTGTTTGGGTGGTGGAATTCTAGGAAAACATGGGTAGAGCTGGCTTCTTCAAGCCATTGGGATATGGAGTCAATAAAAGGATAGCATAACTAGATCAGATCATTAAAGGGAGTGTTTACAGGGTAGGCTAGGAAAGCAAAAGGAAAATATTCAAAGGGTTGATGGATGGAATGATTATAAATAGGGTAAAAGGGCACTTAATAATCCTTGGATCAGGATCAGAATGAGGAACATATGGTGATTATCAACAAAGAGCAATTAAGAATCCTTTGCTACATAGACCACAAGGAAAACTACAGAAGATAAGGAGCAGCTAAGAATTCCCTAGCTGAGATAGTTTAGCAAAAAACATTAAGAATGTAAACAGTCGAAACAGAGTGCATTGAAGCAAATTATGAGATATCATTCCTATTTTAACATTCAGATTTCATAGAAACACGTATGATTATTAAGAAACATAAGGAAAACAAATAATACACATGAGAGAATACTTATTTGATTTTTGCTTTACACAAGAATCCTGTAAATGTTTGAGCTTTATTCCATGGTCCAACAAGCCAATCCAGTTTTTTGATACAACAAGACTTTAACTTGAAAGAAAAGTCTACAGAAATGTCTTTGAATCCACCCTAAATACTTTGAAATGTGAATTATTTATACAAAAAATATTACAAAATATCTCATAACAGTTTTAGATTTAATTAAGGAAATAAAAATATCTTCAAGCATGAAGATAGAGACAGATGGAAAATTGCATCATGTTTTCCCTTTTATGGTGGTAGTGCTGGTTGTTGCAGCTGAGTTTGAGCCCTTTTAATATGGCCGATATTTGTACGTTGGAATCATCTTTATCTTTCATCTTTCACTGATACTCTTTAACTTGCTACTCTTTGACCCTGTTTATCTGTCTCTTACCTGCCTTCAGATTTACTGTGGTAATTTATAGTAAATCTGTCATCTTTTCCAACCATTCATCCTCAGGTAGCTTTACTTTGAGCATTCTTTTGTAGATATCATCTACCTCCGTGTACTTGGAAACATTAGGCTTGGTGAAAAACAATTTTTTCACGTCATGCTCTAGAAAAAATAGATTCTCTAAAGTATCATACAATACTTTCCCTGTTGGCAAGGCCTTGATACCTAAAGTGCTTGCTTGATCCTTGGAAAACTTCCTTAATCTGTCAGTGTAGTCCAATTGGGTCATAAGTTTATCATGGATGACCATAGGACTACGAAGGCCTTTATCCCTCAAAATTTGAAACTTTTCCATGAATCTATCAATGCCCACCTGCATGTTATGGCATTTTCCCTCTAGGTTTACCATTAGGTTTCTTTTGGAAAGAACCTTTTTGACTTCTATTATGGCTTCAGCTCTATCTTATACACCAAGCTCATTAAGCTCCTATCTATTCTTGTTGTTCAAGAAGTGGATGAGTCGATTAGCATCCTAAGGCTAGTCTCCTAAATCTTCCCTTACTTTCTTAATAGCCTGAGTGGCCACTTTCACCAGCTCTGTTTGCTCAAATATTACTTGAATTGATGGCTAAATATAATTGACAGAGTCAATGATATTGGCCCAAGGCATCTCTTTGGTCTTTCCTAGTGGCTTTTGTAGAGTTAAATATTTTTCTAGGACCTTAATCTTCTCACCCATCCTTAGGGCTTTATGTGTTTCTTCTCTCCGTTGAATCTAGGCAAGCTTGCAGTTAGTTTCTAAGATTGACACTTTCTCCTTAAGCCTCTTAAGTTTTTTTACCTAGATGGACATTTCCTCCATGGCTTTTATCAACTCTGATGTTTTCTCTGTAGAAGTACCTACTATTGTAGACTCAGTTGTGACTGGCAGTGTTATGGCGGGTGGAGTTGTTGGTGCCAATGTTGGTGCCAATGTTGAAGCAACTACAGTAGAAATAGTAGGAATGGCGGTCGTAGAAGTGGTGGCCAAGTCACTTTGTTTCGACTGAATCAATATGTCTAGATCCTTCTCTGTTTCTTTCAACTGGTCATTTAGCTTTAGAACCAAGTCCATAAGCTCTTCTTGTGCTTTTTGTGTCTCTGGGACTTCTGTTATCTTTGGGTGATGTAATGGTGGAATCTTAAGTTGCTTCTTCAAAGCAACTATGTCATTGTTTTTCTTCTTTATCAATTTTTGGTGGCCTTTACATCTTTGGGATCATGTCCCAACTCAATGATTAAATCCTCTAAGGACTTGATTCTGGTGTCTTTGGCCTGTGAAGAGGCCTTCTCCAATTGGAACTGAGGTGATATGTTATTTAGGGAATTTTTCAATTGGTGAGCTACAATGGCTTTCCCTGTCAAGGTGGAGTAAATCATCTCCCCTATCTGCTTGTGCAACTTAATCTAGTCAATAGGATGTATATCCTTTTCCAGCACTTTGAAATCTATGTTTTTAAAGTTAGTTGCTATTTTTGGTTGCTAAGTGATAGGTTTCACAAATGTCATCCGCATTTTCCTTCTTTAACGTCATATGCTAACATAAGCCTTGTTTGGTTTGTAGGTGCCATATTTAGGTATTGTGCATAAGTCTCGGATTTTAGCCTCTCATTCCAAGCCTTTATATCCTTGTACCTTTCTTTGATTTCTTGGTCCTTGTCAGCTAGCATTGTAAATGAGGACACTTCAGTACTCTATTTCCTTTCCAACATCTAAGTATTTGATGTGGAAGGTTCTAGTGTGCCCCTAGAGGGAGTGGTAAGCCTGCTTCTTTCTCTTTCCATGCTGGTGGCCCCAACTATTTATTTTGTGAATTCCTATTCAGGAATAGGATTTAACCTTTGCCTTTTGACCAGGCTGGTCTCTGCATATGTCTGTGTGGTTGCTCTACCTGAGGTAGCGGGCTCTTCCCTATTTCTTTTGAGGCTTTTCTCCTCATTTAGAGGAGTTTGCAAGGTAGGGGGAGTACTCATGATGGGATCTGGTATTTCTCTTTGATTTAATTCCTCTAATAGGCTTGGTTGTTTTGAATCTTCTTGCACCTGGGATTCTTCTTCTATATGAGATTCACTTTGTGCTTGTGATTCTCGTGTCTATGATTCTCCTTGGACTTGAGATTATCCTGGAACCTGTAGGAAAGAACCTTCATCAAGCCTTTTCTCTAAATCAATTAGAGCATTTTCAACTGCAACTTTAGTGATATCCCTATCCAATAAATTATTCTCCAACCATTCCAATTGGTTTGCATATTTCTCTATCTCAGGGATTTGGTGGTGAATGTAGGGAGCCATCTTGTTTTTCTGTCTTCTGTTGCAGATGAAGTCCAGGGGATCATATCTCCACATGAAGCTTTATTTTAGGTTAAGTCTCTGAAGGATTTTCTTTGCTTCTTTTCCAGCTTCTTGGCTATTACACACAAAGGGGCCTAGATGATCTTTGATTCTGAGATGGGCCTTCTTTTTGGCCTTAACAAAATGCACCTCATCTGAATTGATTATCTGCTTGTAGTACTATAGAGAAAATAACCTCATTGGGAGGTATCTGTGTAGTTTATATGAGGCCCAATCACAACCATAGATCCTAATATCCGTGTGATTTTGGTATAAGTACCAATCTTCCAATTTCTGTTGTTTTGACTGCTGCAGGATCCTCCTGATATCTGAACTGATTCTTGGAGGAGGACTTCCTAGCAGCATGGTCACTACTAGATGTACAAAAAGATATATGAAGTCTGTGTATGGATATGGGGAATCATACTTATGGATCAAAGGAGTCCAAAAATTCATTGACCTAGGATGACCTTTAGTATCAAGCTTTTGGAGAGTGAAGGGGAACTTGTCAGCTTGGTAATATAAGAAAAGGTGGTACAAAACTGAAGAATACTTAAATACTCTCTCAGTACTCATTCTAAGGAATTGGTCATGCATTTTGTTAGCTATGAACTTGGCATAATCATACATGATAGTAGGGGACTATCCTCGAGTGAAAATAGACATGAAGGCTAAGATGATTTCATCTATGTACTCACTAGTGGTATAGCCTAAAATACTAGATATCATTGCTACAATGTCCTAGACAAATTGTGAAAATATGGTATATATGTATGGAGGAGGATCTTTTTGGATATGTTTTTCTTATACAATAAATGATTGGAACATTTCAGCAAGCTTGGTAGTGGTAATCTTAGGAAATTTGTCTAGTAGGTCTCCAATTGAAATAAGGGTTAAGTTCTACCCTAGTTGTAGTTGCAGCATTTCATTGATTGACTTAGCAGTGACGATGAAAATTATGGTTTGGTTAGGGGACATCACTACTCTTCGACTGGGAATGTAGTTTTCATGGAAATAATGGACAATCTCTGGAAAGATGTGTACCTTAGGGAATTGGTACTTGGGCAAATTAGACTCCCAAAGACCTATTTTGTCAACATGGCTTAGGTATTGATCTCTGTATTAGTAGTATAATTTGAGAGGGGATTCATGGACAAAGTTGTCCTTGATTTGGAAATCTTTGTCATCAAGGGGAAGGTAGTCTAGGTCCAAGTGAGGAGTGGTAATTAGTCTAACATCGATGGCAATTGGGGCTGCCATTCTTAGTTCTTGTCGATTTAAGAATGGGGAAGGTAAATTTCTTGTCTTTAAGGTGATGGTGGTTCAATTCCAGGTGGGTTTTAAGTTACTAAAGTTCCCCTTTAATTTCAATTAAGAAAACTTAGTGACTGGTTCGGAAATTAACAGGGCTTTCAATGGGTTCTTGCTAAAATACCTGGAATTGAAGAAAATTGGGTCTGAACCAGGTGAATGGCAATTCTAAATGGTTGAAAAGTTTTCAATAAGGCTGGAAGGAAATATGGGAGCTTTTGGTGTATTGAGAGTGAAATTGTATGTGGGTTGATGGCTTTCAACTTTCATAGGCGCATGCATGGAAGATTACAGTTAAAAAACAATAAAAGCAATGATTTGGGGATTTTTTGGATTTATGCGCGAAAAGTCAATTTGGTGGGTATGGGTGTACAGTGACTATTTGTCACATAGCGAGGTGAATAGTGGCAGTTTTGGCATGTAGTGAGCTGGCGGTAAGTGATTTACTTCGCACAACTTTTGGGCGCTTGGCGGTATTGGGAGAAGGCCACTCGATCAATTCATCAAGCGTCACGTCACTTGGGGGGCCCGGCAGAAAACAACCCATTTCAGGCAGGTATCATTTGGATTTAGGGCCCTTCCGAAATTAACATGCGCTGTCAGATGGGGAGGGGAGAGATTGCGTGGTGGTCAGGTGTGGGAGTTGCATGGAAGGTAATGGAGGGGCCGAGCAGGAATTTAAATGCGGTAGTTTTGATTTAATTTGGGATTAAGGTGAAGGTTAATGTATTGGGCGAGATTTCATTGCAGCATGGTTTGACTTTAATTAATCACAGATCGATTAATTATGTCATTTGTCAGGGTTCAGATAATATAAAGTTTATATTTCAAACTTCAGGGTAGTGATATTAATATTAAAAAGGTTTAATAAATATATATGGGAAACTGTTTACTTTTCAGGAATTAACATATAAATAATATTAAAAGTTAATATGAAAATTGCGGGAGATAAATAAGAATGAATTTGTGCTAAGTATAATGTATTTCATTGTAATTGATTTGTTTTTCATATACATACATTATAACTTAGGCTTAATGTATTTTTGAGGGTTTTTTTGGAGAAAAGCGATTTACATGGAAGGTATTTTCTTTTTGTTAGGAAAATGGTGTTTTAACCTTAGGAAAAGGGAAATTTTTAGGAAAAATATATGAACTGAGGGAGGTGATGAATGCTTATGGGGGGTTTAGTACTTATTGCCTATAATTCATTGAGCCGAGGGTCCGATCCCTTCAAAATTCAGAGAAATTCTCTGAGCCTCTTTGACTTAGGGTTTTTGATCATTTTAATCTTTATTTTGGGAAATTAGTTAAGTTAAAGGTGAAATTGAATTAAGGGAGTTAATTAATTGATTTTGATATCCATCTGCATGCTTGAGTGCCTATTCACATATGTGACTTTTATGATGAAAAAGATGATACACATGCTTTTATCTAATCAATCATCAAAATTTTGAAACCTTTCTTCTACTTACCCATCTAGTCATTCTACCATTTTTACTTCTCTTTATTATGGTGCATTTGAGCTAGACAACCCTTATCAAACATTTTTATTTTCCTTTACAATAGTAAACTGACTAAATCTAACCTTATTACATCCAAGGGCTCAGATTAAACAGTTGAGCTCCTTTTATTTACTCTACCTAATCTACTTATCTACCAAGACTAAACAGTTTGGTTAGATTTTATTCTCTATCTATGAACATGAAATTGAAACATGAAATAGCCAAGTTTAAACATTTTGACTATCGTGGATTGTCGCAAAGATTACAAGCTGCACACAATCATTTATTTTGCACAAGAAGTAAATAGTAGTGGCCTTTTGACTGGCTCACTTTCATGTATTTTCTTTTCTCGGGGTTAATTTTTTTATATTTTTGACCTTTTTATTCTTTATTTCCTTTGATTATTCTTTTAGGACATACCCTCTTTACATTTTATAATTTTTTGAATATGGAAAACATTTGCAGAAAGCAAAGGTATGTACATATTACATGTTTAATCTAAGCCATTCAAAAATTATGAATCCTATTCGTATAAGAACCTAACAGATACAAAGGAGGATGTCCCAACTAGACACGAAGCAAAGAGTGTCATTTTCAAGAGTGAGCTACTAACATAACTAATATATTTCCAAATTCTCCCCCCCCGCCCCACACCATTTATGGCGAGTACCCCAATTACTTTTTAATTACAAGCTTGAAGGGGATAGCATATGCTTGCACTTTAAGTTCATCCTTTGGATGAATCTGACCTAGTAAGTTTAACAAGACCTAGGCAGGAGAAGCTCATGTTCATCATGATGATGAATCCGATGTCGTTTAATAGTTTAACGAGTCCAACAAAGGTGTAACTTGATATCTTTTTCATGTTTAGAGTGTTTGAAAAAGTCATGCAAAAGAAAACTCCACATGGTCCCTTTTCATACGTTTGTGTTACTCGAGCTGGAAAAGGTAGAAAACAATACTTGAGAGAATCTCTTAACCATTTCATTGAAGGAGTACCTTTTTCGTAAATAGTGTCACCCAGCCTAAAAAAGGGGTAAACTTATACTAGGTGCACATTGTTTTGCATCCATTAACAAGTTCGAAATGACAAGGGCTGGACCATCTTTTTGCTTTTTAAAGGGTTGGAAAAGAGCTAAAAGCGGACCCCCCATTTTATTCACTTTAACAAGTCAAAAAGGAAAAACTACTCGACAATATTTTCATATGAGTTTAACGAGTCGAGAAAAGAGATGAAATGTGACTCATCGTCATCGTCGAACATCCATCACCTATTGCTGCATAAGTAAGGCAAAGTGTATTATTGAGTCCTTGAGGTAAAATAGGTGAAAAATACTGGATTTAAGAGATCTGTGGTTTGTATCTTTTGAATCAGTGACCGAAGAATCCACAGTATGAACATTTTTATGCCAACGTTTCAAATCCCAAATGGGATCCATCATCAGGACTTACGAATGATGATAAAAGGAGAGCTACTTAGAAATAGATAAATAATGAGGATAAATTTAAGGATCAGCACAATGTCGGCTGGGATATTTATTTATTAATTAATTTTAATTTAATTTATTAATTAATTTTATTAATTTAATTTTAATAAATTTTTATTTTTATTTTTGCTCTTGAGTTTTATATATTAATATTTATTGAAGAGTTAATACATTAATTCATAACCTAATGATTAAATTAGTGTATTGTATTAATATTTAAAAATTATTTAAGTTTTTATTTTTTTTATTTAAATTTTATTTAGAAATAAATAATAATGAATATTTTTATATTAATTAATTTCAATATAAATTAGTTAATATATTAAACTAATTCATATTAATAAATGTTAATAAATCAAATATTTAATAATGTTAATAGATAATAATAGGGTTAAAATATTAATAATAATTAATTAATAATGTTAATAAAAATATTAACATTATTAATTAATTATTATTAATATTTTAACCCTATTATTATCTATTAACATTATTAAATATTTGATTTATTAACATTTATTAATATGAATTAGTTTAATATATTAACTAATTTATATTGAAAATAATTAATATAAAAATATTCATTATTATTTATTTCTAAATAAAATTTAAATAAAAAAAAAAAAAAACTTAAATAATTTTTTAAATATTAGTACAATACACTAATTTAATCATTAGGTTATGAATTAATGTATTAACTCTTCAATAAATATTAATATATAAAACTCAAGAGTAAAAATAAAAATAAAAAATTAATAAAATTAAATTAATAAAATTAATTAATAAATTAAATTAAAATTAATTAATAAATAAATATCCTAGCCGACATTGTGCTGATCCTTAAATCTATCCTCATTATTATTTATCTATTTCTAAGCAGCTCTTCTTTTATCATCATTCGTAAGTCCTCATGATGGATCCCATTTGGGATTTGAAACGTTGGCATAAAAATCTTCATACTGTGGATTCTCCGGTCACTGATTCAAAAAAAAAAAAATAAGATAGGTGAAAAATATTTACAAAACCTCATATTCTCATGAAAAATGAATAAAAAGGGGAAAATTAAATATATTTTTACCATTTACCATTTTAACTTTACAGTGAAGACTTTTTACCCACTTTTGCCCTAGATTTTCTAGAGCAAATTACGAGAGATCAGGAGGTCAATCGATGAGCCATCAGTTCCAGGTAATAGCTGAAGCCCTGAGCTCTATATTCATGCTATTCATTTCTATTTTTAGCCATTTTTTAGGTTTTTTAGGGAGGTTTTTGAGAAATTGTTTCTCCCTCGGTTGGTGAGATTTCTAAGCACGGGATGAGGTTGGCCAAGAGTTATTTGAGTAACCATCCATGCTGACTAGTGTGACTATTGATAAAACAAGCTCTCCAACACTACGGATAGGGAAAAACCAATTTTTCTCAAGAGCTAACAATTAAAACTTGAATTTTATGTGTTAAAATTGATCATTGACTCATATAAATGGCTTTTGCAAGAGAGAAATTTCCGAAAATGGTGGATTGGAAGGAAAGAGAACACGAATAGGTTGACATCCAAGCATTGAATGATCGAAATTTCCTAGAGGCTTTGAGGGCTTGCGAGCTCCTCAAATTTTTTTTCCTTATACCTGGGATGCAGGCCCAGCCCGAGCTACTTCGATACTTGATAAGCCTTTGGCACATCAATCGTGATATTTTTCTCATTGGGGAAGAGGAGCTAGAGTTGAGAACTTTAGATATCTACTTCATCACTAGATTGTCTTGTAGATGTGAGCCAATGAACTTGTATGGGTCACGTCAGATCGAGGCAAGCATATCTTCCCTGGTTGCTGAACACTATCCTGAGGCCCTCAAATCCAAGAGTGGGAAGATAGAGATTTCCCGTGTGCGGGATCTAGCACTTATGGTGCTTCTATTAACTATCAACAAAGTGGCAGGGTCCTAGGCAGAACATGAGACTAACAAGTCTAAGTTCCTTTATGCTATTGACTGCACAACTCCTATGATCTTCAATTGGGAAGAGGCCATGAAGATGAACATCAAGCACCAGTTGTCCAAGGCCAAGGTGGGGAATCTAAAGAAATTTTACTTCAGATCAGTACTTGTGAGCATTTTCCTACAATGACTGCCACTGTTCCAAGATCAGTTGACTAAGGTCGATCCTCCTATGCTATGCGATCCACAGATGTCCTGTTGGATTCATATGATGCCCAAGGTCACTGGGCATCAGCATATGTCATACCGACCAGCATCCTCCTCATGTCTATAATGACAGAAGATCATCGTGGAGGGTTGTCCATATAGCGGCACTGATTTCCGTGCAGACCTAGATATGCCCTTACTAGATGTAGAGGACATCGATGACGAAGGTAAAAAATATTTTTTTATTTTATTCTGATGTTGTCTAAATTATTTTTCATATATGCATGCTTATAACATTTCTCTTGCTTATGCAGATGTTGGACTAGAGGGGCTAGCCGGGATGTCCCCAATAGCCATACGCGTCCCCCGTCCTATTGATTCTATCGCCCCTTATCTGGAAGGGAGTGATAACAAGGAGGAGATCGTGAGGAACCTTGGGGGGTTAACTCATGGTATCCCAAAGTATGGTCGAATAGGATACATGCCTCAACTGTACCAGAGGTGTCTCAAATCAGATGCACTATCTACTGAGTTGTGTTGTACGAGTTGTCTCATGCTATCATGACCGCCATGCTAAGTAGTTCCTAGTTCCATCACTTACATATTTTTTGAGGCCTACGTGCCATCGATGTACGAGGTTTGCAATGTAGAGATGTTATTATAGACACACATATTATTTTTTGTGGTTTTGATGTATCAAACATTATCACTCACACACACACACACACACACACACACATGTTGTATTTTCCTGTCTATTATGGTATAAACGGTTTGTCTTATCTTTTACATGTTTCATAAATGTCTATCCAACACGTAATTAGCTAATGCATCTGTCAATGTATTCATGCGTTTAGGAATGTGATTATATGTAATATAATCAAAATTTGTTTCCAATAGATGGATACGAGGATACGTTCATAATATTTGAGGGTTCCTGACGGAATATTTCTCATTGAGTTGAAGGATGAGAAGCTGTGAATCCAGGTTGACAACCACTTCCCTGATACCCAGGGTGATGGCTTCTGACAACAGTTCGATAACCGCACTATATTCAACAATGTTGTTGGTTTTACAACCTAGGCAGATACCTTGAAGGTCAATCAGCTCATCGTTAGGGTTATAGATAGCCCATGCCACAAATGATAGCTTTTAGGTACTTCGGCAAGCAACATCGGCGAAACCAACATGAGGAGTTGCGGACATCTGCAAAACAAGAAAAGAATAGTAAATAGGAAGTTTGTTTGAAAACTATCAAACAAAACCACGCTGTACAAAAATGAATCACACACTAATGTACATAATTAACCATGCAACATGACCTAAGCATAGTACTTTTTGAGGTAAAGCCCATTTTTGGGTGTATCAAGAGGATTTCCTTCATAAGCAATAAGTTCATAGGCTCCTTTCTTCAAAACACATTTTACAATATAGGGCCCATGCCACATAGGTTCGAACTTGCCTGCCCCCAACTTATCCTTAGCTTGGTCATATAGCAAGACCAAATCACCCTTAGACAAACCGTGAGGGGAGACCGACTGGTCGAAATGGGATTTGACTTATTTGTTTTGTGCTTCAATGACCAAGGCAATGAGACAATGAGTCTTGTTTAGTCATTCTAAATATAATAGGTGTTCCTCTTGAGGTGATGTTTTGAGGAGGAGTTCAACAACTAACTTGAATGAAGGAATCTCAAATTTGATTAGCAATGTTGCTTCCAGACCATAGAATAGCTAGAATGTTGTGAAACCAGTTGCGTCTTTGGTTGAAGTTCGATAGGCCCACAAAGCTGAAAAAAGCATGAGATACCAATTTGAATTATGCATCCCAATAGTACACTGAAGCATGGTGACCAAAACCTTGTTCACGGATTCAACTTGGCTGTTGGCCTGAGGGTAATATGGGGTCGAGCCATCGCGGTGCAAGCCCAATGAATATGTTAGTTCTGCCATCATGTAATCTTTGAAATGGGAGCCATGGTCAGTGAAAATGGCTTGGGGTATGTTGAACCTATAAATAACACAGTTAAAAAGGAATTGAGCCACTGTCTTACCATCTGCAGAATATGTAGGCATCGTTTCGACCCATTTGGTAAAATTATCCACATCAATGATAATATAGCCATGCCCCCTAGCCGAACAAGGGTTACATGTCATATAATTGATGCCCCATTTGGCAAAGAGACTAACGGCAATGATGGGGTGTAGGTAAGTAGGTGGGGCACACATCTTGCGTTGGTAAATTTGGCATTCATGACACTTTCAGAGAACAAGAATGTAGTCTTTGAAGATAGACGACCATAAATAACCAACACGGATGATTTTCTGAGCTACAGCGTAACCAAACATATGACCACCACATGCCTTAGAGTGGCAATCATTGAGAGCTCTTTCAACTTCCTCAATCATGAGGCATCGACGAAGAACATAATCGACACCGACACAATATAAAGTATCACCAATAATACAATAGGGTTGGGAATGATTCTGAATCCTTCAACGATCATCCTTGGTCAACGTGGACTGGAATATGGAGGTTTGGAGATACATGATGATATCACCGTACCATGGATCAAGGGTGCTAATCAGGAAAAGGGTCTCATCTGGAAGTTGTTCATCTCGACTAGCAGGGAGAGCTTTGGAGGGAAGGGAACAAATCAATTTAGTGAAAAAAAGTGACTTCTTATATTTGGCCGTAGTGAAGACCAAATTGAATTCTTGTAGGATAACAATCCATTTAGAATACTTTCCCCCTAGCAACTAACGAGTCAAGATATAGGTCATAGGGTTGCATTCAGAAATCACTGTAGTTGTACGTAAAAGAATATAGTTTAAAAAATATTGAATAACCTGAATGGCAGCCAAAGCCAACTTCTCGACACGTGCATAACGCGTTTCAGTGTCGAGGAGATTCCGACTAAGGTCATGGATGACATGTTCGCCACCTTCGTCTTCATATTGAACCAACACCATATCAATAGTGCTAAACATTGAGGATAGGTAAACGAATTAATCTCAATAATAGCCTGGTGGATGCAATAGAGGAGAATTTATGAGGACAGCCTTAAGATCATCAAAATATTTTTGGGCCACCTTGTCCCATGCAAAGGGCGTTCCTTGTTTGAGCAACCGGGTAAATCCTCTAGATAGCCTGGTATAGTTGGGTATAAAATGATGGATAAAGTTGGCCTTTCCTTACAGGCTCTAGAGTTGGTGTAGTGAAGATGGAGGGGGTAGATTTACAATGGCCTCGACTTTTAGCAGATCCAGATGAATCGTGCCCTTGGAAATGATGAAGCTGAAGATTCATCCTGATTCCACGCAGAAAACACATTTCTGTGGATTTAACCAAATGTTATAGTCTCTGCAGCGTAGAAAAATCTATCGAAGATGGTCTGGGTGATCTTGGCGCTTATGAGAATTGTTATAGACATTTTTGTGCCTTACAGCTCTAAGCATGAAATGTCCATAATCCAAGGGATCCAAAGTCCCTAAAAGTGTTGTTCCTGCCCCTAAAGGAACAAGGTCAACCAATGACAGCTTCTCCCACAAGTTCTCCACCAGAAACTGCTCAGAACTAGTCAAATCAGGATCAATTCAAAAGCTCCGCTAGCTGCCTGCGTTGCAAAGCACCCAAATGCACTGGCTAGGTGCATTGCAACACACTTGAATGCACTACCCAGGTGCGTTGAGTGGGAAATGACAAGTGGCAGAGTCATTCAACGAGGTGGAGAGACAATGGAAGCTTCCAGAATCTTCTCCAATGACACTTGCCTCACTGAATTCGACCAGTGATGAGTAAGAGGCTCTCAGTCTGCAAGTGGAAGCAAGAACTGACAGAGAGAAGCCACAAGTCAAAACATAAGCTCACTCATCCTCTCTGCTTACATCTATATATGGATCCCTCATCCCAGAGATCCAGAGGCTGCAATTGGGTACTTTGCAGAGAATTGTTGTTGGTTTGAGATTGAGATTAGTACATTGGGTGATTTATGCTTTGTTGGAGGTGAGGAAGGGATTCCTTTGCTGGGAGGTAGATGCTGGATCAAGACTCACTCGGTTGTATCTCCTCTTCGACTTTCTTATCATATCAATAAAATTATTTGAGTTTCTCCTACATGCTGTGTATCAATGATGTTTTGTTATATTTGCATGTTTAGCTTAATCTGATCCTAAGCTTTTTATGAATGTAAATATATATCTTCGTGTAGTTTCTCTCTTCTGTGATCTTGCAGGAATTTGGTGAAGCTGGGCCGGTAAGGGAGCAGGGAGCTGGAAGGTATTGAAGAGAGGAGTGATTGGATCAACAAACTAGCGCAAGACACAGGTTAGTTTATCCTTCCTCTTCGTCTACATTTCATAAAGAGGAATACTCAAGTAGTTTTTCCTTGTTTGTTGCTAAGGCACTGTCACACCTTAGAGTGGGATAGGGGCGTTCTGAATAGATACTTTTCCCAACAACAAAATGGCGACTCCGCTGGGGATCGTATCTAGTTAGTTTATTTGTGTTTCTATTATTGTTCTTCTCATAAACTTAGGAGTGGCGAATCGAACTGCATTTGCCATTTACAAATGCAAAGTAGAGATCTGCTACTCTAGTCCACTCACTGGGCCTGTTTATGATCTGAACAGCTGATCCACAAATGCTCTAATTTCCCTTTGTGATAGCTCTTAGTCCTCCTTTAAATCATCCCTCTAATTGTACCTTACTGGTAGCTTTTATCTGGCCAAAAACCATAGATTAAATTGCAAACCGTGACCCAGAACCCAGAGAAAATTCTCGTTTCTGCTTCAGCGCACGCTCTGTGAAGAGGTTCTGCATTTCAACGCAGGTCCCGAGAGGGATACCTGCACTGCAATTCAGTTTCTCTGTGTAACAGGTGCGCTGATCAGCCTTTGCCCTGTGCAGCTGTGGTTCTTTGCTTCATTTTGTTCAGTTTTATCTCTGATTTTTGCAGCCTATTATCAGTGTGTGTACCTATCTGAAAACCCCTTTTCTTTGCCTTAATTCTGCCTCAGTTGTATAAAAGAAACTGTATTTGTTTTTGTGTATTTGTTACATCATTTGCAGTTTCCCATTACAAAAATAAACTAGTCATATTGTCGCCCTTAGATCTAGACCTGTCGTAAGTGTCGTTTTGATCTTAAGAGTAAGTTTGTTTGCTGTTGACAGTTGATTGCGCTTTTACTTTTGTCTTTTGGTTTGAATTTGTGAATTTCTAGTGTCGAAACAAGTGTTTAGGTCAAAATCATAAAGTGTCGTAATCGTCTTTTTGATTTCAAAAAGAAACTTGTTTGTGTTTTCACTTGAAATCGAATTCAAATTTGTACAACAACTTTCTTTTTAGGCATCAATATTAAGAAAGTGAAAACAAATACATGCACAAGTGCATTTGCATTTTGACAGTTTGTATGGTTTGATTTAGGAAAAGTGCATTTACAGTGTGCTCTATGCTCTTTGAGAAAAGATTGTGTCTTTCTTTTCCCCTTGTAGCTAGGATTTTCATTGTTGAAAAGAGATAAAAGCTTGCTTATCATCTTTAGACTGCATTTAGGAATTGTATCTACATCTCGTGGTGATCCAAAAAGGCAAACTTCTAAGAAAGATCAACCTAAAATAAATTGAATGAACTTAACAACGCTTTGTAACTTAACGCAAAACATAGAGGTCTAGGCTAGATACGTGTTCCAGCGTCGTAAAGCCTGGTAATTGTTGTCCTCAATGTTGGTTGGGTGATTCCTCCACTGTGAGACAATAAGTGCCAGTACGGATTGTGCTCCCACGTACCGTCGAGTATATATTGGGAGACCCCTATAGGCGTAAAACCTTTATCCATAGGAAGCCGTGTCGGCCGCCGTACTGATCGCAATGCACTAAATATAGCATTCGGGAAGATTGACCGCCCGTACTCTAAAAAGTATTCTGCGGTTTTGCGATTTGTTTGGCACACCCTCTACCTAGAAATCCAGAGCAGTCCCTTTCGTTCCTTTTCAGAATCCTTAACGGAAAAGGTCCATCTGAGCACTTGTCACTTCAGGCTCATTAAAAATCGAAGGAGACTAGAGTCATCTTTTGTTTTTTCTCGACTCTTAAAAACTGAAAAAACAAGTTGTGTCTAAAAGCGTCTAAAATTCATTTAATTCGGAAACATATTTCCCCTTTTTGTATTTTGGTTGATCGAGTAATCCGAAATCATGGAAGAAAGACAATTGAAACCTCGTCATTCGCGGAGGCTTGCGAGTCAACCGTCTTTGTCTCCAGAATCGAAAGCAGTACGGGCAAAGAGAACTCGTTTAACCGGTTCGAAATCTCCTATTAAAGTTAGAACAAGTGTTCCAACAACATCTGAGATTCCGGTTACTCCAAACATTTCTGGAAACCCTGCCTCTACAGAAGAAGTTCAACAGCCACAAAGGGACAGTGATACTGATCCTAGTCTGAGAGCAAACACTTGTGTTACTGAACCAGTTCCATCTGCAACCGGTTCGGAGAGTCTTGCTCCTCAAACATCTGTCGCTGTCGATTCAACCCCTTCTTTGGCACCAGAAATATTTTACGGACTTGACGGTCTTCCCCTTCCTGGTTTGATTGCGATAGAGGAAATTGTAGAAGATCTGCAAGCAAGTACTCCAACACATTTTGTAGTCGGGGTCACTCTATTTCCTTCGACATCAGAGGTTAGTCTACCACCAGTGGAAGTTCCTGTAGAATCGCTAGGTAATATTTTGGATAGACTCAAAATGTCTGAGCAACCATCAACATCTAGGACTGTGTCAACTGACACAGTGACAGCAGAACTCCCTATCGTCACCCCAACAATGTTCGCCGGCATACCATCTGTCCCAACTAGCTCTCAACCGCTAGAAGGAGCCCACTCAGGAGCTATTTCGATAGTCTGGTCCGTTCCTGTTTGTTCAACCGGAGTAATATCCGGTAACTCTTATGTTGAGTCTCAACAAATTGATCCATTTGGAGGTCAATTTGGGCAATCCAATCCCCAAGGGCAGACAATCCCCTTAAGTTTCGGATTACCACCGTATGGGGGGCAGTATGCCCTTTCATTACCCCCTCTGGGAGGATATCCATACGGGAATTCACAACAATATTTAGGTTACATTGGAATCACCTCAAGTGGTTGGGTACCTATGCTACCTCAACAACCAAGAGTTGTATATTCAATGCAACAATGTGTACCTATGTCGAACATCCCGACTACACCAGCTATTGTGACGGTGTCACAAGTTCAAACGCTGCCTGTTGTATGCCAACCTCAAATTTCTCAGGTTGTAATGCAACAGCCCCTTAACCCTGTGACTCAACCACAATCGCCAACTAGTGGAGCGACACAGGTCCAGACGGGTACAATTACCCCACACCTTGGTCCAATGGTTAGTATAGCGCAATAGAACATGGCTTCACAATCGTGGCTGGTGCAATACCAACAACCACAATTCCAACAAGTATACCAAGGTTCTGAGCAGCAGATCTTTGCGAACAGTGGACAACCGTACGTTCAAAATGGTCAAAATCAACCATTTTACAATGGTCATGCCCACCAACTGTATCAGTCATACCAGCATCAACTACATTATGCTGGTATGCAAAGGCCAACTGCTCAGGTGATTCCATCATATCCTAGGTATGCTTCACCTAACCTAAATCAACAGTTACCATTCGTGGCAACTTTAGAGTTACCTGATTTACACCGGTTAACAAACGATCCAATTGCTTATGCCCCTTGGTGGCCAGCAATTCCGCATAAACTTCCATCAGATATTCCTAAATTTAATGGAAATCCGGGTGAAGATCCATCGAATCACGTGATGACATTTCATCTATGGTGTCCATCAAACACCCTCAATGATGATTCGATAAGGCTTCACCTCTTCCAGAGGACGTTAACGGGTCCAGCGGAAAAATGGTATATTGAATTGCCTAGAGCTTCATTCGACAACTTCAGTACCTTAGCCACAAAGTTTTTAACCCATTTTCAATTACCGATAAGGTATGAAACGGGAACGGGGCTGCTTACCAACTTCAAACAGACAACGGCCACTCACATATCTAATCATATACATGAGTGGCGATGACGTCGTAGGATGGTAAAAACGTATGTTCCCGATCAGCTATTAGCTGAATGGTTTATCAAGTCTTTACTTCCTACCATCACGGAAGATGTGGCAAAGGGGGAGTCGTAACAGAAGAGCAAGTTATCGCTCGTGCGCAATATCTGGACTTGGTCTATACTCAGTCTGGCACGCTCTACGATAAAATACCTGATGCCCCTAGACCGAAATTCTCAGTTCCTCCTCCTCCTAAATCAAACAATGACTCTCATGCCGGCAATGGCGTGATTGGCACAACAGACACGAAATCGACAAAGGCTACATCTAAAAAGGCCAGTAAGATTTCTAGTCAAAATGCAAATGAGGAACTTCTTGCCTCGGAAGTAAATGCTGTGTCGACCGACAAGGGAAAACAACTGAAGCAACCGGGGGGCAAGAAGAAAAAGAAAGGGAGAAAAAGGAAACCCCCTGCAGGGTGTCATATATGCGATGAGGATCATTGGACGAGAGATTGTCCACATATAGCTGAAGTTAAGAAACTCTTTAAGAGTTCAAAAACCTCAGCAGTATTGACTGATCCGTTTCCAAACCCAGGAACCAAACTGGTTGCTAATCAAAATGCTTCCCGATCCCAAGTGCTTATTTTGTCTATCTCAAAGCAGCAAAACGATGCTTTGACAAGGAATAAAGATTACGGGAATCCACAACTGTCGAATAACAAGGCTAATGAACAACCTAGTAGTTCGACAACAACTTTAGCCAAAGTTGTGCCACCCATCATTCTTGAACAAATGATAAAGTCGCCAAAGGGAGTAGTGCACAAATCGACATTTAATCCTCGTGCAAAAATAGCACAGAATTATAATATAGTAGAGGACCTGGCCCAATTTCCGTCCGCTATGTCGACACTTGAGGTACCGCAAAATTGCCTCTCCCAAGAGCAAGCTTTATTATCAGCAATAGCTGGGATTGACCCAATGGATTCCAATCTTGTGGCCTTTAATCATAAAGGATATGACCCTCAGTTACCAGCTCAACTAGCTTTCCTTATTCAAGCGAAAGCCCTAACAAAACTGTTCATCGAACAATTATTGATGAGGGGGCATCTACATGTATCATGTCGATGAGTTGCTAGAAAACTTTAGGATCTCCAAACTTGTCGCGGTCTGTGACGACGTTAAAAGCATTTGACGGAAGGACATATACCCCATATGGTATCCTAAATAACTTGAAAGTTGAACTAGGAGGGAAAACAATAGAAATAGATGTTGAAGTCATAGATGGGAATCTTGATTACAACATCCTACTAGGAAGACCATGGATATATGCCATGGCAGCTGTTGTGTCGACCTATTTCAGAAAGATTGCATTTCCCTTTTGAAGGAGGGATTACAATCGTCGATCAGCAAAACTTCCTCCCCAATGGTTCTCAAGTTACAGGAAGCATTCCAATTATCCATGGAAGCAATCATTCGCTCCAAAACATCGGAGTAGGTCTCCTAAAATACCCTACCTTAATGGGTACTTTTTCCCTACCACCTCTGAGTAATCTGGCGGAAGTGGCCACAGTGGAATATGAAACCTTCTATATCTAATGGATTTGGACTCCGAGGATGGTTCTTATCTCGTGTCGACCTCGTTAAAAAATGAAACAAGGAGTCTTGAGGATGGTTCTTTTACTGTGTCAACCTCATTAAAAAAATGAAACAAATCCCCTTTCTCAAAGGTAAACCTTCATTCCAACCACCAAGTTGAACGCAATGAAGCTTGGGGGGCATCCACCTCGTTTTGCGTTATTATGCTGGGGGCATACAAACTTATCATCGAGCAGTGTTACCGCAAGGTTCAAGCTCGTTAAAAAATAAACCCGCACCGAGCAAATGTTTCCATCCGCGTTTAAGCTCATTAAAAAATGAACTATCCTCCGGTAAATAACCACAGTGAATGTAACATTATCAGCCATTAAAGCCTTGGTCGTGTTTACACCGTCACCTCCACTTTTCCATTGCCCGATCATTCACCTCCATATGATTGTTTACCCATATTGAGGAACAGCTGCGAAGAGTGATTTCACTAGCCATCCTTGTGACACTGTCGTGCTTGGAAAATTCCAACCCTTACCTGGAATCAGCTACTACCCATTTTATCACTTGTTCCTCAAAATACGAGTCTTCTTTAAGATCTTTTCATCTGACTCGTAAAACATGAAAAGATTGCCGAGTTTTGGCCTTCCAGCTCGTTAAAGTGACCGAAAGTGCTATCCCTCCTCTAGATTTTAATCTTTTTGGACCTGAGGGATTATTGCACAAAAAGATCGAGCGCTTGTTTTGTTCGGCTCGTTAAAACTATCGAAATTTCATCCCTTTTGTATTGTTTTATACTTTTTCAGACTTAAGGGATTAGATGACGAAAAAGGAACTCCGGAGTTAACTTTACGTACCTTTTCAGACTCTCTAAAAATGAAAAGGACCGAGTTATCTTTGTCGTTAGACTCGTTAAAAACATTAATAGCGACAAAATTGTCTTTAGACGAGAACGAGTTTCACTATCGCTAGGCTCGTTAAAACATAGCGATGGGTTTACCCGAAGGGAAAATTATAGAACAAGCATATGTTATCCTCCTCAAGCTTGACAAAAATAAAGAGGTACTGGTCAGCAATGACTGGGGAAAAATTGGGAAGAAACTCAAAGAATCTTCATTGGTAGCAAGTCGCTCTTGAACATGACACTTCCACTCCGTGCTTGAGTCGGGTTGGGTTGTTTCATTCACCGGCCACATCACCATGGTCTCGCGATACCATCCACATTTGGGGTAAATGCTACCGATCCATCACATAAGTTTCGCCGACATGTTCAAGAGAAGTCATCCAGAGAAGTCACCCGTGTCCCATCCACTACCATACATTATACTTCATTCTTTCATGCCTGCCACCCTGAACCATATATCATCAGATCGTTTTCACCTCCATCAAAATCATTTGCTCTGTTCCATGTCATTGATGTGGGATACATGAAGGCCCTCCTTTGACAGATCGCTTCTTGTCAACATCAGCTCAGTATCCAAGAAGTTGATCTAGGAACACCCCCTTTAGTACTTTGAAGCTTGCATGCCTCAATGGCAAGTTTCTCACTTCCGGCGACAGGTATACTTCAATGACCTTCGACCGAAAGATTTTGCGTGGTGTTCGACGCCAAGTCCTTTATTCACACCACATGAATTGTACTGCAGTACCTTGAGGGTCATTATCATTATCGGTGATTCCTCTCGCCCTTGTTAACAGTTTACATCATTGACTGGTAATCAAGCGATGTCTTTCCATGTTCGACTTCAAAACATTTCTCACATGGATCGACTTGTACTTAGAGTGAAGATCGGACGAGATTGAAGACCCCGGATCTAGTTTCATCTATCCGGGCTATGATATATATTCAGGAAAAATAAAGACATTGACATGTACAACATTGCAGCACAGATAATCATCCTACCAAAAGGATGATGATTTCAGCAGGATCATCAGTCTACCATCACATGATTGTCTGTCCTATGTACATAAAAATGAATTTATAAAGCTGAGCATGGGAATGCCCGCCTCAGCTAGATCATGAAAATAGTATGAAAAATAATGTATTGTATTGTATCTTATTACAGGTCTCCTCCCAGCATTGAAAGAACTTCGGATCCTCCTAATAAAGCATTTCACCCGATAAACGGCCTCATACTTTAGGGGGCAACTGTTATAGACATTTTTGTGCCTTACAGCTCTAAGCATGAAATGTCCATAATCCAAGGGATCCAAAGTCCCTAAAAGTGTTGTTCCTGCCCCTAAAGGAACAAGGTCAACCAATGACATCTTCTCCCAGAAGTTCTCCACCAGAAACTGCTCAGAACTAGTCAAATCAGGATCAATTCAGAAGCTCCACTAGCTGCCAGCATTGCAAAGCACCCAAATGCACTGGCTAGGTGCGTTGCAACGCACTTGAATGCACTACCTAGGTGTGTTGAGCGGGAAATGACAAGTGGCAGAGTCATTCAACGAGGTGGAGAGATAGTGGAAGCTTCCAGAATCTTCTCCAATGACACTTGCCTCACTGAATTCGACCAGTGATGAGTAAGAGGCTCTCAGTCTCCAAGTGGAAGCAAGAACTGACATAGAGAAGCCACAAGTCAAAACATAAGCTGACTCATCCTCTCTACTTACATCTATATATGGATCCATCATCCCAGAGATCCAGAGGCTGGAATTGGGTACTTTGCAGAGAATTGCTGTTGGTTTGAGATTGAGATTAGTACATTGGGTGATTTATGCTTTGTTGGAGGTGAGGAAGGGATTCCTTTGCTGGGAGGTAGATGCTGGATCGAGACTCACTTGGTTGTATCTCCTCTTGGACTTTCTTATCATATCAATAAAATTATTTGAGTTTCTCCTACATGTTGTGTATCAATGATGTTTTGTTATATTTGCATGTTTAGCTTAATCTGATCCTAAGCTTTTTATGAATGTAAATATATATCTTCGTGTAGTTTCTCTCTTCTGTGATCTTGCAGGAATTTGGTGAAGCTGGGCCGGTAAGGGAGCAGGGAGCTGGAAGCTATTGAAGAGAGGAGCGATTCGATCAACAAACTAGCGCAAGACACATGTTAGTTTATCCTTCCTCTTCGTCTACATTTCATAAAGAAGAATACTCAAGTAGTTTTTCCTTGTTTGTTGCTAAGGCACTGTCACACCTTAGAGTGGGATAGGGGCGTTCTGAATAGATACTTTTCCCAACAACAAGAATGGGCAGGAAAGTCATCTAAGTAAGGATGGACAATGTTGTGAATATCATGAAATGCATAGGACATTTCCCGTTGAAATGTGGCTCCATCATTTTTGAGGCTGAAAGGGATCTTCTTGTATGTGAATGTACACCATGGGGAGATAAAGGATATCTTTTCTTGGTTGGCTAGCGTGATATTAATCTGGTTCTAACCAAAAAAACCATCCATAAATGAAAATATCTCGCTCTCGACACATTCATCAACGATTTTATCAATGAAGGTAGTAGGACAGTTGTCTTTCGGACAAGCATAATTAAGATCTCGATAATCCATGCAAATGTAGATTGTGCCTTGTTTTTTAGTCACTTGAACAATATTGGACACCTAGTCTATAGGGGGGATGGCATAAATAAACCCAACTTTGAGAATTTTTTCGACTTCACCCTTAATAGCAGCGGCCTTCCTATGGTGAACTGGGTGAATCTGTTGGTGAATGGTCTTTGCATGCGGATACGTTGGTATTTCATGCACCACAACACTAGGATCGATGCTAGACATTTCTTCATAAGACCATGTAAACACATCACAATATTCCTAAAATAAACAAGTATATGTATTGTTCTCATCCATAGAACAAGATACCCCAATATAAATGTGTTCAATGACATCGGGTTTGATAGAAATGTCAATTAGCATCGTTTGGGCAATATTACCGAAATTTTCTTCCGAACACTTCATGAGTAACATTTGGTGGTAGAAATGGAGAAGATAACTCTTTGAAAGTGGTAGACATCACCGTCGGGTGACGCAGGAACGAGGAGCGATGATGGGTATCGGTCCATGTCAGTTCCTAAAGAGACATGATTTCCAGGATAATTTCATTGGTGAGGAAGGTCTCAGCTAAGGGATCAAATGATTCCAAAGTGCCAAGCCAGGGGGATTGAGAGTACATATTGAGAGAGTTCTTCAACATATGAGAATCATAGGATGTAGAGATTGAAGTTGAAACAATTTCTATGTAATTGACTTCGGCGGGACTAAGCGGCATGACCTCGCCCCAAGTATCAGCAACATCTAGTGCAGGTATGTCCCAGGGATCAGATTTGACCGAGACCATGTCGAAAGAGGCAATATGAGTAGGTGGGAGTGGAAAAATTCCCATTAAGGCAGAGTCTTTAAAGAGATCTACCTCCACACTCTCATAGGGAGCACCAGAGTGCTTGACATACAGAACATTGTCATCTGAGGAGGAAGAGGAAAACAAAGACAACTAATCGAAGATGACAATCTTCACTTGATGGGGAAAAAAAATCATGCGAAACAAATAGGAGGCCATGGCATGCATGGCATGAGTCCAACTTCATCCAAGTAGAAGATTATAATTGAGATTGGCGTCAACAATCTCTACTTCGACTTGCACTATCTTGCCTTCCAAGGTGATGGCAAGGTTAGGTAAGACACTGAAGGGTTGCAAATCGCACCCATCGAAAGCTTAAAACGTGTTTGGAGACTGGTTCAGTGTAGGGGAACCAATAGCTTTCCTACAGGCAGTTGACATGATGTAAGTGGAAGCACCTTCATAGATGATAGTGTGGTGGATGATCTTCTCGTTAATGATTACATGAATAAGAAAGGAAATTTGATGAGGGATCCATGGAACATGGTTCTCTAGATCGAAACATATTAAATTATAATCAGTGGGATCGATGCCCCTGATAGCTGACAGCAAAGATTTCTGCTACGATGGGTAGCTTTGGAGTACCTCGAGAGTCGACATAGCGGATGGTGCCTGAGCCAAGTCCTCAACAATATTGTAGAGCTGAGTGGCTCTCGCGTTGGGATTATATGCGAATTTCTGTAGCACACCTCAAGAGGGTGGTAGCATAACGAAATCAGGATTAAGGTACTGGATTTGCTGAGGGCCAGAACTTAGGGTAGAAGAAGAAGGTGCAACTTCTTTTTCTTTCCTAGTTGTCAGAGTTGGAGTTTAATAATCTTTCGATCAGGTAGTGATATTAATGGGTGTGCTCATCGTGAATACTTGAGATCCAGAGGAAGTAGAGTGGGGTTGGTTTACCATCTGAGTCTGCTGAGACAGAAATGGATCTTTAAGGACAATAGGGGTCCCTTTGATGGGCGACTAACTTTAGATTGTCACAGACAATACTTAGCATAGTGATCCTCATCACAAATGAGACAGGGATAGTTAGGTTTACGTAGCGAAGATTCACCAACAGACAAGTTTTGGGGACCTTATTTTGTGGCATCGGCTTTAGCTTTGCCTTTGCCTTTCTTTTTCCTTTCAAGGGTTTGTCTGCTACAGTAGACTGGACAGCGTGGACCTCTGAGGTTTTACCAGGGCTTGGCAGATTTTGAGATGGACTATTAGGAGCAGCATTCAAGACCAACTTCTATTTGGAAGAGGTTTTAGCAAGGGTTTGGGATACTGAACCAATAACTCAATCAACAGGAGGAACATCTAGTGACTTTGATGTTGTGGGATCGGATAATGGTCGCGGAGCATTGGGTAACAACTCGTATAAGGTACCAGACTGGGAGTAGACTAGATCCAGCCACTGGTCATGGGAAATGTCTTACTCTTCAGTGACACATCCACCCATAGCTATATCATGAGAAATTGGGGCTACGAATGATTTGGTAAACCATTCAGTGAGAAACAGATTAGCTATCTCGAACTTTATCAGGTGACGTCTACGTCTCCGTTCATGTATATGATTAGAGATGTGCATCACAATGTCTTGCTCAAGCGATGTGAGAAAATAGGTTCCAGTTTCATAATGAACCAGTAGCTGAAAATACATGAGGAAAGCCATGGCCAATGAATTGATGTCATGGAAAGTATTTCGAGGTAGCTCGATGTACCTGATTCAAATAGAAAATGGCATCAACCCATGGTATTCATCCACCCATGGAATTTACCCATGGTATTGTAAGTGGCATCCACCCATGGTATTGTAAGTGACATCCACCCATGGTATTCATTCAACCATGGTAATTTCCCATGGTATTGTGACATCCACCCATGGTATTCATTTACCCATGGAATTGACCCATGGTTTTGTGACATCCACCCATGGTATTCATTCACCCATGGAATTAACCCATGGTATTGTAAATAAAAAATACTATAATTAACAAGTCACCTTTTGTAAAAGGACAAATTGTCAACCAAAATGTAGCTTTTACACTTACTCCCTAATTTAATAAAAGGTTTCTTTGTGGTTTTGTTTATTGGGCATTCTCCTCTTTTTCTTCTGACAGTTCAATTTTTTTAGATATTGGGGGCCTCTCACCAAGAACTAGATCAGTTGTATCAAAGAAGGTTAAGACTCCATGAGAATGAGGGTTTGATGCATATTCAGTTTCAACAATATTCATGCACATGCTATGACCTCCACAGAGAACTTTCTTAGGCAAAGCGGGAAGAATTTTTCTTTTTCATTTTTTTGTAGGATTTTTTTTTGGGGGTGGCGACCTTGCAGATCAGACCTGAAATATTTGGTGAAAAATTTATGAAAACAAATAACATATTTGGATTCCTTGCAAAAAAATACCAAAATTCAAAAAAATATTCGGTCGAATCAGAGTTTAGATGAGGGAGATATCGCTGATTTAAAATGAGCTATGTTGTAGATTTTTTTTCTGACAACTGGTGGACGACGACTCTCCTATAATTTTTTGCAGATTTTGTGTAGATTTTCAGAACAATGATTCCAGATTAGAGTTCCTCTCAAAAAATCACCCAATTTAAAAAAAAGGGGTCCAATCAGAGTTCGAATGTGGGAGATATCATTGATTTAAAATCAACTATTTTTTCAGAACTTTTGTGAGAACAGAAAAGTTGCAGTGAGAATATGAGATTGTAGGGTGTCCAGATAAGGATTTCCAACCCATGAGAAGATAAAAATGGTCCTTATGTTTCCAAGAATAGGCTATAATAAATATTCTAAGTTATATTGACTGAGTTATGTCCATTTTAATTCTGAAGCAGCATTTGGAGCGGTTTCCCTTTGGAGACATGCCCTCCCACCCCACTTTAGTAGGCACCTGCTTCACATTTATTAGTTTTAGCATAGCACCATACGGCCTGGGTTCTTTGGAGATGTGCCCTCCCACATAGGCACATGCTACTTCCTCAACAACCAACATCACAGTTATGGGTAAACCGCACAAAATCCTTGTCATCGAAGTCCATTTTCTAAGCTGCACACTGTTAGTATCACAGTTGGTCACAAGCATTACAAGGTATCTCTATCCTTGGATCTTCATTTTTCATGGTTATGGGTCATCCACAAACGAACAATTCATATAATTCTATTTTCTAGGCCACACATTATTATTATCACAATTGGTCACAAGCATTACAGGGTATCTATATCCTCAGATCTTTGTTCATCATGGTTATGGGTTAACCACATAAAACACTTCTCTTCAGTGACTTCTTATTCAACAAAGGCTTCGTAGGAGGGAACTTCATGCAATTGGGACCATTGCTTCTTAAGGAGGGAGGAATGATCCAAATAGAAAAATGGCATGAACTCATGGTATTCATCCACCCATGGTATTGTAAGTGGCATCCAACCATGGTATTTATCCACCCATGGTATTCATTCAACCATGGTATTTGCCCATGGTATTGCAACATCCACCCATGGTATTCATTTACCCATGGAATTGACCCATGGTATTGTGACATCCACCCATGGTATTCATTCACCCATGGAATTGACCCGTGGTATTGTAACTGAAAAATACTATAAGTAACAAGTAACATTTTGTAAAAGGATAGATTTTCCACCACAATGCAGCTTTTATAGTTACTCCCCATTTTAATAAAAAGTTTTGTGGTTTAATTTATTGGGCATTCTCCTCTTTTTCTTATAGCAGTGCAATTTTTCAGATCTTGGGGGCCTCCCCCCAAGATCCGGATCAATACCATTTCGCTACGGCACACGTGAGGGTTCATTGGAAAAGATGATGACAAATGGAATCATCCATGTACGAGTTCGACGAGAACCGGAGGTAATATGTCCTCACATGGGTTTGAGGATCTTCTTTAGCTTTTCCATCAAACTTTGGGCAATCACTTGGTATCTTGGATGGCACTGGAGGCTAGTATGCTGAATGAAGGATCAGATCATTCGTGAGATGTGATACATCTGGCAACTCAAGTGTAGCCAAGAAAGTTAATGGAGTGTTAAAAGTCATAGGAGCTCAATAATCAAGCCCATAAGGAGGAGCCCATCCCTGCTGGTAAGGATTTTGACCCCACGGTGGGGTATTTTTGCCATATGGCATCTTAGGCTACCCCCATTACGAATTACCTTAACTAGAGGGAGGATTCAGACCTTGAATACCTTGAAACTATCCAGGCATAGGTCCCTGATAGGCAAAATATGGGTTAAAAGGTTGTTGAGCCTATTGAGCTTGGACATATGGGTATGGGACCTATTTTCCTAGAACATGGGGCTGTTGGGTCGGTTTTCCCTGAACAAGAGGGTTCTAGACCTGCAGTCCTTGGGCATAAGGTCGATACACTTGGTTCCCTTGGACATAGGGGTTTTGTACTTGGTTCCCTTGGCTAGCAGGATTTTGAACCTATTGACCTAGGGAAAGAGGATTTTGTGCCTGCTGCTGCAGGACTTGACCTTGACCCTATCCCTACAAGGTTGACCTTGTTGATATGTATACAAGGGTTGTTGCTGCCCGGGTTGGTTTATTTGTTGCAAAAATTATCCTTGGGGCTATAGAGGTTGGCCTTGAGAGGGTATGGGTTGAGAGGTATGCGAAGCATATTGCATCTGTTGTTGCGCAACTTGCTGCAACTGTTGAAAGGAATGACCTTGTGGTTGTTGCAGGTGACCTTGTTGCGGGATGATCTTCCCTTGCTGTTGCATGGAAAACTCTTGCTGCAACAAAGGTCTCCCTTGTGGCAACAAAGGATACACTGGTTGGTGCAAAATTTTCCCTTGCAGTTGCAAGGGTACTTGAATAATACCCGAGAAATTAGCAAACTAAATCTGGTCGTAGCCAAGCTAGATGTATTGTCCAAATTGGAGGGTGTAAGCTTGATTAACGAATCCTTGAGAACCATATGGAATAGAAGGATTTTGGTATTGGGCTTGAGCCCCATGGGGATATTGATATTGAACATTGCTCGATCGAGACGGACCACTATGATTTTGAACCTATTGGTGCTGGACATTGCTTGATCCAATGGGGTCACCAGGGTTATAAATAATACTAGAAGAGCATTTATACCCAACATGTGAGATTGTGAGTTGCTCACATTAGTGGCACCTGAAAATTTTGGTTTTGGACCCTATATTAGGTTGGGCGGACCTACCTATGGTTTTGTGTATGATTTTCAGACATGGTTTTGGACGCGATGGTTTTCATCCATGGTATTGGATGCTTTGGCATGTATAAATATGTATTGTAACATTGAAAGGAACATAATGAAAAATCAAGCTGGTAGTCCTGGTTTTGGGATCTAGGGGAAAATCTTTGCGTATACGTTTTTTATGTGTTATGCTCCTGCATTGTTTATTTTGTGTGTTTTTATAATTTATATGCAGGTAATTTATGTATGGGGTTAAAACCTACATTTGGTATGTGTCTTAGATTCAGTATTGCTGAATGTATCAGGGGAAACTACGGCGAAGGCTTTGTGGGACAAGTTAGGGACTTTGTACCAATCTAAGTCTCTGGTGAATAAACTGTTCCTACCGAAAAATTTGTACAACCTGAGGATGAAAGATGGAGACTCAGTGACAGAGCATATGAATGCATTTAATACTGTGGTAAGTTAGTTATTATCTGTTGATATTAAAATTTCATATGAAGATAAGTGCATCAGTTTGTTGTTTTCTCTACCAAATTCATGGGATAGTTTGGTTATTGTAAGAGGTAGCAATACAATTGTCTTGCAGTTTGATGAAATAGTCTCGTCCTTGCTAATGGAGGAGATGATACGGAAAAAAAAATGGAGAGCCAGAGTGGTGAGTCCTTGTCTAGATGAGGACGGTCCTAGAATAGAAATAAAAATAAGTCATCGAGTGGGAGATCTAAATCTAGAGGGAGATCTAAATCTCCAGGAAAATCTGTAAAGGTGGTGTGCTGGAAATGCGGAAAGGAAGGGCACTACAAAAGGGACTGTAAATCTAAAGCTCCTGATAAAGGAAAGGAATTTGATGATGCTCCTTCTACAGAGGTAAAAACCACCTCAGATGGAGGTGGGGGTGTGTACTTGGCTTCTTCAGGTACACATCTAGATCATGAGACATGGTTGATTGACTCAGGTGCATTCTTTCACTTCACTCCCCATAGAGAGTGATTTCGTGAGTATGAGAAATACAATGGTGGTGATGTCTTCTTAGGGGATGATAGGAAGGCTAGAATCGTTGGTCGCGAAAAGGTAAAGTTGAAGTCATAAGGTGGAAGGGTTAGAACACTTTCAGGTGTTCTGCATATTCCTGCATTGGCTAGTAATCTGATTTCTGTAAGCAATATGGATGACGCAGGTGTAAAAACAATGTTCATGAAGGATACCTGCAAGATGGTTCGGGGGGCACTAGTATTGATGCGAGGAGTTTGTATTGGAACTATGTACAAGCTGCAAGGTAGCACTGTTGTTGATGGGTGAAACAACTCTATTGTTCCTAAAAGTAGAGCATAAAATATAGTGGTCTCTGGAGAGAAGACCATGTTGTGGCATCAAAGGCTTGGACATATTAGAGAGAAGGGCATTTGAATACTTCATGGTAAAGGTATAGTAGAAGGTATGACTAATAGCTCTCTGGATTTTGATTTCTGTGAAATTGTGTATATGGGAAGCAGAATCAAGTGAGTTTCCCCTCTAGTGGTAAGAGGGAAAAACATATATTAGAACTTGTGCACAGTGATGTGTTTGGACTTGTGAAGGCTCCATCACTCGGTAAGTTTGTGTACTATGTATCATTTATAGATGACTTCTTAAGGAATACATGGATATATTTCCTTAAGAATAAATCTGAAGTCTTTGAGAAATATAAAGAATTTAAGGCTCTAGTGGAAAACCAGACAGAGAAGAAGATAAAGGTGTTGAGGATAGATAATGATGGAGAGTTTTGTAGTAAGGAATTTGAAGAATTTTATAAGAAGTGTGGTATATCATGGTAGAAGAATACTCCATACACACCTAACAAAAATGGAGTTGCAGAAAGAATGAACAAGATATTGGAGGAAAGGGTAGGAAGCATGCTCAGTGGTGTCGAGTTAGGACAAGAATTGTGGGTAGAGGCGGTGGAGACAACATGTTACCTGGTCAACAGATCACCTTCATTAGCATTGGAGGATAAGACTCCACAAGAGGTATGGACTGGTAAGAAACCCTCTCTTTAACATTTGAAGGTATTTGGATTTGATGCATATGTACATGTTCCAAAGGAGAAAAGAACCAAGTAACAAGGATGGTTTAAAGGGTTATAAGCTTTTGAACCTAGTAACAAGGAAGTTTTTGTACAACTGAGATGTGGTGTTCAGAGAGGCGAAAGATGTTATTAAACATGAAGTCCAACCAAAGGAAACTGAGAAGATAGAGTTTGAGCTTAAGGAGGAAGAATCAGACTCTATAGGAGAGGAGGAATCAGAAGATGAAGGGCCACAAACTCCATGTGTGAGAGAATTAGTTCATGAAAGAAGGCAGTCAGAGAGATATAGTCCATTTGCTTTCGGTTCAAAGTTTTCTTTATCTGTTACTGATGATGATCCCAGAACTGTGAAGGAAGCAGTAGATTCAGAGGATGTCAAACTCTAGAAAGTGACCATAGTTGATGAAATGGTATCTTTGCACAAAAATAAGGCTTTGGATTTGGTGGAGTTTCTAACTGGAAGGAAACCCATTGGCAGCAAATGGCTGTTCAAGAAGAAGACAAATGCAGAAAGAAAGGTGGAGAAATAGAAAGTTTGGTTGGTAGAAAAAGGTATTCCCAGGTGCTAGGAATTGATTTTGGTGATATTTTTTCTCCTGTTTCCAAGGTAACTTCTATTAGATTACTTTTGTTTGTTGTTGCTACTTCTGATTTTTTGGTAGAACAGATGGACGTGAAGACAACATTTCTTCACACGGATCTGGAAGAGGAAATTTACATGAAGCAACATGAAGGCTTTGCGGTGAAGGGTGCGAAAAAATAGGTATGCAAGTTAAAGAAGTCTATGTATGGGTTAAAAAAGTCACCAAGAATGTGGTATCAGAAATTTGATACATTTATATGGGGACTTGGCTTCACCAGAAACAAAGAATATCACTATGTGTATTTTAAATTAATTGGTGACCGTGTTATTTATCTAGCCTTGTATGTGGATGATATGTTGGTGGTCGGAAATGAAAAAGAAATTATCTAGGATTTGAAGACCCAATTGGCCTCCAAATTCGACATGAAAGATATTTATGCTACAAACTATATTTTGGGCATGGAAATTAAAAGAGACTGGGCAAAGAGGAAGCTCTGGTTAAACTAGAGGAAGTATGTCAAGACAATACTGTAGAGGTTTAATATGCAAGATAGTAAATCAGTGAAGGTTCTTATTCCTTTAGGCATGAATTTATCTACTGAACACTGTCCCAAGACACAAGAAGTGGAAGAGGACATGTCCCGTGTTCAATATGCAAGTGTAGTCGGTAGCCTGATGTATGTAATGGTCTGTACTAGACTAGACATTGCACATGCAGTGGGAGTATTGAGTAGATTTATGTCAAAATGAGGGAAGGAGCACTAGACAACAGTGAAGCAAGTTTTCAAGTATTTACATGGCACTAGTGATTATGGTTTGTGCTACCAAGGAAGACCAGGATTGGATAGAGTGTTGGATATTTGTGGCTTTCTTGATGCAGATTGGGTTAGAGATTTGGATCAGAGAAGATCTACAAGTGGGTATGTGTTTAACCTGTTTGGAGGTCCAGTCAGTTGGATGAGTAAGAAATAATTTGTAGTGGCACTATCAACTATAGAGGCAGAATACATGGTAACCACTCATATAAGAAAGAAAACAGTTTGGTTGTAGAGGTTGTGTTGAAGTATGGGGTTAGTACAGGGAGCTATAAGGATAGACTGTGATAGCCAAAGTGCAATTTTCTTGGCAAAGAACCCTGCATATCATTCAAAGACAAAGCACATTGATGTTCAGTATCACTTTTTGAGGAATATGATCGAAGACAAAAAGGTGTTTCTTGTGATGGTGGACACTTTGAAGAATACTATAGATGCATTGACAAAATCTGTGAGCTCTGAGAAGTTATCTTGGTTTAGAGAAACAATGTGCATTGCAGGGATGGATAAATGACTAAGCTCTCTTGTGGCTTCTTGAAGAAAGAGAACAACAAGTGGGAGAATGTTGGGTTGTGTTATATTCCTTCCACATCTAGCCCATGTAGTTAATCGGGGGGTTAGAGGCGGGACGGAAGCCCCCCTCCTTTGTTGCACCAATTATGTAGCGGTGGGGTCATAGAGGGTTTGAGGGGTGAAGGTAACCCCCCTCTATGGGGTATGGGGCAGTGGCCCAGAAAATTTTGGTTTAGGATGCTATATTAGCTTGGGCGGACCTACCTATGGTTTTGTGCATGATTTTCGCACATAGTTTTGGATGCGATGGTTTTCGTTCCATGGTATTGGATGCTTTGGCATGTATAAATATGTATTGTAACATTGAAAGGAACATAATGAAAAATCAAGTTGGTAGTCTCGGTTTTGGGATCCAGGGGAAAATCTTTGTGTATATGTCTATCATGTGTTATGCTCTCACATTTTTTATCTTTTGTGTTTTTAGAAGTTGTATGCAGGTAATTTATGTATGACATTAAAACCTACAGTCTTCCCCCTCGGTGGTGGTACAATCTAGCCACTGACTAATGGAATAGAAGAACTAACAGAAACAATCTTTGGAACCACCAGTTGTGACTGACGTGTAACTGGGATTGATAATACAAGAGTATTTGGGATGGATGGTTGCACTGGGACTGAAGTAACAACTGGTTGGGAGGTTGTGTTCGTGATGAACAAACCTGATGTAGGCCTGATGCCTAACACCCAAACAGGATCATGGTAAAGTGATGGCACCAAGTGTTCTTGAAACTAAGTGTCCCAAAGACACATAGCCGGGTGGAAAGCTGGTGAGAATACCTTCTGAATAAGGGAATCCCTCTAGAGGAAACTGCAATTGCAATTGTTCTCCCTCAATAGCGTGTGGAGTAGAAACTTCAGAATCATCTAGAGAAGTGACTGGAGCATCGCCTTCAGGTTCCATGTTTGAAAAGAAATGACGACGAATTGCCAAAAGTGTACAGGGGGTTAGTTCCAAAGGAAAACATAGTTGGTTGTACAGACTGTAAGGAAACTACGGTGATATCTCAACAATGTCAAACATGGGGTTCGAAGGATAGATAAACAGTCCATGTTGATCGTCAGTGGTTGGCGAGTTCTCTGGAGATCGAACGAGATTATCTGGAGATTCCAAGCCAAGATCAGTAGATGACCCTGAATTGAAAGTAGATGGAGGATGAGGTGACAATGGTTGAAAACTCAAAACAATTGCGAGTTCAACATTTTGATCCTCAAGTGACTCTGATAACTCAGGAAATAGCTCCTTGGAAAATCCTTCAAATGGAGGAGAGGAAGAGGAATTGGGTGAACCCGATGGTTCAGCCACGATGACCTTGTCTTAGTTGATAGAGAAAATAACTTCAAGTCTTTAAAATTTCCTTTTAAGGGAACTCATGATTTGGTAAAAAAGAGTAACAGGATGTTTTCGATTGGAAACAAGCTCGAAATGACAAGTGCTCGAATGATCTTTTAAGTTTAATGAGTCAAAAAGATCAAATGACTACTCTAGATGATCTAGTTGAACATGATTACCAATCAACCATTAACTGTAGAATACCTCCTGGTGAACCAAGAAGTATGAGCAAGCAATATCCCTGAATGTTGTGTTTAATGTATCATGTTCGCAAGGTGGCTGACTCGGATTCCTAAGGATAAACGGATTGCATCCTAGTGGGGTCTCCTGTTATATACTCGACAGTACATGGAGCACAAATCCATGCTAGCGTTGTCTAATACCAAAGCTAATGACAACTGCTAGGTTTACAGATGCTGGAACATGTCTCTAGCCTAGACATTCTAGATATGACTGTTAATGTCAAATGCACCTTAGGTTAATTGAATTCATTTTAGAGTTTAGCTTGAGTTAAGTTTCAGTTTTCAGGTCTTAGCGATGCTACTCAAAAAACCTAAAATGAAACTAAATGGGACAAGACCCTTTCAATCCGATGAAATGCCTACACTAGAGAGGGTAGAAACTACTCAATCAAATGCAAACAATCAAGCAACTGAAAATGAAATGATCTTTCCCTACTTCACTATTTCAAAAAATAAACTAATGAAAAATGTATTCCAATTCCTAATTTCCTAACAAGAACTTATCTATCAGTCCTTTCAAAATGAAAAAAAATTATCTTCCTTTTTCAAATGTTGGTGCAGTGTCTTTAAGAGATGAAAATCATAATGAAGCAACAAGCTAGAATTTCATACTTTCTCATGAAAAAACGAAACAAAGATTTTCGCATACAATCTTTCAATGAAATTTTTTACTCTTCAAGCAGATATAAACATGAAAAGAAAAGTTCATTCAGATCAATGAAACATCGACTTTACCAAACACAAGACCAAAAATGTAATCTATGTCGAAAAAAGATGTTCAAACTAGTAAACAAAACATTTTCAAACTTGTGCAAAAAGAGGTCAAAGTTGTAAAAGGACCAAAAAACAAATGCAAGGAGCAAACACACCCACACACGGACTTGATGAATCTACAAGTTGTTGAATGAGTGACTAGCTATATTCCCTAATGGTGTTGGCCACTCAATGACTTAATCAATCAAACAGCAAGATTACAAGCCAAGAAGCAAGCGAAACCAAATGAAAAGTAGCTTCCTAATCAGGGAGAAAACAATCAAAAAGGCTTATGAGGTTAAAAACACAGCAGTGGAACACATTGGACAAGATTGGGGTCTAGCCCTAATCTTCACTTATAGGGATTGGCGCGATTTCCTAACTGACAACAAGCACCAGAGGCTGGTCGGCATGACTGTTCCTCAACAATTTGCACTGGTTGGCACAACTCTCAACTGATTAAATGCACTGTTTGAGGGAACTAAGTAAAAGTAAAAAAAAAAACAAAACAGGGACTAGATCTGCTACTATGAATTTTAGACTTAGGCTAGTAAGGAGGAAAAAATAAACAGAACCAAGGGGAAAATGTGAAACTATAAAATTTCTAATGAAATCATGAAATCCAAAACAAACAAAAGATGGGATGTCACCAGCGTAGTCGCCAATTTGTGGCGAAGTAAAATTATAATTGCGGACATGAATTAATTCCTCTAGTCCGATAATGGGTCTAGCCACAAAAGATACATTTTATGGAAGATTTCCTTACGTTAGAATCAATCAAGAGGGCCTACCTCTTAGTAACTTATCCTACTTGATGATGCCCTCGCTTTCTTGCTCCAGCAATCTCTCACCTCCTTCTTCAAGTTCCTGAAACAAGTAAACAACAACAACACACAAACATAATAATAAACAATTTGTAATTCAACCTACTTAACGAGTCAAAAATCATTAAGAAAAGAATATGTAATATTACAAAACATGTAGGAAATCAATCGACAGTTGCAGATAGTAATATCAAAGAGAGATTACAACCATTCGTCTTGACATCACAGTCTTCCTCTGACAAGATCAAGTTCCCACACACTTCTACTATAGTTCCATGACAGCTTCAAACAACAAGAGTTTAAGGGCTCTTCCCTTTAGACTTTACTCCAAACCAAACACACTTCTCCCTCACACAACTACATGGCTACAACTAGTAATAGCTTGCTTGTCTAATCACAATAATATACTCACACTTAGCCAACACTCTAATTGCCACTAGTTTGTGCTTGGGAAGAAGGGATGTTTATATAGGAAATATGGATGGGAGATGGACACTCTTCTCATGGGAGAAGGGCTTATCCCTTGAGGTATTTCCATCATTATAGGGGAAAGGAGCCCAAACTCTCATCCTCGACCCCATCTGGCCAAACCACTTACTGGACTTCCATTACGGAGCTTCTCGAGCTGGGAGATTCAGATCTAATTTAAAAAAACTTTCCATAACAGGACCGACGCAATTGGAACAAAGCTCAATTACACTGATCAAAATGGGGAATAGTGCTAATCTTTGCACATAAGTGCGGGGAAGACAAAGGTCATTAGCACTAGCCTTGTAAACTGAGAAAAATAGAAGTTTAAGGGGAAATGGTGAAAAATGGAAATGATCTTTTCATGAAGAGGGACGTAATGGGAGTTTCTTCATAAAGGAAAATCATTCGAGGTTCATTGTAGAGGTACTCCAGGATCAAGGAACGAGGAGTGCAGGGAAAGTGAAAAAATGCTGTGTAATAGGACTAGGTAGACTATCCATCAGATTGTGTATATAGCATAGTCTCTCCAAGTCCGTCAAATGTAGTTTTCTGAGACTCATGTGTTGCACCAACAGTCACAGAGATCCTAGGTCTCATTTTCTTATGCACAATCCTAAACCCCTGCCTTGATGGTTCAGTTGTAGGGGATGATTGTTCTTCCCTTGCTCTTTTAGCTGTCTTTTCCTGTGCAAGTGGATTTTGCACATCTAAGGTGGAAACTCCCTTCTCTTCAGCTTCTTGGAGGGTGTTCTCTGTCCACTCCAACTGATTTTTGTATTATTCTATTTTTGGCTTGGCTGTGTGGCGATATGCCATCAACTTGTTTTCCACCCTATGTTTAGAAATCACTACCATTGGGTCATAATACCAACTGAAACTGAGACAAAACTTCATTTCCTTTAGCAACCTATCTGCTTCTTCTCCTGCTACTCCGGAATTGTAGACGAATGGACCAATCTGAGATTTGAGCTTGAATTGAAATTTCTTCTTTGTTGCCACAAAGTGTACTTCATATGCATTTAATTTTTTCCTAATATATTCCAGTGCAAATATTTTGATGGGGAAGTACTTGGGAAGTTTGTAGGGTGGAAGCTCACAACCATAAACCCTAATTTCTATGTAGTTTTGGTAAATATACCAATCACCTATTAAGGCGTGGTCGATCAGCTACAATACTTTAACAATCTCATCATTGATTCTTGGTAATGGAGTGCTGCTCATAAGACTGATATTTTGATGAATAAATAATTCTATGAATTGTTTATAAGTAAACTCTTATTTCTCATTCATTCCTATTGTAGTAAAAAAGATCACTGATTGTAAGGTAAATGGAAATTTGTCTCCTTGAAAATATATGAAAAGGTATACAAGTACTAAAGCATACTTGAATTCTTCTTCAATGTTAAACTAGACAAATTTCTCATGTATGTCTTCAGCTAGGAATTGGTCGAAATTATAAATAACAGTGGGTTCAGAATCAGTAGAAAAGATGGATAAGAAACCTAGGATGGAATCATTAACATATTGATGAGAGTTATAACCAAGAAGATATGATAAAATAGTGGTGATTTGCTTGGTTCTATTAGGGAACATGGATGAGTCATAAGGAGGGTTTATTTCAGGCAGAGGAATATCAATGGCTAGGAAATTTTCAAGAGTATGGGATATTTTAGTAAAATCTAGTTTATGATAGGCTTCTATCAAGATTTCATGGAAAAAGGATTTGGTTGGTGTAGTAGTAGGGGCCTGCAACATATTTTCAATGGACTCAGCGTTGATTAAATGGCTGGGATCATAGGATTCATGGCATTTCCTGACAAATTCAAGTGCTTTGTGTATCTGAGGGAAAATGTAGTGGGGAAGGAGGGAGTCCCAAAGTCCTATTTCATCAGTCCGATCAATTAATTGATCTTCCATCTAGCAGTAAATTTCATATAAATCAAATTGAGAAGAAGTCTTAATTATTTTACAATCCCTGTCGATTATGGGGGTATGGTGGAAGTCAACCTGTGGATGTACAAAAGAACTTGGGATTTATGTAACTTCTTTTCCCTTAGGAGGCATTTTATCAAAAGAATTTGCAGATTGAAAATGATAGAAATGGAAAAATTGGTCTGAAACAGGGTGCTCACAAGAAAAATAGTATGATTGAAAACGAGACAAGTGGACCTGGATGTCGGATTTCTTCTAAACAAGACAAAATAGCTACTTAAATTTCAGATCGTCTTTGAGCTGCAAGGATGCTAACTGTGAGTGATCAATTTGGTCACAGAAATGTACTCGGTAACCATTTTCATGGAGAAACAGGGCTTTTAATGGAAAAATTGGAGTGAATTTGTTGAACTAATGGTTAAATATGCATTAATTATCCAACGGGATTAATTAATAGGTCTTTGGGACATAAATTCACAGGATATGGTGAATCAAATGAACAATGAATATGCGGTAGTTGTCTGGATGGAGAAATGATGTGGAACAGACGTTGATGGTGACATGGAGCAGCGGTAACAGTCACATGTAAACCATGTTCAGGAGTAGCTTGAGGTGGTAAGTAGTTTCAAGATTTTAAGTCCCGAAAGACTAAAATGAGGCTAAGGTGGTTTAAGGCGGTGGTTTTGGAAACTGACCACTTAGGACCCCCACCCGCTGATAAAGTTCGAATGACAAATGAGGGCCGAGGAGGGATATGTGCCACATGATCTCAGGGGAGCATGCACGATGAAAGGTATGGTGGAAGGGATTTAACATGTGAGGCGGAAGTGATGGTGGGGTCATGATTTCTATGGATGTGATGGTTTGGTGTTATAGAAAATGAATGTTTGAAGTTAGGATATTGAAAAATACATTGGTAATTAGAGTTGATAGTCAATTCAAAATGCAAAATTGCATGTAAGTGTTATGCAATGTCACAACTTAGGATAAAATCCTTCATGCTCCAGTTATTTCTCATATGTCTACCTAACCTTTATACTCCTAATATTTTCATTTTTTCATCCAACTGCATTTAGGCTAGCAACTCAATATTTCCTTTTAATGACTAATCTACCTCTGTCCCTTATTTCCTCCATTGGCTCAGATTAAACTATTGAGAAAATTTTATTTGCTACCTATTGCTACCTATTGGTAAAATTTTAAATCAAATCCAATCATTATTAAACTATACAATTGGATTAGATCAACTAGGTGTGGCATTAAAAAATTTTCACACAACGTTTATTTTAAAAAATAAAATTGTCTAAGAGCAGTGGTATTTGGATTTACAACTATTATACAACAAAATGACCTCCTCATCAACTCAGAGGTGAAAGACATGATGACTGAAGCAAAGACCACAATTACAGGCCTTGATTCCACACTAACGCTGGTTGTACACTAACAACCTACTTTATAAAGCTTGTTACCAAGCCTGGAGGTGTGTTAGTGACCCTACTAAAGCATGTTTCTAGTTAGGGGACAGTGTTAGTGAAACTAAGGGAAGTTCCAAGGGTCAAACCAACGAATTGACTCACAAATATCTAGATATTTGTCCCTAAATTTACTCAAGAAAAGCAAGGAAACATCCAAAAACAACCTATTTGGAGAAATTCTAATATGAGAAAAGGAGGCAAATGGGAAAGAGTTGAAAAGCAGGGCAAGTTCATTGCTTTTTCCCTAGTGAACTCTATGAGGAACTTGGCAACCCTAACTCGATTGCTATATAAGCAATGAGAGGGTCATTGTGAAAGGGGTCAGAGCATTTGAAAGGATAGCTTACTAAGCTGTTGTGAACTATCACATATCTGAAGAAGTGAGCTAGAAGAGAGAGAAAGAGAAGCGGAAGGGGCAAAGGAAGACTGATACAACATATGGTTGTAATCACTCTTCCGTTACTGTGGTTGTGTTCCATACTCCATGGTGTCGGTAACATTGTTCATTAAGTTGTTCATTCAATACTTGTTTATATGAGTAGTTTAGTTGTATGAAAATATATGTTCATTGTGTATTCATATATTGGTTTTCAAAGTTGTATGCAGTGATTGTGTTTTCCTTTCCTTTGTGCAGGAATTGATTTGGAGCTGGCTGTGAGGGAGTTCCTCTTGGCTGCATTGTGATCTCCAAACAAATCTAGAAGGAGACTTGAGGTCATCCTCTTTCCATACTTTGTTAATCAATATTTGATATGAACATGTGTATAACGTGGTAGCATCTGCATATAATCTTACAGTCTGTCGAAGGTCCCGGGAAGGCCTTTGAGGGTAGTTTTCATTCTCCATACACCATGCATTTTACCCCATAACAGCAACACTTTTAGAGCTTATTGTTTTTTTCTTTTCTTTCTAAACTAACATTTTATTTTTTCCTCCATTTTTTAGGGCATCTATTCTAACATTTTATTTGATATGGACTTATTCATAAAATAAGCCAAACAGTTTTTAGTTAATATTCTTTTTTTCCATATCATAACTTAACATTTGTTTTCGAAATATATTTTCATTATTGTTAAGAAATTTACCCAAGAACACAAATTAATTACTGAGAATTACTGAGAGAAACAAATATAAAACTAACCAGCATCAACCAAAACACACATGTTTATCCGAGAAAACCCCAAATCCTGGGAAAAACCCAATCATAATGAAATTTCATTATCCTTGGCCAAAACCCTGGCCAATCCGGCCAAGTGAGCCTTCACCGTTCACCTCCAAGCCTTGCATTACAATGAAGTCCTTCCAACATTTTATAGGCTCCATTACATATAATACCACGGGCATAATACCATGGGTGCACAATACCATGTGCCCCAAAACCATCACTGTTTAACCTGGTCAACTTTGACTCTATCCTGAGTCAAGTTTACTTAACAATTCCCCCCTTAAACTTGACTTGGGGTTCCTTGACTAACTCCAGCCAAACTTGCTAAGTGAGACAATCCCGCTCACTCTAGCCCTTACCCCCCCTCAGAGTCTTTACCCGGGGTATTGTTAACCTGACATCCCCCCTATCACCTAGGTCTAACTCAGACTTTACCGGTGATCACCAAGGGGTACACATGCCTTTACCAAGTCTTACAGTAATATGCCCATTTACATGCAATAAGTTTGACTTCATTAATTTTTTTATTTTTTTTTATTACTGCTCTTTTAACCCATCCTCTCTTATTTAATGCGACCAAGTAGCTGCTTGCATTCAGGTGACATGTGTACATGGTCCCATCCATAATAGTATACTGCGCTTAAACTACCAACGCCTTTCCTGGAGGAAAAAACCACTTCGCTGACAAAGAATACGCAGATCTCTTTCACTTGGTGGTATTCTTGACCTACAAAGACGGACATGTCCAGAACCCAACTAGTGGTATCAATCTGAACGCAATTGGAAGAGTCCATGGGATAACTTTTGTTGGGAAACAGAAAGCCGAAGGCTTTTGAGTAAACGCTCTCTACCACTAATCGATCTGGCAATTTGTCCAGAGCTCGATCTCATCATTAAGAACATGCCACACAATTTCAGCTGCACGCATCAAACTCGCCACCTGGTCTTCTTGTTATCATGGTCTGTGTTTCTAGCCAATTCCAACACCTCGGTGGCAAGGTATTCGAGAACAATGGAAATGTAGATGGCTGCACCACCTCCAACACGCTTGGCACAATGCCGTTTCTTGAGATACCTGGTGATCTAGAAGATGGATTTCTAAGATCCCGATGCGGATTTAAGGCCATCGCCCTACCTACTCGACCTTTCTCCTAGTCGCTTCATCCATAAAAAAACATGACCAATTCGTTGGTTGCTTCCTCGTAGGAAATTCAGGGGTTACCATGCGATTAGAACTCCATCCAAATTAGTTAGTGGGGCTGACACATCTGCCATCAATTATGCTCAAGTCGGCATCCAATTTCGATGGTTATACTTGGGTTTACTTGCGTGCCTCCATAATGGTCCTAGGGTTGCGATCTCTTAGCTCATCCTCTGCTACCACAGCTCTAGTGCTTCGAGCAGAGAATCTGATAGTGCCATCTTTGTTCCAGATCTATACTTTGTGCTAGATCTACCTCTGCATGTTTTCGGCTGACTCTTAGTCATAGATCTGCAAGCACACTCTTGATCCGCACATCTCCAACACCTTCATCATAGCGTCCGCGGAGGCCGTGTAGAGGTACCCGTAGGGGCCAATGGCCACGACATTGATGGTGTCATCGTGGGCTCTCGTGGAATCCATGCACTTGAATTTCGAGAGGCGCCACACCTTGAAAGTCTAGTCCCATGAGCTCGAGTACTTGAAATAACACCATTTCCTACGTTTCTTCACCATTGTGCCTCCGATTCTGCACGTAGTTCTTCTGGCTTATCACACTAGCCACGTAGTCCTTCACGGTCGTAATCTTGGCCACCAGATTCAACGAGATATGCCTTCTTCACACACAGATCTAAGTAGATCTATATTGATCCAACACCTTCCTATGCATATTTGTCCACAATTAAACCTTACATCGCAGCAACGAAAACCATAGATACAATAAAATCATTTAGTTCTTGATCTAAATCCAATGAAAACCACATTCTAATCCCAAATCCTCGACCATGGCTTTGATACCAAATGTTAAGAAATTTACCCAAGAACACAAATTAATTACTGAGAATTACTGAGAGAAACAAATATAAAAATAACTAGCATCAACCAAAACACACATGTTTATACGGGAAAACCCCAAATCCGGGGAAAAACCCAATCATAATGAAATTTCATTATCCTTGGCCAAAACCCTGGCCAATCCGGCCAAGTGAGCCTTCACTGCTCACCTCCAAGCCTTGCATTACAATGAAGTCCTTCCAGCATTTTATAGGCTCCATTACATATAATACCACAGGCAGAATACCATGGGTGCATAATACCATGTGCCCCAAAACCATCACTGTTTAACCTGGTCAACTTTGACTCTATCCTGAGTCAAGTTTACTTAACAATTATTTGACTAATTGATACTAACTTACCAAAACCAAAAAATGCTACAACAGTCTCCTCATAAAGAACCTTAACCATTTTAGACATCTCAAAGAATTCTTTTCTAAAATTTCTTTCGTCTTCAAACATCCCTTTAAGACCCTCTTCATGTGCCATGACTACTAAAGCTTAAGGTGTGTTTGTTCTCCTTGAATCAATTTGAGATCTTAGCTCCACAAGTTATCCTTCTCCTCTTTTAAGCTTCAACCTTGTAAGCTTAAAAAAAACACTTGCAAACAAATGAAACCTTCATAATAACATAATGCTCTGATACCAAAATGATTCGTAATTGAAAACTGAAGGTGATATACAAATTGCAAGTGAAAATTTATATGTGTTTTGGGTAATGGATCAATCTACTAAACACATTATCAAGTTATTTTTAAACAAGTTTAATAAATAAACACAGACAAATAACCATATCTGAAACACATAACACAAAATGTGATAAAGGAGTTCACCCCTCTCCTGGGCTACATCTGCTAGTCCAACTTCCAATGTAGGTTCTCTTTCATTAAGTGCTCAAAAGTGTGTTTACAAGGCTTTCTAATGTTCAAATAGCATAAATGATGGATCTAATGGATCCAAAACTATCAAAAACCCCCATCTCGATTCTTTTTGCACCTCATTTGGTCTAAAATTGAGAAAGTTATGCTTGGTACAAGTTTTTACCCAATTCCATAGCTAATCATCATTCAGTTCAACCCAAATATGGGTTGACTTCCCCAAACCCAGAACTGACGTGCAACTTTGGCCTAAAATCTTGTCTGAGAGGAGAACATTTAAGATAGTTAAACTGCTCATTAACCCCCGAGTTACGAAAAATAATGTCGTATGAACGCACATGTGACCGGGTTTAGCATTGAAGATTCTAGGTCGAGGGTTTAGAAAACACATGCCAGTCTCCGTTGTGGCATGGTCTATGGGTTCACATGTGGTCCTGGTATGGTCCCCTTACACCTCCACATACCTGGGCATATGTTGGGTCATGTGACCTTGGGGCTAGCCCCCACTGTAAGTTGATGTGGTAAGTGCTCTTGGCTCCATGCTCCGAGTCGTATGAAGGTTTCATATGGCAAGGGCTAGCCTGCTTTTCAAATTTCCATCGGTTCTTTGTAAAATCTCCTGACATGGTATTATAGAAGGGCTAAACCACAGGGATGGCGCTAAGCCCTGGACCACGATCCCACCCGATGGTAATATGGGCCCAACCTCCAAAAGTGTCATTGTTAACTTTTAAATTAAAGCCTCTCACACATTTTGCTAAGAAACATGATGTATTGTGATGGTTGAGGCCTGTGATGCTCAATGTTTGGTGTGATGTTCGAATTAATGATAGATTTTTCGGCGAAAATCACATGAGAAATCATTTGTCGACGCGTTTCGAACCAACCAATGTGGTTCATCGTCACGACAAGTTGAAAAACAATCCAGCTTAGCCTGTTTAAATAGCTAGAGCAGAGACACCAACGGTTACCTGGGCAAAAAGTTGACTTAAGGAGCAAGGTCAAATTTAGTTATATTAGGTACAAAAATAAATAAATAAATATATAAATATATAAATGAAAATAAAATCAAAAATAATAAAAAATATAAATATAAATATAAATGGTAACATTAGTTAGGTAAAACTAAAGGGAAGTAGTTACGTAAGGGAACATCTCTTATAATATATAAATATGTAAACAAATTAATGGGCAAAATAGATAAATTAGAACCATAGAATAAATAAATTAAATAATCCAATAAATAAATAAATAAAAAGAGGAAATAGGGATTAGAAAATAAAATAAAATAGTTATAGTTGGTTAGAGGTAAGGATAATTAAAAAATTTATTAGTTAAAAATTAAATAAATAAATATATAAATATAGTTATAATAAAATTAAATAAATAAATATATAAATTTATTTATAACTATAATAAAAATTAAATAAATAAATATATAAATATAGTTATAAATAAATATATAAATTTATTAGGTCAAATTTAGTTAGAGGAAATAGGGATTTGAAAATAAAATAATTATAGTTGGTTAGAGGTTATATAACGGATAAATAATAAAAAATAAAAATGTAAGAATAATTAAAAAATTTTAGTTAAAAATTAAAAGTAATAACAGACCTTTCCTTATAATAAACAAATAAAAGGGTTATTAGGAGGAAATAATGTTGGAAATAATAAATAAATAAAAGTAATAACCAAAATAATAATAGAAATAAGTTATTAACGATGTTAACGATGATGATAATAATAATAATAATAATAATAATAATAATAATAATAATAATAATAATAAGTAATATAGAAAATAAATAAATAAATAAAAATAATAATTAAAATAAACAAATAAATAGTAATAATAATAAAATATAAATAAAATAAAATAAGGGACAAGAAAAACGATTACTAAATAATAGAATTTCGTAATCGTTTATTTAGTAATATTTCGTAATCGTTTATTATATTACTAAATAATAGTATTTAGTAATAGTTTATAAATAAATAAAAACAAATAATAACAAAATAATTAATAATTAAGTTATTAAATAAATAAATAATAATAATAATAGTAATAGTAATAATAATAGAATAAAATAAATAAATACATAATAATAATAAAAATAAAATAAGAGACAAGACTAAATAATAGTATATAGTAATCGTTTAATTATAAAATAGTATATAGTAATAGTTTATTATAGTACTGTTTAATAAATAAAGAAATTGTTTAATAGTTTCTTATTTGCAATTTTTAATAGTAATTGTTTAATAAATAATAGTAAAGGATTAATAAATAATAATAATAAAAATATAAATAATAGTAAGAGACAAGAAAAACGATCAAGAAGAAAGTGCTGGGACCCAGCACCTACTGATTTTCCAACCATCATCTCTATTGAGATTGTTGGGTCTCTTTTCAATCTCAATAGCTTCCCTAAATTTCCGATGATGGAAATGCGAAACCTTAGCGATAACACTAGCTTCCTCAATGCAAACATGATGATTAGTTTTTTCTACATGTTGAGCTAACGCGGAAGACTTAGCTCTTCTATGCTTAAGGTCAGCAGCGTGCTCACTAATCCTCTGATAAATGGAGCGACCAGTTTCACCAATATAAGGGGTCCCACAGGAGCAGGGGATAATATAAACCCCTTTCATAACTTTGGGGTCAATAGGATCCTTAACTGATCTGAGGGACGAACGAATGGTGCTAAGGGGCCTAAAGGTCACGGGGACACTATGCATCCTGAGAATCCTTGCAACCTTATCAGTGGTCCCTTGAACGTAAGGAAGATGGACACCTGGAATCCGTTCCTTCGGTTCCCTTTTTGCCAGAGAATTCTTGGCGGCTTTTCTGAAAGCCTTCTGACCCAAGTATCTACTATAACCATTCTCAACGAAGACATCAAGGAGATGGGATTTTTCTTTCTCAAAACTCTTATTATCCGAGATCCTTAGGGCCCGAGTGGCAAGGGTATTGAGAACACCCATCTTTTGAGCCAGGAAATGGTGAGAACTGGCATGAAGATATTGCTCAGTATGAGTTTTCTTCCGAAAAACCTGGTGGGCGATGGAACCATCATCATTCTTTGAAGTAAGAATATCAAGGAATGGGAGGCACCCATAAACCTCCTGCTCCTTAGTGAACTTAATGGCAGAGGATTGATTGTTGAGATGCTCAAAGAAAAGATCTAATTCTTTTTGGCCATGAGACCAAATAACATTAGTATCATCCACATACCTTTTCCAGAGCTTAGGCAAGAGACGGGAAGAATTCAGAGCCTTGGACTCAAAATCTTCCATAAAGAGATTGGCAACAACCGGGGACAGGGGGGAACCCATGGCTACACCATAGGTTTGCTCGAAGAACTCCCCTTCAAAACTGAAAAAGGTGGAAGTGAGGCAGATCTCAACCAACCTGGCAGTGTCAGGGTCAATTAGGCGGTAGATCACCTCCAAGGCCTCCTTAATAGGAATGCAAGTGAAGAGGGATATAACATCAAAGCTAACAAGAATGTCCCCAGGGTCAAGCTTAATGTCCTTAAGTTCATCAATAACGGAAGCAGAGTCTTTAACGAAGGACTCCGTACGACCAACTAGGGGCTTAAGCTTTAATGCAAGAAACTTAGCGAGAAGGTAGGTAGGACCTCCAATAGTGTTGACGATGGGCCTCAAAGGAGCTCCTTCCTTATGAATCTTGGGGAGACCATAGATTCTCGGAGTAATAGGGTTGCTCTCAATGAGTTTATGGTGAAGGGAACTCAACGAACTAATAGATTTAATGGCAAGAGCCACATTCCTAGAAACCTTCTTTAAAGGATTCTTGGGAATCTTTTTGTAGCTACCACTGTTAAGAAGATGATCCAACATTTTGTTGTGGTAATCAGCCCTATTGAGGATGACAGCAGCACCACCCTTATGAGCCTTAAGAACAATGACATCTTTGTTCTGGTTTAAGGATCTGAGAGCTGCTGACTCTTCCTTGCTAAGGTTGCTCTTAGGGGGTTTAGCCTTTCTTAAGACAACCGCACAGTCTTGCCTAATAGTATCCTTGATCCTATCAGGTAAACCTGTGATCCCAAATTCTATGTCACAAATAATATCATCCACAGGGATCTTCTTAGGAGCTAAGGCAAAATTTAGCCCTTTACTCAAAACCTTAAAAACGCCAGGGGGAAAAGAGAAACTGGAAAGATTGATCACCTTATTATGAGAGGAAGGTGGAGGATTAATATTACTATGACTATTATATCCTTTTCTAGAATTATTCCTCCTATATTTCTTAATCTCGACCATCATATTATTATTACTACTAATAATATTTTCTTTGCTAGAACTATTAATACTATCCTCACCAATCTTAATATTACTACTAGTATTATTATTATTCCTAGAATTATTACTATTAAATAAATTATTAATATTATTAAAATTGTTAATATCTACACTATTATTGTTATCGTATTTAATATTAATATTATTATCAATATTAATAAAATTATAATTATTAATATTATTACTATATTTATTAATTACATTATCAATAGTAATACAATTATTAATATTATCTCGTAGGTGCCTCATCTGGCCCCAAACAAAATTTTACACCAGTCCAAGGAGGCCATGTGGTAGCCAACCATTGGCCCATGTGGCTCTCCACCATTGGTCCAAATCAAAAACACCAATAAGAAATCGAAAACCATGAAATTTCAACCAATCTATGAAGAAAACTTCGTGAGAAACCATTGGCCCAAAATGCACAGTTAGCCTACCCAATCACTAGCCTAGTTAGCATACAAACTACTGACTCGGCATACCTTCAACCCAACTTTTAAAATCTTAGTTATTTGGAAACTCAATTAGAACATGATATCGGGAGCATACGATATCAATTTTCAGTGAAATGAATTGCATTAGATTTAGATCGTCAACATCTATCTAGTTGTTCAAGTTTTGAGCTATATCACACACTTTGAATTTTGAGCACTAAATTGATCCCTTGGATCACTAGAACAAGACATTCAATGAGAAATTCAAGAATTCATAGATGCATGCAATATGGACATCACTCAAAATGATTTACATCCCACCAAAAATGCTAGAGTGGAAAACATGGTAGAACCAATAAAGTTTCATCCAATGCTCTCCACGCTATTCCACCAAGTAGTAGCCATGAAGGCATAACTGTCTAATTATTTCGACTATGAGATTGCATATGAAAGCATGATATTAAGACAAGTACTATTCATAGTTGTCGATTACAAAGCATGTCACAATTTACCTAACTCAATAATTGCAAGTTCACATTATACCTTTTTTTATTTTGGAATTACTCGCATGATTTTTTTTTTTTTTTTTTAATTTCCGTGTAATTATGTAAATAAAGTAGAATCATAATTAAAAATGAAATTGAAATTATATGAAAAACGAGTTGAAAATTAATAAAAGAAGTTGAATGTCACGAGGGTGTTTGGAGGGTGTTTGAAAAGTCATGGAAGGAGAAAGGTCACCTAACTTTGTATAAATACATCTTCATGGCTAGTTAGAAATGACTTTTAGTTTTAGACTCCTTAGAGAACTTTGGAAAGGGAAAGCTTGTAGATTCCTTTCGAAGATCAAGTGACAGTTTTGCATTTCCACTACTTGATCTCTTGGACATTTTGCGTACTTGCATATTAAATATTTCATCCCCAATATTGAAAAGCTCTGTTGGGCCAAGGAAAACACTTTTTCTCACGTGTCAATGAAATTTGTGAGTATTCTTGTTGTTGTTCAATGGTATGTGTTTTATACTCATGTGTTTAAGATTGATGAACTATTTTGTTAATCGAAAACTTGTATCTTACTTCAAGTTGTTTTCTCATTTATGTTTATGCTTTCACGTTGGTTAATAATTAAAAACTATTTTATAATCAATAATTAATATATTTCTTCATGGGTGTATCTTAATTGAAGTTTTGTATCACTCTTTCTTTGAGATTCATGTTCACTTTCTTCTTCACTACAATATTTGATGCATCATTTACTCAAAGTATTTTATAATTTGTTCTGACTTGCATCTCATCAAGAGTCTTTGGATTTCCTTTCTTCTTGCTCTTTTTCAGTGCAAAATATAATCCTCGCTTAAACATGATATGAGAGTCACACCAACATTCCATCTCAGACTCCTATCCCAAATGGTGTGAGGTCTATTTGGAACTTCATACTCGTGAGATTCCCTAGCTCTTGGTGGTGCATTTATCCCCGTCAACAAGTTCTTTGTAGTCTTACTATTGAGAAGTTGTGGATTTATAACCCTAAATAAATTGTTCCTTTTTCTTTTAATTGAGCAACTCTATTGAATTGTTACAACTACCCATGTCAATAAAGTAAATTAAATGTGCAAGATTTATATGTAGTATGACATTAGAGTGGGGCTTCTTACACCATAAACAAATATCTCCTTGTTAAATACTTACACCAACTTTATTTTTTAGCAATGAAAATTGGATGGAGTTAGTATTGACAATGACAAGCAAATACTAGTAGTCTATTACTCTAAAAGGTCATGAAATATTAATGGAACCAAATGAACCTAATGGATTAGGTTGTGTAAGACAGGTCATAATAATGTCATAGATGTTTCATAACCCTTCATTAGAATAAGAAGTTATTGGTTGTGACCATTGCAATATTAGAAATTAAGAAAGTGTTGAAATCCCCAAGGTACATATAAACATAGGGGATTCATCTTGTTAACCAAAGAGAGTTTTTAATTTTTTTGAAAGCACGGTGAAACGGTAATTCAAAATATAATCAATATATTATAGGTATTGGGGGAGTGGATTTAGGGTGGAGGGTTTATTGGTATTAGGGGGTATAAAAAGCTATATTTCATAATACGAGATAGCTATAAAAATAAGCATTATTTTTATGAGAAAGATGTATTGGAGGGGGTTTAAAAAAATGATTTTGGGAGGTTTTTATCAATATCTAGTGAAATTAGAAGTATTCTTTATATCCCACTAATAAATATTCTACGATGGAAGTTAACTAAGTGAAGACCTTATGCATATAATATAATATAATATAATACATTGGTCTATATGGAATGACCACAATGATCTTATGTGTAGGGTGGTATCCTTTCTTTAATGTTTGAATTAGTGTGAAGGTTTAGTAATGTATTTAACCATATTTATTTTGAAAAATATTAATGTTTTTTTAAATATGCTAATATTTTTAAATTATCCATTATTAAGTAATATTTGAGCGTATGTATATAGTTTGAATGGGTTGAATAGTTACTTTTTTAAAATACACACACATATCAAAAGGAAAAATTATTGCATCAAGAGGTGCTCTACGACCTATGAGAAATGTGTACGTGTTAAATGTTAGAGATTTTTTAAATTTAATTATTATTATTTTTATATTTTATTAATACAATTATATTATACATAGCACTTTAAAATATAAAACATATAAATAGTAGTTATTCATTTTACCATTTAAATTAAAATAGTAGTTTCATAACCATATTTATTTTAATTAATAAACACCTAAAATTTAACACTTACCATTTACCCTCACTTTACCATGAATATTATTATAATAATAATAATAATAATTCAACGAGGGTTTTCCACTCCTCTACCTTTACACAATCAAATTTTATTATAAAATAATCACACCGTTAAGGTATAAGGGTGTATTGTCCCATAAAAAGAGATAGGATCACAATTTTAAAATTAAATAATTAGAAATTTCTTATTTCATAAACATATAGTCTTAATAGTTAAGATTATATAATTAAACATTCTTTATTATTATAATATTATTAAATTTAACTGTCATAATATTATTATGACGTGAGAAAATCTATCATAATTTGTCACTCTAATAATGGGACAAGATCACTCAGTTTTACCGGAAAAAACATGCCACTTAAAATTAAGGTGGTCTTCAAGGAGTCAGACTTTCACTTCGGCCGAAAGCAATATGTTAATTTTAAGATATAGAGATTATTATAATAAATATAATATTACATTTTTATCCTAATTTTAAAATTAAATTATTATTATGATTATTAATGAATATTATATCAAATCTCGTCAGATTAATGATTAATTACAAATCAGATAATTGGATCTTGGGGCATAAAAAAAACGTAATTATAGGAACATTTATCGATATTGGCCGACCATAACGTCTTATCTCAAACTCAAATGTCTCATGGACTCTATAAGTATACCTTCATTCTCCTTGTGTATATGCATTCTTGTACATTTTTCTCTGAAACTGAGCGGACAGGATTTGAGAAAAAAATGGCGGGTGTGGATGACAATGTTTTTCTTCGCAAACTGTATCATGCAGGGAAGCAGCTGGAACATGCCTCTGATACCGACACGGGGCTACTTCAAGCCCTAGAAAAAACGGAGCTCTGTTTATCCATGGTGAAACAATCACCTCCTCGGTCACTGCGCCGTGTACTGCGCCCATCAATGATCACACTGGTACAGGAACACCTCCTGAGGCACCAAGACATAGATGTGAGGCTGCTGGTCCTCAACTGCGTCGCCCAAATCATCAAAATAATAGCTCCCGCGGAGCCATACGTGGATGAGGTAACGAAAGAAATTTTAGAGCTCATTGTCGAAAGTTTTCAAGACTTCGGGGACATGAGCAGTCCCTCCTTTGAAAAGAGGCTTTTCCTTCTCAAGATTGTTGAAGAAATGAAGCTTAGCACAGTCATGCTGAATCATGGATTGGCTGACCTCGTCTGTGAGATGTGCAAACATTTTTTTGCTGCTGTTTCTCACCATACTTATACTGCAGACGTATATGCTTCCATGAAAAATATTATGACGTTTGTTCTTGAAGAAAGTGATGAAATTTCTCAGGAATTATTATCTGTTTTTCTTATCAACCTGAGAAGAGAAATGAGGGACTCTTCACCGGCTGCACATTCGTTAGCCACGGATGTCTTCGCGCATTGTGCTGTAACACTCAGACCGTATTTGAGAGAAAAATTTCCACCCGAGCAGGCAATTCATTGCAAATGTCTGGATGGGTACCATGAAATTGTTCATGATATGTTCAGACGTAGAAGCCAAGAGATTAATAGGACCGCTGCTGATCAGGAGGCTGTAGTAACAGATATCAGTTCTCCAGAACGATCTGAATCGATTGCGAATGATCCAAATTCTCAGGTTGCAAGCTGTCCAGTGTCTCCTTTCGGTCGCCATAATGAATCTGCTAATGACAACGAAATGTCTGATAGTGAAGCTGATGTTAGGTTGGTAAGGTTATTTTCAGAGAAGTTTTCCGATCCATTTCCAGATTTTACATCTGGACGCAAACGGCGGCGCGCAAAAAAACGATCAGAGGTTAAAGAAGATGATTCCCTGTGGGGAGCAAGGGTAGCAACGGAATCCGAAGGTATTTCTTCACCAAGGGACACCGTCGGCGAGTCTGCCGACAACGTTTCAGTTTCGAGATCGTTGAAGGTGAGGAGGACGGCAGCAAGGAATTCTGCGAGGAAGAAGAGATCCTTGAAGGAAATAGAGACTTCTGAAGATAGTTCGACCGACGAAGATTAGATGTTGGTTTCTCTGAAACTCGAACACAATTATAGACACGGTTAGTAACCTAGGATTTAATGTCTGCCATATTGTTTAATTCGATGGAATTTACTGGAGCTTTGAATTTATAGTTGCTCATTTTAATTTGGTTCGCATTGGTATGGATAGAATTCATTGTCATTACAATTTTGAATTTATAGTTGCTCATTTTAATTTTGGTTCGCATTGGTATGGATAGAATTCATTGTCATTACAATTTTGAATTGGTATTACTGCAAAGGAATTAAATGAATTACTAATGAATTCATTACTTCTTGTTATATTTTTTTTTCTTTAGAATTGGTTTATAATGTTCTTAGTAGGTATCAGCACAAAGATGTATTTTGACAATTTTATCACAAATAGTTTCTTGGATTCAGTGTCATTTTGGATATGATAGATAGTTTTGTATTAAGATTTTTTTGATGGCTTTTTTTTTAATGAAGCTTAAAGACTGATATGTATGATAATTGTATTGATAGATAGTTTTGTATTAAGATATTTTTGATGACTTTTTTTTTAATGAAGCTTAAAGACTGATAGGTATGATAAAATGTCGTTTTGGCCAGTATTTTTTTGACATCTTGCACTTAAAAGGGACTTATGTAGTTGAAACTTATGTATAGATGTGTAATTGTACATCTATACATAAGTTAGATGCGAATTGAAAAGTAGTTTTTGATTGCTGATTGTGGTTGTGATTTGTTGGGGGTAATAAGTTCATTGTTTTTTGTTGTTGGGGAACTAGGGATTGCTTTGCCATTATCTTTGGTGGTTTCTTTGGTAGGAAGTAGTATGACTATTGCATGCCATGATACCAATAGGAAGTAGTAAGACCGTTGCATGCCATGATACCAATAATGAAATTGACCATGTGAAAAAGTCAGAAATGTAGAAAGATTTTTCCTTATTGAAAATTACTTGTGATTTCTTTGAATTATTATTATCTTTCTTCTTTTATCTTATTTTATCAAACGATGACCAAAACCAAAACACTATGATCAAGGACACTAAATGTAGGCGCACAACAAGGGAAAAACCCTATATAGATGAAATCCCAGTCGAGAACTCTTTTTTTAGTAATTCAAATGAGATAGACGAAGACACTAGACCAACAGATCTTCCTGCTCCACCAAGTCAACCTTCCAACGAGATACTACAACTTTCTATAGTCTCTTCTTATTCAATAGCTACAACCCAACATTAACCCAAAAAATTTGGCCCTATCTTCACTAGTATCTTCAAAAGTTTGGCCTCTCTATCATTTTGGCCCTTCGAATAGCTTCACAACTTCATCACACATAATCCGAACACGATGATATAAGGTGGAAATCCAATGTGGAAGAAAACCACCTGTGTAAGTCATCTCAATCTTCTCCTTAATAAGAAAATCCTTTTACAATATTTATGTACTGGTGCAGTCTTATACCACGGAGGCTTCTATTTGCATAGAGCTTCAACCCTCTCTTGTTCTACATTCTCTCCCTTCTAGGGAGCTACAACTCCATTAGCTCTTGTACTATCTAAGATACTAGTACGTAGTCAACGGCCTACAATCTTCTCTCCTCTCGGTACCACGTTTCATACATTTTCATACTGGATACACCTGAAGCACAACACATAATCTGAAAATCCAAGTTTCATCCAATTTTCATAGTGGGCCCATAAATATCATTGAAGCACATAATCAATCAATCTTCTGGATCACCCCAAACACCAGATCAATACATATACAAGGATAATATGTGAGTTATCAGCGAGATCTAGTCCATTAGATCATATAAGGTTAAGTCATCAATCATGCTGATATTAGAACTCAATACCAGTAACCAAACATCAAATATGCACCCAGAACTATGCAAAATAGTCAAAGGCAGTTAAAACAAATTTCAACCAGGGTCGGCAACTTCACCAATAAGCACGAACATGTCCACACCTTCTAAACGTAGAACCTGCGGACCGAGCGTATGACCGCACCTACTGAACGACGCACCTACGTACTTCTTATTTTCTTCATTCTTTGTGAGCTGATCATCAATCTCTGCTACTGACCTGTTGTACTGGGATCTATCACCTGTATAAGTTGCCGTCAAGGACAACACTTGAGCCATAATTCCAACAATCTCCCCCTTTGGACTTGATGGCAAAGCTAACTTGTCATATTGAGGACTTGTCTATTGATTCCTTTGAGCTGTCCGACATCCCATGTATGATGTCACATCTGATATCTCTTTTGTAGATTCATCTAGATATGTATAAGTGAGATGTTCTTCTATGAGTGGGTTTCCATCAAGTACAACACATGCATCATAATGCCAACAAACTTTTCGGTGTCCATGATCAATGAAGGCTCATAAAGCTTCAAGTTTTCAATGTTCAACACTAAGTACATTTACATGTATGCTAGAAAATTGAGACGAATAACGTTGTCTCCAATCTGCTTTAATATGTTGAATGGGCTATATTGGATTGGTCTCAACTTATTTCCTTCCCCTTTCATTCTATCTTTGCTCATTTGGAGCCACACTTTGTCTCAAACCTCTAATTGGTGATCGACACAGTGCTTTTCATGTCAAGCTTTGTATTGAGGTTAACTTTTCTCCAACTGCTCTTGCATTGCCTAGTGAATCCTCTGAATTTGCTAAATGAAATTTCTTGCTTTATCCCTCTCATCTTGCCCACTGGAATCTTCATCTCTCCCAAAGACCATGTATAAGGGATCCTTTGGAAAATAACCAAATCATGTCTCAAATGGTGAGCTCTGAGTGGATGAATGAAGTGTCTATTTGTATGCATTTTTTACATAAGGAAGTTTCTTGTACCACAACTTGGGATGCTTGCTAGAATAACCTTGGAGTAAGTGTATCATTGTGTAGATGGAAACCTTTATTTGTCTATCATTTTGCGGATTAAATGTAATGCTCCTCTTCAACTTGGTGTCTATCATTCTCAATAGACTCGTCCAAAACTCTCCAAGAAAGTGAGAGTCTCAATCAGACACAATAGATGTGGGTAGCCCAAAGTGGACTCATACAAATTGGAAGAAGAGATGAGCAGAGTCTACACTACAGTGACCTGCTTTTTACAAGGAATTAAGACACACATTTTTCTAAATTGATCCATAATGACATACAAATATTCATGACTTTTTATGTAACCAACTCATAAGATAGAAGAAAAGATAAATCAACGACTTCCAAATCAGCCTCTTCAAGGGGGAAACCTCCATTACATTACAGAAATGAACATTTCTTCGATGACAAATGAAAAAAACCCCTTTCTATATATAGGAGTCTAAGGGGCCTCAATATAATCCAAGCCGACATAACAATAATAATATAATGGCACAATAATAACGATATGGGGATAGTAGGGGCATAATAATAAAAATAAGGGCTACAATGACAATAGTAATGGGGGAAATCACTAGTATTATAGAGACCTAACATGCTCCTTTGCTTCAAAAAAGTTTTGTCCTCAATGCTTGAGTAGTTCTGGATGATTTTGTATAAAATTCTCACCCTCCCATGTGGAATCTTCAGTGAGTAAGTTCTTCCACTTGATGAGATACTCTGAAATTGGTCAATTTCGTAGCTATCGATTCTTGTTTATGTGATTGCTTCATGTTTCAATATGATTTTTCCTCCCTCATTAAGTTCTGATAATATTGTTTGAATTGGGAACTTGTCACCTATAACCTTCTTTAAACATGAATCATGGAAAATTGGGTGCACTCGGGAAGCTGCAGGAAGCTCCAATTTGCATGCCATAGTACCAATCATTTGAAACAGCTTGGACAAACCGTAATATTTTGGTGACAATTTATTATCCTTATTAGCTTGTTTGAGGGACATTTGTTTATATGGTTGTATCCATAAGAATACCGAATCACCTACATCAAAACTTCTTTCACTACAATGTTGATATGCCTGTTGTTTCATTCTATTATGCACCAAAGTGAGGTTATCCTTTAAGAGTTGGAGAACTTGTTGTTGATGCTCAATGTGATCTTGCACTGCTTGAACCTTAGAATTTTCTCTTAAATATGATGTGATGGATGGTGGATGATATCCATAAAGTGCTATAAATGGGGTCATTTTTGTTGCAGTATGGAAGGAAGTGTTATACCACCATTCAGCCATAGGTAACCATTTGACCCATTATGTTTGTTTATCAGATACAAATAAATGAAGATATCCTTCCAAAAATTTGTTTACTATCTCAGTTTTCCCATCAAATTGTGAATGATAATATGAGCTATGAGCTAACTAAGTACCAAGACAAGAAAATAATTCTGTCAAAAAATTTCCAATGAAAATTTGATCTCCACTGCTTATAATAATCTTTGAGTTTCCATGTAGCTTTTGAATTATTTCGATAAATGCAATAGAAATTGTACCCCCTTTAAATGGATGAGATAATGCACAAAAGTGTGCATACTTGGTAAGTCTGTCAACTACCACCATGATTACACTCTTTCCTTTGGACTTGGGTAAGTCTGTGATAGAATCCATTAAAGCCTCCTCCCAACGTTGGCATGCAATGGATAAAGGTTGTAATAGGCCTGGTGATCCAGGTGGATATTGGTGGCCACCCGGTAATTCCACTTGGATCCCCTCTAGTGCTTCTTACAGTTTTTATCAGTTTCCTTAATTATAGCATAGTTTACTAGTTTTAGTAGTTTTTCGGGTCCTAAACTTCCGTAGCCGTTTTGAGGCCCTAAACGACGTTTTTTGGGAAATCCACCGCTAGCGATTTTTCTAATAAAAATCGTCTTTTCCGTCGTAGTCCTCGGAGATATCTTTCCAACGGGATATCATGCACGTCAAACGGAGATAGTATGACCAATTCGCGACCCCGGGAAGTTGATGTACCAACTTACCCGAAAACGGGGCCCATAATTTGGCGTTTCATCTTCTAGGGTTAGGTTTTGGGATGTGAAGGGTTTTCCATTGTTTCTCAACAATAAATAGGCCCTCGAGCCTCATTGTAACACAGTTCAAAACAGTTCAGAGGCATGTAGCTGACACATCTCTTCTCAGAGATAAGCTAACATCGCCCTAGTTGGGTTATTTCTATTTGTAAGCATATTTCAGTGTTCTCCATTAATGAAATGAAGTATTATTTCCGCGGCATCTTTGTTTTTATGGTTATCGCATATTATTATTTCTGTTGCATCTCTGTTTTTATGGTTATCGCATCTCTGTATTTATGGTTATCTATGTAATCTATTGCGTTCCTGCTTAAATACGGATCAGTGGTATCAGAGCGGTCTGCTTTTTCTCTGTTTTTCTTTGCATGTCCCCAACGAGGTCGGGATATAAGGAGTTAGGGCTTGAACTGGTCGAACCTTTGCAAGACCAACCTCGCAAATCTCGACGTCCTCCCATGGCGGATGAGAAGAAAGACAAGGGGGCAGGAGATCCTATCAAAATCTTGCTCGAAGAAGCGCTCAAGCAGCAAAGGAACGCGATGATGGATAGCTTTGCGCAGATCCTTCAGCGGCTACCCAGAGGCGACGCATCGGCTTCCAACAGCTACTCTGGAAACGCCACACCGTTTAAGGTACAAGTTAATTTTGAAATCCCCATCTTCGAGGGTCAAATAGACGCAGATGCCGTAGATAAATGGTTAAATCTGCTAGATGGGTATTTTTGTGTTCACGAATTTTCAAGTCGGGAGAAGATTGTTTTCGCTCTTCTCAAAGCAGCCCCCCACGTCAAGGACTGGTGGGAAACCTATTGTGAGCAGTACTACCCCGTCGGAAGCTATGAGGATAAATACATCAAATGGACCACACTGCGGCAGGGTCGAGACCAAGATGTGCCGGAGTTCACAAACATTTTTCATACCCTTTGCACACAGTTGGGTATCAAAGATTCTGAGCTGCATCTAGTACTCAAATACCGCGGCTGCCTACACAGATACATCCAGGAAGAGATGGAGTTCTTGAACATCTCCTCACTCGGCACAGCATACCGATACGCTGTCAAAATCGAGCAAAAGTTCAAACATAAGAAGCGAGACTTTAGATCTGCAAATCCAAAGCTCAAAGGACAAAGCCAAGGCGGGGTGACCCAAGACAACCCGTCGAAGCGCCAAGAAAAGAACAACACCACGAAGCTGAAGAAGGACACAGGAAAGTGGTGTGAGTTCCACAAGAGTCCCACTCATAACACAAGTTAGTGTCGGACCAAGCAGTCGCTGGTGGCTGGGTTGAAGGCTTCCGAATCAGATGCATGTTCCGACTCTGAGTCAGAACCCGACAAGGGGAATGACAAAGGGAAGCAGATTATTGATGCGGATCCCAGCGCCACTGTTGCTACTGCCAAGATCCAGAAAAATGAGCCCGAAGATCCAGAGGAGGGGCAACGTCTTTTCCACTCACAGATGTGGGTGAAGGGTTCGCCACTGTAATTCATTGTCGACAGTGGCAGCCAAAAGAACCTCATTTCAGCAGAGGTCGTGAAGCGGTTGGGCCTACCAACCACACCACACCCACAACCGTACAATATCGGTTGGCTTCACGAAGGACGAGATCTCAAAGTTCGCGAGCAGTGCCGCCTTCCCTACAGCATCAAGCCCTTCACAAACGAGGTATTGTGTGATGTTACACCTCTGGATGTTTGTGATGTACTATTAGGCCAGCCATACTTGTGGAGGTGACATGCTGTGTATGAGTCAAGGCCTCGCGCTGTCATCATTTCTTTGGATAATTCACTATACAGGACACCAGAGGTAGCCCCACCTACCGCCACCTCTTTGATCACTGCTAAGAAGGGCAACAAGCACATCTCACAGACTAGGAAATTTATTTTCTGTCTAGTTCGTTCCCGAAGTAAGGGGAAGATCGTTGCTACATCCATGACCCCCGCGAAGGGTTCCTCCACACAGCAGCATCAACAGAGGGATACAGTCATGACAGAACACAGGAACAACTTCTCGTTACCTGGAGGGGTACCACACAAGTTTGAGGTGGGCGACAAAGTTTGGTTACATCTGCAGAGGGAGCGCCTTACCAGAACGCATCAGAAACTCAGACCACTTCGACATGGTCCTTACACCATTACCAAAGCTATGGGAGACAATGCATTTGAGCTCAGCATTCCCCCATTCCTTGGCCTGCACCCGGTGTTCAATGTTCACCGCCTTCGGCCATACTTCCACCATTACTAGACACGTCCGACATTGCAGAACAACTCACACCCATAGAGTTAAATCCAGCTTGCATGGAAGAAGTTGCAACTGATCGGATCATGGACACACAAATCAAGCACACTCGCCAACAGAATATCCAACTGTATCAAGTTGTCAAAGCAGGACAACGCCTTCACCAGGGCAAGTGGCTCACCTGGGACCAAGTGCAGCAGAAGTTCCCTCATCTCATGGAGGAACTCAGCGCAATGGGGACCATTGCTTCCTAAGGGGGGAGGAATGATCCAGGTGGATATTGGTGGCCACCCACTAATTCCACTTGGATCCCCTCTAGTGCTTCTTACAGTTTTTATCAGATTCCTTAATTATAGCATAGTTTACTATTTTTAGCAGTTTTTCCGGTCCTAAACTTCTGGAGCCGTTTTGAGGCCCTAAATGACGTTTTTTGGGAAATCCACCGCTAGCGATTTTTTTGATAAAAATCTTCTTTTCCGTCGTAGTCCTCGGAGAGATCTTTCCAACGGGCTATCATGCACGTCAAACGGAGATAGTATGACCAATTCGCGACCCCGGGAAGTTGATGTACCAACTTACCCGAAAACGGGGCCCACAATTTGGCGTTTCATCTTCTAGGGTTAGGTTTTGGGATGTGAAGGGTTTTCCATTGTTTCTCAACAATAAATAGGCCCTCGAGCCTCATTGTAACACAGTTCAAAACAGTTCATAGGCATGTAGCTGACACATCTCTTCTCAGAGATAAGCTACCATCGCCCTAGCTAGGTTATTTCTATTTGTAAGCATATTTCAGTATTCTCCATTAATGAAATGAAGTATTATTTCCGCGGCATCTCTGTTTTTATGGTTATCGCATATTATTATTTCTGTTGCATCTCTGTTTTTATGGTTATCGCATCTCTGTATTTATGGTTATCTATGTAATCTATTGCGTTCCTGCTTAAATCCGGATCACCTGGGGTCTTAATTGTTTCAACTTTATTTTGTTGGAAAACCAAAGAATATTTGTTTGTGTTGGGAATTCTTACATAGGTATAAGAGATATTTGTACCATAACGAATCATTTTTCCAGCTAAATGTAGCAAATGTACTCAAATATTGTTGTAATGTTTGAATGAGTGCCCACACTTCTTCGTCATTCTTCCATTCATCCCTTGCTACATTTATTCAGTCTGGTTGGATAATAGAAATGGCACAAAGAAATGTTTCCATATCCTCATCATTTCTGGACAGTGCATTTGCCACACCATTTTGATTCAATTTTTTGTAGATGATTTCAAAGTCATAACCCGACATCTTTGTGACCCATTTTTGTTGCTTTTGTGAAGATAATTTTTGTTTTAAAAATTATTTAAGACTATCATGATCAATTTTTACCTTGAAGTGTTTTTCGATTAGGTAGGGTCTCCATTTCTTAAGTGCATGTAATATTGCCAACATTTCCTTCTCATAAATATCTTTATGTAAATACTTTCCTTTGATTGGATGACTTTCGAAAGCAATGGGTCTTTCTTCTTGCATTAAAACAACACCATTTCCATTTCCTGAGGCATCACATTTCACAATAAAGGTTTTTGTGAAGTCCGGTGTAGCTAAGACCAGTTCTTGGCACATTACCTCTTTAAGATGTTCAAAGGCCTTTGTTGCTTTTGAAGTCAATGAAAATGCATCTTTCTTCAATAATGTTGTTAGAGGTGTTGTTATTCTCCCATAATTCCTAACAAAATTGAGATAATACCTTGTCTACCTAAGAAATCCTCTCTGACTTCCATTCCTTCATGGGACTAACTTGACACCTTCATGAGATACAATATGAACCAAATATTTCACCTCTTGTAGTCCAAAGAAACATTTGGAGCATTTTGCATATAAATTCTTCTCCTCCAATAGTTTGAGCAACCTATCAACATGTTGAACATGATCCTTCTACGACTTGTTGTAGATTAGTATATCATCAAAAAATACTAACACAAATTTTCTAAGGAATGGTTTGAAAATGGAATTCATCAAACCTTGAAATGTAGAAGGTGCATTAGTAAGGCCAAAATGTTGGGTGTGGAGCATGATTATCATCTTAATTTAGAGGTCTTTGTTTCAGCTGGATGTATACCCCAAGAATATTGTACACCCCTCCATGCGAGGGGGTGTTGGGTGTCTGGGGGCCAGTGATCCCCCGGTGGGGGTTTCACGGGCAGCGCCCCCAAAGCTAAAAATAGATGTAAAATTGCCTTATAAAAGTATAGTAATGTCTAGTCAATCTGTGACATTCATTAGACGGACGATCTGATAATAGAATTTATGTTTAGTTTAGGGTTCTTGGCTCTTGAAGGCAACCCCTCTCTTTGTATGAGGGTATTGTATTAAGGCTGTGGAATATATGTGTATTCTCAAAGTGAGAAATAGATAGGTGAGACTGTGAGACGTAGCCCAAACTGGGTGAACCACATATATCTGTGTCTCTCTGATTTTATAAATTTTGACCCTCACGAGTTATAAATTTTGTTTTCGTAATGTCTTTAGTCTTCAGTCTGATTTGATGGTATCCTAAAGGAAGATCCAACTTGGTGAAGTAAATTGATCCATGCAATTCATCAATGATGGGAATGGGAAATTTATCTTTAATCGTGATCTTCTTGAGCTCCCTATAATCCGGACACATGCGCCATGATTCATCCTTATTATGCACCAATACTATTGGAGCAGAGAAAGAACAATGACTAGGTTGAATTATACTAGACTCTAGCATTTATGCTACCATACGTTCAATTTCACTCTTTTGAGCATAAGGATATCTATAAGGCCTGATGTTTGGAAGAACACTTCCTGGAACAAAATGAATGGCATGATCATGATCACAAATAAGTGGGAGGCCTTTGGGAGTCTCAAATACCTTGGAATGATTTTCCAAGACTTTTTGGAGATATGGAGAAATAGATGATTTTGATGTGGAAACCTCTAGCAAACATAATTGTGTAATTACGTCTCGTTGTTCTTTCTTTAGAACATTTTTCATTTTGCTAGAGCTAATTATATTTCTCGGTTTCCTTGTGATACCCATTAATTCAACTTCCTTTCCTTCCAAAAAAAATTCATGAAAAATTCTTGAAAATTAAAATATATTATACCCAATAATTTTAGCCATTAGACTCTTAGTACAAGATCATCACCTACCATTGGAATGGAAAACATTGGGCTATTTAATACATATTATCCCATGTATATCTTGATATTATGGCACTTTCCAGAGAAATTTATGGTTCCTCCACTTGCAACCATCACTTGACACTTTGGTGCTGGATATAGGAAGCATTTCAATTCCATGTCTATCTTACCATGAATAAAATTATGGATACTGCCTGAATCAATCAACACTATTACGTTTTTCTTCTTGATATTTCCTTCTATATTGATAGTTTCTTGTTCCTTTTCTTCCTCCTCTTCACAATCTATGTAAAATAATTTCTTCTCAGCACACTTATGACCTTTAGTGTATTTTCTATCATAAATGTAAGAAATCCCTTTTGCTCATTTTTCTTCCAAATATTATGGTGTTAACCATGTAGGTTATGGAAGGATAGGGGCATCTACACTTCCATATTTATAGTTGTGAGTGGTAGGCTTCCTTGTTTCCATAATTTTGCTTTCAATTTTTCTTTCCAACCTGAATGGCTTCTCCAAGGAATTAGGTTCCCAAAGGTGAACCTAATGTTGGATGTTATCCTTTAAATTCCCTACGAACACATTAATCCTATTCTCCTCTCGAATATCTTTTACCCTTATATTCAATTTTTGGAAGTCCTCAATGTGCTCCATAATTGAACCCCTTTGTTTGAGATTTATCAATTGGCTAGAAAAGATGTTGCTTTTTGTATCCTCGTAATGTGCTATTATTTCTTCATAAAAATTTCCCAAGTAATAATTTTTTTATGAGAGTAAAGCCATTGATACCATAAAAACTGATTTGGTTCCAAATATAAAGTTGCAATGCGTACCTTTTGTGTGTTTTGCACATTATGGAGATCGAAATATTGCTCCATATCTAGTATCCATGTTATGGGATCGTTGCAATCAAAATTCCTCATATCAATATTTTGAACATGGTGGGTCTTCAATCCAATGTTAGAGTCTATGAAATCATGATTAACATATATTTTTTTCTCATCATGAGTTTCCTTTACTACCCTTTCACCATTAGTAAGAAATTCTTTTAGCAACTTTACAAATATATCTTCAAATATTCCATGTTTCCTGTAATTTTTTCTTCTATACCATCTTTCTTAGCTTCCACGTTATTCATATTAGCTTCCACGCCTTTCTTTGAAACATCCATCTTAGCTTCCATGTCGTTTATCTTAGCTTCCACGTATTTCTATAAACCATCCATCTTAGCTTCCACGCCTTTCTTTAAACCATCCATATTAGCTTCCATGCCTTCTTTTAAACCATCCATCTTAGCTTATATTAATTTTTATGAGAGTGAATTTTGTTGCACTTGGTCTCGTAATTTTGATATATCATGTTGCATTTCTCCGTCTTCTTCATGAGTCATACTAGAGATTTTAGGTTTCTTACTAGTTATTTCCATTTTCTTTGTTCGAAGCACCAATTAATGATAATTATGCTTCACTATGCCCTTTGAATTCCTTCAAACTAATTTTTCAAACCAAACTTATGCAAAATACTACACACCTTTTTCTCACTTTGTAGGAGCTCGATATTGAATTTGTTGTGTCTCTGTAATTTCATATCTCCATTGTTTAAAATTGAGTCTTATGGTATCTATATGACTCCTCTTTCCAAACCGACAAGTTCGATCAAGATTGGATTCTACAAGGAAGATTAAGACCAAATCTCCCATAATTACCTAATTATAGACAGGTTCAGTATAGCGAAATTGAAAGAAGTTCCACACATCACTGTTTCAACCTTAGGGCCCAAAACCAATACAAAGAACACTACAAGCTATCTTATGTCTGTAATTTTTTACAAAATTTCAATCTGATGCTCATGGAGAAATTTATGACAATTTCCACAGGTCACCTTTTTGAGATGTAATTCGGGAGTCTGCAAAAAGCCCAACTTCCTTTGATCCTATCTCCGCAACTATAGTGAGAGAATATCTGAAATTTGGACCCGTGATTCATTGACAGTTTGGCTCAAATGGGTTTTAATTTCATCTTCTGTAACGTTGTAGCAAAATCATTATAGTGAAAATTCCACAATGACCTGTTTGGATGAGCTAAACCCTAGAATGAAAAACTCTCATACCAAATGTTATGTAACCAACTCACAAAATAGAAGAAAAGATAGATTAACAATTTCAAAATCCGCCTCTTCAAGGGGGAAATATCCCTTACATTACACAAATTAAAAATTATTCGATGATACATATGACAAACCTTCTTTTTTATATATAGGAGTCTAAGGGGTCACAATATAATCAAAGTCGACATAACAATAATAATATAAGGGCAAAACAATATTGATAGTGGGATTCTATGGGGAACAATAGTAACAATATGGGGACAATAGGGGCACAATAATAACAATAAGTGCTACAATGACAATAGTAATGGGGGAATCACTAGTATTATAGGGACCTCACATGACCTCTCCTGGATAAAGGCAAACTGCCTACAAAATCCATTGGCACATTTTCCCATGGATAACTGAGAACAAGGAGTGGCGTGTAGATCCCTAATTTTATATTAGTGGGCTTGCTAAATAATTACAACACACAGGCATTTACATATCGAGTCACAATATTTTTCATGTGAGGGAAATAACACAGCCTCTACAAATGACACGAAGTTTTCCTTACACCAAAATGACCTGACACAAAAGAGGTATGTGCCTCTCTAATTACATGTATTATTTCACTAGTGGGGATACAATGTTTGTTAAGATGGTATAGAAAATTTCCTTGTAAATGGTAATTGTCCACTTGCAATCCATGAGTCATCTTTATATAAATCTCCTTAAAACCATCACCATCGACATATTGTTCAACTTAACTTTCAAAAGGAAAAAGAGGCATTTTGCAAAACTATAGATGAAAAAATAGGAGGGCGAGAAAGAATATCTTCCACTTTGTTGTTGCTTCGCTTCTTGTATTTTATTACCAAGAGAAAATGTTGGAGGAACCCCATCCATCTGAAATGCCGTGCTTGTTGAAGCTTGGTCTCGAACTGGAGGTATTGCGAGGGTTGGTGATCTATGTAAATGATGGTCTCCTTACCGATCAAATGATGCTTCCACTTCTTCACGTTTTGAACCAAGGCATATAACTCTTTGTAATATGTGGGATAGTTCACAATAGCTTGGGAGAATGTCTCTGAATGGTAACATGCGAGTTTCCTCTGTTGCATAAATAAAGCTCCTGTGACATATCCACTAGCATCTATCTCAATCTCAAAAGGATGCTGGAGGTTGCGAAAGGGTAAAGCTAGTGCAATACTGATCTTCTCTTTCATTGTATCAAAGACTTTTTGCTGATTTCCTCCCCACTGAAAGGTTTGCTTCACACTCGTCAATTCATGCAAGGGGGATGCAATGATGGAGAAGTTGGTAATGAACCTTCTCCATTATTGTACTACACCCAAAAAGCTATGAGCCTCTATAATATTGGTGGGTTTAGGCCACTTTACAATCTGTTTAGGGCTCGGAAATTGGGTCAACAACAAGGGGGATACCCACCCAGTCCAGAACTTGGTTGGCAGCTCCTTGTCCGTTTGGTATAGCGGGTCCGACTGGGCATAATGGGACCAGTTTCCCAATGTAAGGGGTGTGTGTGTGTAGAGTTTGATGATGCTGATCTAGAAGTATTTTAAGCTAATTTAATTCTAACTTCTAAACTGACTCTACGCTATTGTAATCTAACAAAAACAACACATCTAATCTATGTTAACCTGGGGTAGATTTCCTCTCTTATGCGATCTAAAAAGATTTCAAACAATAACTGGTAATAAAGATCATTCAGCTATCATAAGAATAGAAATCAATTAAGATAACCATTCTGCATAAAAAGTTAGGCAAAACAGTTGTGAACAGCATATCGCATAATAAGCTATTCATATGTCAAGCACAAATAAATGACTCCACCGTACAGAAGTGCCAAATGGTAACCCACACATTCATACATTAACATATAAACAGCTCAGCTGCATATCACTCTAAGAATATAAGCGGAAATTGGTCAAGAGATAAAAGTACCGTTTATGACTGATTTCACTCACAAACTTCAAGCAATAATGATTTATCTCTACTTGTTCTAATATCTACTAAGAGCACAGAAGTGCAACATCAGTAGCAGACATTAAAATGCAAACATAAATAAATCTCGATCCATCCATTCATCAAAAACCCCCTCCGAGGGTGCAAAACTGCATGTTCTGAGGATAAGTTTTTTGACAAATTTCCGGACCCTTCTTTAAATGCCATGAGAAGGGTTAAATACTACTAACTAATTAATCTTAATTACAAAAATTTAGGAAACGACTTCATGTTATAGACATTTTTGTGCCTAACAGCATGAAGCATGAAATGTCAATAATCTAAGGGATCCAAAGTCCCCAAACATGTTGTTCCTACCCCTAGAGGAACAAGGTCAGCAAACCACAGCACTGAATATCAGTTCTCCACCTGAAAACACTCAAAAACAAGCTAATTCTGGATCATGTCAACTGCTCCACTGAGCATCTGTGCTGAATGTCAACTGCTCCACTCTGTACCTACGCTGAATGTCAACTGTAAAGAAGGCTACCTGCACTAGGTGAGTTTGGCCAAGTGGCATAGTCCTTCCTCAAGGTGTCAATGCCCAGGAAGCTTACAAAATGACACTTGGATCAGGGAATTCGCCTAGTGATGAGTAAGAGGGTCTAGATCTCCAATTGGAAGCAAGAACCTCCAAGTGGACTCAAGAACTGAAGAATAACTGAAGTGGGAGAGGACACTAGTCAGCTTCATGCCAGCCTCAAGCTGACTCATCCTTTCTCTAAAACTCCTATATATAGAGCTCTCTCATGAGGTCTAAGGAGGTTGGAATCTTGTGAATGTAAGGAAGTGCTATTGGTTTGAGTATAGAACTATTGGGTGATTTGCTTGAAGGAGGTGAAGAGGAGATTTCTTTCTGCTGGGAGGTGATGCTGGATTGGGCCTTTTATGGTTGTATTACTTCCTGAACTTTACTTCTTCCATTAATAAAGCATTTGAGGTTCTTCTATATGCATGTGTTTCAATGGTGTATTGCTATACTTGTGTATTTGATTTATTCTAATCCTTGAATCAATTATGAATGTATTCTTCTTGTAGTTTCCCTCTCTTGCCATTTTGCAGGATCTTGGTGTAGCTGGGCCAGTGAAAGAGCAAGGAGCTGGGAGCAAGCAGCAAAGAGAGAAGATTGGATCAGTCATTAGCGGAAGACAACGGTTAGTGGATCTCTTTCTCCCCTCTCTTACATCTCATAAAGAAGTAATCTCGAATAGCTTTGCTTTGATTGTTGTTGAGGTACTATCACCCTTAGAGTGGGATAGGGTCATTCCGTATTGGATACCTTTCCCAACAACAAATTGGTGACTCCGCTGGGGATCGTATCTTGTTGGTTGTTTGTGTTTTTGCTATTCATTTCATAAACACAGGGAGTACCGAATCGAACTGCATTTGGATCTTTCAAATGCAAAGTAGAGGGCAGCTACTCTAGCTCAGTTTATGGACATGTTTATGATTTGAAGAGCTGATTCACCAGGACTCTAAATAGCTCTTAGTGATAGCTTTTCATCCTCATTTTCATCCCTTAGTGTGTACTTGACTGATAGCTTCTGATTTGGCCAAAAACTGTGAATTTTTTAGCAATCTGTGACCCGGAAACTCAGAAAAACGAAAGTTTGAATCTTCAGTGCAGGCATTGTGAAGGCAGTCTGCATTTCAGCGCAGTTCCCGAAGGGCCTACATGCGCTGAAGGTCAAACTTCCAGTGTACTACCTACGCTGAACCAGTTTTTCCTAGTGCTACTGGGGTTCCCTCTTGTTTATTGCCCTGTTTTCACTCTTGTTTTTGTAGCCTGTTACCAGTCAATGTACTTATCTGAAACCAACTTTCCTTGCCACTATTCCGCCTCGGTTGTATAAAGAAACTGTATTTTTTCTTTGTGTATTTCTTGTATCATTTGCAGTTTCCCATAACGAAAGTGAACTAGTCTTGCTGTGGCCTCTTAGATCTAGACCTGTGAAAAGTGTCGTTTTGATCTTAAGAGTTAGTTTGTTTGTTGTTCACAGCTAATTGAGCTTTTGATTTCGTCATATGGTTTGAATTTATATATTTCTAGTGTCGAAACAAGTAAATCTTAAGGTGTCTTTTGATTTTGGACAAATCTTGTTTGCTTTCACTTGAAATTGAATTCGAAATTATACAACAGCTTTCTTTTTGTAGTACATCAACATTAAGAAAGAGAAAAGAAATACCTGCATTGTGCATTTTGCATTTGATAAGTTTGCATGTTGATTTAGGGAAAAGTGCATTAGTGTATGCTCTTTGATCTGTGTGAAAAGATGATGTCTTTCTTTTCCCCCAGTAGTTAAGATTTTCATAAGTTGAAAAGATTGAAAAATCTTGCTTCTCATATTTAGATTGCATTTAGGAGTTGTACCGTACATCTCGTGGTGATCCATAAAGGTAAACTGCTAAACAAGATCAACCTAAAATGAATTGAATTTACATAACAACGCTTTGAAACATAACGCAAACACATAGAGGTCTAAGCTAGAGACGTGTTTCGGCGTCGTTAAACGTAGTGACTGTCGATCTCGAAGAAGGTGGGTGATTCCTCCTGAGAGTCGGTGGCACTAATACGGACTTGTGCTCCCACGTACCGTCGCGTATATATTGGGAGACCCCTATAGGAACAAAGCCTTTATCCATAGGAAGCCGTGTCGGCCGCCCTACTGATCGTAATGTAGTGAACACATCATTCACGAAGATCGACCACCCGTACCGTAAAACGTATTCTGTGGTTTTGCGAAAAGTTTGGCACACCCTCTGCCTAGATCTCCAGAGTAGTTTCTTTTGGCCTTTTTCAGACTCTATAACAGAAAAAGTCCATCCGAGCATTTGTCACTTCGGGCTCGTTAAAACATCGAAGGAGACTAGAGTCATCTTTAGCTTTTTCTTGACTCTTTAAAACTGAAAAAGCAAGTTGTGTCTAAAGCGTCGTTAACAATTTATTTTAAACGGAACAATCACCCTTTATTCTTGCGTTGATCTTCGAAGTTAGTCTACCTTCATCACAAAGTTCTTGTAGAATCGTTAGGAAATCTTTTGGTTAGACAAAATATGTCTGAACAACTGTCGACATCCAGGACCGTGTCAGCCGACACAGCAGCGACAGAGCCTCCTGCTGCTACTCCAACGATGTTCGCTGGTATACCATTTGTCCCGGCAAATTGTCAACAACAAGCTGGAGTCCAATCAGAGGCTGTTTCGACGACATGGTTAGTTCCTATTTCTTCATCCGGATTATCATCTGGTATTTCTTATGTTGAAACTCAACAACTTGATCCAATGTGTCTTCAAAGGTAAATCTATCCTTTAAGCACTGGATTGCCACCGTATGGAGGGCAGTATGCCTTTTCATTGTTCCCCCCCGGAGAACAACCATATGGGAGTTTACAACAAAGTTCAGGTCAAACTGGAATTACATCCAGCGGATGGGTACCAATACTGCCTCAGCAACCAAGGGTTGCATATTCAATGCAACCAGTCCAGCCTGTGTCGAATGTCGGCACTATACCTGGTATGTTAATTGCGTCGCAAGTACAAGCGCTACCTGTTGTATGTCAACCCCAAGTTTCTCAGGTTGCCATACAACAACCTCTTGTCTCGACAACTCAATCACAACCTCCGGTTAGTGCCTCCTTATCTGGAGTGACTCAGGCTCAAACAAGTACTAGGACTCCTCATCTTGGTCAATCATCCAGTATTGGACAACAGCAAATGGTCCAACAACCGGAGTTGGTTCAAACCCAACAACCGCAATTCCAGCAATCATATCAAGGACCCGAGCAACAAGTCTTTGTAAGTAATGGGCAACCGCATAATAACGGTTGTGCCCATCAAACTTGTCAAAGTTTCCAGCATGAAATACATTATGCTGGTATGAAAAGACCTAATGCTCAGGCGATTCCATCTTATCCTGGGTATGCTGCGCCTAACCTGAGTCAACAGTTGCCCTTTGTAGCAACTCTAGAGTTACCAGATCTAAATCGGTTGACGAATGATCCAATTGCTTATGCCCCTTGGTGGCCAGCGATTCCGCATAAACTTCCATCGGACATTCCTAAATTCAATGGAAATCGAGGTGAAGACCCGTCGAATCACGTGGTGACTTTTCATCTGTGGTGCTCGTCGAACACCCTGAACGATGATTCGATAAGGCTTCACCTTTTTCAGAGGACATTGACAGGTCTAGCAGCTAAATGGTATATTGAACTACCTAGAGCCTCGTTCGACAATTTTAGCTCCCTAGCCACAACTTTCTTAACCCATTTTCAATTACCGATAAGGTATGAAACTGGAACGGAAATCTTAACTAACTGCAAGCAGACGACGGCCACACATATATCTGATCATATACATGAGTGGCATCGTTGTCGCAGGATGGTAAAGACTTACGTTCCAGATCAGCTGTTAGCTGAATGGTTTATAAAGTCGTTACTTCCTGCCATAACGGAAGATGTGGCCAAGGGGGGAGTCGTAACGGAGGAGCAAGTTATTGCTCGTGCACAATATCTAGACTTAGTATATACTCAGTCCGGCACGCTCTATGATAAAATACCTGACGCCCCTAGACCGGAATTCTCAATTCCTCCTCCTCCTAAATCAAACAATGACTCTCGCGCCAACGATGGCGTGTTTGGCAAACACCAAATTTCTAGTAAAAATGCAAATGAGGAACTTCTTGCCTCGGAAGTAAATGCCATGTCGACCGACAAGGGCAAACAACTGAAGCAACCAGGGGGCAAGAAGAAAAAGAAAGGGAGAAAAAGGAAACCCCCAGCAGGGTGTCATATATGCGATGAGGATCATTGGACGAAAGATTGTCCACATATAGCTGAAGTTAAGAAACTCTTTAAGAGTTCAAAAACCCCAGCAGTATTGACTGATCCGTTTCCTAATCCAGGTCAAAATCTGGTTGCTAATCAAAATACTTCCCGATCCCAAGTGCTTATGTTGTCTACCTCAAAGCAGCAGAATGATGCTTTGACAAGGAATAAAGATTACGGGAATCCACAGCAGTCGAATAACAAGGCTAATGAACAACCTAGTAATTCGACAACAACTTTGACCAAAGTTGTGCCACCCATCATTCCTGAACAGATGATAAAGTCGCCAAAGGGAGTAGTACCCAAATCGACACTTAATCCTCGTGCAAAAATAGCACAGAATTATAATATAATAGAGGACCTGGCTCAATCGTCGTCCGCTATGTCGACACTCGAGGTACCGCAAAATTACCCCTCCCAAGAGCAAACTTTATTATCAGCAATAGGTGGGATTGGCCCAATGGATTCCAATCTCGTGGCCTTTGATCATAAAGGATATGACCCTCAGTTACCAGCTCAACTAGCTTTCCTTATTCAAGTGAAAGCCCTCAACAAAACTGTTCATCGGACAATTATTGATGAGGGGGCATCTACATGTCTTATGTTGATGAGTTTCTAGAAAAATTTAGGCTCACCACCCTTGTCAAAATCGTCAACGATGTTAAAAGCATTTTATGGACGATCATACACTCCATACGGGATTTTAAGTAACTTGCAAGTTGAGCTGGGGGGCAAAATAGTAGAAGTTGATGTTGAAGTAATCGACGGAAACCTCGATTACAACATCCTAATGGGAAGGCCCTGGATATATGCCATGGCCGCAGTTGTGTCAACCTACTTCAGGAAGATTGCATTTCCCTTTTGAGGAGGAATTACAGTCGTCTACCAACAAACTTTCCTCCCTGATAGTTCACAAGTTGCGGGAAGCATTCCAATGATCCATGGAAGCAATCATTTGCTTCAAAATATTGGAGTAGGCCTCCTAAAAGACCCTGCCTTAATGGGTACTTTTGCCCTACTGCCTCTGAGTAATCTGACAGAAGTGGCCACAATGGAAACCTACAATATGAAATCTTCTATATCTAATGGATTCGGAAGATTCCTAAACATTTTGTCAGCGTGGATCATCGCCCTAATAGAAATACTGTAAATACAGTGGGCTCTGAGGACGGTTCTTCTCTTGTGTCAACCTCATTAAAAAACGAAACAAGGAGTCATGAGGATAGTTCTTTTACTGTGTCAACCTGATTAAAAAATGAAACGAATCCCCTTTTCAAAGCTCAAAGGTAAACCTTCATTCCAACCACCAAGTTGAATGCAATGAAGCTTGGGGGGCATGCACCTCGATTTGCGTTAATATGCTGGGGGCATGCAAACTTATCAACGAGCAGTTTTAGCAAGGTTCATGCTCGTTAAAAAATAAACGCAAGATCGAGTAGTTTTACCGCGGAATTTATGCTCGTTAAAAAATAGAAAAGCGAGATCCGAGCAGTTTTAGCACATAGTTCATGCTCGTTAAAAAATAAACATAAGATTGAGCAAGAGTTTCCTCCAGAGTTTAAGCTCATTAAAAAATGAACCTATTCCGGTAAATAACCATTGTGATCGTAAATTTATTAGCCATAAAAAGCCTTGGTCATGTTTGCTCCTGCCACATCCATTTCATTTGGCCGATGGTTCACTTCCATATGATTGTTTACCCATTTTGAGGAACAGCTGCGAAGAGTGATTTCACCTAGCCATCCTTGTGACACTGCCGTGATTGGAAAATTCCAACCTGTACCTGGAATCTACTGCTATCCCTGTTTATCACTCATTCCTCAAAAGGCGAGTCTTCTTTGAGCTCTTTTCAACTGACTCGTAAAATATGAAAAGTTTGCCGAGTTTTGGCCTTCCGGCTCGTTAAAGGGACCGGAAGAGCTATCCCTCCTCTAGATTTTAATCTTTTTGGACCTGAGGGATTATTACACAAAAAGGTCGAGCGCTTGTTTTATTCGGCTCGTTAAAATTATCGAAAACTCATCCCCTCTGTATTGTTTTATACTTTTTCGGACTTAAGGGATTAGATGACGAAAAAGGAATTTTGGAGTTAACTTTCTGTAACTTTTCAGACTCTCTAAAAATGAAAAGGATCGAGTTTTCCTTATCGTTAGTCTCGTTAAAATGATTAAATAGCGACAAACTTGTCTTTAGACGAGAACGAGTTTCCCTATCGCTAGGCTCGTTAAAACATAGCGATGGGCTTACCCGAAGGGCAGGTTATAGAACAAGCATATGTTATCCTCCTCAAGCTTGACAAAAATAAAGAGGTACTGGTCAGAAATGACTGGGGAAAAATTGGGAGAACTTCAAAGCTTTAATGGTAGCAAGTCGCTCTTGAACATGACACTTTTCCTCCGTATCACATCGGGTTGGGTTGTTTCATTCACCGGTCTCATCACCATGGTCTTCGCCAAACCATCCACATTTGGGGTAATGCTACCGATCCATCGCATCAGTGTCGTTATATGTTCAAGAGATGTTGTTCAGAAAGAGTCAACCGTGTCCCATCCACTGCCATACATTATCCTTCATCCACCCATGATCGCCACCCTGAATCATATTTCACAGATTGTTTTCACCTCCATTAAAATCATTAGCTCCATTCCGTGTCACTGATGTGGGATTCATTAAGGCCCTCCTTTGACGGATCGCTTCTTGTCGACTTCACCTCATTATCCAAGAAGTTGATCTAGGAACAACCCCCTCAGTACTTTGAAGCTTGCATGCCTCAATGGCAAGTTTCACACTTCCGGCGACAGGTATACATCAATGACCTTCGACCAGAAGATTTTGCGTGGTGTTCGACGCCAAGTCCTTTATTCACACCACGTGAATTGTACTGCAGTACCTTGAGGGTCATTATCATTATCGGTGATTCCTCTCGCGCTTGTTAACGGTTTACATCACTGACCGGTAATCAAGCGATGTCTTTCCATGTTCGACTTCAGCGCAATTCTCGCATGGATCGACTTGTACTTAGAGTGAAGATCGAACGAGTTTGAAGACCTCGGATCTAGTTTCATCCATCTGGGCTGCGTTATATATTCAGGAAACTTAAAGACATTTGACATGTACATCATTGCAGCAGATGATCATCCTACTCAAAGGATGATAATTTCAGCAGAGAATTATCTGTCTACCATCAGACGATCGTCTGTTCTATGTACCAAAATGAATTTATAAAGCTGAGCATGGGAATGCCCGCCTCAGCTAGATCATGAAAGCAGAATGAAAAAATAATGTATTGTATTGTATTTTATTACAGGTCACCTCTCAGCGATTGAATGAACTTCGGATCCTCCTGATAAAGCATTTCACCCGATAAACGACCTCATACTTTAGGGGACAACTGTTATAGACATTTTTGTGCCTAACAGCATGAAGCATGAAATGTCAATAATCTAAGGGATCCAAAGTCCCCAAACATGTTGTTCCTACCCCTAGAGGAACAAGGTCAACAAACCACAGCACTGAATATCAGTTCTCCACCTGAAAACACTCAAAAACAAGCTAATTCTGGGTCATGTCAACTGCTCCACTGAGCATCTGCGCTGAATGTCAACTGCTCCACTCTGTACCTGCGCTGAATGTCAACTGTAAAGAAGGCTACCTGTGCTGGGCGAGTTTGGCCAAGTGGCACAGTCATTCCTCAAGGTGTCAATGCCCAGGAAGCTTCCAAAATGACACTTGGATAAGGGAATTCTCCTAGTGATGAGTAAGAGGGTCTAGATCTCCAAGTGGAAGAAAGAACCTCCAAGTGGAATCAATAACTGAAGAATAACTGAAGTGGGAGAGGACACTAGTCAGCTTCATGCCAGCCTCAAGCTGACTCATCCTTTCTCCAAAACTCCTGTATATAGAGCTCTCTCATGAGGTCTAAGGAGGCTGGAATCTTGTGAGTGTAAGGAAGTGTTGTTGGTTTGAGTATAGAACTATTGGGTGATTTGCTTGAAGGAGGTGAAGAGGAGATTTCTTTCTGCTGGGAGGTGATGCTGGATTGGGCCTTTTATGGTTGTATTACTTCCTGAACTTTACTTCTTCCATTAATAAAGCATTTGAGGTTCTTTTATATGCATGTGTTTCAATGGTGTATTGCTATACTTGTGTATTTGATTTATTCTAATCCTTGAATAAATTATGAATGTATGCTTCTTGTAGTTTCCCTCTCTTGCCATTTTGCAGGATCTTGGTGTAGCTGGGCCAGTGAAAGAGAAAGGAGCTGGGAGCAAGCAGCAAAGAGAGAAGATTGGATCAGTCATTAGTGGAAGACAACGGTTAGTGGATCTCTTTCTCCCCTCTCTTACATCTCATAAAGAAGTAATCTCGAATAGCTTTGCTTTGATTGTTGCTGAGGTACTATCACCCTTAGAGTGGGATAGGGTCATTCCGTATTGGATACTTTTCCCAACAACACTTCAAATGACCTCCCGTGTACTAAAACAAATTTATTTCTAAAAATTGAATCTAATTTCTAACCGTTTCTGTATCTTTTCCTTTCGTTCGAACGATAAAAGTAGAAATAACAAGAGCTGGCACCTGTTTCTGACAAGCTAGAAGATATTTTCGAAAATCTTCCTCTAGCTGGGTGTATTCGCTGTGTGTATATTTAGTATAACCCAGATTTCTTTCAAACTGATTGTGCTGTTGCTATTTCGGTTTCCGGCCGTGTGAATGACTCAATGAGTTAGGGATTTCGTTGCCTGAACAATCTTTTGTATTGAAAATTGCTTCCGTTCTTTGTTCTAGGCTTTTCTGGAGCGTCCTCCCTCTTTAGTGTTTTTCTTTTTGCTTTACCCAGTCTGAGCTTCAGGATCTTTTGTAAACGTGCTGCTTTTGTGCGCCTTTGACTCTGAGTCTTGGATAGTCTATTTCCATCAGTATCTGTTCAGTGATACTCTGGAATCCGCAGTCCTGCTACATGCGGCAACCATTTTCGAAGGCATCTCCTCTCTATTCTTCTAGTATTGGCTCTTTCCCCTTTTCCTTAGATGTTTCCTGCATATTGATTTATATTAGTTGCTGCCTTACAGTTTACGCAAAGGAAAAGAGAAATGACGAAAATATTGACATGAAAGCTTTAAGTTCTAATGAATGCATAATCATGACACTCATAATGACTTGACTCTTCGAAAAACGCAACACAATCATTCTTGGATACTCAGGCGTACAATCATTAATTTCCCTTAAGGTGTGCGCTCAAGTTTGGGTTTACAGACTATGTCGAGGAAATTTTGCGATGAGTGGTTTCTGCGATTCGCATCGTAGTATCGAGGATTGCGATGTCAACAAGTGTCATCGTAGGAATTGATAGTCTCATTCATCGCAGATCGCAGATTGCAAGATCGCAGATTGTAAGATCGTAGATCGCAAGATCGCAGATCGTGTTTTTCATTCAATCACTGTGTGCTGCTTATGCGATGTTGCGATATGCGACGTCGCATATCGGCCGTCGGCGATTCCTTAAGATTTTTCATTTAAGAGTGCTTTCAATATATGTGATGCGATGAATTTCGCATTGCTTCTTCGTAGCTTATTTATGCGCACAGGAAACACTTCACTTTCTCTTCGCAATGTGATCTAGCTTTAGGGAGTTAAAATACAAAAATTTTGATAAAAATATCTTTTGGATTTTTTGTTAAGGGTCCCCCTTTGCTTGGTGTTATTGCTAATATCAAACAAAGAGGGGGGTTGTTGGTGACCACAACACAATCACATCAATTTTAGAAGGATCTCTTTTCAATTGTCCACCACCGAAAATGTGACCCAAGTAAACCAAAGAGGTCTTACCAAATTCACACTTAGACATTTTGACATACAATTTTTCTTTCTTTAAAACATCAAGCACCTTTTTAGCAAGACTCACATGATCTTCTCATGTCCTAATAAAAACAAGAATGTCATAAAGATACATAAGTACTAAATCATCAAGAAAAGGTTTGAAAATATCATTCATCACGCTCATGAATGTGGAAAAATCATTGCATAGTCCGAATGGCATCACCAACCATTCAAACAACCCCTGTTTCATCTTGAATGCAATATTCCATACATCCTATTCTAAAACCTTGACCTGATGATAACCATTTTGCAAGTATAGTTTTATGAAATAGACAACATTTTTCAATTGATTTAACAAATCATCGATGCGAGGGAGTAGGTAACTATTCTTCACCATTATGTTTGTGGGTGTCCTGTAGTCTACCCACATCCTCCATGTTGCATCCTTCTTTGGCACCAACACGATGGGTGATCCATATGAAAATAAATTGGCCTTATGACCAATTGGTTCAACAATTCCTATACCTACTTCTTTATCTCCTCTATATTAATGGTTGATAATCTGTACGTACCAATTTTGGGTAAAACTGACTGCTGCTTATGCGATGTTGCAATATGCGACGTCGCATATCGGCCGTCGGCGATTCCTTAAGATTTTTCATTTAAGAGCGCTTTCAATATATGCGATGCGATGAATTTCGCATTGCTTCTTCGCAGCTTATTTATGCGCACAGGAAACGCTTCACTTTCTCTTCGCAATGTGATCTAGCTTTAGGGAGTTAAAATACAAAAAATTTGATAAAAATATTTTTTGGATTTTTTGTTAAGGGTCCCCTTTTCTTGGTGTTATTGCTAATATCAAACAAAGAGGGGGGTTTTTGGTGACCACAACACAATCACATCAATTTTAGAAGGATCTATTTTCAATTGTCCACCACCGAAAATGTGACCCAAGTAAACCAAAGAGGTCTTACCAAATTCACACTTAGACATTTTGACATACAATTTTTCTTTCTTTAAAACATAAAGCACCTTTTTAACAAGACTCACATGATCTTCTCATGTCCTAATAAAAACAAGAATGTCATCAAGATACATAAGTACTAAATCATCAAGAAAAGGTTTGAAAATATCATTCATCACCCTCATGAATGTGGAAAAATCATTGCATAGTCCGAATGGCATCACCAACCATTCAAACAACCCCTGTTTCATCTTGAATGCAATATTCCATACATCCTATTCTAAAACCTTGACCTGATGATAACCATTTTGCAAGTATAGTTTTGTGAAATAGACAACATTTTTCAATTGATTTAACAAATCATCGATGCGAGGGAGTAGGTAATGATTCTTCACCGTTATTTTTTTGGGTGTCCTGTAGTCTACCCACATCCTCCATGTTGCATCCTTCTTTGGCACTAACACGATGGGTGATCCATATGAAAATAAATTGGCCTTATGAACCATTGGTTCAACAATTCCTATACCTACTTCTTTATCTCCTCTATATTAATGGTTGATAATATGTACGTACCAATTTTGGGTAAAACTGACTGCTGCTTATGCGATGCTGCGATATGCGACGTCGCATATCGGCCGTCGACGATTCCTTAAGATTTTTCATTTAAGAGCGCTTTCAATATATGCGATGCGATGAATTTCGCATTGCTTCTTCGCAACTTATTTATGCGCACAGGAAACGCTTCACTTTCTCTTCGCAATGTGATCTAGCTTTAGGGAGTTAAAATACAAAAATTTTGATAAAAATATTTTTTGGATTTTTTGTTAAGGGTCCCCCTTTGCTTGGTCTTATTGCTAATATCAAACAAAGAGGGGGGTTGTTGGTGACCACAACACAATCACATCAATTTTAGAAGGATCTCTTTTCAATTGTCCACCACCGAAAATGTGACCCAAGTAAACCAAAGAGGTCTTACCAAATTCACACTTAGACATTTTGACATACAATTTTTCTTTCTTTAAAACATCAAGCACCTTTTTAACAAGACTCACATGAGCTTCTCATGTCCTAATAAAAACAAGAATGTCATCAAGATACATAAGTACTAAATCATCAAGAAAAGGTTTGAAAATATCATTCATCACCCTCATGAATGTGGAAAAATCATTGCATAGGCCGAATGGCATCACCAACCATTCAAACAACCCCTGTTTCATCTTGAATGCAATATTCCATACATCCTATTCTAAAACCTTGACCTGATGATAACCATTTTGCAAGTATAGTTTTGTGAAATAGACAACATTTTTCAATTGATTTAACAAATCATCGATGCGAGGGAGTAGGTAACCCACAAATCACCGTTATTTTTTTGGGTGTCCTGTAGTCTACCCACATCCTCCATGTTGCATCCTTCTTTGGCACCAACACGATGGGTGATCCATATGAAAATAAATTGGCCTTATGACCCATTGGTTCAACAATTCCTATACCTACTTCTTTATCTCCTCTATATTAATGGTTGATAATCTGTACGTACCAATTTTGGGTAAAAGAGAATCCTACTGCAAATGAATCTCATGTTGGGTCTAATGCTTTGGAGACAACCCACCTGGTTACTAAGAAAGCCCATTATGGTTAGAAACAATTTCATTTTTATTAGTGGGATCACAGCCTTGGAAAGCTTCAGATGTCTCCACATCTATTTTCTCACAACCATGAGCATGCATCCTTTGTTGGAATTGATCAATCTCTTCATATAACCTACAGATACAATACTGGAAATGATTTTGGCGCAATGAAGTCTAACAAATTATTCCACCTCCTCTTTCATGAGACGATACTTTTTTTCAAGATGAAAGAAAACTGCTTTCCTATCATACAAATATGGACTCCCCAATACAATACCACATATATCCAAGGGTACAACATCAAGATCAACCTCATCTACTATCTTAGATGCAATCACAAATCTAGCTCTACACTACTTGGTTACATGTAATTTTTCTTTATCACACACCCAACCAAGAGGTTATGGGGTTTGATGAGGCTTAGTCTTTAATCCTAACGTCTTAACCAAGTATTTTGAAATAAAATTTGCAAAACAACCTTTCCACTCTAGTATGTTCATTATGACTCTAATATGGAACAATTCAATCCTCTTTTGTTCGCTAACAAGAGGCTCATTTAAAGTGCTTGTAGTTGCATGCAATTCATAATTTCCATTATCATGAAGAGAAAGAGTACCTTGTGTTCCCATTGCTAGGATTAGTGTCTCACTAGCTAAATCAGATCCAAGGTCCTACTACATGGCTGCCACCGTATTTTTCTTGTTCTTCCCACCAAATCTCTTTGGTTTCAACTATGGATGGAACGTCCAACAATGTTCATCATCATTGCCTTCCTTCTTGCAATGTGTGCAAGATGGATTTTCTCCTTTCTGGTTGTAGCTTCCTTCTTGTCCTTTCCCTTGCCTTTTCCTTTTAACTTTCCATTATGAGGTTTGAAAAATGATTTCTTTGATTTCTCCTATTTATGATTCTTGCTCCTTATTTCAAGGTGAATGGCCTCCACATTGGCTACATCAATAGTAGTAGGCTAAAATAATAACAGAGAATGTCTGATGTAACTATGTAAATCACCAATATACTATGTTATAGTTTCGAGTGAATCAAGTGAAATGCCCAAATTCAATGTTTGTTTTCGAAACTCTTTTGTGAAGATTTGTACATTTTGACCCTTTCCTTATCTTAAATATTACCATTCCAATAAATAATTTTGTCAATAACCCAAAGGATGAAACTAATTTGCTAATGTAAAAACAAAATTGGACAAAGAAGAAAGGATATTACCCAAGTTTTTATTACATTTCTGCAACTTTCTCTCCCACAAGACGAGAGTGGTGCCACTTAGACAAAGAGATGTTAATTGGATCTTGGCCTCCTCTTCCTTAATCTATTGAATCTAGAAATAAACCTCGATTTGTCTAATCCAATTGTTTAGTTTCTATGCATTACATTCTCCATTATATGTGGGCAAATAAAACTTTACATCTAGCTTAAAAAATGGCTTCTTAGATGTATTCCTATGATGCCTATTAGAGTGATGAGAAGAAGAAGAATAATTGTCACTAGAGGATGGAGAAGGTGGTTTAGGAGACTCTTCTCTTCCACCTTCATGATTTATCGACGCATGGACATTTGGTTCTTTATTCTTAACCTTGATTGTCTTCTCATATTAAACAAACAACTTGTCAACTTTATCTGCCATGGTGAAGACAATCTTGTGATAATTTTTCTCTTCCTCCATTTGAGCTTCCTCATCTTCCATGTTCAATCTTCATGGTGCATTCCCCACTTTGGATCAAACAATTTAAGTTTAACTTCTCCTCATTGGAGCTTGTTCCTAGTTAGCATTTACTCATGCAACTTGCATCAATAAGACCCACTCTGATACCAAACTTGATCCATATATTTTAACTTCAATGATGCATACAAAATTTCATTTAAAAGAGCATGTAACCAAGTCACTTAAACACATGAAAAAGAAGTGGAAATCATAAAGAAACCATGAGATCAAAAACACAAAAGTGATTTTATTATGGATTTCACCTAATGTGGGCTACATCTTCAGGCTCTTCTCAAAGTGGGGAGACCTTCTTTGATTAAATGGAAGAAAAGAAATGAATTACAATCAAATTTACATAAATGATCCTTTTACCTTCAATCTTAGTCATCGATGAAAAATACAGAGCTCAAATGTAGACATGGAAATCACCATTGGATTCATGGCACAAACTTGTGTAAAAATGAAAATAAATTTGTCTCGTTCTAACACTAGCACTTCTGGACCACAAGGTGTTGTTGGGAAAAGTATCCATTCGGAATGCCCCTATCCCACTCTAAGGTGTGATAGTGCCTTAGTAACAAACAAGGAAAACTAATTGAGTATTTCTTCTTTATGAGATGTAAATTGAGGAGAAAGCATGTAACTAACCTGTGTCTTCTGCTAGCTTGTTGATCCAATTGCTCCTCTCTTCAATAGTTCCCAGCTCCCTGCTCCCTTACTGGCCCAGCTTCACCGAATTCCTGCAAGATCACAAGAGAGAGAAACTACACAAAGATATATATATACATTCATAAGAAGCTCAAGATCAGATTAAGCTAAACACGTAAGTATAACAAAACATCATTGATACACAGCATGTAGGAGAAACTCAAATAGTTTATTGATAGAATAAGAAAGTCCAAGAGGAGATATAACCAAGTGAGTTCCGATCCAGCATCTACCTCCTAGCAAAGGAATCCCTTCCTCTCTTCCAACAAAGCATAAATCACCCAATGTACTAATCTCAATCTCAAACCAAGAGAAATTCTCTGCAAAGTACAAAATTCCAGCCTCTCGATCTCTGGGATGAGGGATCCATATATAGATGTAAGCAGAGAGGATGAGTGAGCTTATGTTTTGACTTGTGGCTTCTCTCTGTTAGTTCTTGCTTCCACTTGGAGACTGAGAGCCTCTTACTCATCACTTGGTTGAATTCAGTGAGGCAGGTGTCATTGGAGAAGATTCTGGAAGCTTCCATGGTCTCTCCACCTCGTTGAATGACTCCACTTGTCATTTCCCGCTCAATGCACCTGGGTAGTGTATCCAAGTGTGTTGCAACACACCTAGCCAGTGCATTTGGGTGCTTTGCAACACAGGCAGCTAGTGGAGCTTCTGAATTGATCCTGATTTGACTAGTTCTGAGTGGTTTTTGGTGGAAAACTTCTGAGAGAAGCTATCATTGGTTGACCTTGTTCCTTTAGGAGTTGTAACAACATCTTTAGGGACTTTGGATCCCTTGGATTTTGGACATTTCATGCTTATATTTGTAAGGCACAAAAATGTCTATAACAGTTGCCCCCTAAAGTATGAGGCCGTTTATCGGGTGAAATGCTTTATTAGGAGGATCCGAAGTTCATTCAATGCTGGGAGGAGACCTGTAATAAGATACAATACAATACATTATTTTTCAAACTGTTTTCATGATCTAGTTGAGGCGGCCATTCTCATGCTCAGCTTTATAAATTCATTTTTGTGTACATAGGACAGACAATTGTCTGATGGTAGACTGATGATCCTGCTGAAATCATCATCCCTTTGGTAGGATGATTGTCTGTGCTGCAATGCTGTACATGTCAATGTCTTTATTTTTCCTGAATATATATCCCAGCCCGGATGGATGAAACTAGATCCGGGGTCTTCAATCTCGTCCGATCTTCACTCTAAGTACAAGTCGATCCATGTGAGAAATGTTTTGTAGTCGAACATGGAAAGACATCGCTTGATTACCAGTCAATGATGTAAACTGTTAACAAGCGCGAGAGGAATCACCGATAATGATAATGACCCTCAAGGTACTGCAGTACAGTTCACGTGGTGTGAATAAAGGACTTGGCGTTGAACACCACACAAAAGCTTTCGGTCGAAGGTCATTGATGTATACCTGTCGTCGGAAGTGAGAAACTTGCCATTGAGGCATGCAAGCTTCAAAGTACTGAAGGGGGTGTTCCTAGATCAACTTCTTGGATAATGAGCTGATGTCGACAAGAAGCGATCCGTCAAAGGAGGGCCTTGATGTATCCCACATCAGTGACACGGAACGGAGCAAATGATTTTGATGGAGGTGAAAACGATCTGATGATATATGGTTCAGGCTGGCGGTCATGAAAGAATGAAGTATAATGTATGGTAGTGGATGGGACACGATTGACTTCTCTGGATGACTTCTCTTGAACATATCAGTGACACTTGTGTGATGGATTGGTAGCATTTACCCCAAAGGTGGATGGTATGGCGAGACCATGGTGATGTGATGGTGAATGAAACAACCCAACCCGACTCAGGCATGGAGTGGAAGTGTCATGTTCAAGAGCGACTTGCTACCAATAAAGGTTCTTTGAGTTTCTTCCCAATTTTTCCCCAGTCATTGCTGACCAGTACCTCTTTATTTTTGTCAAGCTTGAGGAGGATAACATATGATTGTTCTATAATTTGCCCTTCGGGCAAACCCATCGCTATGTTTTAACGAGCCTAGCGATAGTGAAACTCGTTCTCGTCTAAAGACAAGTTTGTCGCTATTAATGTTTTTATCAAGTCTAACGACAAAGACAACTCAGTCCTTTTCATTTTTAGAGAGTCTGAAAAGGTACGTAAAGTTAACTCCGGAAGTCCTTTTTCGTCATCTAATCCCCTAAGTCCGAAAAATTATAAAACAATACAGAAGGGATGAATTTTCGATAGTTTTAACGAGCTGAACAAAACAAGCACTCGATCTTTTTGTGCAATAATCCCTTAGGTCCAAAAAGATTAAAATCTAGAGGAGGGATAGCTCTTCCGGTCGCTTTAACGAGCTGGGAGGACAAAACTCGCCAATCTTTTCATATTTTACGAGTCAGATGAAAAGAGCTTAAAGAAGACTCGTCTTTTGAGGAACGAGTGATAAAATGGGTAGCAGCTGATTCCAGGTAAGGGTTGGAATTTTCCAAGCACGGCAGTGTCACAAGGATGGCTAGTGAAATCACTCTTCGCAGCTGTTCCTCAAAATGGGTAAACAATCAAATGGAGGTGAATGATCGGCCAATGGAAAAGTGGAGGTGACGGTGAAAACACGACCAAGGCTTTAATGGCTGATAATGTTACATTCACGGTGGTTATTTACCGGAGGATAGTTCATTTTTTTAATGAGCTTAAACGTGGGTTGAAACACTTGCTCGGTCTTATGTTTATTTTTTAACGAGCATGAACTATGTGCTAAAACTGCTTGATGCGGGTTTATTTTTTAACGAGCTTGAACCCTGCGGTAACACTGCTCATGATAAGTTTGCATGCCCCCAGCATAATAACGCAAATCAAGGTGCATGCCCCCCAAGCTTCATTGCATTCAACTTGGTGGTTGGAATGAAGGTTTACCTTTGAGATTTGGACAGGGGATTGTTTCATTTTTTAATGAGGTTGACACAGTAAAAGAATTATCCTCATGACTCCTTGTTTCATTTTTTAACGAGGTTGACACGAGATAAGAACCGTCCTCGGAGGCCACTGTATTTACAGTATTTGATAGAAAATCGAAAACTGAAGGATCATAAAGGTCATCTTTAGTATCTTCTCCAGAATCCGGGAGAAGGGAACGATGGTGGGAATCATTCCATGGCGCCCCATCAATTACCATTGATTGAATGATTCCTCCATTTGTAGAATGTACAAGTGACGAAGGATTTGAAGAGGTGCCATTTTCCTTAGACCTATCTATCCAAACACTCGATGAGTGTTGATTTTGGTTTGCCCCCCAGGCCAAGAAAATTGATTGCTACAATATTTCTATTAGGGCGATGATCCATGCTCACAAAATGTTTAGGAATCTTCCAAATCCATTAGATATAGAAGATTTCATATTGTAGGTTTCGACTATGGCCACTTTCGCCAGATTACTTGGAGGTGGTAGGGAAAAAGTACCCATTAAGGCAGGGTCTTTTAGGAGGCCTATTCCAATATTTTGAAGCGGATGATCGCTTCCATGGATCATTGGAATGCTTCCCGTAACTTGTGAACTGTTGGGGAGAAATGTTTGTTGGTCGATGATTGTAATTCTTCCTTGAAAGGGAAATGCAATCCTCCTGAAGTAGGTTGACACAACTGCGGCCATGGCATATATCCAGGGCCTTCCCAGTAGGATGTTGTAATCGAGGTTTCCGTCGATTACTTCAACATCAACTTCTATTGTTTTGCCACCTAGTTCAACTTTCAAGTTACTTAAAATTCTGTATGGTGTGTATGATCGTCCATCAAATGCTTTTATCATTGTTGAAGATCGTGACAAGGGTGGTGAGCCTAAATTTTTCCAGCAACTCATCGACATAATACATGTGGATGCCCCCTCGTCAATAATTGTTCGATGAACAGTTTTGTTGAGGGCTTTCAGTTGAATAAGGAAAGGTAGTTGAGCTGGTAACTGAGGGTCATATCCTTTATGATCAAAGGCCACAAGATTGGTATCCATTGGGCCAATCCCACCTATTGCTGATAATAAAGCTTGCTCTTGGGAGGGGCAATTTTTCGGTACCTCAAGTGTTGACATAGCGGACGACGATTGGGTCAGGTCCTCTATTATATTATAATTTTGTGCTATTTTTGCACGAGGATTAAATGTCGATTTGTGTACTACTCCCTTTGGCAACTTTATCATTTGTTCAGGAATGATGGGTGGCACAACTTCGGTCAAAGTTGTTGTCGAACTACCAGGTTGTTCATTAGCCTTGTTATTCGATAGCTGTGGATTCCCGTAATCTTTATTCCTTGTCAAAGCATCATTTTGCTGCTCTAAGATAGACAACATAAGAACTTGGGATCGAGAAGCATTTTGATTAGCAACCAGTTTGGTTCCCGGGTTTGGAAACGGATCAGTTAATAATGCTGAGGTTTTTGAACTCTTAAAGAGTTTCTTAACTTCAGCGTTATGTGGACAATCTCTCGTCCGATGATCCTCATCGCATATATGACACCCAACAGGGGGTTTCCTTTTCCCAGAAGGGTTTGTAGAAGCTTTATCGTGCTTCTTTTTTCTCCCTTTCTTTCTCTTGTTGCCCCCTGGTTGTTTCAGTTGTTTGCCCTTGTCGGCATTTACTTCCGAGGCGAGAAGTTCGTCTTTTGCATTTTGATCTAAAATCTTACGGGCTTTCTTGGACGTAGCCTTTGTTGATTTCGCGTTTGTCGTGCCAATCACGCCATTGCCGGTGTGAGAGTCATTGTTTGATTTAGGAGGAGGAGGAATTGAGAATTTTGGTCTAGGGGCATCAGGTATTTTGTCTTAGAGCATGCCAGACTGAGTATAGACCAAGTCCAGATATTGCGCACGAGCGATGACTTGCTCTTCCGTTACGACTCCCCCCTTTGCCACATCTTCCGTGATTGTAGGAAGTAAGGACTTGATAAACCATTCAGCTAATAGCTGATCGGGAACGTATGTTTTTACCATCCTACGACGACGTCGCCACTCATGTATATGATCAGATATCTGAGTGGCCATTGTCTGTTTGAAGTTGGTTAGGAGTTCTGTTCCTGTTTCATACCATATCGGTAATTGAAAATGGGTTAAGAAAGTTGTGGCTAAGGTACTGAAGTTGTCGAATGAAGCTCTAGGCAATTTGATGTACCATTTTGCCGTCGGACCAGTTAACGTCCTCTAGAAAAGGCGAAGTCTTATCGAATCATCATTCAGGGTGTTTGATGAACACCACAGATGAAATGTCATCACATGATTCGACAGATCTTCACCCGGATTTCCATTAAATTTAGGAATATCTGATGGAAGTTTATGCGGAATCGCTGGCCACCAAGGGGCATAAGCAATTGGATCATTCGTCAGCCGGTTTAGATCTGGTAATTCTAGAGTTGCTACAAAGGGCAACTGTTGATTCAGGTTAGGCAAAGCATACCCAGGATAAGATGGAATCGCCTGAGCAGTGGGTCTTTGCATACCAACATAATGTATTTGATGCTGGCAACTTTGACAAGGTTTATGGGCATAACCATTATAGTATGGTTGTTGATAACCGCTTTGGAAATGCAGTTGCCCATTACTTACAAAGACTTGTTGCTCAGGTCCTTGATATGATTGTTGGAATTGCGGTTGTTGAGATTGAACCAGCCCTGGTTGTTGGACCATTTGCTGTTGTCCAATACTGGATGATTGACCAAGATGAGGAGTCATAGTACTTGTTTGAGCCTGAGTCGCTCCAGATAAGGAGGCACTAACCTGAGGTTGTGATTGAGTTGTCGAGACAAGAGGTTGTTGTATTGCAACCTGAGAAACTTGGGGTTGACATACAACAGGTAGCGCTTGTACTTGCGACGCAATCACCATACCAGGTATAGTGGGAATATTCGACACAGGGTGGACTGGTTGCATTGAATATGCAACCCTTGGTTGCTGAGGCAGTATTGGTACCCAACCGCTGGATGTAATTCCAGTTTGACCTGAACTTTGTTGTAAACTCCCATATGGTTGTTCTCCGGGAGGGAACAATGAAAAGGCATACTGCCCTCCATATGGTGGCAATCCAGTACCTAAAGGGCAGATTGTTCTTTGAAGACACATTGGATCAATTTGTTGAGTTTCAACGTAAGAAATACCAGATGATAATCCAGATGAAGAAATAGGAACTAACCATGTCGTCGAAGCAGTCCCTGATGGGACTCCAGCTTGTTGTTGATAACTTGCCGGGACAGATGGTATACCATTGAACATCGTTGGAGTAGCAGTAGGAGGCTGTGCCATTTCTGTGTCGGATGACACAGTCCTGGATGTCGACGGTTGTTCAGACATTTGGAGTCTATCCAAAAGATTGCCTAGTGATTCCATAGGAACTTTCACTGGTGGTAGACCAACTTCTGACAAAGAAGGAAATAGAGTGACCCCGACTCCAAAGTGTGTTGGAGTACTTGCTTGCGTATCTTCTACAATTTCCTCTATCGCAATCAAACCAGGTGGAAGGGGAAGACCGTCAGGTCCGTAAAATATTTCTGGTGCCGAAGAAGGGGTTGAATCGACAGCGACAGATGTTTGAGGAGCAAGACTCTCCGAACCAGTTGCAGATGGAACTGGTTCAGTAACACAAGTGTTTTCTCTCAGATTGGGATCAGTATCACTGTCCCTCTGTGGTTGTTGAACTTCTTCTGTAGAGGCAGGGTTTCCAAAAATTTTTGGAGTAACCGGAATCTCAGATGTTGTTGGAACACTTGTTCTAACTTTGATAGGAGATTTCGAACCGGTTAAACGAGTCCGCTTTGTCCGTACTGTTTTCGATTCCAGAGACAAAGACGGTTGACTCGTAAGCCTCCGTGAACGACAGGGTTTCAATTGACTTTCTTCCACGATTGCGGATTACTCTATCAACTAAAATACAACAAGGGAAATGTGTTTCTGAATTAAATGAATTTTAGACGCTTTAGACACAACTTGCTTTTTCAATTTTAAAGAGTCGAGAAAAAGCAAAAGATGACTCTAGTCTCCTTCGATGTTTTAACGAGCCCGAAGTTACAAATGCTCGGATGGACTTTTTCCGTTATAGAGTCTGAAAAAGGCCAAAAGGAACTGTCGTGGAGTTCTAGGTAGAGGGTGTGTGAAACTTTTCGCAAAACCGCAAAATACTTTTTAAGGTACGGGCGGTCAATCTTCCCGAATGTTGTGTTCAGTGCATTGCAATCAGTAGGGCGGCCGACATGGCTTCCTATGGATAAAGGTTTTATGCCTATAGGGGTCTTCCAATATATACTCGAAGGTACGTGGGAGCATAATCTGTACTGGTGCTTATCGTCTCTCAGGAGGAATTACCCAACCATCAGTGAGATCGACAATCACCAGGTTTTACGATGCCGGAACACGTCTCTAGCCTAGACCTCTATGTTGTGCGTTAAGTTACGAAGCGTTGTTAAGTTCATTCAATTTATTTTAGGTTGATCTTTCTTAGAAGTTTTCCTTTTTGGATCACCACGAGATGTATGATACAATTCCTAAATGTAGTCTAAAGATGATAAGCAAGATTTTATATCTTTTCAACAATGAAAATCCTAGCTACAAGGGGAAAAGAAAGACACAATCGTTTCTCAAAGAGCAAAGACAACACTGTAAATGCACTTTTCCTAAATCAAAGCATACAAACTATCAATATGCAAATGCACAAATGCGTGTATTTGTTTTCACTTTCTTACTATTGATGCCTAAAAAGAAAGCTGTTGTACAAATTTGAATTCGATTTCAAGTGAAAAACACAAAAAAGCCTCTTTCGAAAATCAAAAAGACGATTACGACACTTTATGATTTTGAAGTAAACACTTGTTTCGACACTAGAAATTCAAAAATTCAAACCAAAAGACAAAAGTAAAAGCGCAATCAACTGTCAACAGCAAACAAACTTACTCCTAAGATCAAAACGACACTTACGACATGTCTAGATCTAAGGGCGACAGTATGACTAGTTTACTTTTGTAATGGGAAACTGCAAATGATGTAACAAATACACAAAGAACAAATACAGTTTCTTTACACAACTGAGGTGGAATTAAGGCAAAGAAAATGGGTTTCAGATAGGTACTCACACTGATAATAGGCTGCAAAAACAGAGATAAAACTGAGCAAAATGAAGCAGGGAACCACAACTGCACAAGGCAAAGGCTCATCAGCGCACCCTCAGCACAGAGAAACTAAAATTCAGTGCAGGTAGCCCTCTCGGGAGCTGCGTTGAAATGCAGAACCTCTTCACAGAGCCTGCGCTGAAGCAGAAACGAGAATTGTCTCTGGGTTCTGGGTCACGGTTTGCAGTTTAATCTACAGTTTTTGGCCGGATAAGAGCTATCAATTAGGTACAATTAGGAGGATGATTTAAAGGAGGACTAAGATCTATCACAAAGGGCTGTTAGAGCACTTGTGGATCAGCTGTTTAGATCATAAAAACAGGCCCAGTGAATGGACTAGAGTAGCAGATCTCTACTTTGAATTTGTAAATGGCAAATGCAGTTCGATTCGACACTCCTGAGTTTATGAGAAGAACAACAATAGAAACACAAATAAACTAACTAGATACGATCCCCAGCGGAGTCGTCAATTTGTTGTTGGGAAAAGTATCCATTCAGAATGCCCCTATCCCACTCTAAGGTGTGATAGTGCCTTAGCAACAAACAAGGAAAACTAATTGAGTATTTCTTCTTTATGAGATGTAAATTGAGGAGAAAGGATGTAACTAACTTGTGTCTTTCGCTAGCTTGTTGATCCAATTGCTCCTCTCTTCAATAGTTCCCAGCTCCCTGCTCCCTTACCGGCCCAGCTTCACCGAATTCCTGCAAGATAACAAGAGAGATAAACTACACGAAGATATAGATATACATTCATAAAAATCTCAAGATCAGATTAAGCTAAACATGTAAGTATAACAAAACATCATTGATACACAGCATGTAGGAGAAACTCAAATAGCTTATTGATAGAATAAGAAAGTTCCAGAGGAGATACAACCAAGTGAGTTCTGATCCAGCATCTACCTCCCAGCAAAGGAATCCCTTCCTCTCCTCCAACAAAGCATAAATCACCCAATGTACTAATCTCAATCTCAAACCAACAACAATTCTCTGCAAAGTACAAAATTCCAGCCTCTCGATCTCTGGGATGAGGGATCCATATATAGATGTAAGCAGAGAGGATGAGTCAGCTTATGTTTTGACTTGTGGCTTCTCTCTGTTAGTTCTTGCTTCCACTTGGAGACTGAGAGCCTCTTACTCATCACTTAGTCGAATTCAGTGAGGCAGGGGTCGTTGGAGAAGATTCTGGAAGCTTCCATGGTCTCTCCACCTCGTTGAATGACTCTGCCACTTGTCATTTCCTGCTCAGCGCACCTGGGTAGTGTATCCAAGTGCGTTGCAATGCACCTAGCCAGTGCATTTGGGTGCTTTGCAACGCAGGCAGCTAGTGGAGCTTCTGAATTGATCCTGATTTGACTAGTTTTGAGTGGTTTTTGGTGGAGAATTTCTGGGAGAAGCTGTCATTGGTTGACCTTGTTCCTTTAGGAGCTGTAACAACATCTTTAGGGACATTGGATCCCTTAGATTATGGACATTTCATGCTTATAGTTGTAAGGCACAAAAATGCCTATAACACAAAGGAATCTTCTCAGCATCAAAATATACCCCTCTTCAGGGTTTCGTCACTCTTGGACTGCTCCTGGTTCTATAGGTCGGACCCTACTCCACTTTCCCTCAGTCGAATGGGTAATGATTAAGTTTTATAATAAAAATGTGGATGAACATATCAAAAGATGGGTCATTGGCCCATTGGTTGTCATTACTATGTCAAGGCATGCATAAGGAGGGAGGTTTCGGGGATGAACCCCCACAGAACCATTTTTGGTGTAATAAGTTATATATACGGTGTTTTCTTGCTCCGGTATCAGGGATGACTATTGGCGGTTTCGAATTGACTGTGTCCATTATATATATTAACACATGTTGGTTGGTTGGGTTTGACCACCCACCAACAACTTGCATTTTTTTTAATATAACCATTGGAACCATTGGGGGGGTAGTGGGGTTGGCAAATTGCCACCCAAAAAATATATATATTTTTATTTTTGAGAACAATTGGTTAAAATTTCAGATCCCTTTTTTAAGGGTCATTAGGAAAATTAAAGCGGCAACAAATTTTCCCTTTCTAACCATTGTTTTCCATGCATTGTTCGTAAGCCAAATTGTTGCCTCGTTAGTGATTGCCACTTTTCCTAGTTTAACCAAAACTTTGACCGGCTATAAATTTACCATACGAAATCAAATTTGAGTGTCATTCACACCGTTGGAATCAAGGTGATGAGCACTACGATATGGTCCTAGTTTGACTTCCATATGATGAAATTTATTTTGAGTTATTTTGAGGTCACTTCTATTTCTAGAGCCACATGGATGAGCTAGCCCCAAAAGCTACAAATCAAACTTGTTGTGAGTGAGTGAAAAATGAGGTCGAGTTGCTTCCTTTATGTAGTGTTTTTTTCCCCTATTTTAGGTTGAATTGTCCAGTTTGAGGCCAACTTGGTGGAGGAGGCCTAATTGACTTATTTTATAATAAAACAAATTTATTCTTTGACAAATAAATCCCAAGAAGGGTATTTTACAATGTGACATAGACAAGGACACTTAACATAAACCCTCAAAGTCCTCAATGAAGACTTTGACCTAAAAAAATAACTGATCCGAGCATGAAAACCATGCTTTAATAAGTAAATTTATTAAATAATAAATTTTATTTTTCTTTCTTTTGATAAATATAATACATTATGACTCAAATACAATTATGGAGACCGACACCAATTACATTCTTCAACACTCCCTCTTAACTAGGGGGTTTTTCATAATTACCAATATTTATAGAGGTACATGGAACATCTCCAAAATGAACTACAAAGAGTTCTTCAACACTTAGTGCTGCAAACTAGATACTTGACTAGGATAATTTATCTAGGTGGGATTAAGATGGACTTAATCTTTCATCCAGTCTAGGTACCATCAAGCTTACTCACTAGCCATCAAAATAAGGATCTAGGTGTGTGTCCAAGGTCAGAGCTCCAATACCAACGCCACCCTGCTTTGGAATCTAGACTTCAGTGTATAGGCCGACCAGATGTCCTCCTAAGCATCCACCATTAGATGCTTCATCTCTCCCTAATAAACCTTTTGCTACATATATTTGAGCCAATTTTTTAGGCTAGCCTTGAAACCACTACCCAGAACTTCCTATAACTTTCCAAAATCATAATTACCATAACGAAAACGATAATCATTCAAACTTGAAGTAAAAAATTAACCTAGACTGATTAGAACACAATAGACATTTCATCAAACATATGGTAAACATGTGGGTTATATGCCATGAATGCATATTTGAGTGTAAATCCCTATGTTTTAGCTAAAAACCATGAACATGTCTAATTCCCTCTTCATTAGCTACAACAACACTAGTTATTCCATGCATTCATCAACCATTCATTAACATATCAAAGCATAACAAGAGCTATAGCTGGAGCACATCGTAAACCATGTTTATAACCAACATATAACCAAAATATTAACCATGATAGAATTGTCACGAAAGAAACATAATAAAAAGTACAAATGATCATAAATCATAACAGGAAAAATAACTCTTACTAACATATGAAAAAACCAACCAAGTCGGGGACTTCCACATACCACCCAACATAAGTTGAGTTGAGCCAAATCGTTTTTTTCAACCAATCACTGCCATGCCAAATTCTAAGTGTGAATGTGGGATCTCATGGGATAAACCAAGACATAATCAACCAAGTGAATCTAGAGGATAAACCGCCTCCTCCCTGAAAATACCATGATCTTGGCAAAAAAGGCCAAGAGATAAAAAAAAAAAACCAAAAAAAAACTTGGAAGCCTTAACATTTCTTCACCATACCTTGAGGAATTTGCTGGTATATGCCCACGTGTTGAGGGATTCCTAGAGAAAACCATCTCCACCCCAAACCCTTGAGTATTGTTCTAAGACCACCTCACCCAGTTCCAAAACTTTTGATAATCCAAAGCTCAACCAAGAATAAATTCCATCACACCATGGCTATCTATGAAATGACAAGGCAAGGTTGAAACCAATGTCAAACCTGAAAAAACTAATGCCAATGACAAAAAATGAACCAAATAAACAAATAATAATAAAAAGTGACAAAATAATAGGAATTAAAAAATTTCGAGCAAGTGATGCATCAAAATACTTTTCTAGTCCATGCAGGCTTAATTGTAGATTTCTCATGAGCCCTAATGCATTAATGTTGGTACAATCAAAGCTATTTAATAAATGAAACTTAACGGATAAAAAATGAATATATCACAATGTAAAAATTGTTAGAATAAGACACATTACGTGAGAGAAATATTTTAGAAGATAACATAAAAAGAATTAAACTTTTTTTATTGAATGTGAAATATATGATAACACTACATTACAACAAAAATCTTTAGATTCAGATGCATGTTCCAACTCTGGGTCAGAACCCAACAAGGGGAATGAAAAAAGGAAGCATATTATTGATGTGGAGCCTAACACCATCATTGCCACCACTAAGATCCAAAAGATTGAGCCTAAGATCCAGATGAGGGGGTGAGTCTCTTCCACTCACAGATGTGGGTAAAGGGTTCCTCGATGCAATTCATTATCAATAACGAGAGCCAAAAGAACCTCATTTTAGTAGATTTCATGAAGAGGTTTGGCCTACCGACCACACCAGACATGCAACCGTACACCATCGGGTGGCTTCACCAAAGACGAGATCTCTACGTCAAACAACAGTGTTGCCTTATGTACAACATCAAGCCCTTCACAGATGAGGTATTTGGTGATGTTTCTCCTCTTGAAGTTTGTGGTGAATTATTAGGCCAACCATACTTATGGAAGCATCATGTTTCGTATGAATCTAGGCCTCACATTATTATGATTACTTTGGGAAATAAGTTACACATGATACCAGAAGTAGCACCATCCACCACTATCACTTTGATATCTAATAAGAAATGCAATAAGATCATCTTCTAGACCGGAAAATTTATTTTCAAGACCTGGGGGAGATGAACAGTCCCTCCTTTGCAAAGAGGCTTTTCCTTCTCAATATTGTTGAAGAAATCAAGCTTAGCACAACGATGTTGAATCTTGGATTGGATGACCTCATCTGTGAGATGTGAAAACATTTTTTTTCTTTTGTTTCTCACCATGTTTATTCTCCGGAGGTATACACTTCCATGAAAAATATTATGGGGTTCGTTCTTGAAGAAAGTGATGAAATTTCTCAAGAATTATTATTTGTTTTTCTCATCAACCTGAGAAGCCAAATGAGGACTCTTCACCAGTTGCACATTCATTAGCCATGGATTTCGTTGTGTCTTGTGCTAAAACAATCAGACCATATTAGAAAGAAAAATTTACGCCTTAGTAGGCAATTCATTGCTACTGCCTACATGGGTACCATGAAATTTTTCATGATATCTTAATACATGGAAGCTAAGAGCTTAATACGACCCCTATTGATCATGAGGTTGTAGTAACATATATCAATAGTCCATAACCATTTCATTCGCTTGCGAATGTTCCAAATTCTCAGGTTGCAAGATGTACAGTTTCTCCTGATGGTCGCCATAATGAATCTGATAATGACAAGAAAAATTATGATAACAAGAAGAGTGAAGTTGATCTTAGTTTGGTAAGATTATTTTCGCAGATGCCTCTCTATCCATTTCCAAGTATTACTTCTAGAAGCAAATAGAGGCATGCCAAAAAATGATCAGAGGTTGAAGAAGATGACTCCCTATGGAGAGCAATGGTAGAAACAGAATCCAAAGGTATTTCTTCACTAGAGGACATCATTGGTGAGTCTTCCAACAATGTTTCAGTTTCGAGATCATTGAATCAGAGGAGGACAGCAAGGAATTTTGCAAGGAAGAGGAGATCCTTGAAGGAAATAGATAAATCTGAAGATAGTTCGATCGACGAAGATTAGATGTCAGTTTCTTTGAAACCCAAACCAAATTATAGATGGTTAGTAACCTAGGATTTAATGTCTACCATGTTGTTTAATTTGATGGAATTTACTGGAACTTTGAATTTATACTTGGTAATTTTCTTTTTGGTTCATTGGTATTGATAGAATTCATTGTAATTGAAATTTTGAATTGATATTACTCCAAAGGAATTAAATGAATTACTAATGAATTCATTACTTCTTGTTATATTTTTTTTTTCTTTAGAATTGGTTTATAATGTTCTTAGTAGGTATCGATATTTATTTTTGTTTAGAATTGGTTTATAATGTTCTTAGTAGGTATCGATATTTCTTTTTCTTTAGAATTGGATTATAATGTTCTTAGTAGGTATCAATACAAATATGTATTTTGACAATTTTATCACAAATAGTTTCTTGGCTTCGGTATCATTTTTGTATATGATAGATAGTTTTGTATTAAGATACTTTTGATAAAAAAAAAAGATGAAGATTAAAGACTGATATGTATGATAAAATGTCGTTTTGGCAAGTATTTTTTGGTAGCCCGCACTTAAAAGGGACTTATGTAGTTTAAACTTATGTATAGATGTGTATTTGTATATGTAATTTTATTATCTTTTAATCAAATTAAGATTTTCTGGGAAAAAAAAGATGTATTTAAAGAATAGTTTGCCTAATTGATTTATATAAGGGAATTGAAAAGTAGGTTTTGATGTCTAATTGTGGTTGTGATTTGTTGAAGGTGGTTGTAAGTTCATTGTTTTTTCGGTTAGGGGAACTGGGGATTGATTTTCCACTATCTTTGTTGGTTTCTTTGGTAGGTAGTAGTAAGATTTTTGCATGCCATGATACCAATAATGAAATTGACCATGTTAAAAAATAAGAAAGGTAGAAATATTTTCCCTTGTTGATAATTACTTGTGATTTCTTTGAACTATTATTATCTTTCTTCTTTTATCTTAGTTCATCAAACAATTACGAAAACCAAAGCACGAAGATTAAGGACACTAAATGTAGGTGCACAGCTGGGGAAAAACCCCTATATATGGGAAAAATCTGTCAAGAACTCTTCTTTTAGTAATTCAAATGAGATAGACCAAGACCCGAGACCAATAGATCTTCCTCCTCCACCAAGTCAACCTTCTAATAACATATTAGAACATTCTATAGTCTATTCTTATTCAACAGCTACAACCTAACATTAACCCAAAAATTTCGGCCCTATATCCACCACTATCTTCAAAATTTTGGCTTCCCTAGAAACTCCAAAATTTTGGCCCTTCCAGTACCTTCACAACTTCACATGTTGTTTTGGAGAATTTAGCATCTACGGATAAACACTAATTCACTAGACAAGTACTGTGCCTAGAACAACAGTTTAAAGTGTTTTAGACTTTTCCTATAAGCAATAGATAAGATGAGAAGATAGAGGGCATACCTGTAGTTCCGCTTTCCGCTCGTCTCCCTTGTATCGATTCTGTTGCTCCTCATACTTAATCCGCTTGAGAAGTACCCTGTAATCACAATAGAAAACAAAAATTGATCAAAGCATATGATCCATTGAATATAAATGAAAGGAATTAGAAGAAATTCATACATATAAACATTATGAAAGAACACAACATATGGAAAAAGGTTCAAACACTTTATTAGATAGAAGAAGGAATTACAACCATATGTGTCTGATTCAAAGTCATTCCTTCAGCTTGGATCCCATCCACATCACATCAAAAGCAAGAGAAGCTTGTGTCATCACATCATTTTCTCCAAAGTCAAGTCTCATAGCAACATTATCTCCTTACAATTCAACATAATCCATCCCCTGATCAATTAGATGAGTGGTCAATTTATAGGAAGACGAAGGAGGTTTTTTCATTAGTGGTGACATTGAATGGCCTTCCATACTTGGAATTACTTCCATGGAGGAAGGAATGAGAGGATAGGATGCTCCTTTACTCATTCCTCATCCATTTTCGAGCTCATAGGAGTTGATTAGATAGCGAAACTTCTAGATGACTCCAAAAGATAAGAATATTCCCCAAAACCTATGTGAATTTCGCTCGTTCTCGCCCAACGTAGGTGAAAGGAAGCCTAAGTGCTCGGCAAAGAACCCTGGCAGTGGACTTAACTACTTTACAACGCACCTTCATAAGGGCTTACCTACGTTGGTCCCTCTAGAGGCAATTTCTGGATGCCTTCAAGTCATGAAATTGTCTAGGAAGGAGGCATTCAAAGGGGTGACTTGTTTAGAGCATGAAACAACTGAATTTTGGGTTCGATGAGCCCTAAAACATTGATCTAAATTTTGGGATTTGATGTGCCCAAATGGATCTGTAACAGTTATCCCCTAAAGCATGAAGTCAGAAAAATGCCAATGTTGAATGAAATGCTTTACGATGTGATGAGGAGGTATCAAAGTGGAAGGTGACCTGCATCAATTACAATACATATATCATGATATTTGATTTTACATGAATTTATGAGGGAAGGCATACCCATGCTTGGCTTATAAACTTTCATTACATGTACATAAATAGTTGTCTACAGATATAGACCCATGATCGGAATGGCTATCAATGTAAAGCCATTGTACATATGATTTAGTACTCTTGATATCATAGCCTAGATGGATGAAACTAGATTCGGGCCTTCAATCTCATTCAACCATTCGCTCAAGTATGAGTCTAACCATGTGAATATGTGATCTGAAGTCAAACATGGGAAGACACCATCTGATTACTAGCCAATGATGTAAGTTGTTAACAGATGCAACAGAAATCGCCGATAATGAAAATGATCCTCAGGGTATTGCAGTACATTCTGCATGGTGTGAATGGATGATTTGATGTTGAACACCATACAAAGTCTTTTGGTCGAAGGCCATTGATGTATGCATATCGCTGAAAGTGAGAAACCTACCATTGATGCATGCAAGCCTCAAGTTACTGAATGGGTGTTTCGAAGTCAACTTCTTGGATAATGAGTTGATGTCGACAAGAAGCGACTCGTCGCGGGAGGGCCTTGATGTATCCCACATCAATGACATCAAACAAGTGTAGTGATTTTAGAGATGGAATTTGACTAACAACATAGGGTTCAGGAATGGCAGTCATGAAAATGAAGGTTATGGTATTGCAAAATATGGATTTTGACAGGATGACTTCTCTTGAACATGTCGGCGACACTAAAGTGAATTGGTAGCATTGACCCTATTAGCGCTGCTATATTTTTTGATACTTGATGGATCAAAATAGGTGTTGAGCAGTGCTGGCTTGGTTGTATAAGGCTAGTAGCAGTTTTTCATCCATCCCTTTCATTTTGCCTTTTCTCCTTATAACTCCCACACCTCTGTTTCCTCCTTCCCTTTAAATTCTCCTCATTCCCCTTTAAAACCCCTTTTATCCCTATTTTACACCCACTTTTGGCATGAAACCCTTGTTTACCTAGCTCCTGGGCATTTATGTTTAAAAACCTTAAAAACCCTCATAACCCATTTAAAACCCTATATAACCCATTCTTTGTTTAGTCCCCAGGCACTTAAGTCTTAACACTTATAACCCATATGAACATATTCATAAACCCGCAAGGTCTTTTCACCTGTCACATCAATCCAAAGTGCACTTTTAATCTTGGCCGTCTGATCATCCTACAAAGATACAACAGTGTTTGCAGCCCCCTCTCCCGTAAACCGCTCGTCCATAGCCTATGGGAAAGTGGTTTTCCCTGCTAGACCTACCTGCCACATGTCATATTTTTGTTTGATTGTGCCTCGCGGTATGAAAACCACCATTGCTCCGTGGGTGGAGTGGGGAATACCATATGCCCAATAAATCGCTTATCCCCCAGCCATTATCCTCTACGCTCCTTCCGCTTGCGATCACTATCAGATCTGCTCACCCGTGATCCGATGGCTCTCATTCATCCATTCTCGTTTACGACCGATAACCCTCTCAGATCTAATCTCAACTGTTAATCTGCCAGATCTAACGGCCAGCATTCTTTCTCAGCTCTTCATCCATTTTCAATGTATTTTTCAGTGTTTTCGGCCTGTTTTGTGCGCGCAAAGAAGGAAGGAGGCCATGATCCAGTGACCTGTGCATTAAAACCCTCAGCTACTGCATTCAACACAGTGTACCTCTGAAGGACAAGAAGGACAACCTTGAGCAGATAAATGTAGCATTTCACCTGTTCATGAAGTACAACAGAGCAGCAGAAAGGTCATTTTGTCCATTAAAGTAGTCAAATTGTATCACAAAGCCCATATCTGATTGTAAATGTGGTTGGTGGCTAGTTATGACCCCTCCACGCTTAGGGCAGTGGATAAATTATGTGAAAAAACTCCATATATACTGAAAAACAAGATGTAATCAGGTTGATGAGTGTTATTCTATTGTAAGCTTTAATTTCTGTAGACTGTAACTACTGTGAGACCTGCAGCTTCTGGTCTTCATTTCCAACTAATACAAGATTCTTTTGTTGTCAATTTCTCATTTTTCACTTCTTCTATGTTCCAGGCTGTGCCTATCATGCATTTATTCATGTGCTATTGATGTTTAGCATTGGAGGGGTTGTCATCCCACCTCTGTTAGAAACTAGTTGGTATTATTGAATTTGTATGTAGGTTTCTGTTGTTTTAATGCCAGAAAGTTGTCATCCTGTCTGTGCATTAGGAAATAGATTTACAAACCTTTAAACTGATTGTAGTTGGCCATCACGGGGTCTTGTGCATCTGCTGGTGTGATCAGTATTCTCCATCATCACATTTCCTTAAAACTGTGAGTAATTGGTGGTCTAAAGCCTTGTAGTCTAGGGGTGTTCACCCAAGTGTTGGGTTAAACATAGTAGAAATTGTTATCTGGCTCGAATATGCGGCATTTCTTTCATTCATCGACCATTTATCCAACAATTTTGTTGAGTTTGTAATGTTCCTGAGTATCTTTGATATACAACGTAGGAGAGTTTCTTGGGGTGATAACATTAATTGGTTCCGTTGCTGGGGAGAGGAGAATTGAAGCTCAACATCCTTGGGAGAACGACACAGCTTCAAGCTTTGATGATAGACAAGGTTTGAACATAGTTTTTGGTTGTAATCATATATCTGGTGACTCCATTGGAGGAATACCATCATTTGGTGACTCCACATCGAAGTTCTGGCTAAGTTTGTGAGACACACTTGAAGAAATCCTCAGAAATCTCAAACTGAACCATTACCTGACCCTGAGAGGATTTTCAAATCAAAAGAATCTTCACAGAAAGGGGCATCAGGATCAGGTAAGCCTAATAAGTTGAATTCATCTCTGAAAGATAAAGTTGTAGCTGAAGATTTACAGTTTGAAGATTTCGAACCCAACACTGTTAATAAGGAAATTCTTTTAGAGGTTAATTCAGCCCCTTGTGCAGTTAGTTCCCCTTTGAATCTCAGTCCAAAGAAAGCTTCCATTTCAGTCGAAAACATCCCTTTGTCACTGCCATCCATCACATTATTTCCTGCTATTCAATCTACCACTATTCTTCCACATATTCCACTTATGGCAGGCCAGCAAGCTCCTACGAAGATAGAAAGAATTGTTGCTGCTAGATATGGACCTTTAGTCTTGCCTGTCCCTTTAAATCCTATGCCTGTGGGGGGATATAAAAAATATATGCCTAAATTCACTGGAATAGAGGGAGTAACAGCAGAAGAACACCTAGAAGCTTTTTACAGCAATGCTAATAATTTAGATATAAGTGAAAATGATGTGTGGATGAGAGTTTTTGTCTAGAGCCTTGATGGAGAGGCCAGGAAGTGGTTCAGAGAATTACCCTAGAGATCTATAATAGATATTGAAGCATTAGATGATGCATTTTTTAAGCAATGGGGAGATAAAAAGGACTTTCTATATTATCATACTGAGTTTGGTATTCTAAAGAGGGAAAATGGTGAATCTTTGCCTGATTTTAATAAAAGATTCAATCGAATGTATAGTAAGATACCAGTTGAAGTAAAACCTACTCCTACCTCTGCCAAACTCACTTATGCCAATGCTTTTGACTCTGATTTCTGCCTATTACTGAGAGAAAGGAGACATGCCACTCTAGCTGATATGCAAGATGCAGCACTGGAGGTGGAATCCAATATTATGGTTGGAGAAAAGCTTAAAAATCAGGCTGACAGGAGGAGACAGAGAAATCAGGCTTCTACTTCTTCTGCATCATTTTCAGAGCCTAAATTAGACAAAATGAGTAAGATGATAGAGTCATTTGCTGCTAAAATTTCTAAGCTAAAGGTTGAGCAGAATTCAGGGAAAGCAAGGTAGCAAAACACATTTTCTCCAAGAAATCCAAATCCTTTCAAAAGAGAAAATGAGTAGTTACAAATTATACAAAGGGGTGAAGAATCAAAAGAAGATTAGAAAGTTAAAGGTCCTTTCCAAAATGTAGTCATGGAGGAGAAACAATTTGAAGAAGTTGAGGATGAAATTCACTGCATGAAAGATAAAGGCAGTGCTGTGTTTTTTACTTTGGCTGCTTATGAAGAATCATTGCTGCAGCAACAAGACAATCAAGAATGGGATAGAGAAGCTGTCTTACAAGCTGAATAGCAGCATAGATATAATCGGAGGTCCAATACAAAGAATCTCAAAGAGAATCCTGAACAAAGAGCTACTGTCCAAACAGAACCACATAATATCAAGCAGAGAAGACCAACAACTGATCCAATCATCCTCAAAGCTCCAGTTCAAGAGGTAAAAAGTTCTGATAAATCATCTTCTTCTTTCAGCTTTGAGACAAAAGTTCAGAAATTGAAAATATATGTGCCTCTAGTTGAGTTGGTGAAGAGTGAAGTATTTAGGAAACCTATCCTTGAATCCCTTGAGCTAGAAACCAAACAAACCTCCACTGACTTTGTTAATTTGTAAGATGACAAGCCTGCCATTGTGCTTAGCACCATGATTGAACCTACTAATAATAATTCTCCATCTTTTTATGTCTCCTTGACCATTCATGACAAAATCCTCCACAATTTCTTGCTAGATACAGGGGCCAGCCACAATATAATGCCTTAAGCTGTCATGGAAGAGTTAGACATTGGTATCACCAAACCTTATCATGATTTATTCTCTTTTGATTCAAGGAAAATGAAGTGCCTAGGGTTAATTAAAGACCTGCCCATTACCTTAACTCAGTTACCCATGAAGAGTATGATGATGGATATTGTGGTAGCAGATGTCCCTCATAAGTTTGGCATGCTGCTGTCGAGAGGGTGGATTAAGAGACTAGGTGGGACCTTACAAAATGATCTTACTTATGCAACTGTCCAAATTTTTGGAGGAGAAAGTAGGAGGTTATATAGAGAAGCACAGTTGGCATATATGATCAGTGGTGAGAAAAGACCTACAGATCATCCCATATATGCAGTGGACACTAATTTTGGAGCATGTATTCTCCAAATAGAAGAATCTTAGAAGGCCTTATTGCAGATCAGGAAACCAACAGTTCAAGTTGAGGAAAAGAAAGGAAGTTAGGTTTGGGACATGTTCTTTTATGGAGCATGTTCCAGGGAGACTGCAGGAGCAGGGGTGGTGTTGATATCTGTTGTAGGGAAAAGTATCCGACTCGGATGACCCTATCCCACTCTAAGGGTGATAGTTCCTTAGCAACAACTGTAAAACAAACTACTTAAGGTTTACTTCTTTATGAAAGCAAAAGAGGATGGAGAAATGCACTAATCGTTGCCTTGCGCTTAATGTCGAATCCAAACTCTTCTCTTTGGCCGCTTGCTCCTAGCTCCTTGTTCTTTAGCTTGCCCAGCTACAATGAGATCCTGCAAAATAACAAACAAGGGAACTACAAGAGGCATGCAATCATAACTGGTTCATGGATTAGTGTAAACCAAACATGCAATCATCACAATATATTATTGAAACAAGAGCACATAGAAGAACCTCAATAGCTTTTAATAATGAAGAAGTAAAGGTTCTGAGAGGATTACAACCATTGAAGGCTCCAACCCAGCAACACCTCCCAGCAGAAAGAATTGCCCCTCTTCACCTCTCTCAAACAATCACCCAATAGCTCAATAGTGAAACCAACAGCATATCATTACTTTGCACAAAATTCCAGCCTCCTGAGCTCATAGGAGAGAGCTCAATATATAGATGAATTGAGAAAGGATGAGTCAGCTTGCAACTGATGTGTAGCTGCCTTGTGTCCTCTCTCTCTTCAGTTAATCTTTTAGTTGATCTTTAGTTCTTGAGTCCACTTGGAGAACCTTGCTTCCACTTGGAGAAACAGAGCCTCTGACTCATCACAAGGCGAAATCCCTGATCCAAGTGTCATTTTTGGAAGATTCCAAAGCAATGACTCATTGTGCCACTTGTCCCATCTCGCTTAGCGCAGGTGGCCTTTGTTCCACTTGCTTTGCAACATAGGTACACCATGGAGCAACTGAGTTTCAGCGCAGAAACCTAGTGGAGCACCTGCTTTGATTTCAGGATTGCTTGTTTTTGAGTGTTTTCAGGTGGAGAACTGATCTGAGAGCTGTTGGTTTGCTAACCTTGTTCCTCTAGGGGTAGGAACATCATGTTTAGGGAACTTTGGATCCCTTGGATTATTGACAATTCATGCTTGTTGCTGTAAGGCACAAAATTGTCTATAACAGATGCCCCCTAAAGTATGAGGTCGTTTATCGAGTGAAATGCTTTATTGAGAGGATCCGAAGTTCATTCAATCTGCTGAGAAGTGTCCTGTAATAAGATACAATACAATACATTATTTTTTCATACATTTTCATGATCTAGCTGAGGCGGGCATTCCCATGCTCAGCTTTATAAATACATTTCGGTACATAGAATAGACGATCGTCTGATTGTAGACTGATAATTTTCTGCTGAAATTATCATCCTTTGAGAAGGATGATCATCTGCTGTAATGATGTACATATCAAATGTATTTATGTCCTGAATATATATCGCAACCCGGATGGATGAAACTAGATCCGGGGTCTTCAATCTCTTCCGATCCTCACTCGATGTACAAGTCGATCCATGTGAGAATTTCTTGAAGTCGAACATGGAAAGACATCGCTTGATTACCGGTCAATGATGTAAACCGTTAACAAGCGCGAGAGGAATCACCGATAAGGATGATGACCCTCAAGGTACGGCAGTACGATCCACATGGTGGGAATAAAGGACTTGGCGTCGACCACCATGCAAAATCTTCTCATCGAAGGTCATTGATGTATACCTGTCGTCGGAAGTGAGAAACTTGCCATTGAGGCATGCAAGCTTCAAAGTACTGAAGGGGGTGTTCCTAGATCAAATCCTTGGATAATGAGCTGATGTCGACAAGGAGCGATCCGTCAAAGGAGGGCCTTAATGAATCCCACATCAGTGACACGGAATGGAGCTAGTGATTGTGATGAGGTGAAAACAAACTGTGATGTATGATTCAGGGTGGCGGTCATGAAGTGGACGAAGGATAATGTATGGCAGTGGGCGGAACACGGTTGACTCTTTACAGAACCACATCTCTTGAACATATAACGACACTGATGTGATGGATTGGTAGCATTACCCCAATTGTGGATGGTGTGGCGAGGACCATGGTTATGAGACCGGTGAATGAAACAACCCAACCCGATGTGATACAGAGGACAAAGCGTCATGTTCAAAAGCGACTTGCTACCATTAATGCTGTGAGGTTCTCCCAATTTTTCCCCAGTCATTGCTGACCAGTACCTCTTTATTTTTGTCAAGCTTGAGGAGGATAACATATGCTTGTTCTATAACCTGCCCTTCGGGCAAGCCCATTGCTATGTTTTAACGAGCCTAGCGATAGGGAAACTCGTTCTCGTCTAAAGACAAGTTTGTCACTATTTAATCATTTTAACGAGTCTAACGACAAGGAAAACTCGGTCCTTTTCATTTTTAGAGAGTCTGAAAAGGTACGAAAAGTTAACTCCAAAATTCCTTTTTCATCTTCTAATCCCTTAAGTCCGAAAAAGTATAAAACCATATAGAAGGGATGAATTTTCGATTTCTTTAACGAGCTGAACAAAACAAGCGCTCGATCTTTTTGTGCAATAATCCCTCAGGTCCAAAAAGATTAAAATCTAGAGGAGGGATAGCTCTTCCAGTCCTTTTTAACGAGCTGGAAGGCCAAAACTCGGCAAACTTTTCATATTTTACGAGTCAGTGAAAAGAGCTCAAAGAAGACTCGTCTTTTGAGGAACGAGTGATAAATACGGATAGCAGCAGATTCCAGGTACAGGTTGGAATTCTCCAATCACGGCAGTGTCACAAGGATGGCTAAGTGAAATCACTCTTTGCAGCTGTTCCTCAAAAAGGGTAAATAAACACATGGAGGTGAACGATTGGCCAAAGGAACGGATGGAGGTGAGATTGCAAGAACACGACCAAGGGCTTTAATATGGCTTTCAAAGGTTACATTCTTCAAGGTTATTTACCGGTTCATTTTTTTTTGAATGAGCTTGAACTGCTAGGGAAAGATTGCTCACAATTTATGTTTATTTTTTAACGAGCATGAACTCTACACAAAAAACTGCTCGATTCTTGCGTTTATTTTTTAACGAGCATGAACATTGCTAAAACTGCTCGATTCTGCCCCCAGCATAATAATAATGGAGATGAGGCGCATGCCCCCTAAATCATAAGGGGACATTTCATTTTTTAATGAGGCTGACATCGTAAAGAACTATCCTCTTTCACTCCTTATTTCATTTTTTAAACGAGGTTGACTTGAGAAAGGAACTATCCTCGAAACTTTTAGATCCATTAAAAATAGAAGGCTTCATATCCCGTTGCACCCATCTCCGCAAGATTACTCGGCGGTGGTGGGGCAAAGGTGCCCATTAAAGAAGGTCCTTTTAGGAAAATTACTCCGATATATTGGAGAGGATGATTGCCTCCATGGATCGATGGAATGCTTCTCGTGTTGGATGGCGGCACAACTTCTGTGGAAGTTGTTGTCGAACTGCCTGGTCGACCTTTTCTTTCGCTATTCAACGGCTGTGAATTCCCATGGATTTTGTTTAATGTTGAAATTAAAGCATCGTCTTGGCGCTTAAAACTTGACAACATCATAACTTGTGATGGGGAAGCATTTCCACTGTCAACCAGATTCTGACTTGGGTCGGGAAATGGATCAGTCAATACGGCTGGAGTGTGCGGATTCTTTACGAATCTCTTAAACTCAGCTTTGTATGGGCAATCTTCCATCCAATGATCGTCGTCACATACGTGACATCTCCTAGGTGTTTTCTCCTTTCTACGAGGATTTTTTCGAGGAGATGACTTTCTTTGATCTTTCTTCCCTTCGTTTTGATTCTTCTTGCTTCCTGGTTGATTGGTTTCTTTGCCCTTATCTATCAATACGGCATTTACTTCCGAAGAAAGAACTTCTTCATGCGCATTTTGATTCGAATCCTTATGGGCCTTCTTTTGTTGGGTCTTTTTCGGATTCGTGTTTGCCGTGCCAATCACGCCATCACCGGCATGAGAGCCACTGTTTTATTTAGGAGGAGGAGGGATTGAAAGCTCTGGTCTAGGGGCGTCTGGTATTTTGTCATAGAGCGTGCCGAACTGAGTATATACTAAATCCAAGTATTGTGCACGAGCGATAACCTGCTCTTCGGTTACGACTCCTCCCTTTGCTACATCTTCCGTTATGGCCGGAAGTAACGACTTTATAAACCACTCAGCCAAAAGCTGATCAGGAACGTATGTTTTAACCATTCTTCGTCGACGTCGCCACTCATGTATATGATCTGATATATGAGTTTTGGTTGTCTGTTTGAAGTTAGTCAATATCTCTGTTCCCGTTTCATGCCTTATTGGTAATTGGAAGTGGGTCAAGAATGTCGTGGCGAGGGAGCCAAAATTGTCGAACGAAGCTCTAGGCAATTCTATATACCATTTTGCCGCTGGACCTGTCAATGTCCTCTGAAAGAGGCGAAGCTTTATCGAATCGTCATTTAAAGTGTTCGACGAACACCATAGATGAAACGTCATCACATGATTCGACGGGTCTTCACCTGGATTTCCATTGAATTTAGCAATGTCGGATGGAAGTTTGTGTGGAATCACTGGCCACCAAGGGGCATAAGCAATTGGATCATTGGTTAACCGATGTAAATCAGGCAACTCTAAAGTCGCCACGAATGGTAACTGTTGATTCAAGTTAGGCGAAGCGTAACCAGGATACGATGGAATCGCCTGAACAGTTGGTCTTTGCATACCAGCGTAATGGAGTTGATGTTGGTATGATGAATACGGTTGATGGACTTGAACACTATAAAGTGATTGACTTTGACCATTTTGGATATATGGTTGTCCAGTATTCGCAAAGATTTGTTGTTCAGAACCTTGATATACTTGTTGGAATTGTGGCTGTGGGTATTGCACTATACATGGTTGTGATACCATGGGTTGTTGTGCTACACTAACCATTGGACCAAGATGTGGGGTAGTTGTACCCGACTATACTTGTGTTGCCCCACCAGTAGGCGATTGTGGTTGGGTTGCAAGGTCAAGGGGCTGTTGCATGAGAACCTGAGAAAACTGAGGTTGACATACAACAGGCGTTGTTTGAACTTGCGACACGGTCACAATAGCAGGTGTAGTTGGGATGTTTGTCACAGGTACACACTGTTGCATAGAATATACAACTCTCGGTGGCTGGGATAGCATAGGTACCCAACTACTCGTTGCAATTCCGCCATAACTTGAATAAGGTTGAGAACTCCCGTATGGGTACCCTCCCGGAGGGGGTAATGAAAAAGCATACTGCCCCCCATACGGTAGCAATCCAGAACTCAAGGCAATTGATTGTCCTGGAGGACTGGATGGCCTAATTAGATTCCCAAAAGGGTCAATTTGATGAGTCTCACCATGAGAGTTACCAGACATTACTCCGGAACAAACAGGAACAGACCATACTGTCGAGATAGTCTCTTGGTGAACTCCTTCTAGCGACTGAGAGCTAGTTGGGACAGATGGTATGCCAGCGAACATTGTTGGATTTGCAGCAGGTAATTCTACCGTCGCCATGTCATTCGACACAGTCCTAGATGTCGATGGTTGTTCAGTCATTTTTAGTCTATCCAATTGATCACCTAGTGATTCTACAGGAACTTCCGCTGGTGATGGACAAACTTCTGTTGTAGCAAGAAATAGAGTGACCCCTACTCCAAATTGAATTGGAGTGGATACTTGCGGTTCCTCTATAATTTCCTCTATCGCAATCAGACCAGGTGGAAGAGGAAGACCGTCAGGCCCGTAAAAGATTTCCGGTGCCGAAGAAGGGGTTGTATCGACCGCGACAGATGTTTGAGGAACAAAACTCTCTGGACCGGTTACAGATGGAACTGGTTCATTCATACAAGTATTTGCCCCCAGACTAGGATCAATATTACTGTCCCTCTGTGGCGATTGAACTTCTTCTATGGAGGCAGGGTTTCCAGAAATGTTTGGAGTGACCAGAATCTCAGATGTTGTTGGAACACTTGTTCTAACTTTTAAAGGAGATTTTGAACTGGTTCGACGAGCTCGCTTTGTCCGGATTGTTTTCGATTCCGGAGACAAAGACGGTTGACTCGCAAGCCTCCGAGAACGACGGATATTCAATTGACTTTCTTCCACGATTGCGGACTACTCGATCGACTAAAATATAAAGGGGAAAATTTGTGTTTCCAATTTGAATGAATTTTATTAGACGCTTTTAAACATAACTTTGCTTTTTCATGTTTTAAGAGTCGAGAAAAAGCTAAAGATGACTCTAGTCTCCTTCGATGTATTAACGAGCCCGAAGTGACAAATGCTCGGTCGGACCTTTTTAGTTATAGAGTTTGAAAAGGGCCAAAAGAAACTGCTCTGGAGATCTAGGCAGAGGGTGTGCCAAACCTTTCGCGAAACCACAGAATACGTTTTACGGTACGGGTGGTCGATCTTCGTGAATGCTGTGTTCACTGCATCGCGATCAGTAGGGCGGCCGACACGGCTTCCTATGGATAAAGGATAATTTCCTATAGGGGTCTCCCAATATATACGCGACGGTACGTGGGAGCACAAGTCCGTATTAGTGCCACCGACTCTCAGGAGGAATCACCCACCTTCGTAGAGATCGACAGTCACTATGTTTAACGACGCCGGAACACATCTCTACCTAGACCTCTAGATGTTTGCGTTATGTTACAATGCGTTGTTAGGTTCATTCAGTATATTTGAAGTTGATCGTTTTAAAGTTTGCCTTTCAAGGTTCACCACGAGATGTATATGACAAATTCCTAAATGCAGCCTAAGATGAGAAGCAAGCTTTTTCAAATCTTTTTGACTGATGAAAATCTTGACTACTGAGGGAGAAGAAAGGAAAATTCTTTTCACACAGTTCATACAGCACAAACTAATGCACTTTCTCCTAAATCATCATGCAAACTTTTTCAAATGCAAAATGCACAATGCATGTATTTTCTTTTCCCTTTCTTAATGTGGATGGATTACAAAAAGAAAGTCGTTATATAACTTTGATTTCGATTTAAAGCGAAAGTAAACAAGCTTGTCCAAAATCAAAAGACACCTTAAGATTTACTTGCTTAATCACTGGGAATGCACGAAATCAAACCATAATGACGAAAGTAAAATGACTAATCAGCTATGGACAGCAAACAAGCTAACTCTTTAGACCAGCAAAATGCCTAACACAGGTTCAGATCTAAGAGGCCAAAAGCAAGACTAGTTTACTCTTCATTATGGGAAATTGTAAATGAGTAAGAAATACAAAGAACAAGTACAATTTCGTTATATAACAGAGGCAGAATGATGGCAAGTAATATTGGTTTCAGAACAGGCACAAGACTGACACTTAGCAGCAAAATCTAAGTGAAAACAGGCAAGAGAAAGGGAGGAAACCCCAAATGCACTAGGCAAATTTGGGCCAACGCAGGTGCTGCACAACCAAACTGGCTCTCAGCACAGGTAGCCCCTTCGGGACCTGCGTTGCAAAGCAGGTAGCCTGTGTACTACCTGCTTTGGAAAACGAGAATTGCGTTTTCACAGTTTCCGGGTCATAATTTTCTCAAAAATGCACGGTTTTTGCTCAAATCAGAAACAATCAGTCAAGCACACTCAAAGGGATGATTAGGAAGGTGCAAAGCTATCACTAAGAGCTTACAAGGATCCTTGTAGATCAGCTCTTCAAATCATGAACTTGCTCAGAAATGAGCTAGAGTAGCTGCCCTCTACTTCGCTTTTGATATAGTCAAAAGCTTTTCGATTTGGTACTCTTTTGTTCAGGAAATGAATAGCAAAATACTACAAACACAATCAAACAGATACGATCCCCAGTGGAGTCGCCAGTTTGTTGTAGGGAAAAGTATCCGACTCGGATGACCCTATCCCACTCTAAGGGTGATAGTTCCTTAGCAACAACTGTAAAACAAACTACTTAAGGTTTACTTCTTTATGAAAGCAAAAGAGGATGGAGAAATGCACTAACCGTTGCCTTGCGCTTAATGTCGAATCCAAACTCTTCTCTTTGGCCGCTTGCTCCTAGCTCCTTGTTCTTTAGCTTGCCCAGCTACAATGAGATCCTGCAAAATAACAAACAAGGGAACTACAAGAGGCATTCAATCATAACTGGTTCATGGATTAGTGTAAACCAAACATGCAATCATCACAATATATTATTGAAACAAGAGCACATAGAAGAACCTCAATAGCTTTTATTAATGAAGAAGTAAAGGTTCTGAGAGGATTACAACCATTGAAGGCTCCAACCCAGCAACACCTCCCAGCAGAAAGAATTGCCCCTCTTCACCTCTCTCAAACAATCACCCAATAGCTCAATAGTGAAACCAACAACATATCATTACTTTGCACAAAATTCCAGCCTCCTGAGCTCATAGGAGAGAGCTCAATATATAGATGAATTGAGAAAGGATGAGTCAGCTTGCAACTGATGTGTAGCTGCCTTGTGTCCTCTCTCTCTTCAGTTAATCTTTTAGTTGATCTTCAGTTCTTGAGTCCACTTGGAGAACCTTGCTTCCACTTGGAGAAACAGAGCCTCTGACTCATCACAAGGCGAAATCCCTGATCCAAGTGTCATTTTTGGAAGATTCCAAAGCAATGACTCATTGTGCCACTTGTCCCATCTCGCTCAGCACAGGTGGCCTTTGTTCCACTTGCTTTGCAACGTAGGTACACCATGGAGCAACTGAGTTTCAGCGCAGAAACCTAGTGGAGCACCTGCTTTGATTTCAGGATTGTTTGTTTTTGAGTGTTTTCAGGTGGAGAACTGATCTGAGAGCTGTTGGTTTGCTGACCTTGTTCCTCTAGGGGTAGGAACATCATGTTTAGGGAACTTTGGATCCCTTGGATTATTGACAATTCATGCTTGTTGCTGTAAGGCACAAAATTGTCTATAACAATATCTCTACATGAAGAAAGCATTCAGCTGTCTTTTAAGCTGGTTTTTCAAGTGACAAATAATATAGCAGAATATGAAGCATTGTTGTTGGGCCTTAATGCAGCAAAATACGAAGGAATTAGAAGCATAAAGGTGTTTGGAGATGCTGATTTGATTATTTATCAAATTAATAAAACATTTCAAGCAAAGCACCCAAGATTAGGAGCCTACAGAGATGAGGTATGGAGAATCAGAGATTCTTTTGATTATTTATGCATTTCATATATTCCTAGAGGTCAAAATCAGCTTGCCGATTTTCTGCTAGTCTATTCATACCTCCCATGCCTCCTAGACTAGTTTATGAAATCCAAATGAAATATAGACCATCTTTGCCTGATAATGTCCAGCATTGCAATTTTTTTTATTATGATGAGATAATTAGGTTCCTGCAAGTCATTGATGAGTTTTCTGAGATGCAAATTGACCAGGGAAATGAAGCCTTGGAAGAAAGCCACCAGCCCCAGCTTAGAAATAAAATTGGTAAAGAAAGTATTGTTCAGCTTCCCAGCAATCATATTCCTAAGGGTCTAATTCCTCTTGAAAGATTGTTTGACCAAAATGATGTGCCTTACAAGGCTGCCCAAAAAGAAGATCAATCTGTAGTCTGTAAGCATGATATAGGAAGTCTAGGTCAGCCTAAATATCTAAGTTTGTCCACTCATTTGTCTGTTGATAAAAGTGATGAATACTGCAATTTAATGAGGTAGTTTGCTGATGTGTTTGCCTCAGAGTATAGTGATCTGAAAACGTATGATAAGAACATAATTCAGCATAAAATCCCTCTGGAAAAAGACACCATCCCTTTCAATAAAAAGCTGAGACCAATAAATTCGATGCTTCTTCCTTTAATTGAAAAAGAAATTAAAAAATTGCAGGCTGTCAAGATTATAGTTCCTCTCAAATATTCCAAATGGGTAGCCAATCTAGTGGTGGTGAGGAAGAAGAGTGGAGAAATCAGACTATGTGTTGATTTCAGAAATCTAAACAAATTGTCAAAGAAAGACAACTATCCTCTGCCCAAGATGGAGCATTGGCTGCAAAAAGTCTTAGGCGCTAAAGTGATGTCTTTTTTGGATGGTTTTTTAGGCTTTAATCAAATTGTTGTGCACCCAGATGATCAAGAAAATACTTATTCACCACTCCTTGGGGCACTTTTATGTATGCCAAAATGCCTTTTGGGTTGATGAATGCTGGAGCCACCTTTCAGAGAGCTATGGATATAGCATTTATAGGGGAGAAGGATAAATTTGTCCTCATATACCTTGATGACATAACAGTATACTCCAGCAGCCTTCAAAATCATTTGTAGCATTTCAAATAAGTGTTCTTGAAGTGCAGAAGGTTTGGAATTTCAGTCAATCCCAAAAAATCACAATCTACTTTAGAAGAAGGCAAGCTGTTAGGACATGTGGTGTCTGTTGCAGGTGTTAAAATTGACCCAGAAAGAGTAAAAGCAATACAGACTTTGTCTATTCCTAGATCAAAGAAAGATATTCAGTCTTTTCTGGGCAAAATTAATTTTTCTCAGGAGTTTTATTCCAAATTTTGCAGAACTAGTAAAGCATGTTACCTCCATTTTGAAGAAAGGGGCAGAAATCAAATGGACTGATACAGCAAGACAATCTTTTGAGACCATTAAGAAAGCCATTATGGGATCTCCCACATTAATAAGTCCAGATTACAACAAGGAGTTCCATACTTCCTCATTTGCCTCTGAAGACACCGTTGCAGTTGTTTTATTGCATCAAGATGAAGAAGGTTCAGAACATCCAATAGCATTTTTCAACAAGAATTTGAGGGATGGTAAGCTAAGGTGTGATATTATTGAAAAACAAGCATATTCTCTTATTAAATCCTTGAAATCCTTCAGAGTTTATATCTTGCATTCAAAAATAATTGCATATCTACCTTCTACTGCAATAAAATATGTTTTAACACAACCTTATGCTGATGGAAGAAGGGTAAAATGGATTGCAAAAATGATAGAATTTAATATAGAGCTGAAGCCCACAAAGCTGGTCAAAGGTCAGGGGCTTGCCAAGTTATTGGCTAAAGAAAATTGCAGGTCTTTAGATATTCATTTCTTGTGCACAATTGCAGAAAATGGTTAGGCAGAAAAAGAGGAAGAAGCTGAACCAGACAGAGAGGAGCCAGTGGCAGAAAATCTAACTAAATGTGATTGGTATTTTGCAATAATTAATTTCTTGCTGAAGCTAAAAATCCCTTCAGAACTTACTCAAAGTCAAGCTAGAACGTTTAAGCTTAGGGCAACAAAATATTGCATCAATAAAAATCAGCTCTACTGGAAGGATCCATCTGGAATATTTTTAAGGTGTCTGGTACTATTGGCCCACTTTATTTTCTGATGTATTTGTTTTTGTTAAATCTTGTGACAGGTGCCAAAGATTTGAAAGAAAACAATAGTTGAAGTCCCTGCCCCTAAAACCAATAATTGCAAAAAGACCTTTTTATCAATGGGGTTTGGATTTCATTGGAGAAATCAATCCACATTCCAGTGTCCAACACAGGTGGATATTAGTAGCCACTGACTATTTTACTAAGTGGATTGAAGCACTCCCTACTAGGAAGGCTTATCATAATGTGGTCATGAAGTTTTTGACAGAAAATATCTTTAGCAGATTTGGTTGTCCACATAAATTAATAACAGATAATGCAGCAGCCTTTAGGGAAAAACAATTGGTGGAAATGTGTGATTCTATGGGTATTAAACTTATTCATTCCACCTCACATTATCCTCAAGGAAATGGTCTGCAGAATCCTCTAATAAAAGTCTGATTAGGATAATTAAAAAGCTGTTAGAGGACAATAAAAATAATTGGGATTCAAAGCTCAAGTATGCACTATGGGCTGACAGAGTGAACATTAAAAAATCTATAGGGAACTCTCCTTTCAAGCTGGTATCTAGAACTGAGGATTTATTTCCAATTCAACTATCTCTCCCTGTGGCAAAATTCCTTCAAGAACAGCAGGATGAGGAAGAATATATGGTAAAGAGGACCACTGATTTAGCAAAAATATATCAGATTAGAGAATAGCTGGTTGAAAAAGCTACAACACATCAGGAAAAGATCAAGGAAGCCTTTGACAAGAAGGCAAAAATAAATAAATTTTAGATTGGTGACTTGGTTTTGAAATGGGATGCATTAAAGGATAAGAAAGGCAATCATGGGAAATTTGATGCTTTCTAGACAGGGCCTTTTATCATTTCATAGATTCAAGGGAAAAACAACTTCATACTGAAAAGTATGGGAGGAGAGATAGCTTTTGATGGCCCAATTAATGGGTGGTTTTTGAAAGTTTATGTTGTTTAAGGTCTTTTGCCTTAAAAGCTATAAATATTGTGCTTTTATCAGTTTTAGTATAGATGAAGTAGACTCCATGCCCAATGGAACACTAGGAAATTTGACTAGCTTGTTTTCAGCTGGAAAGGCATTGATCTGCAGGTTCTTGAGACCTCATAGGGAGGATCTCATCCCTAGAAGGAGCCAGTGTTAGCTCTGCTATGTTCTTTGATACTTGATGGACCAAAATAGGTGTTGAGCAGTGCTGGTTTCATTTTATAAGGCTGGCAGCAGTTTTTCATCCATCCCTTTCATTTTCCCTTTTCTCCTTATAACTCCCACACCTCCGTTTCCTCCTTCCCTTTAAATTCTCCACATTCCCCTTTAAAACCCCTTTTATTCCTATTTTACACCCACTTTTGGCATGAAACGCTTGTTTACCTAGCTCTCAGGCGTTTATGTTTAAAAACCTTAAAAACCCTCATAACTCGTTTAAAACCCTGTATAACCCATTCTTCGTTTAGTCCCCGGGCACTTAAGTCTTAACACTTATAACCCATATGACAATATTCATAAACCCGCGGGGTCTTTTCCCCTGTCAACTCAATCCAAAGCGCACTTTTAATCTTTGCCGTCCGATCATACCACGAAGATCCAACGGCGTTCGCAGCGCCCACTCCCGTAAACCGCTCGTCTGTTAGCCTGCTTAGGGCAGTGGAGCAATTTTGTGAAAAAAACTCCATATATACTAAAAAACAAGATGTAATCAGGTTGATGAGTGTTATTCTGTTGTAAGCTTTTATTTCTGTAGACTGTAACTACTATGAGACCTGCAGCTTCTGGTCTTCATTTCCAACTAATACAAGCTTCTTTTGTTGTCAATTGCTCATTTTTCACTTCTTCTATGTTCCAGACTATGCCTATCATGCATTTATTCATGTGTTGTTGATGTTTAGCATTGGAGGGGCTGTCATCCCACCTTTGTGTTAGAATCTAGTTGGTATTATTGAATTTGTATGCAGGTTTCTGTTGTTTTAATGCCAGAGAGTTGTCATCCTGTCTGTGCACTAGGAAATAGATTTACAGACCCTTAAACTGATTGCAGTTGGCCATCACAGGGTCTTCTGCATCTGCTGGTGTGATCAGTATTCTCCATCATCACATTTCCTTAAAATTGTGAGTAATGGGTGGTCTAAAGCCTTGTAGTCTAGGGGTGTTCACCCATGTCTGGGGTTAAGCATAGTAGAAGTGGTTATCTGGCTTGAATATGCATCATTTCTTTCATTCATCCACCATTTATCCAACAATTTTGTTGAGTTTGTAATTTTCCCGAGCATCTCTGATATACAACCTAGGAGATTTTCTTGGGGTGATAACAGACCCAAAACAAAGCGATGGATGGTATGATAGACCAACAGTATGATATCCATCAAGCTAATAACCCAACCCAGATAGTCACAGTGATTGAGTGAAAGTGTCATGTTCAAGAGCGACCTACTACCATAAAGTGGTTTTCCCCTTTTTCCATTTTCCCAGTCATTGCTGACCAGTACCTCTTTATCTTTATCAAGCATGAGGAGGATAGCATATTATTGTTGTATAATTTCACCCTTTGGGCAAACCCATCGCTATTTGATGTTTTAATGAGTCCAACGAAGGTGAAACTTGGTCTTGTCTAGATGGAAAAGTTTTTCGCTATTTGATGTTTTTAACGAGTTTAACGATAAAGATAACTTGGTCCTTTTCATGTTTATAGAGTTTGAAAAGGTACAAAAAGAAAACTCTACAAGTTCTTTTTCGTAAATTAATCTCTCATGTCTGAAAAAGTGTAAAATAATATAAGAGAGATATCTTTTCCAATCCGTTAACAAGTTGAAAAGGACAAGCAATCATCAATCTTTCCATATTTAGAGAGTCTGAAAAGAGCTTAAAGGGGACTCCACTTTGAGGAATGAGTGGTGTCTAGGGTAGCAAATGATTATGGTGATGTTGGAACTTCTCAAAACATGTTGATTTATGTGAAGAAGCTGGCTAATAAGACCACTCATTGCGACTGTTCCTCAAAAAGGATAAAACAACCAAGTGAAAGCATATGATCAACCAAAGGGATGGTGGTGATGGGATGAAAACAAACAAGGCTCATCTAATGAAAGAGGATGATAGAATGGAAATCACGAGGGTCAAAATGGAAATGGTTCATTTTTACACAAGCTTGAACCATAGGGAATTATGCTTAGATTTAGTTTCATGTTTACACAAGCTTGAAATGAAAAACTATGCTTGGATTTAGTTTCATTTTTACACAAGCTCAGAATGAAAAACTATGCTTGAAATTGGTTTGCATGCCCCTAGCATGATGAAAAGGAGAGTCTCCTGTAACTATATGGAAGTCACTGCAGTCAAGCAAGACGATTATCCAACACCTTTTTGGCTTCGTCCAGATAGGTACAAAGGTGAATGGGGTGATTCCCTTCACATAACCTATAGGGAAACTTAAATTTACCACTAGGTGCATGCCCCAAAAGCTTCATTACATTCACCTAAGTAGACGAATCATGGCTATGAGGTGGATGGAATGAAGGTTCATATACGAGATCAAGTGAAAGACTCGACTGGGATTTTACGAGATCTAATCAAAGACTCAACTTGGAACGTGAGACCTTGTTTCATTTTTAAATGAGCTTGGCACAAGACAAGGAACTCTGCTCAGGTTCCTTGTTTCATTTTTTAGCGAGCTTGACACAAGACAAGGAACTATGCTCATACTCCTTGTTTCATTTTTTATGAGATTGACTCAAGACAAGGAACTATCCTCGTATTCCTTGTTTCATTTTTTAACAAGGTTAACACAAGACCAATAACTATCCTCATACCATTTATTTCTTTTTTAACGAGGTTGACACAAGACTAGGAAGTATCCTCATAGGAGTTGTTTCATTTTTAATGAGGTTGACACAGTGAAAGAACTCTCCTCATGGACCTGTTTCATTTTTTAGTGAGCTTGACACAAGACCAGCAAGTATCCTCATAGGAGTTGTTTCATTTTTAAATTAGGTTGAAACAGTAAAAGAACTCTCCTCATGGACCTGTTTCATTTTTTAGTGAGGTTGACACAGTAAAAGAACTATCCTCTAGGCCTATCGATCACAACTCATAAGAGGTCATGAAGGAGAGATCTGGTTCCAATGCTTCTATTACATGATGTTTAACATCGTTGAATTGATAATCAGTTGATGTAGGTATGGAACTGGTTGCCACATAATTAACCTGTGGCGGGGATGATACCATTTGTACAAAAGGACCATTTAGGGAAGATGGTTGACTGGAAGCCATATTTGGATTGGGAAATGAAATCTGGTCAACGATGAAAATTATTCCTTCATGTAGGAAACACATCACTCGAAAGAGTGTGGAAACAACTACTCCCAAAGTAATAGGAAACTATGGAAGGATCCCTAATGGTTGACTGGTTCCTTTGTTAAAAGCCAACAGATTTTGGGTAATAGGCGCAAGTGGTTGTGAACTGAGCGCTTGCCAAGTAGTTGAGGAAAGGATACTCACAAATGAACCTTCATCTATAATAGTGCTAGATATAATCATATTACAAACCTGTACTATGATCTGGAAAGGCACATAAGAAGGAAGACATAATCTTACCAGTCAATTCCAATCAAAGGAAGTGACTAGACTACTTGGAGGGTGTACCATAGAAACGAGAGAGTTAACCCCTTGAGTTACAAGAGTAGGGTGATTTTCCTCTTATCTTGATGGAACAGGAGGACTACCCCCAAGCTCATTAGAATATGAAGAAACAAAATGAAGCTGAGTGGTATCATATTCACTCTCTTTGGGAGAGGTACAATTAACTGAAGGTGAAATCAAGTCAACTATTATCTTGAGTTGTTGATTTGGGTTGGGTATAGACTCATAGGATTCACTTTCAAAGAGAGTGGGTTTCATTGATGATTGATTTTGGTCAATCAATTCATCGACTAGCGAAGGATTTAGGGAGAGTTTCTTGTAACTAGATGGAAGTCATTGCGGTGAAGCAGGATAGTTATCCAACAATTTTTTGGTTTCGTCTAGATAGTGACAAAGGTGAATGGGGTGATTCCCTTCACATAACCTACAAGGAAACTTAACTTTACCCTTCTTTCCTTTAACTTTACTACTACTAGTCAATGGTGTGTCACCAACATGATCTCCAGAAGTTGATGACACAGGATGATGGGAACAATAAGACCATTCATATAAGATCTAAGGAATGTCAAGATAATTTCAAATAAGATGGTCTCCTGCACAAAGTTTGCATGGATGTCAAACTTATGAGAGTTGACGAACGGTTTCTCATCAGATGTTGCATTCAAAGCAATGGTTTCTTGATTGCTCCTCTGCTGAATTTGCTTCTCTTCTTCTTCCCTTTCTTCTTCTTCTTAGCAACCTGGTTACTAGTACCAATAATTTCATCAGGTGAAGAGGAAGAAGGGGAGGAAGAAGGCAAAGGGTCAACTTTAGGATCAACTAGAGGTTGATTTTGTCTAGTTGGAGGTGTACTCGATTGTGGAAAAATCACAAAATTTTGAACCAAGGAAGTTGAAAAAAGCCATACTGGCAAGCCAACGCTAAACCTTGATAAGGATAATGTAGCCATATATGGAACACCAAGATTCCCGAAAGAAGGAAAAGGACTAGGATTCCCATCAAAAGGAATTCCTAGATCGATGTATTTCAAATTTTTTTCCATATTTTTCAACCTAAGATCAACTAACGAGTGAGCATGGAGGATGTTATCCATGGTCAATTAATTTTATTTTAATGAAAATAACATAATAAAAAAAAGAGGGATAATCTAGGCAAAAGGTTTGCCAAGCAACTGTGAACTGCAGAATACCTCCTAGCGAACCAAGAAGTATGGGCAGGAAATCTCCCCGAATGTTGTGTTCGGTGTATCACATTGTACAAGGCGACCGAACCAGTTACCTAAGGATGGATAGAAACCTAGTTTTTTCCTCCCATATATACCCGAAAGTACATGGAGCCCAATCCATATAAGCGCTGCCTAATGCAAAACTGCATAGTGAGAGCATTCCCATATACCTTACGTATTGTAACACCACCATATATATACCCAAAGGTACATGGACGGGCTACTATATAATCACATACGTGGAATGAGGTATCACACTTAGGATGTATTGCATACAAGTTGTTGAAATCTACTTTGTTTTACGACACCAAAACACATCTCTAGCCTGGACCTCTAAATGTTTTTCGTTAGGTGACAACGCTCCATTAGGTAAATTCAGATAAATTTTAAGTTGATCTTCTTTAGAATTTGCCTTTCAAGGTTCACCATGTGATGTATGTTTGCAATTCCTAGAATGAAACTAACATGATAAGCATTCTTTCCATTCAATTTAACAATGAAAATCCTTAGTTAGTAGGGATAGAGCAATCAGATTTTTGACAAAGAGCAAAGAGCACAACTAATGCAATTTCCCTAAATATTCCTTTCAAGCACTCACAAAATACAATATGAATGATGCAAGTTTTTTTTTTTTTCAAATCCTTGAATGTTATGATGAACAAAAAGGAAATATGCACATACAATCAATCAATCTTTCATAAGAACGAAGACTTTGACGATAGTTCTGTTTCAAAGGAAAAGAAGACTTTACGACACTTTCTTTCAAACAAGATTAATCAACTATATTATAACTTTGACTACAAATTGATAATGACAAAGAAAACATTAAAGAAACATTAATCAATCAAATCAAAGTAGGGCTAGAAAAGGAGATAAAAAACTTGTTTTCTAAGACATGACATTCATTGATCAATCAACAAGCAATCAAACAGAAGAAATTTGGCAAACACTAAATTCAAAGGTGGGAAACGGATCCTAAGGTTGATCAGTGCAGGTCAAAGAGGGCCTAACTACACTATAGAGTACTGTCTCTCACTCAAGGGTGCTCTGTAGAGCACTATCCCCTGACCAAGCCTACGTTGATTTCTGAGAGGTCGCTCAAGAGTCACCTAACCTCAAATTTTGACCAAAATTCAATGCAAAAGAGCTTAATTACAATCGATGAAAACAAATAAAGTCTACAAGGATGTCTTAGGAGGTGGATAAGCTACTAGGAAAAAGGACTCTTCCCCAATGGAGTCGCCAATTTGTTTTGGAGAATTTAGCATCTACAGGTAAACACTAATTCACTAGACAAGTACTTGTGCCTAGAACAGCAGTTTAAAGTGTTTTAGACTTTTCCTATAAGCAATCGAAAAGATGAGAAGATAGAGGGCCTACCTGTAGTTCCGCTTTCCGCTCGTCTCCCTTGTATCGATTCTGGCGCTCCTTCCCATACTTAATCTGCTTGAGAAGTACCCTGTAATCACAACAGAAGAGAAAAACCAGTCAAAGCATACGATCCATTGAATATAAATGAAAGGAATCAGAAGAAATTCATACATATAAGAATTATGAAGGAACAAAACATATGGAAAAAGGTTCAAATACTTTATTAGATAGAATAAGGAATTACAACCATTAGTGTCTGATTTAAAGTCATTCCTTGAGCTTTGATCCCATCCACATCACATCAAAAGAAAGATAATATTGTGGCTTCACATCATTTGCTCCAAAGTCAAGTCTCATAGCATCATTATCTCCTTACAATTCAACATAATCTAGCCCCTTATCACTTAGATGAGTGGTCAATTTATAGGAAGATGAAGGAGGTTTTGTCATTAATGGTGACATTGAATGGCATTCCATACTTCGAATGAGTTCCATGGATGAAGGGATGAGAGGATAGGATGCTCCTTAACTCATTCCTCATCCATTTTCGAGCTCATAGGAGTTGATAAGATAGGGAAACTTCTAGATGACTCAAAAATATAAGAATATTCCCCAAACCTTATTTGAATTTTGCTCATTCTCACCAAGTGCAGGTGAAAGGAATCCTAAGTGCTCTGTAGAGCACCATGGCAGTGGACTTAACTGCTTTGTAGCACACCTTCATAAGTGCTTACCTACGTTGGTCCCTTTAGAGGCAATTTCTGGATGTCTTCAAGTCATGAAAATATCTGGGAAGGAGTCATTCAAAGGGGTGACTTGTTTAGGGCATGAAGCAACTGAATTTAGGGTTTGATGAGCACTAAAACACTGATCTGAATGTTGGAATTTGATGTGCCCAAAATGATTTGTAGCACATGTGTGCAAAAAAAGAGAGAATATCGACTTCTTATTCTTGAGAGAGACCTTCTCCTTCGCTAATTTTTCTTCTTCTTCTTTGAAAGTCACACATTTTTCCACCCGTATCATTCCTCCCCACTATTGAGCTTTTGGACTGCCAAAAGCTTTATTATTCAATGGGAAGTCCTGGTCTTATTATCAATAATGATGTCCTCCGGTAGCTTTTCCAAGTATTCAGGTGCAAAATCATCCACTGTAGGAACATGTCCAACCTCTTCGGTGTCCATGATCAACAAAGGCTCATAAAGCTTCAAGTTTTCAACATTCACCACTGAGTACATCTGCATTTATGTTAGAAAATTGAGATGAAAAGCATTGTCTCCAATATGCTCTAATACGGTGAATGGGCCATATCAGACTGCTCTCAACTTATTTCCTTCCCCTTTCATTCTATCTTTGCTGATTTGGAGCTGTAATTTGTCTCCAACCTCTAATTGATGATCGAATCAGTGCTTGTCATGTTGAGCTCTGTATTGATTTTGACTTTTCTCCAACTGCTCTTACATTTCTTGGTGAATCATATGAATTTTCTAAATGAACTGTCATGCTTTATCCCTGTCATTTTGCCCAATGGAATATTCATCTTTCCGAAAGACCATGACTAGGGGATCCTTTGGAAAATATCAAAATCATGTCTCAAATGGTGAGCTCTGAGTGGATGAATGCAGTGCCCAGTTGTATTCATCTTGTGCATAAGGAAGTTTCTCATCCCACAAATTGGGATGCTTGCCACAATAACCGCAGAGTAAGTATATCATTGTGCGGCTAGCAACCTTTATTTGTCTATCGGTTTTCGGATTAAATGTCATTCTCCTATTCAGCTTGGTGTCCATAATTATCAACAAACTCGTCCAAAACTCTCCAAGAAAGCGAGAGTCTCGATTAGACATAATAGATGTGGGTAGCCCAAAGTGTAATCATACAAATTGGAAGAAGAGATGAGCAGTATTCTCTACAGTGACTTGCTTTTTACCAGGCATTAAGACACACATTTTGCTAAATTGATCCACGACATACAAATAGTCATGACCTGTTATGTAACCATATCACAAAATAGAAGAAAATATAGATCAATGACTTCAAAATCAGCCTCCTCGAGGGGGCAACCTCCTTTACATTACACAAATGAACAATTATTCGATGATACAAATGAAAAATCCTCCTTTCTATATATAGATGTCAAAGGGGTCACAATATAATCAAAGCCGACATAACAATAATAATGTAAGGGAAAACCAATAACAATTGTGGGCTTCTATGCGGCATAATAATAACAATATGGGGACAAAAGGGGCACAATAATAACAATAAGGGATATAATGACAATAGTAATGGGGGGATCACTAGTATTATAGGGACCTAACATGCCCATCTCCTTCAAAAAAGTGTACTCCTCAATGCTTGAGTAGCTCTAGATGTTTTTGTATAAAATTCTCATCCTCCCATGTGGAATATTCAACAAATAAGTTCTTCCACTTGATGAGATACTCCGATATTGATCAATTTCATAGCTGTCGAGTTCTTGTTTATGTGATTACTTTAGGTTGCAATATGATTTTTCCTTCCTCATCAAGTTCTGGAAATATTTTTTAAACTCATAACTTTTCACCTATAACCTTCTTTAAGCATGAAACATGGAAAACAGGGTGCACTTGGGAAGCTACAGGAAGCTCCAATTTGTATGCCATAGTACCAATCTTTTGCAACACCTTATACAAATATTAATATTATGGCGATAATTTAGTATCCTTCTTATCTTTCTTGAGGGAAATTTGTTTATATGGTTGTAGCCGTAGGAATACCCAATCACCTACATCAAAACTTCTTTTGATGCGATGTTGATATGCGTATTGTTTCTTTCTATTCTGCACTAAAGTGAGATTATCCTCTAAGAATTGGAGAACTTGTTGTTGATGCTTAATGTGATCTTGCACTACTTGAACCCTAGAATTTTCTCTTAAATATGATGTGATGGATGGTGGATGATATCCATAAATTCCCATAAATGGGGTCATTTTTTCTATAGTATGGAAGGAAGTGTTATACCACCATTCAGTCACAGGCAACCATTTGACCCATTGTGTCAGTTTATCAGCTACAAAGCAACAAAGATATCGTTCCAAAAATATGTTTACTATCTTAGTTTTTCCATCATATTGAGAATGATAAGATGAGATATGAGCTAACTGAGTACCAAGACAAGAAAATAATTTTGTCCAAAAATTTCCAGTGAAAATGGGATCTCTATTGCCTACAATAATCTTTGGGTTTCCATGAATCTTTTAAATTGTTTCCATAAATGCAATAGAAACCATACTGGATTTAAATGGATGAGATAATGGACAAATGTGTGCATACTTGGTAAGTTTGTCAACTACCACCATGATGAAACTCTTTCCTTCATACTTGGGTAAATCTATGACAAAATCCATTGAAACCTCCTCCTAACATTGGCTTGGAATGGATAAAGGTTGTAATAGACCTGGGATCTTAATTTTTTCAAATTTATTTTGTTGGAAAACCAAACATTTCACCACAAACTTTTGAATATCCAATTTAAGGCCATCCCAAAAAATTCCTTCTTATCCCTGTGGGAAATTTTTAAAATTCCTGAGTGCCCTTCTAAGGGAGAGGTGTGCAATTCCATCAGAATATTTTGTTTGAGTTGGGAATTCTTATGTAAGTATAAGCGATATTTGTACCATAATGAATCATTTTTCCAACTAAATGTATCAGATGTACTGGGATACTTTTGTAACTTTTGAATGAGTTCCCACACTCCTTTGTCATTCTTCCATTCATCCCTTGCTTCATTTATCCAATCTGGTTGGATAATAGAAACGGTGCAAATGCTTCCACATCCTCATCCTTTCTTGAGAGTGCATATTCCACAACATTTTGCTTCCCTTTTTTGTAGACGATTTCAAATTCATAATCTAACATCTTTGTGACCCATTTTTGTTGCTCTTCTGAAGATAATAACTGTTCTAAAAAGCGTCTAAGACCATCATGATCCGTTCTTACCTTGAAGCATCTTCCCATTAGGTAGGGTTGCCATTTCTTAAGTGCATGTAGTATTGCCAACATTTCCTTCTCATAAATAGCTTTGTGTAAATACTTTCCTTTGATTGGATGACTTTCGAAATAGATGTGTCTTTCTTCTTGCATTAAAGCAACACTATTTCCATTTCCTGAGGCATCGCATTCCACAATAAAGGTTTTTATGAAGTCAAATGTAGCTAAGACTGGTACTAGGTACATTTCCTCTTTAAGATGTTCAGAGGCCTTCGTTGCTTGTAGAGTCCATGAAAATTCATCTTTCTTCAATAATGTTATTAGAGGAGCTGCTATTCTCCCATAGTTATTTAAAAAATTGTGATATTAACTTGTCAACCTCATAAATCCTCCCAAATGCTTTAAGGATGTGGGGATATTCCATTCCTTAATGGCTTTAATTTTTCTAGGGTCTACCTTAACAACTTCATGAGAGACAATATGACCCAAATATTCCACTTCTTGCACTCCAAAGAAACCTTTGGAACTTTTTGCATATAATTGTTTCTCCTCCGATATTTTGAGCACCCTATCAAAATGTTGAACATGATACTTCCAAAACTTGTTGTAAATTAGTATATCATCAAAAAATACTAACACAAATTTTATAACAAAGGGTTTGAAAAGGGAATTCATCAAACCTTGAAATGTAGAAGGTGCATTGGTAAGGCCAAAAGGCATGACCAAAAATTCATAATGAACCTTATGAGTTCTAAATGTTGTTTTCGGAATGTCTTCAATCTTCATTCTAATATGATGATATCCTGAACGAAGATCCAACCTGGTGAAGTAAATTGATCCATGCAATTCATCCAATAATTCATCAATGACAGGAATGGGAAATTTATCTTTAATAGTGAGCTTGTTGAGCTCCCTATAATCCAGACACATGCACCATGATCCATCCTTCTTGTGCACCAATACTACTAGAGTAGAGAAAAAACTTTGACGAGGTTGAATTATACCAGACTCTAGCATTTTTGCAAACACAAGTTCAATTTCACTCTTTTGGGAATATGAATATCTGTAATGCTTGATGTTTGGAGGAACACTTCATGATCATGATCATGACCTTTGGAAGTCTCAAATACATTGGAATGATTGTCTAAGAACTTTTGGAGATCTGGAGAAATAGATGATTTCGATCTGTGAACCGCTAGCAAACATAATTGTGCTATTATGCCTCATTGTTCTTTCTTTAGAAGCTTTGTCATTTTGTTAGAGCCAATTATCTTTCCATGTCCTTGTGATATCCCTTAATTCAATTTCCTTTCCTCCTGAAAAAAAATTCATGAAAATCTCTTGAAAATTAAAAGATATTGTACCCAAGGATTGTAGCCATTGGACTCCTAGTACAACATCAACACCACCCATTGGAATGGAAAGAATTGGGCTATTCAATACATATTCTCCAATGGATAGATTGATATTATTGCAATTTCTAGAGCAATTTATGGTTCCTCCACTTGCAACCATCACTTGACACTGTGGTGCTAGATATAGAAAGAAATTCAATTCCTTTTCTATCATACAATGAAAAAAATTATGGGTACTGTCCGAATCAATCAACACTATTACATTTTTCTTCTTGATATGTCATTCTATCTTGGTAGTTTGAGGAGTGGTAATTCTGGCCAATGCATTACAAGATATGTTCAGATTCATTTCTTCTTTCTCTAGGTTTGTTCCTAGTGTATATCCTCTTATTTTGATGTTTATTGTTCCTTTTCTTCCTCCTCTTCATAATCTATGTAAAATAATTTCTTCTGAGCAAACTTATGACCTTTAGTGTATTTTCTATCACAACTGTAACAAAACCCTTTTTCTCTTTTTTTCTTCCAATTGTTGTGGTGTCAACCTTGTAGGTTGTGGAAGGCTAGGAGAAACAACACTTCCATCTTTATAGTTGTGAGTGGTAGGCTTCCTTTTTTCCATAATTTTTCTTTCCATTTTTCTTGCCAACTTTAATGTCTTCTCCAATGAATAAGGTTCCCAAAGGCGAACCTCATGTTGGATGTTATCATTTAAATTCCATATGAACACATCAATCATATACTCCTTTGGAATATGTTTTACCCTTATATTCAATTTTTGGAAGTCCTCAATGTGCTCCATCATTGAACCCTTTTGTTTGATATTTATCAATTGGATAAAAAAGATGTTGCTTTTTGTATCCTCATAATGTGCTATCATTTATTCCATAAAAATTTCCCAAGTGACAATTTATTTATGGGAGCAAAGCCATAAATACCATACAAACTGATTTAGTTCCAAATATAAATTAGCAATGTATACCTTCTGTGTTTTTTGCACATTATGGAGATCGAAATATTGCTCCATTTGCAGTATCCATGTTACGGGATCCTTGCCGTCAAACTTCCTCATATCAATATTTGGAATATGGTGGGTATTTAATCCAACGTTAGAGTCTATGAAATCATGATTAACATTTCTTTTGTGCTCATCATGAGTTTCCTTTACTACCATTTTGCCAATAGCAAGCATTTCTTGTAGCAACTTTGTCAAATATGTTTTCAAATCTTCCATGTTTCCTTTAATTTTTTCTTCTATACCATCCATATTAGCTTCCACGTCATTCATCTTAGCTTGCTTGCCTTTCTTTAAACCATCCGTCTTAGCTTCCAACCCTATGATTCCTCTTTCCAACCCCGCAAGTCTAATCAAGATTAGATTCTACAAGGAAGTGTAAGGTCAAATATCCCACGATGACCTGATTATCGACTTGTTTAGTAGAGAGAAATTGAACTTCCACATGGCATTGTTTTGACCTTAGGGTCCAAAACCAATACATAGAAACGTACTAGCCATCCTCTTTTTGTAATTTTTGATGAAATGTCAATCTGATGCTCAAAGAGAAAGTTACGATGATTTCCCCATGTCACCTATTTGAGATATAATTCGGGAGCCTACAAAAACCCTAGCTTCCTCGGATCCTCTCTCCAAAAATATAGCGAGAAAATATCTAAAATTCAGACCCGAGGTTCACTGAGATTTTAGTTCAAATGTATTTTAATTTAAGATTCTGAAACGTTGAGGAAAAAATGTTATAGAAAAAATTTTGTGATCACCTGTTTGGAGTAGCAAAACCCTAGAATCCAAAGCTCTAATACCAAATGTTATGGAACCAACATACAAAATAGAACAAAAGATAGATCAATGACTTCAAAATCAACCTCTTAGAGGGGGAAATCTCCTTTACATTACACAAACAATCAATTCTTTCATGATAAAAGTGACAAAACCTCCATTCTATATATAGAAGTCTAAGGGGTCACAATATAATTAAAGCCGACATAATAATAATAATATAAGGGCACAACAATAACAATAGTGGGCTTCTATAGGGAAAATAACAACAATATGGGGACAATAGGGGAACAATAATAATAATAAGGGCTACAATGACAATAGTAATGGGGGAATCACTAGTTTTAGAGGGATCTAACATGTCCTCCACACACCCCTTTACATATCAACTCAAAACATTTTTCATGTGAGGGCAATAACACAACATTTGCAAATGACACAAAGTTTTCGCTACACCAAAATGACCTGACACAAGAGAGTTATGTGCCTCTCTAGTTACATGTATTATTTCATTAGTAACTGTCCACTTGTGATCCATAAGTCATCTTTGCATAAGTCTCCTTAAAACCATCACCATCAACATATTGTTCAACATAACTTTCAAAGAGAAATAGGCATTTTTCAAAACTATAGATGCAGAAATAGGAGGGCGAGAAAGAATATCTTCCACTTTGTTGTTGCTTCCCTTCTTGTATTTTATTACCAAGAGAAACTGTTGGAGGAACCTGATCCATCTGAAATGACGTGCTTGTTGAAGCTTGGTGACATGCAATTGGAGGTATTGGAAGGGTTCGTGATCTGTGTAAATAATGGTCTCCTTAACGTTCAAATAACGGTTCCACTTCTTCATGCTTTGAACCAAGGCATATAACTCTGTGTCATATGTGGGATAGTTCACAAAAACTTGGGAGAATGTCTCTGAATGGTACCATACAAGTTTTCACGGTTACATCAATACAACTCCCACGACATATTCTCTAGCATTTATCTCGATCTCAAAAGGATGTTGGAGGTTAGGTAAGGCAAAAAATAGTGCGGTACTAATCCTCTCTCATTGTATCAAATACTTTCTACTAATTTCCTCCCCACTAAAAGGTTTTCTTCACACTTATCAATACATGCAAGGGTGATGCAATGACAGAGAAGTTGGTAATGAACCTTCTCAATTATTTTACTACACCCAAAAATCTACGAACCTTTATAAAATTGGTGGGTTTAGGCCACTTTACAATCACATAAATTTTTGAAGGATCTATTTTCAATTGGCTACCACCGATAATGTGACCCAAGTAAACCTAAGAGGTCTTACCAAATTCACACTTAGACATTTTGACATACAATTTTTCTCTTTGTAAAACATCAATCACCTTTTTAACATGACTAACATGATCCTACCATGTCCTAATGAAAATAAGAATGTCATCAAGATACACAAGTACAAGATCATCAAGAAAAGGTTTGAAAATATCATTCATTGCCCTCATGAATGTGGCGAAAGCATTGCATAGTCCGAATGGCATCACCAACCATTCAAAAATCCTCTATTTCATCTTGAATACAGTATACCATACATCCCGTTCTGCAATCCTGACCCGACGATAACCATTGTGCAAGTCCAGTTTTGTTAGATAGGAAAATATTTTCAATTGATATAAAAAATCATCAATGCGAGGGAAGGTACCAATTCTTCACCATTATTTTTTTGGGTTCCCTATAGTCTACGCACATCCTCCATGTGCCACTTAGCCGAAGAGATGCTAATTGGATCTTGGCCTTATCTTCCTTGATCTACTGAATCCAACAATAAACCTCGATTTTTCTAATCCAATTGTTTAGTTTCTCTGCATTAAATTCTCCATTATATGTGGGCAAATCAAACTTTACATAGAGGATGGAGAGGAGAGGGTTGTTCAGGAGGCTCTCATTTTCCACCTTCATGATTTACTCATGCATGGTCATCTTGTTCTTTCTTCTTAGGCTTGATTGTCTTCTCATATTCTACAAATAACTCGTCAACTTTATCTACCATGGTGAAAAAGGTCTTGTGGTAATTTTTCTCTTCCTTCGTTCGAGCTTACTTATCTACCATCTTCGATATTCATGGTGCATGCCCCACTTTGCGATCAAAGAATTTAAGTTTTCCTTCTCCTCATGCAACTTGCATCAGGAAGACCTACTATAATACCAAACTTCATCCAGATGTTTTAACTTCAAGGATGCATACAAAATTGCATATAAAAGATCATGTAACCAAGTAACTTGAAAACATAAAAAGGTAGTGGAAATCATAAAGCAACCATGAGATTAAAGGCACAGAAACAGTTTGATTATGGATTTCACCTAATGTGAGCTATGTATTCAGGATTTTCTCAAATTGGGGAGGCATTCTTTCATTAAATGGAAGCAAAGAAATGAATTACAATCAAATTTACATAAATAACCATTATACCTCTAATCTCAGTCATCAACGAAAAATGCAGAGCTCAGATGTAGACATGGACATCACCATTGGATTCATGGCATGAAATCGTGTAAAAATGACAATAAATTTTTCATGTTCTAACACTAGCACTTCTGGACCCCAAAGGAATCTTCTCATCATCAAAAGATACCCCTCTTTAGGGTTCCACCACTCTTGGACCACTCCTGGTTCCGCAGGTTAGACATCGCTCTGCTCTCCCCCAGTCGAATGCGCAATTATTAAGGTTTATATTAAAAATGTAGACAGGTTTATCAATGGACATGTCATCGGACCATTGGTCATAGATACTTTTTTAAGGCATTCAAAAAGTGGGAGGTTCCGGCTTCGAACCTCCACGAAACCTTTTTTGGTGTAATAAGTTATATATATGGTGTTTGTTGGTTTTACCGTTAGGGATTTGTGTTGGTGGTTTCGAACTGACTCTGGCCATTATATATATATATATATATATATATATATATATATATATATATATATTAACACATGTTGGTTGGTGGGGTTTGACTGCCCGCCAATCACTTGCCATATTTTTTTAATATAGCCATTGGAACCATTGGGGGTGGCAAGTTGCCACCCCAAATATATATATATATATATATATATATATATATATATATATATATATATATATAAATTTTTTTATAAAAATTGGTTAAAATCTCGGATGTAATTTTTAAGGGTCATTAGGAAAACTAAAGAGGAAACATATTAGCCCTTTCTAACCATTGTTTCCTATGCGTTGTCCCTAAGCCAAATTATTGCCTCATTAGTGAATACCACTTGGCCTAGTTTGACCAGAACTTTGATTGGCTATAACTTGAGCATGCAAAATCAAATTTGAGTGTCATTCATGTCATTAGAATCAATGTGATGAGCACTATGATATTGGTTTGATTTCCATATGATGAATTTGATTTTTGAGTTATTTCAAGGTCACTTCTATTTCTAGAGCCACCAGGATGAGCTAGCCCTAGAAGTTACAAATCAAACTTGTTGTGAGTGAGTGAAAAATGAGGTCGAGTTTCTGCCTTTATATAATGTTTTTCCCCCTAGGTTAGACTGACTTGTCTAGATTGAGGTTGACTTGGTGGAAGAGGCCTAATTGACTTATTTTATAATATATTAAATTTCTTCTTTGACAAATAAATCCCAAGAAGGTTATTTTACAATGTGACATGGACAAGGATACTTGAGATAAACCCTTGAAGTCTTCAATGGAGACTTTGACCTAAAAAGATAATTGATCCAAGCATGAAAATCATACTTTAATAAGTCAATTTATTAAATAATAAAATTTGTTTTTCTTTCTTTTGATAAATATACTACATCATGACTCAAATACAATTATGGACACCGACACTAGTTGAATTCTTCATCACTCCCTCTTAACTAGGGAGGTTTTCATAATTACCTATATTTATAGAGGTACATGGAATATCTCCAAAATGAAATACGAAGAGTTCTTGCACACTTACTGCTACAGACTAGATACTTGACCAGGATAATTTATCCAGGTGGCACTAAGATGGACTCAAGATTTCATTCAGTCTAGGTACCATCAGGCTTACTAACTAGCCATCAATCCAACTGTCTAGGTGCATATCCAAGGTTAGATCTCCCATAACAATGGAACCTTCCTTCGTTGAGATCTAGATATCAACATATAGGATGACTAGTTGTCCTCCTAAGCATCTGCCATTGTATGCTTCATCTCTCCCTAATAAACCTTTTGCTACATATATTTGAGCCAATTTTTTAGGCTAGTGTCCAAACCACTACCTATAACTTTCCAAAATGATATTTCCCATATCAATAATGATAATCATTCAAACTTGAAGTCGGAAATTGACCTATACTAACTAGAACACAATAGACATTTCCTCAAACATATGGTAGACATGTGAGTTATAGGTCATGAATGCATATTTGAGTGTAAATCCATATGTTTTAGCTAAAAATCACCAAGAAGGTCTAATTCCCTCTCAAGTGGCAACAATAACACTAGTTAGTCCATGCATTCATCAACCATTCGTTAACTTGTCAAAGCATAACAAGAGCTATAGCTGAAGCACATCATAAACCATGTTTATGACTAACATATAACCAGAATATTAACCATGATAGAATTGCCATCAAAGAAACATAATATCAAGTACAAATGCTCATAAATCATAATAGGAAAAATAACTCTTATTAACATATGCAAAAACCAACCATGTCAGGGACTTCCACATACCACCAAACATAGATTGAGCTAAGCCAAACCTTTTTTTCAGCCAATCACTGCCATGCCAAATTCTAAGCATGAATGTGGGTTCTCATGGGATAAACCAAGACATAATCAACGAAGTGAATCTAGAGGTTAAACCACCTCTGCCCTCAAACTACCACAATCTCACGAAAAAAGGACAAGAGATAAAAAAACCAAAACAAGTTTGGAAGCCTCAGAATTTATTCACCATAAGTTGACGAATTTGCTTGTATTCGCCCACCTATTCAATGATTCCCAGAGAAAACCATATCCACCCCCAACCTTTGGGAATTTTTCTAAGACCAACACACCTAGTTCCAAAATTTTTGGTGATCCAATGCTCAACTAAGAATGAATCCCATCACACCATGGCTATCCAAGAAATGGCAAGGCAAGGTTGAAACCAATGTCAACCCCGAAAAAACCCACGCTAATGACAATAAATGAACCAAATAAACAAATAATAATAAAAAGTGACAAAATAAGAAGAAAGTGACAAAATAATAGGAATTTAAAATTTCCCAGCAAGTCAGCCATTAGAATACTATTCCAGCCCAAGAATGCTTAATTAGAGAGTTCTCATGATCCCTCATACATTAATGTTGGTGCAATCAAATCTATTTAAGAAATTAAACTTAACAGATAAAAAACAAAATATATCACAATATAAAAATTGTTAGGAATAGGACAAATTGTGTGAGAGAAATATTTTAGAAGAGAAAATAAAAGGAATGAAACTTTTTTTATTGAATACAAAATATAGTGTAAGACTACATTAGGGCAAAAAGCTTCATCAGATTCATGTTTCGACTTTGAGTTAGAACCCAACAAGGGGAATGAAAATGGGAAGCACATTATTGATGTGAAGCCTAACACCATCGTTGTCGCTACCAAGATATAGAAGATTGAGCTTGAAGATCCAGAGGAGGCGAAGAGTCTCTTCCACTCATAGATGTGGGTAAAGGGTTCTCTACAACGTCAAGCCCTTCATGGATGAGGTATTTGGTGATCTTTCTCCTCTTGAAGTTTGTGATGTATTATTAAGACAACCATAGTTGTTGACACGTCATGTTGTGTATGATTCTAGGACTCACATTATTATTATTACTTTGGAGAATAAGTTATACATGATACTAGAAGTAGCACCGTCTACCACATTTTCTTTGATATTTGCTAAGAAATGCAATAAAATCATCTCCTAGACCAGGAAATTTGTTTTCTTGCTGATTCAATCTCAAAGTAAGTGGAAGATTGTGGCCACATCCATGGCCATTGGGAAGGGTTCCTCCACGCAATAGAAGAAGGTGGATAAGGTCATGGAAGAATATAGGGACATCTTCTCCTAACCCATTGGGATACCCTTGCACTGTCAGGTCAAGCACTCAATTGATCTGACTTCCAGAGCACCCTTACCGAATGAGATGATATATCATCACTGCATTTCGTAGAATGAAGAGCTCAAGCGGCAGATCCAGAAGTTGCTTCAAATAGGGCACATTCCACCAAGGTCTTCACCTTGTGGGAGCCCGATCGTGCTTGTACAATAAAAGGAAGGGACATGGAGGCTTTGCATTGATTATTAGGCACTAAACAAAATCATTATCAAGAACATGTATCCAATCCCACAGATTGATGACCTTTTGGACCAGTTCAAGGGGGGAAATTATTTTAGAAAGATCAAACTAAAGTCTAGCTATCATAAGGTTCCAATAGAACTCATATATGTATGGAAGTCTACCTTCAAGTCTGAGAAATACCATTTTGAATGCTTTAGATCATGCCCTTCTAGTTGAAAAATGCCCATGCTACTTTTATGAGGTTAATGGATGACATCTTTCAACCATTCACGAACTTGTTCGTTGTTGATGGATAGTATTATGAAGTTTTCGGTAGCCAAAAAAAAATTCAAAGTGTAGGGTTGACTATCCAGGTATGAATGCCACATGGTAGTCCATACACTAATTTGGTGCCAAAGTCAGGAGGTTAACTTGGCTGTATGGCTGGAAGTGGGCCAATCCTGTGAGGACACTTGGCGCAAAGTTATTGGTAGTGGAATTTAAATTTTGGCCAATCACAAGCCACCACATGGGCCAAACAGAGGGTGTCATGTGGACCTATGAGAGGCCACCACATGGTCTTGGGAAGTTTTACAAAATTTGGTTTATGCATCAAATGAGCCTCCACCGAGCTCGAACACACAACCTCCACTATACAACATGGGCGCTTTATATTTATTGTAATAAGGTGGAGCGGTTGGTGTTATGACTCTGGACACCACATATCTCCACAATGGTATGATATTTTCCACTTTGGGCCTAAGCCCTCATGGATTTGCTTTTGGACTTACCCCAAAAGGCCTCATACCAATGGAGATATTTGTCCATCCTTATATACCCATGATCCTCCCCACTTCTATTCAATGTGGGACTTTGCTCGTATACCCAACAATCCTCCCCTCGAACAAAGGACCATCAAGCCTCCCCTCAAACGATTATTCATCCGTCCACTCTCTACCAACCAGGATTCTCCGCTCCAATGCGTTGGAAGCACACGCCTTACATGGAAGCACCACCTGCGTCAAGAGCTTGCTCTTCCCAGGTCAACTCCTCCTCACCGTGTTAGGACCAGGACACGTCCATGAATAATCCGGAGCACACCGCCTGTCTAACCGAGCTCATCCACGGATCCCATCGTGATATTACCGAGGCCCACCACCTTCATTCGGCATTCCGAGAATTCATCCACTTGGCTAACTTCGGGGCATGGCTCCGATACCACTTGTTAGGACTCTGGACACCACATATCTCCACAATGGTATGATATTGTCCACTTTTATATACCCATGATCCTCCCCACTTCTAGTCAATTTGGGACTTTGGTCGTATGCCAACAATCCTCCCCTCGAACAAAGGACCATCGAGCCTCCCCTCAAACAATTATCCATCCGTCTACTCTCTAGCAACCAGGATTCTCCGCTCCAATGCGTTGGAAGCACACGCCTTACATGGAAGCACCACCTGCCTCGAGAGCTTGCTCTTCCCAGGTCAACTCCTCTTCACCGTGTTGGGACTAGGACACGTCCATGAAGAATCTGGAGCACACCGCCTATCTAACCGAGCTCATCCACGGATCCCATCGTGATATTACCGGGCCCCACCACCTTCGTTCGGCATTCCGAGGATTCATCCACTTGGCTAACTTTGGGGAATGGCTCTGATACCACTTGTTATGACTCTGGACACCACATATCTCCATAATGGTATGATATTGTCCACTTTGGGCCTAAGCCCTCATGGATTTGCTTTTGGACTTACCCCAAAAGGCCTCATACCAATGGAGATATTTGTCCATCCTTATATACCCATGATCCTCCCCACTTCTAGTCAATGTGGGACTTTGCTCGTATACCCAACAGTTGGGTGAAAGGACGGGCTGGTAGGCATGCCTAACTGGTCATACCCGCGATCTTTCAAAATATAATGGAACCACTAGTAGAATATTTGGAGGTCGGGTGCATGACACCCTACCCGTGCTGAAGGCACAATGACACATGCCATATTCATACACACATAAATAGGAGTATGTCTAAGGGAGGACATGTGGTCTATGGCCATCGATCCCATCTGTCCATACGACTAACATGGTAGAGGAACACACTAAATATTTTTTTTAATATATAACACAATCACCGACAAGAGGTGGGAGTCAAACCTGTCACTTCTTCCCAACTAAAATTTGGTGCCACTAATATACCATGGGAGGTTTTCTTGAGAAGTTTACAGAGCCAAGACTTTCAGTGCTAGCAGTTTGCAAACTAGATTGAAAAAGGTCATATTTTGCTCTTTTTTCAACCTTTTTGAGCTCAAGAAGAGCCTAGATAGGGGTTTTGGGACATTCCAGACATAATGGCAATGTTATTTTGCAGATTGAAAATTGTATGTTGATGTTTTGAGAATATAATAAAAAGGGCACACTAGAAGCTGGACCCAAAGATGTAGCCAATAGTGGTGAATTCTGCTATCAATTTTCTTGTGTTTGATGTTTCATTTTTTTCCACTTTTAATTGTTAAAACTTTGTGAATTTTCTTAATTTTGTGTACTTTTACAACCAGAATCCATTGCTTGAAAGACATGAACTTACTTGCAAATTAATTCATGAAACCTTCACTTCTTATTTTTGGTTCAGTTTGGTATCAAAGCGTGGTTTTCATGAAGGTTTGACAAAACTTGCAAGGTTTTTGATTGCTTACAATGTCTAGATTGAGAAGAGGAGAAGGAGCACTCGAAGAACTTAACCCTCAAATTTTCTCAATGAGGCCACAAACTCCATAAGTTGTTTGGTCTTTTTAATTCACCTGCCACATTCATGAGTGTTATGAATGATGTATTGTGACCATTCCTTAATGATTTTGTGATAGTATACTTAGACGATATTCTAATTTCTAGTAAGACACGTGAAGAGCATGTCAAGCATGTAAAGAAAGTCCTAGATGTCTTGAAAAGGGAAAAGTCTTATTTGAAGATGTCTAAATGTGAATTTGGGAAAAACTCTTTGGTTTACTTAGGTCATATTGTAGGAGGTGATGAATTGAATATTAATCCCTCCAAACTTGATGTTATTATAAATTGGCCTAACCAAACAATGTAACAAAAGTTAGGATATTTTTGGGAGACACATAATATTGGAGGAAATTTATTGCTAACTTCTCATTCATTGCAACACCATTACATGCTTTAAAAAGAGTGAACTAGGTCGTTCAGTGGGGAGGCGAGCAGTAGAAAGCATTTGACACTTTGAAAGAGAAAATAGGTACAGAACCTATTCTAGGACTTCTAGATCTCAAGAAACCATTTGAAATTCAGACAAATGCAAATGAATATGATATGGGAACAATATTGATACAATATGGTAAGCCAATATGTTATCATTATGAAACCTTTTCCAATGCAGTAATTACCTATCCAACTTGTGATAAATTGTTGTATTCTTTGGTTCAAAGCATGAAGAAATGAAAGCATTATTTAATGGGTAAAGAAACAATTATTTATACTGACAATCAACCTTTGCAATATTTGCAATCGAAAACCAATCTACAACAAGCTAGACATTTCATATAGATGGGGTTTCTCCAAAAATTTCATTTGGTTATCAGGTATAAGAAAGGTATATAAAACAAAGTCGTAGGTATGTTATCAAGGCCTATTGTTAATGCATATGTCATTCTTAAGCATAACTCAATCTTGCATGAAAGTTATATTGAAAAATATGCTCAAGATGAAGATTTAATATGTTTATGCAACTTTGAGTCAATGCAGTCATGTTTAAGAGTTGGATTATCATGTTCATAACAAGTTGTTGTATCACCTTGGGAAGTTGTGTATTCCACATGGTGAAAGAGTTAATGTCATAAGGGAAGCCAATATTTCTCTTATTTTTGGTTACTTTGGTGTAGTAAAAAGAGTTGCTCAACTACAAAGGTGTTGTTATTGGCCTCTTATGAATGAAATTGTATCAAGATATATAAATGGATGTTCTATGTGCGCTACTAGCAATCCAAGCAATAGGAAATTGGGTTTGTACACTTCACTTCCTATCCCTTCTCGTCCTTGGGAACGTATTTCTATGGATTTTGTTAGGGGACTACAAATGTGTATGAAAGGTCATGATTAGTTATATGTTGTAGTGGATGATTTCAGAAAAATGTGTGTGTTAATGCCTTGTAAGAAACATTTTACAGTTGAACAGAGTGAGAATATGTTCTTCCAAAATGTATGGGTTCATTTTGGGCTACCTACAATTATTTTTGATAGAGATTCAAGATTTATTAGGAAGTTTTGGTCAAGGTTATGGGAACTCATGGACACAAATTTGAAGAACACAACATTTCATCCACAAACCAACGACCATACATAAGTAGTGAACAAAAAAGTAGTGCATCTCCTTCAAGTATATTGTGGTAAGCATCATAAACTCTAGGATTATAATTTGCATTACATCCAACATGACTATAATCATGCCAAACATTCAACTACGCATTGGTCTCTATTTGAAGGTTGTTTGGGTTATTTTCTGAAGTCTCCTTTCGATTTCATCTTTTGTAAATATATTGTAATAGATGGACATAGTGAAGTGGACAAATCCAAGCATTTCATTGAAAAAATCCAATTTGTAAATCAAAGGGTACAATAAAAACTAGAGATAATCCAAGCTAAGTACAAAGAAAGACATGATAAGCATTGGGTTGATCATGATTTCCAAGTGGGAGATCAGGTTTGGTAGTACATTAGCAAAGAAAGATTACAAGGTGAAGGTAAAAATATAAAGCCAATCAGATATAGTCCTTTCAAAATATTTGAGAAGATCAGTAATAATTCTTTCCAATTAGATTTTCCACTTTTGATGCAAATTTATTCTGTTGTGAATGTTGAAAATTTGAGGTTGTATGAGCCTTCTATGCTCGTTTATCAAGAAGAGAATGTTCAGATTTTATCTATAGAATGTTTTTCTCCTGAACATTTAAATGAGTTGTAGGAAGACTCTATTCTTGACAGGATGATAAGAACTTCACGCAATGATAATGTGGAGTTTCTTCACGTGGGGCTCAATGTATCAATCCAAGCAAAGCAAGCCAGATAGAGATACAGAAGGTGAGTAAGATGTACCCTCACTTACTCTCTGAGTAAAAACTGACTTTTTATGGTCCAAAAGCTTGCAGTGGGGAGGACTGATCCAAGGGATAAAAAAATATGGTAAAAAACAAAAGTATCCATCTATAGTATCCATGTTACATGATCATTGCCATCAAATTTACTCATATCACTATTTTGAATATGGTGGCTCTTCAATCCAAATTTAGAGTCTATAAAATTATGATTAACATTTCTTTTGTTCTCATGATCAGTTTCCTTTACTACTCTTTTGCCATTAGTAAGCATTCCTTGTAGCAACTTTGTCAAATTTGTCTTCAAATTTTCCATGTTTTCTTTAATTTTCTCTTCTATACCATCCATATTAGCTTCCACGTCATTCATCTTAGCTTCCTCACATTTCTTTAGGCCATCCATCTTAGCTTCCATGCCTTTTTTAAACCATCCATCTTAGCCTTTGTTACCTTTTGTAAGAGTGAATTTTGTTGCACTTGGTCTCGTAATTTTGATATATCATGTTGCATTTCTTCCTCTTCCTCAAGAGTCATGCTATATATTTGAGGTTGCATACTAGGTGTTTCCATTTTCTTTCTTCGGGGCATCAATTAATGATAATTATGCTTCACTATTCCTTTTGAATTCCTTCAAACTAATTTCCAAACTTATGAAAAATTAAAACAAAAACTACACATGTTTTTTCACTTTGTAGGAGCTTGATATTGAATCTATTTGACATCCATAATTTCATATCTCCAAGGTACAAAATTGTCTCTTATGGTATCCCTCTGAGCCCTCTTTCCAACCCTGCAAGTCTGATAGAAATTAAATTCTACAAGGAAGCATAAGGTAAAATATCCCATGATGACCTGATTATAGACTAGTTTAGTAGAGAGAACTTGTTCAAACTTCCACGTGGCACTTTTTTGACCTTAGGGGCTAAAAACAATACACGGAAACACACTAGTCATCCTCTTTCTTTAATTTTTTTATGAAATGTCAATCTGATGCCCAGAGAGAAAGTTATGACGATTTTCCCCAGGTCACCTGTTTGAGATATAATTCGGGAGCTTGCAAAAACCTAACTTCCTTGGATCCTATCCCCAAAAATATAGCGAGAAAATATCTAAAATTCAGATGCGAGGTTCATCGAGATTTTAGCTCAAATAGATTTTAATTTAAGATTCTGAAATGTTGTAGAAAAAATGTTATGGAAAAAAATTCTATGATCACCTATTTGGAGCAACGAAACCCTAGAATCCAAAGCCCTGATACAAAATGTTATGTAACCAACTTACAAAATAGAAGAAAAGATAGATCAACGACTTCAAAATAAGTCTCTTAGAGTGCGAAACCTCCTTTACATTACACAAACAAACAAGTCTTTGATGATAAAAATGATAAAACCTCCATTCTATATATAGGAATCTAAGGGGTCACAATATAATTAAAGCCGACATAACAATAATAATATAAGTGCACAATAATAACAATAGTGGGATTTTATGGAGCACAATAATAACAATATTGGGACAATAGGGGTGAAATAATAACAATAAGGGCTACAATGACAATAGTAATGGGGGAATCACTAGTTTTATAGGGACCTAACGTGACCTATCCTAGATAAAGGAAAATTGCCTACAAAATCCATTGACACACTTTCCCATGGACAACTAAGAACAAGGTGTGGTGTGTAGAGCCATAATACTCTATTAGTGGGCTTGGTAACTAAAAAAAACACACATCCCTTTACATATCAAGTTACAATATTTTCATGGGAGGGCAGTAACACAACCTTTTTAAATGGCCCAAAGTTTTCGCCACACCAAAATGACCTAATACAAGATAGGTATGTGCCTCTCTAATTACATGTATTATTTCATTAGTGGGGATAGAGAGTTTTTCGAGGTGGTAAAACAAATTTTCCTTCAAATGGTAACCATCCACTTATGATCCATGAGTCAACTTTGCATAAATCTCCTTAATACCATCACCGTCAACATATTGTTCAGCATAACTTTCAAAAGAAAAATAGGCATTTTGCAAAACTATAGATGCAAAATTAGGAGGGCCAGAAAGAATATCTTCCACTTTGTTGTTGCTTCCCTTCTTGTATTTTATTACCAAGTGAAACTGTTGGAGGAACCCCATCCATCTGAAATGACATACTTATTTAAGCTTGGTGACATGCAACTGGAGGTATTGCAAGGTTTCGTGATCTATGTAAATCATGGTCTCCTTACCGATCAAATAATGCTTCCACTTCTTCATGCTTTGAACCAAGGCATATAACTCCTTGGCATATGTGGGATAGTTCACAACAACTTGGGAGAATGTCTCTAAATGGTACCATACAAGTTTCCTCTGTTGCATCAATGCAACTCCCATGGCGTATCCTCTAGCATCTATCTTCATCTCAAAATATCTCAAAAGGATGTTGGAGGTTAGGTAAGGCCAAAACTGGTCCGGTACTGATCCTCTTTCATTGTATCAAAGACTTTCTACTAATTTCCTCCCCACTTAAAGGTTTTCTTCGCACTCGACAACGCATGCAAGGGGGATGCAATGACAGAGAAGTTGGTAATGAACCTTCTCAATTATTTTAATACAGCCAAAAAGCTACGAACCTCTATAACATTGGTGGGTTTAGGCCACTTTACAATCAAACAAATTTTGGAAGGATCTATTTTCAATTGTCCACCACCGAAAATGTGACCCAAGTAAACCAAAGAGGTCTTACCAAATTCACACTTGGACATTTTGACATAAAAATTTTCTTTTTGTAAAACATCAAACACCTTTTTAACATGACTCACATGATCTTCCCATGTCCTAATGAAAACAAGAATGTCATCAAGATACACAAGTACAAAATCATCAACAAAATGTTTGAAAATATCATTCATCGCCCTCATGAATGTGGTTGAAGCATTGCATAGTCCAAATGGCATCACCAACCATTCCAACAACCCCTATTTTGTCTTGAATGCAATATTCCATACATCCTCTTCTGCAATCCTAACCTGATGATAACCACTGCTCAAGTCTAGTTTTGTGAGATATACAACATTTTTCAATTGATATAACAAATCATCGATGTGAGGGAGAAGGTACTAATTCTTCACCATTATTTTTCTGGGTTCGCTGTAGTCTATGCACATCCTCCATGTGCCACTTAGCCGAAGAGATGCTAATTGGATTTTGGCCTCATCCTCCTTGATCTACTGAATCTAGAAATAAACCTCGATTTGTCTAATCCAATTGTTTAGTTTCTCTGCATTACATTCTCCATTATATGTGGCCAAATCAAACTTTACATATAGCTTAAAAAATGGCTTCTTAGATGTATTCCTATGATGCATGTTATAGTGACGAGAAGAAGAAGAAGAATTGTCACTAGAGAATGGAGAGGGTGGTTCAGGAGGCTCTCGTTTTCCACCTTCATGATTTACTGATGCATGGTCATCTAGTTCTTTCCTCTGAGGCTTGATTGTCTTCTCATATTCTACAAATAACTTGTCAACTTTATCTACCATGGTGAAGAAGATCTTGTGATATTTTTTCTCTTCCTCCATTCGAGCTTCCTTATCTACCATGTTCGATATTCATAGTGCACGCCCCACTTCGAGATCAAAGAAATTAAGTTTTTCTTCTCCTCATTGGAGCTTGTTCCTAGTTATCATTGACTCATGCAACTTTCATCAGGAAGACCTACTTTGATACCAAACTTGATCTAGATCTTTTAACTTCAAGGATGCATATAAAATTGCATATAAAAGAGCATGTAACAAAGTAATTTAAACACATAAAAAAAAGGTGGAAGTCATAAAGCAAACATGAGATGAAAGGCAGAGAAATGGTTTGATTATGGATTTCACCTAATGTGAGCTACGTATTCAGGCTTTTCTCAAAGTGGGGAGGAATTCTTTCCTTAAATGGAAGTAAAGAAATGGATTACAATCAAATTTTCATAAATCAACCTTATACCTCCAATCTCAATCATCGACGAAAAATGCAAAGCTCAGATGTATACATGGACATCACCATTGGATTCATGGCACAGAATCGTGTAAAAATGGAAATAAATTTGTCACGTTTTGACACTGGCACTTCTGGACCCCACAGGAATCTTCTCAGCATCAAAAGATACCCCTCTTCAAGGTTCTGCCACTCTTGGACCAGTCCTAGTTTTGCAAGTCAAACCCCGCTCCACTCTCCCCTAGTCGAATGGGCAATGATTAATGTTTATATTAAAAATGTAGATGGGCTTCTCAATAGATAGGTCATTGGCCCATTGGTCATTGGTATTGTGTCAAGGCATGCACAAGGTGGGAGGTTTCGGCTTTGAACCCCCACAGAACCTTTTTTGGTGTAATAAGTTATATATATGGTGTTTGTTGGTTTCGCCATTAGAGATTTGTGTTGGCGGTTTCGAACTGACTGTGCCCATTATATATATATTAACACATGTGGGTTGGTTGGGTTTGAATTCCTGCCAACCACTTGCGATATTTTTTTAATATAACCATTGGAACCATTGGAGGGGTGTTGGGGGTGGAAAATTGCCACCCCAAAAATATGTATATTTTTTATTTTTTAGAACAATTGGTTAAAATTTCGGATGCAATTTTTAAGGGTCATTAGGAAAATTAAAGAGGCAACATATTAGCCCTTTCTGACCATTGTTTCCTCTGCACTGTCCCTAAGCCAAATTGTTGCCTCATTTGTGATTACCACTTGGCCTAGTTTGACCAGAACTATGATCGGCTATAACTTGAGCATGCAAACTCAAATTTGAGTGTCATTCATGCTGTTGAAATCAAGGTGAAGAGCACTATGATATTGTCCTGGTTTGAATTCCATATGATGAATTTGATTTTTGAGTTATTTCAAGGTCACTTCTATTTCTAGAGCCACCGGGATGAGTTAGAAGTTACAAATAAAACTTTTTGTGAGTGAGTGAAAAATGATGTCGAGTTTCTACCTTTATATAGTGTTTTTCCCCCCAGGTTAGAGTGACTTGTCCAGTTTTAGGTCGACCTGGTGGAAGAGGCCTAATTGACTTATTTTATAATAAAATAATTTTCTTCTTTTTCAAATAAATCCCAAGAAGGTTATTTTACAATGTCACATGGACAAGGACACTTGACATACACCCTGGAAGTCTTCAGTGGAAACTTTTACCTAAAAAAAAGTTGATCCAAGCATGAAAACCATACTTTAATAAGTCAATTTATTAAATAATAAAATTTATTTTTCTTTCTTTTGATAAATATAATACATCATGACTCAAATACAATTATGGAGATTGAGACTAGTTACCTTCTTCATCACTCCCTCTTAACTAGGGAGGTTTTCATGATTAGCTATATTTATAGAGGTACATGGAATATCTCCAAAATGAACTATGAAGATTTCTTGCACACTTACTACTGCAAACTAGAGACTTGACGAGGATAATTTATCCAGGTGGGACTAAGATGGACTAAAGATTTCATCTAGTCTAGGTCCCATGAGGCTTACTCACTAGCCATCAATCTAGCGATATAGGTGTGTATCCAAGGTTAGATCTCCAATAAGAACAGCACCTTCCTTCTCTGGGATCTAGACCTCAACATATAGGCCGACCATATGTCCTCCTAAGAATTTGTCATTAGATCCTTCATCTCTCCCTAATAAACCTTTTGCTACATATATTTGAGTGAACTGTTTAGGCTAGGATCCAAACCACCACCTAGAACTTCCTATAACTTTCCAAAATGATATTTCCCATCATGATAATGATAATCATTCAAACTTGTAGTCAAAAATTAACATACACTAACTAGAACACAATAGACATTTCGGCAAACATATGGTAAACATGTGAGTTATAGGTCATGAATGCATATTTGAGTGTAAATCCGTATATTTTAGTTAAAAATCACCAAGATGATCTAATGCCCTCTTAGGTAGCTGCAACAACACTAGTTAGTCCATGCATTCATCAACCATTCATTAACTTACCAAAACATAACAAAAGCTATAGCTGGAGAACATCATAAACCATGTTTATAACTAGAATATTAACCATGATAGAATGACCATCAAAGAAACATAATAAAAGGTACAAATTCTCATAAGTCATAATTGGAAAAATAACTCTTATTAACATATGCAAAAAGCAACCAAGTTGGGGACTTCCACATACCACCAAACATAGATTGAGCTAAACCAAATATTCTTTTTAGCCAACCACTGCCATGCCAAATTCCAAGCATGAATTTTGGGTCTCATGGGATAAACCCAGACATAATCATCCAAGTGAATCAAGAGGTTAAACCACCTCTACCCTCAAACCACCACAATCTTGCGAAAAAAGGCCAAAAGATAAAAAAAACCAAAACAACCTTGGAAGCCTCAAAATTTATTCACCATACCTTGAGGAATTTTCTTGTATCCACCCATCTATTGAGGGATTCCTAGAGAAAACCATCTCCACCTGCAACCCTTGGGAATTTTTCTAAGACCAATACACCTAGTTCCAAAATTTCTAGCAACCCAATGCTCAACTAAGAATGAATCCCATCACACCATGGCTATCCAGGAAATGGCAAGGCAAGGTTGAAACCAAGGTCAAACCCGAAAAAACCCATGCTAATGACAACAAATGAACCAAATAAACAAATAGTAATAAAAAGTGACAAAATAATAGGAATTAAAAATTTCCTAACAATTTATCCATCAGAATACTATTCTAGCCCAAGAATGCTTAATTATAGAGTTATCGTGAGCCCTGATACATTAATGTTGGTGAAAACCAAACTATTTATGAAATGAATTAACAAATTAAAAACGAATATATCACAATGTAAAAATTGTTAGGAATAGGAGAAATTGCGTGAAAAATATTTTAGAAGAGAACATAAAAAGAATGAAACTTTTTTTATTGAATATGAAATATAGCATAAGACTACATTAGGACAAAAAGCTTTAGATTTAGATCCATGTTCCGACTCTGAGTCAGAACCTGATAAGGGGAATGAAGAAATGAAACATATTATTGATGTGGAGCCTAACACCATCATTTCCACCACAAAGATATAGAACATTCAGCCTAAAGATCTAGAGGAGGGGGAGAGCCTCTTCCACTCACAGATGTGGGTAAAGGGTTCTCCGATGCAATTCATTATCGATAATGGGAGCCAAAAGAACCTTCAACTGTACACCAGCGTTGGCCTCACCAAAGACGAGATCTCTACGTCAAACAACAATGTTTCCTTCTCTACAACATCAAGCCCTTCACTAATGATGTATTGGGTGATGTTTCTCCTCTTGAAGTTTGTGATGTATTATTAGGCCAACCATACAAATGGACACGTCATTTTGTGTATGATTCTAGGCCTCACATTATTATTATTACGTTGGGAAATGAGTTATAGATGATACCAGAAGTAGCATCGTCTACCACTATCTCTTTTATATATGCTAAGAAATTCAATAAGATCATTTCCTAGACCAGGAAATTTGTTTTCTTTCCAATTCAATCTAAAATTAAATGGAAGAATGTGCCCACATCCATGGCCATTGGGAAGGGTTCCTCCATGCAATAGAAGAAGGTGGATAAGGTCATGGAATAAAATAGGGACATCTTCTCCTCACCCATAGGGGTGCCCTTACACTATCAGTTCAAGCATTTGACTGATATAACTCCTAGAGTACCCCTACCCAATGAGCCAATATACCGTCGATGCATTTTGGAAAATGAAGTGCTGAAGCAGTGGATCTAGAAATTGCTACAAATGGGGCACATTCGACCAAGTTCTTCACCTTGTGGGAGCGCAATCGTGCTTGTACAAAAGAACGAAGGGAAATGGAGGCCTTGCACTGATTATTAGGCACTAAAGAAAATCATAGTGAGGAACATGTATCCAATCCCACAGATTGATGACCTTTTGGACTAGTTCAAGGGGGGCAAGTATTTTAGAAAGATCAATCTAAAGTCTAACTATCGTCAGGGTCCAATAGAGCTCATAGATGTATGGAAGGCTGCCTTCAAATCAAAGGAAGACCTTTTTGAATGGTTCAGATCATGCCCTTTACGTTGAAAAATTCCCATGCTACTTTTATGAGGTTGATGGATGACATCTTTCAACCCTTCACGAACTCGTTTATGGCTTTTTATCTGGATGAAATCCTCATCTTCAATAAGAATTGGGAAGAGCACATGCAACAAATTTAGAAGGTCCTTCAAACCATACAACAACACAAACTATCTGCCAACTTGGAGAAATGCACCTTTTTGATGAGCTACGTCCAATAGCTTGGTTACATCATATATGGGCAAGGCGTGCATGTGGATTTGGCTAAGATCCAAGTCATCTGAGATTGGCCAGCCTTTAACACCATAATAGAGCTTCATAAATTTTTGGGCCTCACAAATTTTTATCATAGGTTCATGTTGGGATTCTACCATATTGCTTGACCTTTGAGTCAGATTGTCGAGGGTGAAGAGAGAATTTTTTTTTTTGATCTGAGTCCCAATAGAAGTCGTTCATTGAGTTGAGCATTGCCTCTACTCTACACCTTTACTCTTCCATACTTTCAATAACCATTTGAAATTGAGACATACACCCTAGACTATGTTATTGGTGCAGTCCTCACCCAACATAGGCATCCAGTGGCCTATCATAGTGAGACACTTTCCAATACAATTTGAAAGTACCCTACCTACACTAAAGAGATGTATTCTATCATGCAAGCTCACAGAAAATGGAAACATTACATGTTGGAGAAGGAGGCAGTCATCCACACAGATCGTCAACCTATTCTATTCATATAGACACAAGGGAAGTTGTGGAATGATCATGATCAAAAGTGGTCTACATATCTTCAACAATTTCACTTGAACATTAAATACAAGAAGGGAAACACCAATCATGTTGCATACTTCCTTAGTTAGCCTTCAGTTGCAACACTGATTACTACTCTCAACTCTTGTGGCCATAAGACCTATGGATGGGGCAAAATTTACAAAAATGATCTAGAGTTCACCACCACATACCAGATACAAATGGATGGCAAGATATTTCTTGATTTCCACCTCAAGGATCCATTATTATGCTACTTGGGCATCCCTTGTGTTCCTTCAAGCAGTATTCCAAGATATTTTTGGAAGCACACTACAGTTGGGTCCCGTGAAACTTTGGTGTGGAGAAAACCATGGCTATACTATGAAAGTACTTTTATTGCCCAAAACTTTGACGGGATGTTGGAAAATATATAATATCTTGCATTTTGTGTGCCATCTCCAAGCTAACCATCAAGAAGTAAGGCTTGTACACAACCTTTCCTTCTCCCAACCAGCCATGGGAATCCATCTCCATGGAGTATTTGTTTGACTTCCCTTCTACCAAGCATGGTAATGACTACGTATTTATGGTCGTGGATAGATTTACGAAGATGGTTATATTGGCATCCTACAAGAAGAATATCACAACATATGACACTGCCAAACTCTTCTTTGAATGAGTGTGGTTACATTTTTGGATCTCGCAAAACATTAAATCAGATTGGGATAGCAAGTTCTTGAGAACATTTTGGTCGAGCCTCTAGACACTATGGGACACCAAGCTCACCAGGTTGACTGCATTACATCCCCATAGTGATGGGAAAACATAAGTCATCAATGGGATGATAGTTCACATAATCTGCATGTACAACTCCAAGCATCCACAAACCTAGGATGTGAGTCTTCCCTATGTGCAACACAACTATAACATAGTTCTCTATAGCTCAATTGGTCATAGTCCCTTTTAAGTGGGTTTGGGATTTCAACCATTGTGTCTAATTGATGTCGTCATGCCTCATGTGACTACACAAATAGGATCCACACATGTACAATCTAAGGCTAATAAACCAACTGATTTATTGATACATCCATCACATCTGCCAATAGGTTGATGAAATCTTAGAGAAGTCTAATTCCAAGTACAAGAAGTAACATGATTTGTTAAAAATTATATATTACAGAGAAATGGAACACACAAAATATTGTAGAAATATAAACAAAGAAAGTGCATAAAATGAGGGAGACACAGATATATGTGGTTCACCCAATTTGGGCTACGTCCATGGAGAAACATGCAGTCCTTCCTTTATATTATCTAGCAAAATGAAGAGATACAGCCTACAACAAATCCACTATAATTTCCTCTTTCATTTCACACAATCTCCTCCCTTTTGTCTCTTAGAACACCCATCTACATAACCGTAATACAAATCCCTCATATATAGCAAAGGGTTGCCTTCTAGGGCAAACAAAGCTAAATTAGACATAATTTTTACCATAAGATCATTCCCCTAATGAACGAATTAGATTGACTACAAAATTACAATATCTTACAAGGAAAATTTACATCTAGTTTTAGCTTCGGGGGGGCTGCCCTCGAACCCCTGCCATGGGGGTGCTCATAAAAATTGATTTCGCCCACCCTAGATCCCCCTGGTGGTGAAAAAATGGGAGGAATTTACACCCCATTACGAACTAGCGTCCAATGTGGTGATACCTCTAAATAAATAAAATAATCAATCTCCACACCCAACATGATCAACATTGGGTGCCACAAACGTTTCAGGCGGGTGACAAAGTTTGGTTGGATTTGTAGAAGGAATTCCTTACCAGAGCCCATCTGAGGCTCTGAACATCTCAATATAGGCCTCACACCATCACCAAGGTTATGGGAGACAATTATTTTGATCTCAGCATTCACCCATTCCTTGGACTGCACCTATTGTTCAATTTGGACTGCCTTTGACCATACTTTCCACCATTAGTAGACACATTAGACATTGCAGAACAAATCACATCAACAAAGCTAAACCCATAATGCATGGAATAGGCCACAATTGATCAGATCAATGACACACTGATTAAGAAAAATCGCTAGTAGATAATCCAACTCAATTGGGTTGTTAAAGCTAGCCAACTCATGCACCAAGGAAAGTGGATCACCACGGACCATTCTTAGCAGAAGTTCTCCATCTCATGGAGGCACTCCATGCAATGGGGAGCTTTACTTCCTAAGGGGAGAGGACTGATCCAAGTAGATATTGGTGGCCACCCTCCTATTCCACTTGGACCCACACCATTATTTCTTTTAGTTTTGTTAATTGTAGCACAATTTACTATTTTGGTAGTTTTTCAGGTCCTGAAATTTCAAAGACATTTTGAGGCCCTAAACGATGTTTTTTTCTGCAAAATGGGAAAATGTGAGACTTTGAATCACGTTTGGAGGCAAAATTTGTGTTCTTCAAAAAACTGTTTCTAACGAGGTATCATACATGTCAAATGGAGATCGTATGCCAAAGTTAGGACCTCGAGAAGTTGATGTACCAATTTACCCCAGTGGGGCCCACCGACTTGCCACATTCATGAAAGTTATGAATGATGTATTGTGACCATTCCTTGTTGATTTTTTCATAGTATACATAGATGATATTCTGATTTTTAATAAGACTCATGAAGAGCATGTCAAGCATGTAAAGAAAGTTCTAGATGTCTTGAAAAAGGAAAAGTTGAATTTGAAGATGTCTAAATGTGAATTTGGGAAACCTCTTTGGTTTGCTTAGGTCATATTGTAGGAGGTTGTGAATTTAATATTAATCCCTCCAAAGTTGATGTTGTTGTAAATTGACCTAAACTGAACAATGTAACAAAAGTTAGGAGATTTTTGGGAGAAGCCTAATATTGGAGGAAATTTATTGCTAACTCCTCATTCATTGCAACAACGTTACATGCTTTGACAAGTGTGAAGTAGGTGCACCAGAAAGCCTTTGACACTTTGAAATAGAAAATTAGTATAACACCTGTTCTAGCACTTCCAGACCTCAAGCAACCATTTGAAATTGAAATTGATGCAAGCGAATATGATATGGGAGAAGAATTGATGCAAGATGGTAAGACAATATGTTATCATTATGAAACCATTTCCAATGTGGTAATTAACTATCCAACTTATGATAAAGAGTTGTATGCTTTGGTACAAAGCATTAAGAAATGGAAGAATTGTTTGATGGTTAAAGAAACAATTATTTATTCTGACCAACCTTTACAATATTTACAATTGCAAACCAATCTACAACAAGCTAGACATTTCATATAGATGGGATTTCTGCAACAATTTAATTTGGTTATTAGGTATAAGAAAGGTATGTACAACAAATTTTTAGGTATGTTATGAAGGCCTATTTTTATTTTATATGTAATTCTTAAGCATAACTCAATCATGCATGAAATTTGTATTGACCATTATGCTCAAGATGAAGCTTTTAAAGATGCTTATGCAACTTTGAGTTAAGGGGATCATGTTGAAGAGTCGGATTACCATGTTCATAACAAGTTGTTGTATCATCATGGCAAGTTGTGTATTCCACATGGTGAAAGAGTTAATGTCATAATTCTCTTATTGTTGGTCACTTTGGCGTAGGAAAAATAGTTGCTCAACTACAAAAATATTGTGATTGGCCTCATATGAATGAAATTATATCGAGGTATATAAAAGGATGTTCTACATGTGCTACCAGCAAGCTAGGAAATAGGAAATTGGGTTTGTACATGCCACTTCCTATCCCTTCTCGTCCTTGGAACATATTTCTATGGATTTTTTTAGGGGACTATGAATGTGTAGGAAAGGTCATGATTACTTATATGTTGTAGTGGATGATTTCAGAAAAATGTGTGCGTTAATGCCTTATACGAAACATTTTGCAGTTCAAAAAATTGTAAAGATGTTCTTCCAAAATGTATGGGTTCATTTTGGGCTACTGACTTCAATTATTTCTGATCGAGATTCTTGATTTATCATGAAGTTTTGGTCAAGTTTATGGGAACTCATGGACACAAAGTTGAAGAACACAAAATTTCATCCACAAACCAACGACCATACATAAGTAGTGAACAAAACAATAGTGCATCTCCATCAAGGACATTGTGGTAAGCATCATAAAATCTATGAAGATAATTTTCATTACATCCAACATGCATATAATCGTGCCAAACATTTATCTACACACAGGTCTCCATTTAAAGCTTGTTTGGGTTATTTTCCAAAGTCTCCTTTGGATTTCATCTTTTGTAAAGATATTGCAATAGATGGACATAGTGAAGTGGATAAAGTCAACAATTTCATTAAACAAATCTAATTAGTGCATCAAAGGCTACAATAACAACTAGAGAAAATCCAAGCAAAGTACAAAGCAAGACGTGATAAACATTGGGTTGATCATGATTTCCAAGTGGGAGATCAAGTTTGGTAGTATATTAGCAAAGAAAGATTACAGGGTGAATGTACAAATCTCAAGTCAATGATATATGGTCCTTTCAAAATACTTGAGAAGATTAGTAGCAATGGTTTCCGATTAGATTTTCCACCTTTGATGCAAATTTATTCCATTGTGAATGTGGAAAATTTGAGATTGTATGAGCCTTCTATGATCGTTTATCAAGAAGAGAATGTTCAGATTCCATCTATAGAATATTTTTCTCCTTAATATCTAAGTGAGTTGTAGGAAGACTCTATTCTCCATATGATAAGAAATTCACGTAATGATAATGTGGAGTATCTTCAAGAGAGGCTCAATGGTACCAATCCAAGCAAATAAAGGTAGATAGAGATATAGAAAGGGAGGGAGATATACCCTCACCTACTTGTTGAGTAGAAACAGACTTTTGGTGGTCCAAAAGCTTCCATTAGGGAGGAATGATCCAAGAGATAAAAAAATATTGTCAAAAACAAAAGTGGTCAAAATATGCCAAAAATAGTTCCAAACCATAGAGTTCATCATTCTCACTCCAATGACGCATGAATTGCCTCAATCTGACATGATATGAGGAGGCTATCACGTTTTGAATTTTTTGGCAAATATACGCAAATTCAAAGTACAGGTTTGAAATTGCAGGTATGAATGTCACGTGGCAGTCTGTGCGATGACATGGTGTTGATGTTAGCATGATGACTTGGTTATACAACTGGAAAGTGGGTGAATCCGATGAGGACAAGACATGAAGTTATTACCAGTTTAATCTAAATTTGGGTCAATCACACACCACCACATGGGACAATTAGATGGTGCCACATGGCCCTATGATAGGTGATCATGTGGTCTTGGAAAGTTGTACAAAATTTGGTTTATGCACTGGATGAGCCTCCATTAGGCTCGAACACATGACATACACTATATAATCCATCTGCCCGATTGATCAGGCTACATTGTGTATTATTTATATAACTTGGCCACTTTATATTTATTTTAATATTGTGGAGTTGTTGGGGGAAAGAGCGAGCCAGAGGGTGCACTTGACTGGCTTGATCCATTGACTTTAGCAATACAATGGAACCACCAATTAAGTATTCAATGGCAGGAGGCATGGCATACTGCCCGTGCCCAAGGCACAATGACCTAGGCAACTTGCAGACACAGAACGAGGAGCAAGTCTAGGGGAGGGAATGTGGCCTATGGCCTACAACTTTCATTCCCATGCTTCCATAGGACTGAGAAGGCAAAGGCTCAAATTAATTTTTTTAATATATAACACAATCACCAGAAGGAGGTGTGGGTCAAATCCGTGACCTCCGCCCAAATGGCACCACTAATAGACCATGAGAGGTTTTTTTGAACAATTTACAGAGCTGAAACTTTTTGTGGAGGAGTTTGTAGACCATATGTGAAAAAGGGTCATATTTTGTTCATTTTTCAGCCTTTTCAAGCTCAAGAAGAGCCTAGATAGGGGATTTTGGGCATTCTAGACATGATGGCAATGTTATTTTTGTAGATGGAAGATTGTGTGTTGATGTATTGATAAACTAAGCATATAATAAAAAATTCACAATAGAAGCTGGACCCAAAGATGTAACCTAGTAGGGGTAGACAATGTTATCAAGCTTCTTGTGTTTTATGCTACATGTTTGTCTCGTTTTAACTGATCAAATTCTGCGAATTTTCTTAAGCTTGTGTACATTTTCACACACAATCCATTGCCTAAAAGAAAAGAACTTAATTGCAAATTACTTCATGAAATCGTCACTTTTTATTTTTGGATCAATATATCGTGCACCCAAAAACAAGCAAGGAAATCATACATGCAACCTGATACCTGGAAAGTAATCCTGCTCTAGCTATCGATCCAATTGTATCCTTGTGCTTTCTTGGTTTCCTTTTCTTTCCCTTTACTTTCTTGCTTGTCTTCTTCCAAATCCAAGTGAATGCTAGATTTCTCCAAGAATAATCCATGTGTGCAAGATTGTAAGAGAGCCAAATGCTAAACTGACAAAATCCATCAACTATTTCTCTAATGCATTCTTATTATTGATGTCTCTTTTCTCTTTGTTTTCCTTCATTTTCCCTCTAATTTCCCTTGCATGCACATTTGAATCTTTTCACCCTTCTTTTATCCTATCTTCCTTATTTTTATAATTAAATGCCAATTAATGCCTCTTTACCTTTGCCAATTTCCATATCCATTAATAAACCACAATTGATGGCCACTATAATGTTTGACCAACATTCATCTTGGAATACATGTCCCATGACCTTGGTCATATTTTATTTACATGAAAAATCAACCTCCTGCATGATATGGACAACAACTAAGTTACTCAATAGAAGAAGGATAATGCCAAATCTAGGAGGATGATATTAGAAGGAATCATGGACCATATTGTTCCAAATTTTCATGGGAATTAGTAACAATTCTAGATGTGGAAGGCCCTTATTGATTTGTTCGAATGATGTAGTGATGCGAGAAAAATGGCTTTGAAGGAAAAATTGAGGAACATGAGAATGGAAAAAAATAAGTGCATTGATTCATATCTATCAAGGTTTTCTCAATTGAGGGATGAACTTGGAGGATTTGGAGAGACAATTCCACTAGCATACCTTCTAAGCATAGCTCTTCTTAGGCTTCCCAAATCTTAGCAAAGTTTTGAGGATGTTGTGAATGACAGAGATCAACTCACTGATTGAGAGGGACTGTGGTCAAATCTCGTGTAGGAAGAAATAAAGAGCAGCACTAGGGATGGAGCCTCATCCAGGAATGGTGAGGAGGATAAATTTTCTTTAGCTAGAAAAGGGAAGAAAGCCATGGCCAGAAGGCCCAAGGAAATCTTGAATCTAGCCAAAATGAAGGCCTGGAAAAGAAGGATCTTAGTAAGATTAAGTGTTTTCATTGTCATGAATTTGGACATTATGCTACAAAATGTCTTAACAAGAAATCCAACAAGGATTTTGCAACAATAGCAGGAGGAGAAGCACTCTCTTCTCAATTCAAATTGGATTTATTTCCAATATCTTGCATGGAAGGCTCTACATAAGGTAATGTGTCATACATTGATTCAGGAGCTTCATTCCACATGACAAAGAATAAAAATTTCCTTAGAAGTTGGAGGAAAAAGACATGTAATTCCATATTGATCTTGGAGATGATGGTAGATATATGACTAGAGGAGTTGGCATAGTAAGATTTAAGAGAGATTTTGCTTCCCTTCATGATTTCAAGAATGCCGTGTATGTTCCTAGTTTGAACAAAAGCCTTGTCTCTGTATTAGTCCTTGAATACAAAGGGTATGATGTAGTATTTAGCAAAGGGAAGGTCTACCTCAAGCATTCTACTTGAGAATAGGTCAAGAAGATTGGTATAAGAATCGAGAACCTTTTCAAATATGAGGTTGATGCATGTGTATGCTTGAGACGTAAGGTAGATAGTTCTCAAAGAAAAGATGTGTTGGTTGAGCAAGAGAAGGATAGAGATCTCAAGATGGAGACTCAACGAGTATCCCAGTTTCAGTCTAAGCTACTTAGAAGTTGGGCTGACTAGTAGGATGATGATGATGAGGACCATGACCTAGGGTGAGAGGAGGCTTCTACTCAGTCAAAGACTTCTAGTATAGGGAAATTTCGAGCCAAGTGGGCAGAGGATTTGGTTAAGGGAGATCAGAAGATATTTGAGCCTCCAAAATTCAAGACGCAAATAATGATGAGAAATAATGGGTCTTAAAAGTAGGTTCTATGGAAGAAAGCAGAAAAATATTCTAGTTATGATGGAGCAACTACAACAACAGAGAACTTGGTAGAGTTGAAGACAAATCTAGGTGGATAAGTTTCTTCTAAGAAGCCCTTCCTCGCTACGAGGTTGTGCTTAAATTGTAGTAAGCAATGCCTTGTTTGACTTGGGCCTTAGTCAAATATGCTAATTCAAATTCATTCTCATAGATATTTGACTTAGTTGTCAGTTCACATGTGTGATGTGGCCTATTACTAGTTTACTATCAATCAGTTCGAGTTAGATGGATTTTAGGGAGTAGTGTACTAGTTGATAGCTAAAATTTAGTTATCTAGTGGAATTAAACTCTACTATATGTCAGTTAACTGATCTCTAGTTCAAGAATACAGATAGACTTGAGTTCTTGAGTTTGGATTAGTAGTTTGAATTTTTTAACTCAATTGGTTCTTAGTTAACTAGTTGTAGCTACTAAATTTATACCCAGTAGGTCATTCAATTCGAATTTCCTATGGAGATAGAATGAAGGTAAAAATCTATTTATATATTGTACCTAGGTTTTTGTGTAAAGGATTGAGAGGAATTGCACAAGGTAATAGATCACATTGATTAGTTAATTTAATACAAGCAAGATGGGTTTTTCCCTATTGGGTTCCCCAGATAAATTTTGTGTTCTATGTGTGATTTTGTTTCTATTCATCATTTTCTTTCGCATATTTTGGGTATAGAAATCTTGTTTCTTTTGTTATCAATTTGATCTCAATAGCAGTTGCAAGGGTTCAAGGATTTTCTACACATACACAATGCCATATGTTCCCTATTTTTTGTTCCATGGCTCATTCAAATAAAATTTTAAAAGCTTAGGATGTCCCTTTGGTGCAGAGGTGTAGAGTCCTCTAAAGCGTGTGAAGAAATTTCATTATGTGCATTATGGTGTTTCAAAGTCTTCACAGTGTGGAGGAATTTCATTGTGAAGGAGTGTGAATAAATTATTTAAAATTTTACTAATATCTTGTATCTTTCTAATTCATTTCTTTATGTGTAAAGATCCAACTATCTTTTCCAGTGCTAACAACTATTTATTTGCATAAAGAAAGCTACCCAGACATACACTTGAAGGAAGGATTTAATTTCGCTACCATTCACACTTGTTCTAAGATTATTTTATATGATCATGCTTACATTGTAGTATTCTGTAATAATTTTGGTCAAGAGCTTTCGCATAAGATTTCCTATTTAGATTTTGGATGTGCTTTGTTCAATTCAATAAAATCAATATTTTATTCACTAGCTCTATTGTCTAAATATCTCTCTGTATTTCAATTGATTTTTATTTAGTAGTTCCTCTTATTGTTTTCAACAACCTATGCTCTATAGTGCTAAAGTATTTTTAGCATAATATCTGATTAGATTGCTCCATTTTCCTTGTGTTTATAGCAGCTTATTCTCTACAAAAATGAAGGAATGTGAGCCTAAAGTCTTATTAGCTTGTTGCATTAATAATCTGATTCAAATTACTCAATTTATTTTTCTTATTTTCTACTTTTCAACCATAAAAATTGTGGTTTTTTTGTATATATTACTTCTGCATTGGTTGATGTAAATATTTTCTTGCATGTTCCTACATTATAAAATAAAAATATAAAAAATAAAAACGCAAATTCCAGTTTAATTTTTTGAGCACATTGTCTCACTATCTCATTTTGATAATGAGATTTAAGGAGTTTATTTGTTTAAAGGTTGTTAATTTTACAACAATCATCAACACATATTAGGTAACAACAAGACTTGGAGGAATGATAGTCCATGCAAAGAAGGAAGCGTGGCCACCTTTCTGAAATTTGTAGGCATGTACAGTGTTAGAAGTTAAAAGAAGCAGAAGTAGAGGGAATTGATTTGGAATGCTTTAGGTTTGGTGAACCACATTTTCACATATATGATTTGAGGGGCATTGCCATAGATCAATGGAAAAAACTAAAATACAAACGGCCTTACACACCAAGCATTGATCGAGAGGAAGGAAAGTTCAAGAACTTTTACAATGTTGCAAAAGCCTTAGATGCACGAAAGCGAATTAATAGTTTCCAGCCTATAAATTAAGTCAAATGCACAAACAAGGGATCACCCAAAAGCTAATATGCCCAGGACAAGAAATATTCTTAGAAAAGAGAAAGGGAGAAAGAGGAAACAAGGAAAGAGAGGAATAAAAGACTAAAAGAATAACAAGAAGCTAAGAAAGAGGAGGATAAAAGGAGGAAAGAGGAAGATAAAAGGAAGAAGCAGGAAGAGAAGAATAGAAAATGAGAAGAGGAAAGGTGGAGACAAGAAGAAGAAAATAAAAAATAGGAAGAAGCCATAAGAAAATAAGAGGAATTTGAAAATAAGCGTGAAGAAGAAATACTTGGAAAAAGAACAAGCTCAAAAGGAACCATAAGCCATATTTCTCTCCATGGATATTTACCTTTCTACACCACTCACCAGGGGGAACCTGCCACTCGAGGTGATGGGTATCCCTATTGAAGAAGAAAATCAAGTACTAGATATTTCAAGCTTCATATTTAGTTACATCTCAAATAGAATTATTCAAGAAAAGGCATAAATACTTATTTTGAGAACCAACCAAACTGATCTTTGTAACCACTAAATGAGATATAATGGTAGGAACTATGAAGAATCCTATTGCAATAACTTTTGTAGGATTTTAATTGTCTAGTGTTGAAGAGAATAACATTAAGGATTTGTTGAATAATATTAAAGAATTGGAGAAGAATCTGACGAATTCACAATAGGAGAATGAGATGCTTAAGAAAGAGAATAAAACCTGTGTCAGCCTCAAGTTCCTTTGAAGATAAATTTCGAGAAACAACACTGGAGGAAATAAGATGTCATGAAATGACTGTACAAATAACTGATCAAGCTTTAGAATGTAGCCTCCTTACTCATGTCCATCCAAAATCAACATAAGGAAAACTACACACTATTAAGGTATACATTGACCGTCATGGACATAATGTGAGAGTGGTACACAAAATATCCAAATTCCCTATTCAACCTACCAAGAAAGGATGAAATGGATAGGGAACGGGCTCAAGGAAAAATTATATTGATCATTGAATCCCGCTAGAATATGGGGAAATATATGGTCAAGATAATGAATAATTATCAACAATGTCTTAGTATGCTAGTAGTTCTTATCAGGTCTGATAAAATAGTCTCTCTCAGAGAACATGGGGAAGTAGACCAAAACAAGACATTCAATGATGAATTTGAGAATAAATATATTCACGCAAGATGGCCAACGGTCAAAATGATTTACATCCCACCAAAAAACCAAGAGTGGATGTTATGAAACCAACTCAAGAAAAGATAGAAAAGATAGATCAACGCCTTAGAATTCAGCCTCTTCGAGGGGGAAACCTCCTTTACATTACATAAATGAACAATTATTGGATGACTCAAATGACAAAACCTCCTTTCTATATATAGGAGTCTAAGGAGTCACAATATAATCCAGCCGACCTAACAATAATAATATAAAGCCACAAAAATAACAATAGAGGGATTCTATGGGGCACAGAAATTACAATATGGGGGTAATAGGGGCACAACAATATAAATAAGGGGTATAACTACAATAGTAATGGGGTAATCACTAGTATTATAGGGACCCAACATTCCCCTCTCCTTCAAAAAAGTGTTGTCCTCAACGCTTGAGTAGTTCTGGATACGTCTGCATAAAATTCTCATCCTCCCATGTGGAATCTTCAGTGGATAAGTTCTTCCACTTGATAAGATACTCTGAAATTGATCGATTTCGTAGTTGTCGAGTTCTTATTTCTGTGACTGCTTCTGGTTCCAATATAATTTTTCCTTCCTCATCAAGTTCTGGCAATATTGTTTGAATTGGGAGCTTGTCACCTATAACCTTCTTTAAACATGAAACATGGAAGACTGGGTGCAATCGAGAAGCTGCAGGAAGCTCCAATTTGTATGCCATAGTACCAATCTTTTGCAAAACCTTGTATGGACCATAATACTTTGGTGATAATTTATTATCCTTCTTAGCTTGCTTTAGGGACATTTGCTTATATGGTTGTAGCCGTAGTAATACCCAATCACCTACATCAAAACTTCTTTCACTGCGATGTTGATCTGCCTGTTGTTTCATTCTATTTTGTGCCAACACGAGGTTATCCTTTAAGAGTTGGAGGACTTGTTGTTGATGTTCGATGTGATGTTCCACTGCCTGAACCTTAGAATTTTCTCTTAAATATGATGTGATGGATGGTGGTTGATACCCATAAAGTGCCATAAATGGGGTCATTTTTGTTGTTGTATGGAAGGAAGTGTTATACCACCATTCAGCCAGAGGCAACCATTTGACCGATTGTGTCTGTTTATCAGATACAAAGAAACGAAGATATCCTTCCAAACATTTGTTTACTATCTCAGTTTGCCCATCAGATTGAGGATGATAAGATGAGCTATGAGCTAACTGAGTACCAAGACAAGAAAATAATTCTGTCCAAAAATTTCCAGTGAAAATGGGATCTCTGTCACTTACAATAATCTTTGGGTTTCCATGTAGCTTTTGAACTATTTCCATAAATGCAGTAGAAACTATACTGGCTTTAAATGGATGTGATAATGCACAAAAGTGTGCATACTTGGTAAGTCTGTCAACTACCACCATGATGACACTCTTTCCCTCAGACTTGGGTAAACCTGTGATAAAATCCATTGAAACCTCCTCCCAACGTTGGCTTGGAATGGATAAAGGTTGTAATAGACCTGGTGTCTTAATTTTTTCAACTTTATTTTGCTGGCAAACCAAACATTCCGCCACAAACTTTTGAATATCTAATTTAAGGCCATCCCAAAAAAATTCCTTCTTAACCCTGTGGTAAGTTTTTAAAAATCCTGAGTGCCCTCCTAAGGGAGAAGTGTGCAATTCCATAAGAATCTTTTGTTTTAGATGGGAATTCTTACAGAGGTATAAGCGATCTTTGTACCATAACGAATCATTTTGCCAGCTAAATGTATCAGAAGTACTGGAATCTTGTTGTAGCTTTCGAATAAGTGCCCATACTTCTTCGTCATTCTTCCATTCCTCCCTTGCTTCGTTTATCCAATCTGGTTAGATAATAGAAATGGCACACAACAATGCTTCCACATCCTCATCCTTCCTTGAGAGTGCATCTTCCACCACATTTTGCTTCCCTTTTTTGTAGATGATTTCAAAGTCATAACCCAACATCTTTGTGACCCACTTTTGTTGCTCTTCAGAGGATAATCTTTGTTCTAAAAAGTATTTAATGCTATCATGATCGGTTTTTACCTTGAAGTGTCTTCCCATTAGGTAGGGTCGCCATTTTTTAAGTGCATGGAGTATTGCCAACATTTCCTTCGCATAAATAGCTTTGCTTAAAAACTTTCCCTTGATTGGACGACTTTCAAAAGCAATGGGTCTTTCATCTTGCATTAGAACAGCACCAATTCCATTTCCTGAAGCATCACATTCCACAATAAAGGTTTTTGTGAAGTCCGGTGTAGCTAAGACCAGTGCTTGGCACATTGCCTCTTTAAGATGTTCAAAGGCCTTTGTTGCTTCCGGAGTCCATGAAAATGAATCTTTCTTCAATAATGTTGTTAGAGGTGCTGCTATTCTCCCATAATTCTTAACAAACTTGCGATAATACCCTGTCAACCCAAGAAATCCTCGCAGATGCTTTATGGATGTGGGGATTTTCCATTCCTTAATGGCTTTAATTTTGCTAGGGTCTACCTTAACTCCTTCATGAGATACAATATGACCCAAATATTCCACCTCCTGGACTCCAAAGAAACATTTGGATCTTTTTGCATATAATTGTTTCTCCTCCAATAGTTGTAGCACCCTGTCAACATGTTCAACATGATCCTTCCAAGACTTGCTGTAGATTAGTATATCATCAAAAAATACTAACACAAATTTTCTAAGGAATGGTTTGAAAATTGAATTCATCAAACCTTGAAATGTTGAAGGTGCATTGGTAAGGCCAAAAGGCATGACCAAAAATTCATAATGACCCTCATGAGTTCTAAATGCCGTTTTTGGAATGTCTTCAATCTTCATTCTGATTTGATGATATCCCGAATGAAGATCCAACTTGGTGAAGTAAATTGATCCATGCAATTCATCCAGTAATTCATCAATAACAGGAATGGGGAACTTATCTTTAATAGTGAGCTTGTTGAGCTCCCTATAATCTGGACACATGCGCCATGATCCATCCTTCTTGTGCACCAATACTACTGGAGCTGAGAAAGAACTTTGACTCGGTTGAATTATACCAGCCTCTAGCATTTCTGCAACCATACGTTCAATTTCACATTTTTGGACATAGGGATATCTGTACGGCCTGATGTTTGGAGGAACACTTCCTGGAATCAGATGAATAGCATGATCATGATCACGCATAGGTGGGAGACCCTTGGGAGTCTCAAATACCTTGGAATGATTGTCCAAGACTTTTTGGAGATCTGGAGAAATAGATGATTTCAATGTGGAAACATCTAGCGAGCATAATTGTGCAATTACACCTCTTTGCTCCTTTTTTAGAAGCTTTGTCATACCATGAGAGCTGATTATCTTTCTTGGTTTCCCTGCAATACCCCTTAATTCAACTTCCTTTCCTTCCGTAGAAAATTTGATGAAAAGTTCTTGAAAATTAAAAGCTATTGTACCAAAGGATTGTAGCCATTGGACTCCTAGTACAACATCCGCACCTCCCATTGAAATGGAAAGCATTGGGCTAGTCAATACATATTCTCCCATGGATAGCTTGATATTATGGCACTTTCCAGAGCAATTTATTGTTCCTCCATTTGCAATCATCACTTGACACTCTGGTGCTGGATATAGGAAGCAATTCAATTCTTTTGCTACCCTACAATGAATAAAATTGTGGGTGCTTCCTGAATCAATCAACACTATTACCTTTTTCTTCTTGATTTGTCCTTCTATCTTGATGGTTTGAGGAGTGGTAATTCCCGCCAATGCATTACAAGATATGGTCGGATTTATTTGTTCTTCATCTAGGCTTTGTTCCTGGAGTATATATTCTTCTTTTGACCTTTCTTGCTCCTTTTCTTCTTCCTCTTCACAATCTATGTAGAATAATTTCTTCTCAGCACACTTATGACCTTTAGTGTATTTGCTATCACAACTGTAACAAAGCCCTTTTGCTCTTTTTTCTTCCAATTTTTGTGGTGTCAACCTTATAGGTTGTGGAAGACTAGGGCAACAACACTTCCGTCTTTATAGTTGTGAGTGGTATGCTTCCTGGTTGCCATAATTTTGCTTTCCATTTTTCTTGCTAACCTGAATGCCTTCTCTAATGAATCTGGTTCCCAAAGGCGAACATCATGTTGGATATTATCCTTTAAAGACCCTATGAACACATCAATCCTATGCTCCTCTGGAATATCTTTTACCCTTATGTTCAATTTTTGGAACTCCTCAATGTGCTCCATTATTGAACCCTTTTGTTTGAGACTTATCAATTGGCTAAAAAAAGTGTTGCTTTTTGTATCTTCATAATGTGCTATCAATTCTTCTGTAAAAATTTCCCAAGTGATAAATTGTTTACGAGAGCAAAGCCATTGATACCATACAAACTGATTTGGTTCCAAATATACAGTTGCTATACGTACCTTTTGTGCGTTTTGCACAATATTGAGATCGAAGAATTGCTCCATCTGTAATATCCATGTAGCGGGATCCTTTCCATCAAACTTCCTCATATCGATTTTTGGAATATGGTGATTCTTCGATCCAACATCAGCGTCTATGGTATCATGATTAACATTTCTTTTGTTCCCATCATGAGTTTCCTTTACTACCTTTTCACCATTAGTGACCCTTTCTTGTAGCAACTTCTTCAATTCTTCCATATGTCTTCAAATCTATCTTCAAATCTGCCATGTCTCTCTTCATATCTTTCTTTGAATCATCCATCTTAGCTTCCATGCCCTTTATCTTAGATTCCACACCACTTATCTTAGCTTCTGTTAGCTTCTGTTAGCTTTTGTTCTTGTAATTTTGATATATCATGTAGCATTTCTTCTTCTTCTTCATGAGTCATGCTAGAGCTTTCAGGTTCCTTACTAGGTGTTTACATTTTCTTTCCTTGAGGCATCAGTTACCGATAATAATGCTTTACTATGCCCTTTGAATTCTGTTAAACCAAGCTTACACAAAAATTTAAAAAAAAAACTACACACCTTTTTTTCACTTTATAGAAGCCTGATATTGAATCTAATATATCTCTGTAATTTCAGATCATACAATTTGGAAGTTGCTACTTCTAGTAGCCTTCTGTGTCCTCTTTCCAATTCCACAAGTCTGAGCCAAATTGGATTCTCCAAGGAAGATTTATGTGAAATCTCCCACAGTGACTTGCTTTTAGACTGGTTCAGTAGAGCGAACTTGTACGACGTGCCACGAGTGACTGTTTCAACCTTTGATTCTGAAATACACACACAAGAAACTAAAGTCCGTCCTCTTTCTGTACCCTTTTACGAAATTTCAATCCGATCCTCGGAGAGAGAGTTATGAATATTTTCCCTAGGTCACCTGTTTTGAATGTAATTCAGGAGTCTGCAAAAAGGCCAACTTCCTCAGATCATATCTCCGAAACTATTGCGCGAAAAGCTCTGCAATTCGGACCCAAGGTTGAGCACCAATTCTTCTCAAATGGGTTTTTTTGAGACTTCTGAAATGTCACAGAAAAAAAGTTATAGCGAAAATTCCACGATGACCTGGTTGGAGCAGCAAAACCCTAGAATCCAAAGCTCTGATACCAAATGTTATGAAACCAGCTCAAGAAAAGATAGAAAAGATAGATCAACGCCTTAGAATTCAGCCTCTTCGAGGGGGAAACCTCCTTTACATTACATAAATGAACAATTCTTGGATGATTCAAATGACAAAACCTCCTTTCTATATATAGGAGTCTAAGGAGTCACAATATAATCCAGCCGACCTAACAATAATAATATAAAGCCACAAAAATAACAATAGAGGGATTCTATGGGGCACAGAAATTACAATATGGGGGTAATAGGGGCACAACAATATAAATAAGGGGTATAACTACAATAGTAATGGGGTAATCACTAGTATTATAGGGACCCAACATGCCCCTCTCCTTCAAAAAAGTGTTGTCCTCAATGCTTGAGTAGTTCTGGATACTTCTGCATAAAATTCTCATCCTCCCATGTGGAATCTTCAGTGATAAGTTCTTCCACTTGATAAGATACTCTGAAATTGATCCATTTCGTAGCTGTCGAGTTCTTATTTCTGTGACCGCTTCTCGTTCCAATATAATTTTTCCTTCCTCATCGAGTTCTGGCAATATTGTTTGAATTGGGAGCTTGTCACCTATAACCTTCTTTAAACATGAAACATGGAAGACTGGGTGCAATCAAGAAGCTGCAAGAAGCTCCAATTTGTATGCCATAGTACCAATCTTTTGCAACACCTTGTATGGACCATAATACTTTGGTGATAATTTATTATCCTTCTTAGCTTGCTTTAGGGACATTTGCTTATATGGTTGTAGCCGTAGGAATACCCAATCACCTACATCAAAACTTCTTTCACTGCGATGTTGATCTGCCTGTTGTTTCATTCTATTTTGTGCCAACATGAGGTTATCCTTTAAGAGTTGGAGGACTTGTTGTTGATGTTCGATGTGATGTTCCACTGCCTGAACCTTAGAATTTTCTCTTAAATATGATGTGATGGATGGTGGTTGATACCCATAAAGTGCCATAAATGGGGTCATTTTTGTTGTTGTATGGAAGGAAGTGTTATACCACCATTCAGCCAGAGGCAACCATTTGACCCATTGTGTCTGTTTATCAGATACAAAGCAATGAAGATATCCTTCCAAACATTTGTTTACTATCTCAGTTTGCCCATCAGATTGAGGATGATAAGATGAGCTATGAGCTAACTGAGTACCAAGACAAGAAAATAATTCTGTCCAAAAATTTCCAGTGAAAATGGGATCTCTGTCACTTACAATAATCTTTGGGTTTCCATGTAGCTTTTGAACTGTTTCCATAAATGCAGTAGAAACTGTACTGGCTTTAAATGGATGTGATAATGCACAAAAGTGTGCATACTTGGTAAGTCTGTCAACTACCACCATGATGACACTCTTTCCCTCAGACTTGGGTAAACCTGTGATAAAATCCATTGAAACCTCCTCCCAACGTTGGCTTGGAATGGATAAAGGTTGTAATAGACCCGGTGTCTTAATTGTTTCAACTTTATTTTGCTGGCAAACCAAACATTTCGCCACAAACTTTTGAATATCTAATTTAAGGCCATCCCAAAAAAATTCCTTCTTAACCCTGTGGTAAATTTTTTAAAATTCAGAGTGCCCTCCTAAGGGAGAAGTGTGCAATTCCATAAGAATATTTTGTTTTAGCTGGGAATTCTTACAGAGGTATAAGCGATCTTTGTACCATAACGAATCATTTTGCCAGCTAAATGTATCAGAAGTACTAGAATCTTGTTGTAGCTTTCGAATAAGTGCCCACACTTCTTCGTCATTCTTCCATTCCTCCCTTGCTTCGTTTATCCAATCTGGTTGGATAATAGAAATGGCACACAACAATGCTTCCACATCCTCATCCTTTCTTGAGAGTGCATCTGCCACCACATTTTGCTTCCCTTTTTTGTAGATGATTTCAAAGTCATAACCCAACATCTTTGTGACCCACTTTTGTTGCTCTTCAGAGGATAATCTTTGTTCTAAAAAGTATTTAAGGCTATCATGATCGGTTTTTACCTTGAAGTGTCTTCCCATTAGGTAGGGTCGCCATTTCTTAAGTGCATGGAGTATTGCCAACATTTCCTTCTCATAAATAGCTTTGCTTAAAAACTTTCCCTTGATTGGACGACTTTCAAAAGCAATGGGTCTTTCATCTTGCATTAGAACAGCACCAATTCCATTTCCTGAAGCATCACATTCCACAATAAAGGATTTTGTGAAGTCCGGTGTAGCTAAGGCCGGTGCTTGGCACATTGCCTCTTTAAGATGTTCAAAGGCCTTTGTTGCTTCCGGAGTCCATGAAAATGAATCTTTCTTCAATAATGTTGTTAGAGGTGCTGCTATTCTCCCATAATTCTTAACAAACTTGCGATAATACCCTATCAACCCAAGAAATCCTCGCAGATGCTTTATGGATGTGGGGATTTTCCATTCCTTAATGGCTTTAATTTTGCTAGGGTCTACCTTAACTCCTTCATGAGATACAATATGACCCAAATATTCCACCTCCTGGACTCCAAAGAAACATTTGCATCTTTTTGCATATAATTGTTTCTCCTCCAATAGTTGTAGCACCCTGTCAACATGTTCAACATGATCCTTCCAAGACTTGTTGTAGATTAGTATATCATCAAAAAATACTAACACAAATTTTCTAAGGAATGGTTTGAAAATTGAATTCATCAAACCTTGAAATGTTGAAGGTGCATTGGTAAGGCCAAAAGGCATGACCAAAAATTCATAATGACCCTCATGAGTTCTAAATGCCGTTTTTGGAATGTCTTCAATCTTCATTCTGATTTGATGATATCCCGAATGAAGATCCAACTTGGTGAAGTAAATTGATCCATGCAATTCATCCAGTAATTCATCAATAACAGGAATGGGGAACTTATCTTTAATAGTGAGCTTGTTGAGCTCCCTATAATCTGGACACATGCGCCATGATCCATCCTTCTTGTGCACCAATACTACTGGAGCTGAGAAAGAACTTTGACTCGGTTGAATTATACCAGCCTCTAGCATTTCTGCAACCATACGTTCAATTTCACTTTTTTGGACATAGGGATATCTGTACGGCCTGATGTTTGGAGGAACACTTCTTGGAATCAGATGAATAGCATGATCATGATCACGCATAGGTGGGAGACCCTTGGGAGTCTCAAATACCTTGGAATGATTGTCCAAGACTTTTTGGAGATCTGGAGAAATAGATGATTCCAATGTGGAAACATCTAGCGAGCATAATTGTGCAATTACACCTCTTTGTTCCTTTTTTAGAAGCTTTGTCATACCATTAGAGCTGATTATCTTTCCTGGTTTCCCTGCAATGCCCCTTAATTCAACTTCCTTTCCTTCCATAGAAAATTTGATGAAAAGTTCTTGAAAATTAAAAGCTATTGTACCAAAGGATTGTAGCCATTGGACTCCTAGTACAACATCTGCACCTCCCGTTGGAATGGAAAGCATTGGGCTAGTCAATACATATTCTCCCATGGATAGCTTGATATTATGGCACTTTCCAGAGCATTTTATTGTTCCTCCATTTGCAATCATCACTTGACACTCTGGTGCTGGATATAGGAAGCAATTCAATTCTTTTGCTACCCTACAATGAATAAAATTGTGGGTGCTTCCTGAATCAATCAACACTATTACCTTTTTCTTCTTGATTTGTACTTCTATCTTGATGGTTTGAGGAGTGGTAATTCCCGCCAATGCATTACAAGATATGGTTGGATTTATTTGTTCTTCATCTAGGCTTTGTTCCTGGAGTATATATTCTTCCTTTGACCTTTCTTGCTCCTTTTCTTCTTCCTCTTCACAATCTATGTAGAATAATTTCTTCTCAGCACACTTATGACCTTTAGTGTATTTGCTATCACAACTGTAACAAAGCCCTTTTGCTCTTTTTTCTTCCAATTGTTGTGGTGTCAACCTTATAGGTTGTGGAAGACTAGGGGCAACAACACTTCCGTCTTTATAGTTGTGAGTGGTATGCTTCCTGGTTGCCATAATTTTGCTTTCCATTTTTCTTGCTAACCTGAATGCCTTCTCTAATGAATCAGGTTCCCAAAGGTGAACATCATGTTGGATATTATCTTTTAAAGACCCTATGAACACATCAATCCTATGCTCCTCTGGAATATCTTTTACCCTTATGTTCAATTTTTGGAACTCCTCAATGTGCTCCATTACTGAACCCTTTTGTTTGAGACTTATCAATTGGCTAAAAAAAGTGTTGCTTTTTGTATCTTCATAATGTGCTATCAATTCTTCTGTAAAAATTGCCCAAGTGATAAATTGTTTACGAGAGCAAAGCCATTGATACCATACAAACTGATTTGGTTCCAAATATACAGTTGCCATACGTACCTTTTGTGCGTTGTGCACATTATTGAGATCGAAGAATTGATCCATCCGTAATATCCATGTAGCGGGATCCTTTCCATCAAAATTCCTCATATCGATTTTTGGAATATGGTGATTCTTCGATCCAACATTAGTGTCTATGGTATCATGATTAACATTTCTTTTGTTCTCATCATGAGTTTCCTTTACTACCTTTTCACCATTAGTGACCCTTTCTTGTAGCAACTTCTTCAATTCTTCCATATTTGTCTTCAAATCTATCTTCAAATCTGCCATGTCTCTCTTCATATCTGTCCTTGAATCATCCATCTTAGTTTCCATGCCCTTTATCTTAGATTCCACGCCACTTATCTTAGCTTCTGTTAGCTTTTGTGAGCGTGACATTTGTTGCACTTGTTCTTGTAATTTTGATATATCATGTAGCATTTCTTCTTCTTCTTCATGATTCATGCTAGAGCTTTCAGGTTCCTTACTAGGTGTTTACATTTTCTTTCCTCGAGGCATCAGTTACCGATAATAATGCTTTACTATGCCCTTTGAATTCTGTTAAACCAAGCTTACACAAAAATTTAAAAAAAAACTATACACCTTTTTTTCACTTTATAGAAGCCTGATATTGAATCTGATGTATCTCTGTAATTTCAGATCATCCAATTCTGAAATTTCTAGCTGTAGTAGCCTTCTGTGTCGTCTTTCCAATGCCACAAGTCTGAGCCAAATTGGATTCTCCAAGGAAGAGTTATGTGAAATCTCCCACAGTGACTTGCTTTTAGACTGGTTCAGTAGAGCGAATTTGTACGACGTGCCACAAGTCACTGTTTCAACCTTTGATTCTGAAACACACACACAAGAAACTACAGTCCGTCCTCTTTCTTTACCTTTTACGAAATTTCAATCCGATCCTCGGAGAGAGAGTTATGACTATTTTCCCTAGGTCACCTGTTTTGAATGTAATTCAGGAGTCTGCAAAAGGCCAACTTCCTCAGATCATATCTCCGCAACTATCACGCGAAAAGCTCTGCAATTCGGACCCAAGGTTCAGCACCAATTCTTCTCAAATGGGTTTTTTTGCGACTTCTGAAATGTCACAGAAAAACAGTTATAGCGACAATTCCACGATGACCTGTTTGGAGCAGCGAAACCCTAGAATCCAAAGCTCTGATACCAAATGTTATGAAACCAGCTCAAGAAAAGATAGAAAAGATAGATCAACGCCTTAGAATTCAGCCTCTTCGAGGGGGAAAACTCCTTTACATTACATAAATGAACAATTCTTGGATGATTCAAATGACAAAACCTCCTTTCTATATATAGGAGTCTAAGGAGTCACAATATAATCCAGCTGACCTAACAATAATAATATAAAGCCAAAAAAATAACAATAGAGGGATTCTATGGGGCACAGAAATTACAATATGGGGGTAATAGGGGCACAAAAATATAAATAAGGGGTATAACTACAATAGTAATGGGGTAATCACTAGTATTATAGGGACCCAACAGTGGAACACGTGGTAGAACCAACAAAGTTGCATCCAATGCTCTCCATGCTATTCCACTAAGTAGAAGAAAACAAGAAGACAATAGTGTCTTGTTCTTTCGACTGTGAGATTGCATATGAAAGACTGATATTGAGACAAGTATTATTCATAGTTGTCGATTACAAAGAATGTCACGCTTACCTAGCTCAATAATTGCAAGTTCATACTATACATTTTTCTATTTTGGAATTAGTGCCATGAAAGATGTTTACTTTTTTATTTTGAATTTCCATGTAATTCAAATAAAGTAGAATTATAAATAAGAATGAAATATAAATTATAACAAAATAAGTTGAAAATTAATAAAAGAAGTTGAAAAGTCATGAGGGTATTTGAAAAGTCATGGAAGGTGAAAGGTCACCTAACTTTGTATAAATATATCCTCATGTTTAGTTAGAAAGTAATTTTAGTTTTAGATTCCTTAGAGCACTTTGGAAAGGGAAAGTTTGTAGATTCTTTTCAAAGATCAAGTGACATTTTTCATTTCAACTACTGGATCTCTTAGATATATTTTGTACTCGCACATTAGTTATTTCAGACCCAATTTTGAGAAGGTCTTTCGAGCCAAGGGAAGAATTTCTCTCATGTACCATAGAAAGTTGTGAGATTATTCATGTTGTTGTTTGATAGTTTGTGTTTTCTATTCACGTGTTTAAGATCGATGAACTATTTTGTTAATCAGAAAATCATATCTCACTTCGATTTGTTTTCTGATTTTTGTATATTCTTTCACATTGGTTATTCATTGAAAAATATTTTATATTCAATAATTAATATACGTCTTCACACGTGTATCTTAATTGAAGTCTTCTATCACTCTTTCTTTTAGATTCATGTTGACTTTCTTCTTCACTACAATATTTGATATATCTTTTACTTAAAGTATTTCATAAGTTGTTTTAACTTGGATTTTATCGAAAGTCTTTGGATTTCCTTCCTTCTTACTCTTTCTCTTTCCAAATTTATTCCTCGGTTAAACATGATATGGTAGTCGAACCAACATGAGTTGTGTACCTATTGATAGCTAAAATTTAGGTATGTACTGGAGTTAAAATCTAGTGTATGTCAGTTAACTGATATTTAGTTCTAGAATAGAGATAGACTTGAGTTATTGAGTTTAGTTGAGTAGTTTGACTTTTGTTAACTCAACTCACTCTCAATTAACTAGTTGCGGATACTAAATTTAACCCTAGTAGGTCATGCAATTCGAATTACTTATTGAGATTGAATGAAGAGATCTATTTATTCATTGTACACATGTTTTTGTGTAAAGTCTTGTGAATAAATCATAGGAATTTCTCTTGGGAATTGCACAAGGAAAGAGGAGAAATTCCTATTTTTTAGGGGAAAACTTGAGCTAGGAAATAGTAGGCTCCTAGCAAGCCCTGTTTGCATAAGTATTGGGAAAGCCTTGAGAGAGAGCTTATCATTATTGTAGGGGCTTCAAGCTTGAAGAAAATTCTATGTAATTAGATTATTTAGTTGATTTAATAAAAGTAAGAGGGATTTTTCCCAGTTGGATTCCACAGATAAATTTTGTGTTCTATGTGTGATTGTGTTTCTATTCATTATTTTCTTTCTATGGAGTTTTGTAGAGTGTAATATCCTCCTCATATTTACCCACTTTTACAATCTATCTAGCGTAATCATGATTTGAAACAAACAAACATCCATTAGAGACTACAAATCACTCAGGAGCCTACCAACCACCCAGGTGATCAATCCCTGAGTTGAAACTTTTTTCACAAGGTTTACTCCCCAATCGTACCCATAACACTACATGCATGCGGTTGGGAGGCTATAACTACACCCACAAGCCTATCGCCATGCAGTTATGACCCAAAATGCCCTATTTTTTGCCTACAATCATAAGATCTATCCCACTTTTTTAAGATAGCCTCTAGACCACATCCCAGGACTTCTTGTAATTTTCCAGAATCATGACAATGATGATAAAAATTCTAAACAATTAAATCTTATGGAAGATCTTGACCAATGCTTGCTTAATGCACGAAAGAACTCGTCAAACATATAGTAAACATGGAAGCTGCATGTCATGAATACATATCTGATCATAAACATATAAAATTCATCTGAGAATCACTAATAAGTCTCTATGCCATCTTTAGCTAGCTACTATAAAACTTCTCATCCCTTGCATTCATTAACCATCGAGTAACTTATCAAATCATGAATGAGATCCATAACTAGAGGACATCTGTAACCAGGTATATAATAAAAATATAACCATTCCAGAAACCATGAAAAATCAATCATAATATAAACATTATAACCAATATATGTGCTCATTAATCAAAATAGGAAAATAAATCAAAGTAACATATGAAAATGCCAACCAGGTCAGGGACTTCCATGTACCACATGATGATAAATTGGCTGAACCAAAATCTCTCTTTCAACTAATCACACCCATTCCAAGCATGAAAGTGGTATCATAAGGATTAAACCAAAATAGAACCAACTAGGGCTTCCAAAGGCCAAACCACTTCAACCTTCAACCACAATGATCTCATCTACATAGTCCACAAATCACTAATTATCAACCAGATTGCTCCCTAACCAAGCTATCCAGGGCTCCAGGAACTAATAAAAAACCCACAAGCTCTAGGGATCCAACTTTTTATAGGGCTCCAAACATCTCCCATTTCACCCCATAGCCTCTAAGGAACGAAAGTTGTTTCAGGTCTCTAAAGAATTTGTCCCAACCCATAATTAAATGGAACCTAATAACTAATAAGAAAACCAAATGGGGAACCCACGACACCATGGTTATTCGGGAAATGGAAAGGCAAAGTTGAAACCACTATCAATCTAGGAAAATATTCATGCTAATAACAACACATAGCCAAGGAATCACATGCATATATGATCTAGGAGATCAAAAACATGCTAAAAACTGAAAGTGCTCAAAATCTCCCAAAACTATCACCAAATCGTAGAGCTCGTCCTTCTGATTCCAATGATGTTTGAATCACCTCAATCTGACATTGTATGAGGAATCTATAGCATTATGAAGTTTTTGGCAGACAACAAAAAAGTCAAAGTGTAGGGTTGACTATGTAGTTATGAATTCCATGTGGTAGTCCATACACTAACGTGGTGTCAAAGTCAGCAAGCTGACTTGGATGTATGGCTGGAAGTGGGACAATATTGTAAGGACACTCGGCGCAAAGTTATTGGCAGTGGAATTTAAATTTTTTCCAATCACAAGCCACCATGCGGGCCAATCAGAGGGTGTAATGTGGACCTATGAGAGGTCGCCACATGGTCTTGGGAAGTTGTACAAAATTTAGTTTATGCATCAGATGAGCCTCCACCGAGCTCGAACACAACCTCTAGTACAGAAATCGTTCACCCGACCGATTGGGATACACTGTGTCTTATTTATACAACATGGGCACTTTATATTTATTGTAATAAGGTGGAGCGGTTGGGCGAACGTACGGGCTAGCAGGTGTGCTTGACTGGCCAGACCTACGATCTTTTAAAATATAATGGAACCACTGGTAGAATATTTGGGGTCGGGGTGCATGACACTCTTCCCACGCTGAAGGCACAATGACACATGCCATATGCATACACACATAAATAGGAGTAGGGATAGGTGAGGACATGTTTCCTATGGCCATCAGTCCCATGTGTCCATACGACTCACATGGTGGAGGCCCGCACTAAATATTTTTTTAATATATAACGCAATTATTGATGGGAGGTGGGACTCAAACTTGTGACTTTTGCCCAACTAAATTTGGTGCCACTAATATACGATGGGAGGTTTTATTGAGAATTTTACAGAGCCAAGACTTTTAGTGCTAGCAATTTGCAAACTAGATTGAAACAAGGGTCATATTTTGCTCATTTTTCAGCCTTTTTAAGCTTAAGAAGCACCTAGATAGCGGTTTTTGGGAATTCTTGACACAATGGCACTGTTATTTTGCAAATTAAAAATTGTATATTGATGTCCTGAGAATATAATAAAAAGGGCACACTAGAAGTTGGACCCAAAGATGTAGCCAGCAATGTTGAATTCCATTATCAATTTTCTTGTGTTTGATGTTGCATGTTTGTCCACTTTTAATTGTTAAAAATCTACAAATTTTCTTAAGTTTATGTACTTTTACAACCACAATCCATTGCCTAAAAGACATGAACTTACTTCCAAATTAATTCATGAAACCTTCACTTCTTATTTTGGGTTAGTTTGGTATCAAAGCATGTTTTTTGTGAATGTTTGACAGAATTCACAAGGTTTTTGATTGCTTACAATGTCTAGATTGAGAAGAGGAGAAGGAGCACTTCAAGAACTTAACCCTCAAATTGGCTCAATGAGGCCACAAGCTCCACAAGTCATTTGGGCTTTGTAATTCACTTGCCACATTCATGAGATTTATGAATGATGTCTTGTGACCATTCCTCGATGATTTTGTCATAGTATACTTAGACGATATTCTAATTTTTAGTAAGACTCGTGAAGAGCATGTCAAGCATGTAAAGCAAGTCCTAGATGTCTTGAAAAGGGAAAGTTTTATTTGAAGATGTCTAAATGTGAATTTGGGAAACCTCTTTGTTTTACTTAGGTCATATTGTAGGAGGTAGTGAATTGAATATTAATCCCTCCAAAGTTGATCTTATTGTAAACTTGCCTAAACCAAACAATCTAACAAAAGTTAGGATATTTTTTGGAGACCCCTAATATTGGACGAAATTTATTGCTAACTTCTCATTCATTGCAACACCATTACATGATTTAAAAAGTGTGAACTAGGTCTTTCAGTGGGAAGGTAAGCACTAGAAACCATTTGACACTTTAAAAGAGAAAATCAGTACAAAACACGTTCTAGGACTTCTAGATCTCAAGCAACCATTTGAAATTCAAACCAATTCAAATGAATATGATATGGGAGCAATATTGATACAACATGGTAAGCCAATATGTTATCATTATGAAACCTTTTCCAATGTAGTAATTAACTATCCAACTTATGATAAAGAGTTGTATGCTTTGGTACAAAGCATGAAGAAATGGAAGCATTATTTAATGTGTAAAGGAATGATTATTTATATTGACCATCAACCTTTTCAATATTTAAAATCGAAAACCAATCTAAAACAAGCTAGAAATTTCATAGATGGGGTTTCTGCAGCAATTTCATTTGGTTATCAGGTATAAGAAAGGTATATACAACAAAGTCATAGGTATGTTATCAAGGCCTATTTTTAATCCATATATCATTCTTAAGAATAACTCAATCATGCATGAACGTTATATAAAACAATATACTCAAGATGAAGATTTTAAATATGGTTATGCAACTTTGGGTCATTGCAATCATGTTGAAGAGTTGGATTATCATGTTCATAACAAGTTGTTGTATCATCTTGGGAAGTTGTGTATTCCACATGGTGAAAGAGTTAATGTCATAAGGGAAGCCCATATTTCTCTTATTTTTGGTGATTTTGGTGTAGTAAAAAGAGTTTCTCAATATAGAGATGTTGTTATTGGCCTCTTATAAATGAAATTGTATCAAGATATATAAAAGGATGTTCTATGTGCCCTACTAGCAATCCAAGCAATAGGAAATTGGGTTTTTACACTCCACTTCCTATCCCTTCTCGTCCTTGGGAACGTATTTCTATGGATTTTTTTAGGGGACTACCATTGTGTAGGAAAGGCCATGATTAGTTATATGTTGTAGTGGATAATTCCAGAAAAATGTGTGTGTTATGGGAACTCATGGACACAAAATTTAAGAACACAACATTTCATCCACAAACCGACAACCAGACATAAGTAGTGAAAAAAAAAAGTAGTGCATCTCCTTCAAGTATATTGTGGTTAGCACTGTAAACTCTAGGATGGTAATTTCCATTACATCCAACATGCTTATAATTGTGCCAAACATTCATCTACACACGTGTCTCCATTTGAAGCTTGTTTGGGTTATTTTCCAAAGTCTCTTTTGGATTTCATCTTTTGTAAATATATTGCAATAGATGGACACAATGAAGTGGACAAAGCCAAGTATTTCATTGAACAAATCCAATTTGTAGGTTGAATGGTACAAGAACAACTAGAGAAAAACCTAGATAAGTACAAAGCAAGACATGATAAGAATTGGGTTGATCATGATTTCCAAGTGGGAGATCAGGTTTGGTAGTACATTAGAAAAAAAGATTACAAGGCGAACGTAAAAATCTCAAGCCAATCAAATATGGTACTTTCAAAATATTTGAGAAAATTGGTAATAACTCTTTCCAATTAGATTTTCCACCTTTGATGCAAATTTATTCTATTGTGAATGTGGAAATTTTGGGATTGTATGAGCCTTCTATGATCGTTTATCAAGAAGAGAATGTTCAGATTATATCTATAGAATATTTTTCTCCTAAATATTTAAATGAGTTGTAGGAAGACACTATTCTTGATAGGATGATAAGAACTTCACTCAACAGTAATGTGGAGTTTCTTAAAGTGGGACTCAATGGTACCAATCCAAGCAAAGCAAGCCAGATAGAGATCTAGAAAGTGGGGAAGATGTACCCTCACTTACTCGCTAAGTAAAAACTGACTTTTTGTGGTCAAAAAGCTTCAAGTGGGGAGGAGTGATCCAAGGGATAAAAAATATGCTTAAAAAAAGTGATAAAAATCTCCCGAAACTATTGCAAAATCATAGAGCTCATAATTTTGATTCCAATGATGCATGAATCACCTCAATATGATACCATATGAGGAATTTATCACGTTTTGAAGATTTTGGAAAATAAAAAAAATCAAAGTGCAGGGTTGATTGTGTAGGTACATATGTGATGTGGCAGTTTGTACGATGTATGGAGTTGATGTTAGCATGATGACTTCACTGTACAACCGGAAAGTGGGTGAATCCCGTGAATACAATACACGAAGTTATTAGCAGTTGAATTAAAATTTTGGCCAATCACAGGCGTCCATGTCGGCCAATTAGAGGGTATCATGTGGCCCTATTATAGGTGACCATGTGGTCCTAGAAGTCAACAAAAATTTCGTTTATACACTAGATGAGCCTCCATCGAGCTTGAACACATGACCTCCACTCTATAAACCATCCAGCCAGTCGATTGAGCTACATTAAGTCTTGTTTATATAATGTGGGAACTTTACATTTATTTTAATATGGTGGAACTGTTGGGGGGAAGGGCGGGCCAGAGGGTGTGCTCGACTAGCCCGACCCACGACATTTGGCAATATAATGGAACCACACCCAAGGCACAAAGACCCCGACCATATGCAGAGACAAATAAACAGGAGCGCAGCTAGGGGTGGGTTGTGGCCTATGGCTTGCGACCCTCATTCCCATGCTTCCATAGAACTGAGAGGGTGAAGGCTCTATTTTTATTTAATATATAATACAATCACCAGTGGGATTTGCGAGTGAAATTTGTGACCTCCTCCCAACTAAAATTTGGCACCACCAATAGACCATGAGAGGTTTTGTTGAACAATTTATAGAGTTGAAACCTTTTGTGGAGGAGCTTGTAGATTATATTGGAAAAAGGGTCATATTTTGCTCACTTTTCAACCTTTTTGAGCTCAAGAAGAGCCTATATAGGGAATTTTGGGCATTTTAGACATGATGGCAGTGTTATTTTTGCAGATTGAAGCTTGTGTGTTGATGTATTGATAATTTGAGCATATAATAAAAAGTTCACATTGGAAGTAGGACCCAGAGGTGTAGCCCAATAGGGGTGAAATATGTTATCAATTTTCTTGTGTTTGATGCTACATGTTTTTCCACTTTCAACTCATAAAATTATGTGAATTGTCTTAATTTTGTGTACTTTTTGAACCACAATCCATTGCCTAAAATAAATGAACTTAATTGTAAATTAATTCATGAGACCTTCACTTTTTATTTCTGGATCAATATATCATGCATCCAAAACAAGAAAGGAAATCACACATGTAACATGTTACCTACAAAGTATTCCTATTGTAGCTATTGATCCAATTGTATCCTTGTGCTTACTTGGTTTCCTTTTCTTTCCCTTTACTTTCTTTCTTGCATTGTTCCAAATCCAAGTGAATTCTAGATTACTCCAAGAATACTCCAAGTGTGAAAGAGTGTAAGACAGCCAAATACTAAACTGACAAAAGCCACCAATTATTTCTCTGATGTAGTTTTATTATTTTTTTTTTCTTTTTTTTTTCTAAGTAAAGGCTAGTTCTATATTAAAGAAAATATAAATATGTATATGGAGTTAGACCTTATGAGGAGGCTGAGGCCAGTCCTCAAACAGTAAAATCTGGACCATACTGTCTATCTGTTCACTCTGATTTACAAAAAACATTCCATAATTCTGATTTTTCCTAGCCTTCTGACTACCTGGACTTGTACTGACAAAACCATCAGTGATAATAGGTATGCAAAACCAGTTCACATCATTGACTCTAACACAGATAAAGCTGACTGCAATAGAATGTAACAGACAGGAGTAGAAAGACTGAGACATTAGATTGAGACAGATAGAATGAAGACGCTCCATAAACATCGACACAAGTTCAAAATCTTTGACAAATGCACCCATTGAATGTTAGGCCACCTGACTAGACGACGCTGGCTGCTTCTCTTTCATCGGACTGGGCGAGTCTAGCCAAATGATGATGCCTTCCTCGTCCAGAATCGACTCTCCCAAGCCAGGCTGCGAGCAGTCGTTGAGCGCGTTCCTCTCCATAGCAGAATTTGATGGCGGTAGGAATTCTTGAACCGAGGCATCCTGAGCCGGGACCTCCTGAACCGGGGCATCCTGTACCAGGATATCCTGACCCTGGCCTTCCTCGATGCGGTGAGCTCTGTAAACTAAACCATTCATATCCCCCAGGAGAATGTCACTGTCCTGAGCGCTTGCAGAGGCATGAGAGGTCGAAATGGGATCGCCGGGCTCTTCCTCAGAAATATACAGAGTGAGATTAACTACCACCTCTGGTCTGATAAGCCTGCTTGGGAACCTGAGACGGAATGTCTGATAAGTGCCTTGTGGGACAAGGCTCTCCTGCTCCGAGCTAGGGGAAGAGGGGGGAACAGAGGCCATAGGGGAAACATGGTGCAAATCCTCAAGTTCAGGGCCGACTCGAATGCCAGACCGCCCTCCTCTTCTCGGAATGCTTCTACTACGCGGCATGGTGAATGCCAGAGACCCAAAAAGCCTTTTGACCCCTTGAATACTGGAAGCAAGAGTGTCCTTCTCACAACACAAGCATCTACAGAGGAATTTTGGTCATGAATTGGCATAGAAGTTACAATAAATAGAACAGAGACAATTACCATCGCGGGAGGAGGACACATCGCCATAAACCTGTTCTGCATCGAGTCTAGAGCTGCCATGCTCGTCATGAATGTACAGTCCCCTCGGCTCTGATCCAAATTGCGCTCATCCGCCTTGAGCATTAACTGATAACCTCCCTTGCAGACCTCTGAGTACAGGTGCCTGCCATCCGTCATCGCCGCAGGTGTCGTGGCAAGCTGCATTATTAATGACAAGTAAAAGCACCCGCATCCGGGTGCGAATTCTCTATCAGAGACTTGTCCTGAGAGACGATTTCCTGCAGATTAGCCATTTGGTCCCTGGAAGGTAAGCTGTCTATGGTACCTTCAAAGTGGTTTTCTTTTGCCTCCACTCCAAGGTTGGCTAGAAGGTCAGCAAGCTTATTCCCTTCTCTTCTGGTATGCTTGAAAGTGATTTCTTGGTGCTGAGAGAGCCAGTGATTAATTAGTTCGAGCCTCTGGGCCATTCTCCAGCTGCTGCTTACCTTATGAACTGGGGAGCCATGTTGAAGCTTTGTGGCCATTCTGATTATGATCTGCGAGTCTCCTTCTATGATGAGGGGAAAGAAGTTTTTTCCGTGTGCTATTTTAAGACCTCGCCATAGACCTTCCAATTCCGCTGAATTGTTTGTGTCCCAGCCTATCGAGCCCATGTAGATGCATAAAGGATTGCCGTTATGATCCCTGAAGACTCCTCCATAACCTGCTTGTCCTGGGTTTCCTTTAGAGGCCCCATCAAAGTTGAGTTGGATCATGTCATGAGGAGGTGGATTCCAAGAGCTTGCTTCCTGCCTGTGGTTGTTGTGATTCCTGCCAATGGTTGTACTATGGTTTATCCGCAGTTTCCAATTATCCCAAACAGTTTTTTCCTGAGGGAGAGTAGGAAAGTCTTCAGAATGCCAATCTTTTAGTGAAAGAGTCTCCATGATGTTTTGGTGGAAATTATTCCACAGTTTATCCAGCGGCATCGATTGATCTTTGAATATTCTTCGATTGCGCTCTTTCCATATATTCCACATCAATAGACCGGGAATGAGTTGCCACAACGCATTGAGGAGATTACTTTGAAATGGGGTTTGGCTTCCCTTGCAAATGGTTCCTTTGAGGTCTCCTTGCACACTTCTTTCTATTTGACAGCGGAAAGCAATCTTCTCCCATAATTTCTTTCCAACTGGGCAATTTTGCATAAGATGGAGTGTTGTTTCTTCCTCTTGTCGACACATGTGACATATGGACGGTCCAGAGAAACTTCTCTTTCTGAGATTATCCCACGTTAGGATTCTGTTGTGACAGAGAAGCCATAGGAATGTAGAAACTTTCGGCCAGTTGGACTTATGCCATACTTTTTCCCATAATTTGTCTTTGTTCACCTGCCCTTGAATGATTAAATTGTAAGCCTCCTTAGTTGTGAAAATTCCCTTTTCTCCGTAACCCCATCGTAAAATGTCCGGTTCTTCTGAGACTCTTATTTGCCTCTTTTGTAACTCTGCTTCGAGGAGATGTTGAGTCTGGATTGAGCTGTTCGGTAGGAGCTGATGAATATCTTTCCACTTCCGATGTTCCTGAGCAGCCGCTGTAGTCCAGAAATGGTTGACTTTGGCCAATTGGTGTATCTCTCTCTCTTCTGCTGGAAGTTCCTGGAGAATGTCTTTGATTTTTGGCAACTGCTGCCATGAATCTTCCCAGAAACGAGCCATGTTCCCATTTTTGATCTCCCAGAAGCAGTGCTCTTGGATGAGATATCTGTGTTGAATGGCTGAATTCCAGATTGCGGATCCCGGACTTGTCTCAGTCATACGCAGTCTTTCTTCCATGGGATATTTACTTGCATACTTGGCCGTCCAAAGGGAAGCCCATGGGGTATTAGGATGGGCAAGCCACCGCCACCAGATTTTAGCTCCCATCGCTTTGTTGCTATGCTCAGGGTCTCTAAGGCCTATGCCTCCTGCATACTTGGGAAGACACACCTTGTCCCATTTGAGAAGAGCCCATTTTCGATTCTGTCCTGAGCCCCCCCACAGAAATTTACGCTGTAGATTCTTGATTTCTTTGAGGACCCACTTGGGGGCAGCTAGAATGGAGAAGAGATACAGAGGCATGGAATGAAGAACTGCTTTGATGAGAACTATTCTGCTGGCCATGTTCAGAGTTCGATTAGTCCATAGGAATAGACGAGCTTCTAATTTTTCTAACAACTGCTTCCAGGAGGAATGTTTGAGAGCTGAGGTCATAAGCGGGGCACCTAGATATTTGGAAGGCAGAGAGGCACAGGTGAAGCCTAGAATACGCTCAATGGCTCTCTGAGTAGAAACAGGGGTGTTGAAGAAAAAAAATTGTGATTTGACTCGATTGATAAGGGCACCAGAAGCGTCAGAAAAAGTGGATAGAATGGACTTTAGAAGACGAGCTTCCTGGACCGATGGATGACCAAAAAGCATATTATCATCTACAAATTGTTGGTGGGAGTAGACCGGTGAATTGTTAAATGAGAGCCCTTTTAGCCGCCTATCACGCTTAGCAGCCGTGATACTTCTACCCAAACCCTCAGCCATAATTACAAATAGAAAGGGAGATAAGGGATCACCCTGCCTAATTCCTCTGGAAGGACGGAAGGTAGCTGAAGGGGTGCCATTGATTAACACCGAGAAGAAAGCTGAGGATATTAGATTGTAAATCCATCTAACCCAAGAGTGAGCGAAGCCAAAAGCAATAAGAATTTTTTGTATGTAGACCCAACTGAGGCTATCAAAGGCTTTAGAAAGATCTAGTTTCAGCAGCATACCTGGCTTCTTGGTTAACTTTAGGGAATGAATTAGCTCATGCGTGAGAATGATTCCATCCGTTATTTGGCGTCCTTCTACATAGCCCGATTGCTCAGGCGAGATGACAAGCGGGAGAATCGGTTTGAGCCTGGTTGCAATGACCTTTGAGATGATCTTGTATATCATATTGCAAAGGGCTATGGGCCTGTATTTGTCAGGGGTGTTGGAATCTGCTCCTTTAGGTACTAGGGCAATGAAAGTAGCATTTAATCCAGGATACATCCATCTGAGCGCTCTGGATTCCTCCACAACCTGCCAGACTTCATTTTTTATCAAGTCCCAGAATTTGTGAAAAAAATTGTTGTAAAGCCATCCGGACCTGGCGCTTTCCCCTCCTTCATTTGTTGCACGACCTCTTCAACTTCCTGCATACTGATGGGTTTGATCAGTAGACTGTTATGCTCCTCCGTTATGACCTTGGGTATGTTCTGGAGAAGTTGATTAATAGCTGGCATTCTGTTGAAGTCAGGCTCCTGGTGGGCTTTTTTGAAGTAATTTATAAATTCCTTTTCAATGCCATCATGTGTCTCAATCTTCTCTCCTTGCTCATTGTTAATATGAGTGATTTGGTTTATCATTCTCCTCTGAACAGTGGTTTTATGAAAAAAATTTGTGTTTTTTTCTCCACTTTTCAGCCATCGAATTCTGGATTTCTGCCGCCATAGTGTTTCTTCTTGCTTGGCTCTTTCTAAAATTTTGGATTCTATGGCCTGTTCCTGTTTTGAGAGTTCCTCTGTTCGCCCCTCATTGATAATGGATTGTTGTATTTTCTTCATTTCAGTATTGAGGAGAGCCTGGTCGGCAAAGATGTTACCGAATATTTTATGGTTCCAATGTTTGATGGCCTTTTTTAGATACTTGAGTTTTTGCTGGAACCTGGACATTCTTGTCCCTTCGGTCGGATTGAAATTGATCCAGCTTGATCTGACTAGCTCTTCAAATTCTGGATGGGAGAACCAAAATTCTTCAAAACGAAAAGGGCGTCTGAGATTATTACCTGGCCTGTTCCATTGGAGCTCGATAGGCCAATGATCCGATCCAGAGAAGGGGAGAATGGAAGCTGTAAATTCGCCTCCGATGTGAATTGCATTATCTGAGATTAGGAAGCGATCAAGACGCGATGCGATTTGTTGCGCTCCTACTCTTTTATTTGTCCAGGTGAAGATACCGTTGCTTGTTGGAATATCCATTAACCAATTGATGTTGATAAAGTTCTTTAGAAGGCTGTCATCATTGTTTATGTTACTTCTGCCCCCTTTCTTTTCTTCCATGCTGGCGATCATGTTGTAATCCCCTCCAGATATCCATAGCGGGAATGGTCTATCTTTGTTGAGCTCTGACAATGTATTCAGGAGGTGGTTTTTTTGAGCAGTATCCTGTGGGAAGTAAACATTAGTTAGCAGTCCATGGGCATTCGTACCTGAGAGATGGAATGTGGCTTGGATGAAGTTTTTGTTAGCTTGGATATTGTTGAGATGGATGATCCGGGCATCCCAAAGAATTGCTAGGCCTCCCGAGGCTCCTTGTGCATCCACCGCTGTGACTAGCCCTCCTGGCCAAGCCTTCGCAGCTATTCTTTCCAAAATTGTGGAGCTACACTTTGTCTCCTGCAAAAAGAGAATACTGGGTTTTTCTTGCATCAGCATATTTTTTAAGATTCTGCCTTTCCTTGGGCCATTGAGCCCTCTGATATTCCAAGATATTAACTTCATTGAGAAGGGTGGGGGTTTGCATTGAAGTACTTGGTCAGTTTGGCATACCTCCCTGACTCCACCAGTATTTCTCCTATCTTGATTGTTCTTTCTAGGGTTGTTTTCCGTCCCCTTTTCTTACTGTCCTTGGTGATAAATTTTCCATCCCATGGACTTCCGATCTGGACCCCTAGAGAGTATTTCTTCTGTGCCCTGTTTAGCACTTCTACTAGGTTGTCGACTTGCTTTTCTGGGATTTTTTCAAAGTTCTTTGTGCGACAAGCATGTTCCAAGCCTAATATGTCCAGCTCCCCTATATCTAAGGGCTCCGGGTCTTCTTCCATGACTTGGGGCGATTGAAAAATGTCCTCAGCCTCGATTGAGGCTTTTTCGTTTGGCTGCGAGTACTCCACATCCATTCCTTGAATTTGCCTTGACACGGTTTTAGCTGTTGATCTCAGGTGCTCTTGACCTGTATTTTCCTGTCCTCCTTGCACTGATGTTTCACCTGGCTGTTTTTGATGGACCGCTTCGTCTTTCTCCTGTTCCTCGTCCGAACCCTGCTCATCGGTTTTGTTTAGAGCTTCAAATCTGTTGCTGGTTGTAGGCGTTTCTTTGTTGCTAGGATTAGCTTTGGGGTTGCTGGTGGCTTTTTTATTTCCTCTCCTTCTATTGACTACCCTGGTGAATCCATCTGGGGTATGATTATCAGATTTATCTTGATAAGAGGGTATCTTATTTTGAGGGCAGTCTCTATAGAGATGCCCTATATCATGGCATTTCCTGCATCTAAATGGCACCTGTTCATAATCAATAACTTGAACCCATTCCGAGTCTTCATGAAAGAAACTTACCGTGTCTGGCAGCGGCTGTTTGAGATCCATGTATACACAGATCCGAGCATATGAAGTGTGTTTGCATAACTTTGTTTCCTCTGCAACCTTTACAAATTCACCGATAGCATTCCCGATTTCCTGTAGAGACTTTTCCTCCCAATATTCCCATGGCAGTGAGTAAAGCCTTATCCACACTGGCGCACAACTCAGATCCTCCTTATCTGGGTTAAATCTTTCGACCCAGCCTTTGAGAAATAGACCTGCTGAGTTGAAAAAATAAGGACCTCCCTCCAGAATTCTAGTTCGGTCTTCCAGACAGTTGAAAACTGCAGTGAAGAAGCCCTTGGCTCCCAAGTGCAGCGTTATATCCCCTTTTGGACGCCATTTAGTGCTGATCCAACTTCTCAGAGCCCTTTCTGTTGGCCAAATCCCTATAAACTTGCCGATCAGTGCATGATCTCGCATGTACTGTATCCTGGCATTGATTCGTTCACTTGGGAAGTACACCCGTGGTCTATGGGTTGCTACAGGTTTGCAAGTTGAGGAACTTGCTTTGTTTCTGTCCTCTGTGTCAATGTCCTTACCCTTTTGCTGTCTGGTATCCATTGTGCTGCCGCTGGCCCCGTTTTCGTTCTCTCTGTCAGCCGTATGCCGTGATCTGTTACCCGGGGACGGGGGAGGCTCCTGGCCCTCCCCCTGAGGGGGGATCATTTGTCTTGTCTCTTATGGTCGCGCCCTCCTGCGCTCTGCCTCACCAGACGCTGCCGCAGGTACCTGGTTCGACAGTCCTGCCGCCTGCAGGTTTCCGTCCAAACCCTAGGGTTGTACGCAGTCTTCGGTGCTCATCCTCTCGCTCTGATGTAGTTTTATTATTGATGTCTCTTTTTTCTTCATTTTTCCTCTAATTTCTCTTGCATACATATTTGTGTCCCTTCCCCTTCCTTTTCTCCTATTTTTCTTATTTTCATAATTAAATGAAAATTATTGCCTCTTTTCTTTTGCCAATTTCTATAGCCATTAATAAACCACAAGTGATGGACATTATAATGTTTGACCAACATTCAGTTTGGAATACATGTCCCATGACCTTGGTATTATTTTATTTACATGGAAAATCAACCTCCTAAATGATATGAACAACAACTAACTGAATGGAATAAGGATAATATCAAAGATAGGAGGATGATCCTAGAAGGAATCATGGACCACATTGTTCCAAATTTCCATGGTAATTAGACACCATTCCAGATGTGGGAAGCCCTTATTGAAATGTTTTAAAGACGTAGTGATGCCAAAAAACTAGCTTTGAATGACAAATTGAGGAACATTAGAATGGATAAAAATGAGTGCATTGTTTCATATCTATCAAGGCTTTCTTAAGTGAGTGATGAACTTGGAGGATTTGGAGAGGCAATTCCACTAGCATACCTTGTGAGCCTAGCTCTTCTTGGGCTTCCCAAATCTTGGCAAAGTTTCGAGGATGCTGGGAATGATAAAGATCAACTCACTAATCGAGAGGGACTATGTTCAAATCTTGTGTAGGAAGAAATAAAGAGCAACACTAGAGATGGAGTCTCATCTAGGACTGATGAGGAGGATAAAATTTGTTTAGCTAGAAAAGGGAAGAAATGTAGGGGAAAGAAGGCCTAAGGCAAGCTTGAATCTAGCTAAAATGAAGGCATGGAAAAGATGGATCTTAGTAAGATCAAGTGTTTTCATTTTCATGAATTTGGACATTATGCTACAAAATGTCTTAACAAGAAATCCAACAAGGATTTTGCAACAATAGTAGGAGGAGAAGCGCTCTCTTCTCAATTCAAATTGGATTTATTTCTAATATCTTTCATGGAAACCTCAAGATGAGATAATGTGTCATACATTAACTCAGGGGCTTCATTCCACATGACAGGGAATAAAATTTTCCTTAGAAGTTGGAGGAAAAGGATATGCAATTCCGTATCAAGCTTGGAGATGATGGTAGATATATGACCAAAGGAGTTGACACAGTAAGATTTAAGAAGGATTTTGGTTCCCTTCTTCATGTCAAGAATGCAGTGTATGTTCCTAGTTTAAAGAAAAAACTTGTCTACGTATCAGTCCTTGAAGACAAAGGGTATGGTGTAGTATTTAGCAAAGGGAAGGCCTACCTCAAGCATTATGCTTTAGAATCGGTCAAGAAGATTGGTGTCAGAATCAATAACCTCTGCATTTTCGAGGTTGATGCATGTGTATCCTTGAGAAGTAAGGTAGATAGTTCTCAAATAATAGATGTCGTGGTTAAGCGAGAGGGGGATAGAGATATAAAGATGGAGCCTTAGCTAATATCTCTGTTTCAGTCTAATATAGTTGGCAATTAGGCTCACTAGTAGGATGATGATTATACAGATAATGACCCAGGGTGAGTGGAGGCTTGCACTCAATCTGAGAGATCGATTATAGGGAAAGCTCGAGCCAAGTGGGCAGAGGAATTGGTTAAGGGAGATCATAAGATATTTGAGTCTCCAAATTGTAAGAAGACAATAATAATCTGAAATAATGGGTCTTAAAAATAGGTTCTGCAAAAGAAAGAAGAAAACATTATAGTTACATGGGAGAAAATGTAACAACAAAGAACTTGGTAAAGTTGAAGATAAATCTAGGTGGATAGGTTTCTTCTAAAAATCCCTTCCTCACCACCAGGGAGTGTTTAAATTGTAGCAATGAATGGCTTCTTTGACTTCTGCCTTAGTCAAATCTGATAATTCAAATTCATTCTCATATATACTTGACTTAGTTGTCAGTTAACATGTGTGATATGGCCTATCACTAATTTATTATCAATTAATTTGAGTTGGATGGCTTTTAGTGAGTAGTGTACTACTTGATAGCTAAAATTTAGCTATGTAATGGATTTAAACTCTAATGCATGTCATTTAACTAATCTCTAGTTCTAGAATGGAGATAGACTTGAGTTCTTTAGTTTATTTTTAACTCAAGTCACTCTCAGTTAACTAGGTGTAGCTACTATATTCAGACCTAGTATGTCATGCAATTCGAATTGCCTATTGAGATAGAATGAAGGAAAAAATATATTTATTCATTGTACATAGGTTTTTGTGTAAATGGTTGAGAAGAAAGCATAGCAATTTTTCTTAGGAATTTCATAAGGAAATAGGAGAAAATTATATTTTTAGGGGTAGAATTGCACTAGCAAATAGGAGTCTCCTTGCAGGCCTTATTTTCCTAAGTGTTAGGCAAGCCTTGAGAGAGAGTTGATCAATATTGCAGGGGTTTAGGTTTGAAGGAGATTCTATGTAATAGATCACATTTCTCATTTGATTTAATACAAGCAAGAGGGTTTTTTCCCAGTTGGGTTCCCGAGATGAATTTTTTGTTCTATGTGTGATTTTGTTTCTATTCATTGTTTTCTTTCCGCAGACTTTGAGTAGAGAAATCTTGTGTCTTTTTTTATTAGTTTGATATCATTAGCAATTGCAAGGTTTCAAGGATTTTATGCACATACACAATGCCATATGTTCCCTATGGTTCTTTCCATGGCTCACTCAAATAAAATTTTAAATGCTTAGGATGTCCGTTTGGTGCAGAGTTGTAGAGTCCTCTAAAGTGTGTGAAGGAATTTCACTATGTGTATTGCGGAGTTTGAAAGTCTTCAGAGTGTGCACGAATTTCATTGTGTAGGAGTGCGGAGAAATTCATAAAAATACTACTGAGATCTTCTGTCTTTCTAATTAATTTATTTATGTTTGAAGATCCAACTATCCTTTCTAGTGCTAACGGTTGTTTATTTATGGAAAGCAAGCTTCCCACATATCAATTGAATGAAGGATTTGATTTCGCTGTCATTCACTCTTGTTCTAAGATTATTGTATATGATCATGTTCACATTGTAGTAGTCTATGATAAGGTTGGTCAATAACTTTTGCAAAATATTTCCTTTTTAGATTTTAGATGTACTTTGTTCAATTTAATAAAATCAACCTTTTATTCTCTAGCTCTATTGTCTAAATATCTCTTTGTATTTAAATTGATTTTTATTTAGTAGTTCCTCTTATTGTTTTTAACAACTTATTCTCTACAAAACTAAAGGATTTTTAGCGTAAGATCTGATTAGATTTCTCCCTTTTCCTTGTGTTTATAGCAACTTATGCTCCACAAAATTGAATGTTTTTTAACCTAAAGTCACATTAGCTGGCTGCATTATTGGATTGATTCATTAATCAATTTATTTTGTCTTATTTTCTACTTTTCATCCATAAACATTGTAATTTTTGTGTATATATTACTTTTTCATTTGTTGATGTAAATATTTTCTTTCCTGTTCCTACATTATAAATAAAAAATATAAAACATAAAAAACACAAATTCCGATTTATTTTTATGAAAAAACTATCTCACTATCTCATTGCAATAACGAGATTCGAGGAGTTGATTTGTTTAGAGTTTGTTAATTTTACAACAATCATCAACACATATTAGGTAACAAAAAGACATGGAGATATGCTAGTCCATGCAAACAGGGCACGCTGGCCACCTTTCCTAACATTTGTATGCATGTATTGTGTTAGAAGTTAAAAAGAAGTAAAGTAGAAGGAATTGATCCAGAACACTTTAGGTTGGCCAACTACGTTTTCACATATATGATTCTATTGGAATTGTTGCAGATCAATGGAAACAACTAAAATACAAATGACCTTACACACCAAGCATCGATCAAGAGGAGGGGATCATCCAAAAGCTAAGACGTCGAGACAAGAAATATTCATAGAAAAGAGAAAGGGAGAAAGAGGCAACAAGGAAATATAGGAAGAAAAATCTAAAAGAATAACAAGAAGCCAAGAAAGAGGAGGAGAAAAGGAAGAAGAGAGGTAGAAAAAACTAAAATAATAACAAGAAGCCAATAAATAGGAGGATAAAAGGAGGAAAGAGGAATAGAAAAGGAAGAAGTAGGAAGATAAGAATAAAAAATGAGAAGAGGAAAGGTTGAGACAAGAATAAGAAAAGAAAAAGAAGGAAGAAGTCATAAGAAAATAAGAATAATTAGCAAAGAAGCGTGAAGAAGAAATACTTGCAAAATAAATGGTTAACACATAAAGACAAGAAGAAATCAAGCAAAAGGAACAAGCTCAAAAGGAATCACAATCCATATTTCTCCCTATGGATATTTAGCTTTCTACACCACTCATCAGGGGTAACCTACCACTCGAGGTGATGGGTATCTCTATTGAAGAAGAGAATCATGTTCTAGATATTTCAAGCTTGATATTCAATTACGAATCAAATATAATTATTCAAGAAAAGGTAGAAGTACTTAGCTTGAGAATCAACAAAACTTATCTTAGTGACTGATGAATGAGATATAGTGGTAGGCACTATGAAGAATTGTATTGCATTAACTTTTGTAGGCTTTGCATTCTATAATGATATGGAGAAGAAAATTAAGCATTTGTGAGTAATATTAAATAATTGGAGATGAATCTGGCCAATTCATAATAGGAGAATGCGAAACTTTAGAAAGAAGTTCAAACTTGGGTTAGCCTCAAGTTCCTATGAAGATTAATTCTGAGCAACAACGCTAGAAAAAATCAAAGTACTAGAGGACATCATGAAATGACTATACAAAGAATTAATCAAGCTTCAAAAGGTAGCCTCCTTAGTCATGGCCATTCAAAATCAACATAAGGAAAAAGAGACATTGTTAAGGGATAATTCGACCATCATGGAAATAATGTGAGAGTGGGACACAAAATATCCCATTTCCATAGTCAACCTACCAAGAAAGGATGAAATGGATAGGGAAAGGGCTCAAGAAAAAGATAGATTGATAATCGAATCTCACTAGAAACTAGGGAAATATATCGTTAAGATAATGAATAATTATCGACAATGTCGTAGTATGATAGTGGTTTGTATTAGGTGAGATAAAATATGTTGTGTCAGAGAACATGGCGAAGTAGACTAGAACAAGACATTCAACGAGAAATTCGATAATTCATAGATACACACAAGATGGCCATTGCTAAAAATGATTTACATCCCACCAAAAAACCAAGAGTGGAACACCTGGTAAAACCAACAAAGTTACATCCAATGCTCTCCATGTTATTCGACTAAGTAGAAGCAAACACAAAGACAATAATCTCCAGTTCTTTTGACTATGAGATTGCATATGAAAGCCTGATATTGAGACAAGTATTATTCATAGTTGTCCATTACAAAGCATGTCACACTTACCGAGCTCAAAATTTGAAATTTTAGACTATACCTTTTTCTATTTTGGAATTAGTGCCATGAAAGATGTTTATTTTTTTATTTTGAATTTCCATGTAATTATGTAAATAAATTAGAATTAGAAATAAGAATGAAATATAAATTATAGCAAAAGAAGTTTAAATCTAATTAAAGAAGTTGAAAATTTGTGAGGGTATTTGAAAAGTCATGGAAGGTGAAAGGTCATGTATGCTTGTATAAATATATCCTCATGTCTAGTTAGAAAGGAATTTTCGTTTTGGACTCCTTAGAGCACTTTGGAAAGGGAAAGCTTGTAGATTCTTTTTGAAGATCATGTGATTTTTTTTCATTTCCACTACTCTATCTCTTAGATATATTGTGTACTCGTGCATTGAATATTTCAAACCCAATATTGAGAAGCTCTTTCACGCCAAGGCAAGCATTTCTCTCATCTTTCATTGAAGGTTGTGAGAGTATTCTTGTTTTTGTTAGATGGTATGTGTTTTCTATTCATGTGTTTAGGATTCATGAACTATTTTGTTAATTGGAAAATTATATCTTACTTTGAGTTGTTTTCTAATTTATGTATATGCTTTCACATTGGTTATTCATTGCAAGCTATTTTATAATCAATAATTAATATATTTGTTCACATGTGTATCTTAATTGAATTTTTCTATCACTATTTCTTTGAGATTCATCTTCACTTTCTTCTTCACTACAATATTCGATGTATCTTTTAGTTAAATTATTTCATAAGTTTTTCTAACTTTCCTCTCATCAAAAGTCTTTGGATTTTCTTTCTTCTTGCTCATTCTCTGTGCAAAATTTATTCCTCGGTTAAACATGATATGGCAGTCAGACCAACATTACATATGGGACTCCTATCCCATATGGTGTGAGGGCTAATTGGAACTTCATATCAGTGAGATCCCCTAGCTGTTGGTGGTGCACTTAACCCCCTCATCAACTTCGTTATAGTCTTACTATTGAAAATTTGTGGATTTAGAATCCTAAATAACTGTTTTTTTAATTGTGGAACTCTATTGAATTCTTACAACTATGCATATCAATAAATCAAATTAAACATGAAACATTTATATGAAGTATTACATTAGGTTGGGGCTTTATACACCATAAACAAGGAGCTCCTTTCTAATATACTTACACCATCTTTGCTTTTTAATAATGAAAATTGAGTGGAGTTAGTATTGACAACAAGTGAATACTAGTAGTCTCTTAATCTAATAAGTCATAACATATTAATGGAATCAAATCAATGTAATGGATCATGTTGTGTAAGATAGGTCATAATAATGTCATGGATGCCTCGTAACCCATCCATAGAATACGAATTTCTTGGTTGTGACCCTTGCAATATGAGAAATTAAGAAAGTGTTGAAATTCCCAAGGAACGTATAATCATAGGGGATTCATCTTGATGACCAATATCTTACCACATTCATTAATAAAGAGGGTTTTTTTTTTTTTTTTGTTAACCATGGTGAAACGATAACTCAAAATATAGTCAATATATTATAGGTATGGGGGGAGTGGATTTAGGGTGTGGGTTTATAGGTATTAGGGGGTATAAAAAGATATATCTAGTAAAAGTACAAGATAACTATTAAAAATAAGGACTATGTTTATGAGAAATATGTATTGGAGGGGGTTTAACAAAAGGATTTTGGGAGTTTTTTATCAATATCTAGTGAAATTAGAGGTATTCTTTATATCCCACTAATAAATATGTTACGACACAAGTTGACTAAGTGCAAAACTTATGCATACAATATAATATAATATAACATGTGGGTCTATATGGAATGACAACAATGATCTTATGTGTAGGGTGGTATCCTTTCTTTAGTGTTTGAATTATTATGAACGTCTAATAATATATTTAATCATATTTCTTTTGAAAAATATTAATATTTTTTTGAAAGGTATTAGTATTTTTAAATTATTCATTATTAACTAATATTTGAGAGTATGTATATAGTTTGAATCATTTGAACAATTAATTTTTTGAAATATATATATATATATATATATATATATATATATATATATATATATATATATATATATATATATATATATATATATATAGGAAAAATTTATTGCGTCAAAAGGTGTTCTACAACCCAGTATAGGGGAGATGTGTACGCATTAGATGTTATATGTGAGAGATCAAGACTAAAAAAACATTAAATTCAATTATTATTACTATTTTAAATTTTATTTTTATTAATAAAATTACAAACAAATTTTTAGATAAAAGAAAATTATGATATACACACCACACATTAAAATATAAACATATAAATATTAGTTATAAATTAATATCCATTTTACCATTTAAATTAAAATAATGATTCCATAAACATATTTATTTTAATTAATAAGCACATAAAATTTAATAATTACAATAAATTTACAATATAACAAGATTCTTAACCTTGAATATCCAACGCCACTTTACCATGGATACTATTATTATTATTAAGATGTTATATGTAAATGTTTGTAAACATTTACATGTGGCCTCAATTAAACAATAATAAAATTTTAAAAAGTAAGTGTGTGGAGATGCGCTCTCCAACTTGCTGAGTATGGTAAAGATGATGTAATGTCCTATAAACATTTTGACTTGGTAAAAATAAAATGAAATAAAATGATAATGATAATTATCAATAAAACATTTTGACTTGGTCACTTGCATAAAACTAAAAATAAAATAGAAAATATAAAATTAATAGTAAAACTAGCCTAAATCCATCTTAATTCCATATTTACTTAGAGTGATCGAATCTCTAAAGATGCAAAACCCTTTTAAATAAAAGGAGATTTTATCCCTCTCGCCTCTTGGTAGATTTGGAGTTAGGATGGAGCTAGGTTGATTGTTTTCATGAGAGAAGTATATACATATCTCTGTCTATATATATATATATATATATGAAATAAATAAATTATTTTAACGTCCACAAGGCTAAAGATAGCCTATGGAATAGATTTCTTCTCCACCTGGTTGTTGTATTCGACCCTTTTCCTATGAAGCATCACAATAAACAATCCCAACTTCTTGAAAAACACCTCGCTGAATAGATTATCCCAAGAGCTAGCTGCCAGAGTATCTGCATAACTTTCCATGCTATGTTTGAAGGTCTCACATTCTAAAATGAAATTCTTTTTTGTTTCCACTTCTTCGAAAGAGAAAAAAATACATAATCTTTCCTCCCACACTTCTTTTGGCCTTTTCGAGTGCCCTATTTCATAATGGAGTTTATGAATTAGTCCTTAACTTAGCAATAAATTTTTGCTCTCCAAGAAATATTGGCCTATATGTACACTTTTCTTTTATTATTACGAGTGGGATTAAAATCTTCAATATAGTACTTTTTCTTTCTCCCTAGCTCTTTATCCCATGTATTCTTGTGGAACTTATCCATAAAAAAATATTTGATCTCGTTACTATTTTCGGGACACATGTTCAAGAAAATACCCCATTTACTAAACCATTTGTTATTTTTCTGCATCCAAGTCTTCTTTCTTTTGCACAATATGTCATTAAAGACAACCTTAGGCCATCATACCTCTTCCACTTGCTCAATTTTTTAAAATACCTTATGACTCACACCATAGAAATTGCTTCAATAGGCGCAACTGCTCTTTCACTTAACAATATAACATAAGAAACTACACTTTTAATTTTGAATTTGTTTGTAATCAAACACTTATGAATTTTCTCAATTTGTTTCCACTGCATGTTTGATGTACTGCTGGCCCATAGTTTACAACCATAAAGAATCACCAGAATCAATAAATGCCCAAAAAGAGTTTGAGTGCTTTTCCAATATCATAACTTTGTCTCTCTACACCTATTTTGAAAAGCATAAAATGCTTTCCAACCCCCCAAAGTTATTTTCTTTATACAACCATCCCAACTTAGATTTCTATTGAAGTAAATTATGAGGTATTTGTAATCTGCAACTTCTTCCAGAATGTTGCTTTCAAAATAGAACTTATGTTGGCTATTTTTTCTTCTTTTAGAAAAACCAACTACTTTTGTTTTGATAATAATAACCTGCATCCCCACCCTTCTACAAAAATTCTCAAGGGATAGTAAGTGCTCTTGCAAAGCAAGAGAAGATTTAGCAATCAAAATAAGGTCATCTGCATACAAAAGAAGCCTTGTAACAATCTTGCCCAAATGGACACCATCACCTCCCTGTGAATTTAACCACTCTTCAAGATTATTGATATATAAACCAAAAAGGTTAGGAGACAATAGGAAAACTTGCTTGCCCCTGATATCACTTATAAAACTTTCAAAAATGCATGTTAAGGTTTTAATTTTTACTTTCACCTCTTCATACAACTTATGGATAGTTGCTCCCAAATGCCTAGCGATTGCAAGTTCCTCCATTCTCTGCCAAATCTTATCCATAGGAACCATTTCAAATGATTTTTTGAAATCAACAAAATGCTTCTTCATTTTTCTCCCAAATGTTTTCAATGATATTCCTTAAGGTTATACAATGATCAACATTGGAATGTTTAGGTCTAAAACCTATTTTCCCTCTAGCACTTTTATCCATTTCTTTTCCCACTGCTGATTTTATTTTCTAGAATGCTTCCCAACAAGTTTTCAAACAAGGGGTTTACCATTATGTTCCTATAATTGGAGGGATTATTGATGTCACAACTCTTGAAAAGAGGTATTGCCAGACTAGTTGTCCAATCTATTGGGAACCCTTGTTATATGATGTTGAAAGTTTTTGTAATGTCAAGTGCAAGAAATTTTAAGCCCCACTTTAGATACCCTTCTTAAAGTTAAGCTAAGTCTTTTTCTTTTCCAACACATAAATTCTTGATACCCATATCTACCTCTTGCACCGTGAAGCTTTCAATATCAACGTTGACCAAGGGAGGAGGGATAAGCTTGCGATCTTGTTCATAAAGTTGTCTTCCATAGTCAAACCATTTAGAAGATGTAATACTATTTTTAGTTTGCATCTTTCTTAGTTAGAGCTCCTTCCAAAATAATTTGGGGTTATTTCCCAAGGAAAATTAGTTATTCCCTCCTTGAAACCATGAAACCAACCTTTTTCTTTCTTGGTATCTATTTGTAAGATTTTAGCTTTATGTTATTGACTCTTTCAACATTCTCCTTGACTATTTTCATTCCTCAGCAAACCAAGCATTAACTAGAAAGCAATTTGTTTCAGACTTCTTAATTTTTTCTCTTTTGCACTATGTAAGTGTGCTTTGAATTAAATGTGTTAATTTGTGACTATGAAGGCCATGAATTGGGATTTTCCCCTTCTTGAAGAGCCTCTCTAGTGTCATTTTGAAGGTATTACAATTTTCTTCCCTTTGGGAGATTTTGTTGAAGATACTAACTTTTTGACCCTAATTTCTTCTTTCCAGTCCAAGAGAAAATTAAATAAATTGGCTTTTGATCTGATTTTAAGTCCCAAATTTGATCTCCAATCAAAAAATCCTCCATTTACTCACACAAACCATATGATCAAATTACATAATCTACTACACTTTCTCCATTGTAAGTACTACAGGTTAAATTACCGGACTTTCCCATCTAGTGAAACAATTACAAATGGCTAGATAGAAAGCCCCACATAGAGTAAGAAATTTTTCACCAAAGAGATTGCAACCCTTGTCCTCTGAAATTCTTTCCAATTGGTGATTACTCTCTTTTGTACCAAATAGGGTCATTGTCTTCTTCACAACAAAGAATGCTAGCTTGTGCACTTGCAGTCCTAACATTGAAATCACCCAATATAAGGACTTCAATTAGTTGAGAATATGTTGCAATATCTAAATTTAAGGCTAGAAAGGGATCTTTGTGGTCAAGCCCTCTACTTTTGTAGATTTTTGAAACTTATAGTGCAAAATAACATGCTAAAATTCTGATGTGGTTTTCATTTTCTGATATTTTAAAACCAAATGAATTGTTTATTTGAGTCTTCTTTCTCTAACTGAATTAAACAACCTTATTTTTCCCTCACTAATACCATGATAACCCCGCGTCCTTTGTCATTCCCTATTTCCTTGTTTCACAGTTCCGTCTTCCAGTATCCTTCAAAAAAAGGTGTTTTTCACCCTTCATGCTCATGTGTTTTTATGAGGCAAGTTATGTCTCTATCTTCCGCAGTAGGCCCTAACCCAGGTCCTCATCTCCATAGGTAACCTCTGCAGTTCCAACAAACTAATTTTAAGGAAACATAGGTGTGACTTGATTTCTATTTGTTTTGACATGGAAGACTTTGCTATATCTATTGCAACACCCTCCAAAATTTTGGCTTACATTCAATTTCGGTGCCTTCCTTGGTCTTGTACATTGTTGTCACAAATACTAGAGCATATTTCATGAGCTTTCTAACAGTGCTTTGTTCCCTTTTGCATGTTGGGTTAACCGTCATCTATTGGCATGTGTGGCTGTTGCTCAATGTTTTTTTAATCCTATTTTGATTGTTTCGAAGACCCATCTTTGTGTATATGAGTTGTTCTAACTATGTAAACATTTATCACACCTATACACAAAATCATGAGCATTGTTGCACAAGTGTCATCACAATCATCCCAAAGTATATCTTAAGTGTCATACTTGTCATAAATTTGTCACACGGAGGGAAATGCTTTGCTCATGTGTTTGGATAAACTATATTTTTGTGTCATCAAAGTATGCTAAGTGTGTGATCAGTGTCAAGGTTCATCACAAGTTCATCACCTATCCCACACTTAGCCAGTTTTGGAAAACTTCTCGACTGAGAAACTTAGCTTCATTAGGCCCCTTTTGAACTGAACACTACACGGTATCAACCCTAAGGCATGACATTGCTTCTTGGCACTACGAAATTCATAGTTACTATCTCCCAAGATTGTTGCACTGTGCAGTTATTATGCCCAAGCCCAGGCCCTGACCTCCATAATTGCGCAGTTATGTCCTCCAGACCATCTTGAACTATGCACTTCGCATATTCAAGCCTCAAGATCATCCCTCAAGTACTTGAATTGTGTAGCCACATAGAAGCCCAACCTTCCTTGACTCCGAAAACAACACAGCTGTCTCTCCTGGCATCCACTCCCTCATCCTGACCCCACTAGCTCCAGAAACAATACAGTCTTATCCTTCAGGCCTCCCTGAGTTGTAAACTACACAGTCTCAAAGCTCAAGCTCTTCCCTGTGGTGGATAGAACTATGCACTATGTAGTCACTAAACCCCTCTTCCCAACCTGTTACTTGTTCTCGGCTCAGTTGGTGAATTAAAATGCATCATCTTAGACTAGGGGGTTTTCGGATTGATTTTTTCTCATCATGAGTGAGTCGCACGAACATGCACCATATCATGTAATGGAAAGATGATGGAGAAGGAGACCAAGGATAGAAGCATGCCTAAAGGATCTCCCGTAGCTGAACTTACAAGTTGATCAATCAAGAGAAAGTAAAGAGACACTATTTTGCGACCGCTATCTAAGATCGAAGATCGTTGAAGATTCTACATCACCAAGCCATGCAGAGCTGAAGAGGAAGCACATTCAATAAGACATACAACACTTAGCAACAACAATGAATTGACATTGCCACATCATCAAGCAGTCCATGTCAGTAGTGTCATGTCATGTCATGAGTAGTCATATGCCACATTACTATTGTGGATAATGTATATTTATTCAAAATTTATTGTAATGTGGAAGTTCAAAGGACACACATGGAATTTATAAATTCATTTAAGTTGAAAAGTCATAGGAAGTCAAATAGTCACTAGGGTAGTTAAAGAGTCACCCTTAGTTATATGTACTCCCTCATTGTATGAGCAAAATATTTTTCATCTTGGCTCCGACCGCAAGGCATTAGAGAGATAAGCTAGTTCTTTGAGGAGCAAGGAGTGGCTCCAATGCTCCACTATTGGAGCTAATGATGTACATTGTAAATATATGTCTTTGAAATTTTACGTAATAACAAAAGCCTTCAAGGCCAACACGTTCTTCATGCATGGACTATGAATGTTTGTAAGACTATTATGTGGATTTTTGTATTCCATGTTTTCTTTCACATGTGCTAAGACAGTTGAAATATTTCAGTTATTTTAGTACTTATCTTATTAAAAAAAAAAATTAATGGTTGTTATTGTTTTTCCATCCTTGTGGAGTATTCTATAGGGTATTAGAAAGATCTTTCTTCATTTATTAGTTGTAATGACTGCCGCATCCACTATGGACTATTCCACGGGATGTTAGACATACTCTTCTGATTCATGTGTGTCTCTTCTTGGGTGGTATTGTTACCTATCACTTAGAGGTTCACTTTTCTCCTCCCTCCAGTGGAAGAACCTCAACACAGTTGCAACTGAACACTCACTAGGGACACCCTCTTGCTTTTCAAAGAGACCATTGCATCCCTCTCTCTTACTGACAGCTAGTTTATACCGGATGGGACTCCTACACCAAATGGTGTGAAACCTAATTAGGACTTCACATCAGGGAGATCCCCTGAATGTTGGTGGGTCTAACACCATCAATATTTCTAATGCTAAAAGCATGGAAGCTAGTGTTTTATGGTAGATAACCTGACCAACCCCAACATCTCATCCTCTGGTCAAGGAAGAAACATTCATTGCACCTCCCCTACTCATGTTTCTAAAGTTGGTGACTTTTCTCATCCAAAGCCTGAATGGGCTTGTGAAATCCCATAAGATCAGATTTGGGCCATCTGTCCTATATCCCCTTAATTTGCAAAAGTTGTTGGATTGATCCCAATAGTAATCAATATTCCATATTCTCTGAAGAAGAACAAGACCACCCCAATAGGGATAGTGTTTTCTACTCTTCAAGGCATTGTTCTTTCCGCTCTTGAAGAATTAGCATACTCTGTGGAAGGGCAAGAAGAACCTCCACACTTTCACGTTGGTGATGGAGATAACATTATACTCTCAGACACAACTTTCTTCGGGTCAGGCAAAGAAAAGGAAAAGGAAGAAGATCCATCAAATTCTGACAAAGAAGAGACAGAAAGTGAAGAAGAAGACATGGCATACAAAGATCTAGATTGGATGACTCAGGTCCAGCTGGCACTTCTTGGTGTTTTACACAAGATGTCAAACCATGGGGAGAAGATCCTAATGAAGTATGACCCTCATAAAACAATGAAGGTTGAAGACCACCTGCATGTACATTTTTTCCATGTACCTTGGATGGTAGAGTAGTTGTATGGTGTCACAACCTTCCCAACATAGCTACTCATCAAATGCGAAAATTACTAATTACTCATTTTTTTTAGGTAGCAAAAAAACCCACCCGATTTTGAAAAGTGGTTATTTAGAATACATTTTTTTAGCATATTTTTGGCACTTAAATTTTATTGAATTTAGGCTTCTGTGATCCATATCAAGTTTGAGAGAAGATTCTTCGGTGAAAATCACACTGGGATGCTTTTGTCGACGCGCTTCGAACTAACCAGTGTGGTTCATCGTCAGGACAAGTTGAAGGAACAGATCTCGCTTTGCATATTAAATAGTCAGAGTAGAACATCCAACAACTATATTTCTTGACCAGGTAACGGCTATAAGGACTGACGGATAAATTTGACTGGGAAATGGTTAGTTTGGAATGGATTAAGGGCATAACCTTTATTTAATTAAATAAGTTAAATTCGGTTAGTTATATTCTTATTAAAATAAAAGTAAAGGGAACATTTTATAAACTTATAATTATAAATATATATTAAAATAAATTAATTTAAATTAATAGTTAGTTATAAAAGTTATTATATATATAAGTAATAGAGTAATTAAGTTACTCTAATACTTATATATATAATAACTTTTATAACTAACTATTAATTTAAATTAATTTATTTTAATATATATTTATAATTATAAGTTTATAAAATGGTCCCTTTACTTTTATTTTAATAAGAATATAACTAACCGAATTTAACTTATTTAATTAAATAAAGGTTATGCCCTTAATCTAGTCCAAGCTAACTGCTTCCCAGTCAAATTTAGCCGTGAGTCAATATAGCCATTACCTGGTCAAGAAATATAGTTGTTGGATGTTCTGCTCTAACTATTTAATATGCAAAGTGAGATCTGTTCCTTCAACTTGTCCTGACGATGAACCACACTGATTGGTTTGAAACGCGTCGACAAAAGCATCCCAATATGATTTTCACCAAAGAATTTTCTCTCAAACTTTAAATTTTCTTATGTAACATTTTTTAAATGTTAATGCTTTTCATGCCTGATTTTGAAAAGTGTTGATGCAACATCAACCATTTTTGTCTACACGGCTTATTTTTTACACTTTAAATTTTGTAATGTACTAACTGTGTATATATATTTTTTAAATTTGGTAATTTTCATGTTTGTAATAAAACATAAAAAAGAAGCACGACAATAAAGAACTAAAATATAAAAAATATCTATAAAAAAATAAAGAAAATAAAAACCATAAAAATCTAAAAAAAAAATCAAAAGTACCTTGTATACTATATATATATATATATATATATATATATATATATATATATATATAGGGAAAGAATTAAAAAAAAAAAAAACTACATAATAGAAAAAAATAAAAACAAATAAAAAAAAATAAGTTAAAAACAAAAATAAGAAAAAAAAAATAATTAAAAAAAATTCACACATATATTAATTTTAATTTAATTTAATTTAATTAATTTTTAAAATTTAAATTTTGTTTTTTTTTTTTTTTTTTTTTTATAATTAATTTTTTTTTTAATTTCAATTATTTAAAAAAAATAGTTACATAAAATTGTTTAATTTTTATGTTTTTTAATTATGTTTTTTTTTCCTTTCTTTTTTTAATTCAAAATTTTTTTTTTGATCTTTTTTTGTTAATTTTTGGTTTTTCTCCTTAAATTAAGTGTTTTTTTTTTGAAATTCCCTATTTTCTATTTCTTTTTTTTTTTTTACTTTTTATTTATGTTTTGGTTAATTCCTTTTTTTTACGAATTAATTTTGTTTTTTTTTTTAGTTTTTTTGGGTCATTTTTTTTTTAGCAACATGAAATCACCAACGTTTAAAAAAATAATCCACACTTAATACATACAACCAAAAAAAATTCATTTTTTGATATTTTGGTTTTTGTTTTATATTTCTTCCTTTTTATTTTTATTTTAACAAGTTAATTTTGATTTTGCTTACATTTTTATGCCTTTTCTATATTTGATTTTTTTGGTCATGTTTGTGTTTTTTGTTTTGTTTTCGTTTTTATCGTTTTTAATGTTTGAATTTGTGGTTTTTTTTTGTATTTTTCATTTTTATTTATCTCATTATGTGTAATTTGATAGTTGATTTTAAACTTTTCATTAGAATGAATTGACTTTGCCCCCACATTGTGTCAATTTCATTGTTTGTCTTTAAGTTTTCATTACAATGGTTTGAGTTCACCTACATTGTGTGTCAATTTGATGGTTGACCTTTAAATTTTTGTTGCAATGTATCAAGTTGTTTTAGGCTAATATTTTAAAATCGTTATACATTTAGCATTTAAAAAATAAATTACTCTTCATTCACATGTTCATTTTTAAAGTTTTTTAGTCATAAAATTTTTCCATAATGTCATGCTCGAAATATTTTGAAAACATAAATTTTTTTGCAGTCATAATCTTTGGTTTTAATTCCATGCTTGAAAAATTGTCAAGATTTTAAAGTTTTTCTAAGTCATGATATTTTATCGTTAATGGTATTTTCGAAAACAATTATAAGTATTTTTTCTTTAGCACCATGATTGAAAATTGTTGGAATTTTAAGATTTTTCAAAGACGTGGTATTTTATATTTAATGTCATGCTTAAAAATTGTTGGAATTTTAAGCCTTTTCGAACACATGATATTTTATCTTTCATGTTATGCTTGAAAATCGTTGGAACTTTAAATTTTTCGGCATCATGATATTTTATTTTTAGCATTATTATTAAAAAACGTTCAAAAATAACCCTGAAAAGAAAATAAAAACGTTATTCTAGCATCAACACTTTTCGTTTTCAGGGTGTCTTTTGCACATAAAGGTTGGTTTTTACTGTCATTTTTAAAAAATGTAGAAAAGCTACCTTGATAAAAAAAGACATTATTCTAGCATCAATAGTTTTCATTTTCAGGGTGTCTTTCGCATAAAAAAAATGGTTTTTACTACGATTTTTAAAAAATGTAGAAAATTTACTCCCAAAAAAATATGTTATTCAAGCATCAACAGTATTCGTCTTCAACTTGTTTTTCATGTTTTTTCGGTGTTTTTTTTTCAGAGTTCTCGTTTTGAGGTAATAGTTCTAGTTGGTCGGTAGCTTTGTTTCACCCTAACTCCATCCAGAATTACAGGGGGTTCAAGAAAATCTTCCTTGAAAAATTTGTTGATGATGAGACCCCCTCCATGTTGTTGAAATAGCTAGGTTATCTCAAGATGGAGAAGATGGAGAAAGTGAAAACTTCAATAAGAGTTTCAACGGCATCTTGAACAAATTTTTAGAAAACACGAAACCTCATGACTCCATCACAATATATTACTATACTTCTTCCTTGCTAGCAAGCATTGAATAGTTTGTGAAGCGAACTACAAAACAAACACTAATGGAAAATTATGAAAAGGCTATCGATGTTGAGAAGAAGTTGCACGCAATCGGAGTCATCTCGGATGATGAGCTAGCAAAAGACTCCAAAGACACGGGTAAGCCCCGCTTTCTCAAGACTCTATCAATCGAAATGGTAGAGCTCAAACAAAGGTTAAGCGAGATGACTGTAAGTATCAAATGTCCCAAATTCAATATATTCAGACATACTGCAACCTCTGGCAGTAGTAGCAACCAACTAGCAATTGAATATTGAAAAGTTGGGCAGAAATCAATATTGTTCATATCATCAAGAATTTCATTTAGAGAAAACACGCCCACAGCGAAATCAATCCATGAGCATGTTCCACTGTGCCCTGCGTTGATCACTAGTAGGTTTCTCCCCTTTGCACCTACATTGTTTCTAGAAATCCGAGACAATGATCAGGATTCCGAAAGCTTCCCCTTCTAGGAGTTTCTAGAACTTGTTTCAACTACTTACCTTGGATAAAACATTTGGATCCTATCCTTCCCCACTTTGGATTTTTCACCAATTATCCTTTGATATTATCCCTCCATCAAAGGTAGATCTCAAATCCTAGATTTGTAATTGGATAAGAACTCCCAACTTACCAAACTTCTATATATATACCCAACCTTCTATGTGGTAGGGGGTTTGATTTCGTAGAATAGTTCTGCTCTTATGTTATTGTAGTGAATGACTATCATCTAATGCATTTAGGGTGATTGGAGGTGCATATTGTGATAAGGAAAGAACAAGTCAACAACTTCGAGGAGCTCTTCTAAAAGATCAACTGCTACTTATGGTTGTAATCTCCTTCCATTTATATTAATGCAAAGAATTCATTGTTTTCCTATAGGTGATGTTGTTATTTCATATATTTCAATACCATGTTGATCTATTGAATGAAGTACTTAGATGATACTACATAGATTTCGTAGTTTCTTGGCTTATGATATATGACTGTGTAGGTTCTAATTTTGGCATTCAGAGCTAGAATTGGAGTTTCCAAGCTAAATAAGGAGCAAAATGTACGAAGGATTACATGTAGGCCTCACTCTGTCATCTATTTACTTTAAGGAAAATCATTGTGTTCATTATCTCTCTATTGTTCTAAGTTTTCCATCGACCTAGGGGAGACACTTTTGTCCGTAATTGTAAATATTGTATAACAAATTAGCGACCATACTATGGAATGAAGTATTCCCTCAGTGGTTTCATTTTCTATTGTGTTTGATTACCTTTTTTACAGACCTTTATTGTATCATCCAACTAAGAACAGACCTAGGAAGTGATTTCATTAATTCGTTTCTACAATTTTTTTGTTGAAAACCTCTTTCCTAGGCCCAATACTCCCCCAGTGCCTATGAAAGAGCATGGCACCTCACCTAGGCCCACTCAGTACCAACGTTGCAGCATACTGGTGCCTCTTTTGCTCCAGTGTTGGTCCCTGTTTTTGCACAAATTTTTCCTTGGTTCTTGAGCCTCTCTTTGGTCAGCCTACTTCCAGCTAAACTTCCCTGAGTCTTGAGTGTCTTCTGGTCTCTCTAAAGCCTCCATTTGGTTTGCATTTGTGTTGGTTTCCTTTGGTAATAATTGGTTTTTAATTTTATTTGTACTTATCATTTGGTCGCTTGAAAAATGATTTCGTTTTATTATTGATCGCTTGGATGAATTGTTGTTTTAGTCCTCAATCTGAAAAGTAGAATTAAATCAATAATTGAACATTTGCATCTTAGTTTTCTTCATTTCAAAAATTAACTATGGTGAAAAGAAAAAATATTTCATTTTCATCTAGGGTTTTGTGTGTGAAATCGAAATTCCCTAGTGTGAAATTGCATATTTTTCCTTTCATTTTTGCAAAAAAAATTCCCCTTCAATTGGAGTGGGGGGGGAATGAATTGTGTATGAGTATTAATTGTCTTTGAGTGACATCACTTTTGATTTTTGGATTTTTCACCGAATTTTAGTTCGAGTCCTCTGTTCATGAAATCCCATATTACAATTGGTTTCATTGAAATCCTCTTGTGTTTGTTTTGAACAATTCTCTTGCATAAATCACATTTCCATAGTTAGAATTCTCATTTTCACAGCTAGAAAGGAAATTGTGCATAGATTACATTTACATATTTTTCAGTGGAATCGTTCATAGATCACATTGCATGGTTTGGCATCTTTTAATCCTTTGAATTGAATTGGAATAGTGAAATTTAAAGATCTAGTTAATTAGGAATCTCTTGTTGCTTTCATATTTGATTGTTGCATCATTTTTGACACCTCTTCCCTACACATGATAGCTTTCATTGCAAATGAAAAGAGTTATTTGTGTCATATTAGTTGCATCATAGGTGTGTTCAGGCGACATTGAATTTTGAGCCTTGAAATCGAAATCTTATTCAAGGTAACACTAAAATTTACCTCAATTAACCTAAGGAGCATTTGAAACTTAATGACACACATACAGTTCTAGGCTAAAGACGTGTTCCGGCATCATTAAATGTAGGGGATGTCGTTGTTTTCCAGTGTTGCATCCCAAGTGTGAAATCTTGTTCCATGTACATGAGTGTATCTGGAGGCCATTATGTTGGAAAAGACACTGAGCTGAATATCCTACAAGCTGGGTGATGGTGGCCCACAATGCACAAAGATTAAAAGGAATATTGTAGGGCATGCGATGTATGTCATAGGACCAAGAATCCATCACAAAGGGATGAATTACCTCTGAAACTACAAGTCTCGTTATAGGCATTTGACAAATGGAAAATAGATTTTATGGGACCTATTCAGCCACCATGAAAGAATACAGGAGTGCGCTACATCATTAGACCAACATAACACTTAACCAGGTGGGCTGAGGCGCAGCCCATGAAGGATTTCAGTGCAACTATAGCTGCGAAGCTTCTACTTGAGTACATTCTGTCTAGGTTTGGATGTCCTAAGATTTTGATGAGTGATAGGGATTTGCATTTTTTTAATGAAACGGTCACTGCTTTGCTAGAATAATTCCAGATGTATCATCAAAAAAGCACACCATACCAGCCTCAAGAAAATGGAACAATTGAAGATTTCAATAAGATACTAAAGAGTGCCTTGAAGAAGATCTATAATGTGAATAGGAACGATTGGGATGTGCGCATACCAGTTGTTCTTTGGGCATATAAAAATACATGTAAGAAGTTGAGTGGATAGACACCATTTCGATTGGTTTCTGGACAAGAAGCAGTGATGCCAATGGAATACATAATTCCCAGTTTGAGGATTGTTGCAGTCACAAAGATGATAGATCGGCATATAATGGAAGAACTCATCGCACAGATACTTGAATTAGAAGAAGATTGATTCTTAGCAGATTTTTACCAGCATGTGCAGAAGGCTAGAGAGAAGGTGTGGCATGATCGCCACATTAAGAAGCACACCTTTAAAAATGAATGTTTAGTACTATTGTATGATAGAAAGTTTACTAAGTTCCCCAGAAAGTTTCAGATGAATAGGCTCGGACCATACATCGTCGAGGAAATTACGGATGGAGGTGCAATTCAGCTTGTGAAGCTGAATGAGGAGTTATTTTCAGGAAAAATCAATGGCAGTTGGTTGAAGTTGTACAAGGGAAATCCTGCCCCTATGCAATGACTACATGAATGTAGGATAGTCTTAATACTTTAGGAAGTTGGAAAGAAGTGCGGGACTATAAACTACTCTGGCAGGAGAAAATTTCGGCGAAGCAATTGGGTTGCGCAATGGTTAGAATTAAGGTGTAGATGGGAACTACAACGAAGGAGATGCGCTAGTGAGTGTATAAATTCCCAGTGTAGATCACCTGGTAATGAAATGTACTAAAGCAAAGCACTTTATCTACTTCTATAAACAATTTAGCGGAAGCTTAATCGAACATGAGAAACATCAAGCATGAACAGATATAACTGAGAATGAGAAGTAATCAACCATAACTCAAAAGATATATCATTGGGGAAAGCACCAGCCTAAAACTCCAACTCTGTATTATCATACAAGTGGAAATCTTGTTCAAGTTACAAAAAGAATTAGCTCTCAAGCTATCCTAATGTCTCTGCACTCAAACAATACTACTCACAGACTCAATATACATAGAATATATCTTCCTTGAGCCCTCCAAGCCTCCTATTTCCTTGCGCAGTTTTGATTGGGGTCCAATGATATCACATGTGTGAATTGGCCTCATCACACTCACTCTAACCTTAGGTCCAACTACGCAATCCATAAGGAATAATATTCCTTTTGCACGCAAGGAATATTCACCAAGGAATATCCTACCAACTAATAGTACATTGCCCCTCCATCTGATCTCAACTAGGTCTCTGACTGAACTGACATGCATGAGTTATCCACGAGTGAATACTCAATTATCTAAATTACAGTAGTTACATGCATGCAAGCATTAACTAACTGAACTCTCATTAATTTAACAAACTGTTAAATTAATCTAACTGGACTTTACTAAGTTAAACTAAGTCAACTGATTACAACTCAATATTACAACTCATCCTTATCTCTTTAACTAAAGGTTAAATTTCTCAATTAATGGAGAAACTGTTGCATGTACTCCCATAGACTTCAAGTTTGATTTTCCTTAACTAATTAACTTAAGATGAATTAATTAATTAATTTTCAAACTGTTGTTGATATCAAATTCGAATTTTACTTCCTATGTTTAGTCCAGGGACTGACTAAAATAAGAAAGGATCCCAAAATGCTATTTTTAGAAAAGCTATTTTTAGCACTTTCACTTTTCACCCATTATTGCTAAGACCTCCAATGGCTAAACTGCTATTTATAGCCAGGCTATTTATAGTAGTGCTATTTTCAGCAAGTTCTATTTTTAACATTTATTGTTGCACACTTTTCAACAGTGAGGTGGGTCTTGCGTAGACTGGACAAAAAGTGGTTGTTGGAAGCACTGTAGATGATTGGATAGTTATTTTCCTGTTTAAGGGAGTGTGGCAGAAGCATTTAAGGAGGATATATTTAGAAATCTACCGCCAAAAGAAAATTAATGAGGGAGATCTGGAGGGAATCGATGGATTTGAATTCAAAAAGGACTATGCATACAACATCCCACTCCACATTCATACACTTTTCTTCCATAGAAATTGTCTTGTGATTTTGCACCTAAGTTTGAGCATAGATGATTATTGTATGTCTAGATGAGATTGGTAAGAAGTAGAGAGGGAACTTTTGCAAAAGGGGCTTCGGTTTGAGGGAGAATTGTTCAAGTGGAATAATAAAATCTTTTGGGAGAGCCTCGACAAGATGAATGCAACACCACCAATCCTTACCACATCACCTAGGTTGCTGAGGCCAAAATCTACTACCTCTATGACAAGAGAGAAAAAACAGAAGAAGAGCCAGCAAGCCCCAGTTTGGCAATTGCCGCACAAATTCCCAACTGAGATCAAACAGAAGGGTCGTATTGATCTTCTTTTGTATGATTAGTTTTGATGTGCTAATAAAAATTACAGATGTATAAACATGTTCTTTCTTCTTCTTCTCTTTTTGTTGAGGTTTCTTTAGTTGTTGGTGCTTACAAACATGTAAATTTCCTTAAGTTAAACAAGACATTCATGAGAAAAATAGCTTCAAAAATGAATAATGAACAACAAACATCTACAGTAAAACAAACCATCAAAGAGACACATTAACACAATGTTTTGATGAAGGATTTCACCCCTTCTGGGCTAAATCTCCTTGGTACAGCTTCCATGGCTTGGGCCTCTATATTAGCTCAATGTGGAAAAAATGATGTTTTCAAAGCTCTACGGCTCTTGATAACTTTACCAATGTGTTCAGAAGGTCCAAATTAGAGAAGAACACTTCTTTCTGATCTCAATTTGGTCAAAAATTGGGCAAGTTATGCTTCTTTCAATTTTTCCTAGGAAACCTCTGCTAAATCTGGAGAGACTCCATTTAAGTCTGCCAAAACTGGCAGTTTCCACCTAATTTGGCATGCCACCAAATCTGCTACCAACTTAATCTGAAATTTAAGCTTGATTAATTAATGTTTAAATGGAATTAAGTTAGTTAAAGTGGGATTAGCGCTAAGTGCTCCGCTCGCTGGCCCTTGGATGTGTGGTTGAAGGTCATATGGGGAGGGGGTTGGCCCACAGGGCTAGCTCCCACCACTCTGCCGTCAAACTTTAAATGTGCATTTAAATATATGTTCATGTGCACCTTTTAACAAGGATTGTGTTTGGTTTATTGGTAAGGCATTGTATTGGGAGGGGGACATCACATGCTCAAACCCGCCTTTGCCCATCCCATATCCTTTTACCATGTAATACATATGCCATATGCATTTCAGACTTTGACCATGCTATACGATTGTTTAACATACGTTGTGGGATATATGTATTATGCAAATTTGGAATTATAGTTAGAGACTATGGTTTGATATTTAATATATATATATATATATATATATATATATATATATATATATATAGTTTAAAAAAATTTATCTAATAGAAATAATATTATATATAATATAAAATATATATTTAAATAAAAACAAATTCACATTCAAACTTAGGATAATTAGGAAATTGTCACCTTCCTTGAGACAAACTGACAAATCTGAGCGTGACTCTTGTCACAACCCCATTGGGCAAAAACTGAAGAAGATTCCCCTTGCTGATTGGACTATTGACTAGACTGTCGTGTTATCATTCTATCCTATTCTACAATTTTTTAAACTATTTAGGAAAATGAACAACATGTCTTTTCTCATTCATCCAGACTTCGTTTTTAACCAAATGAATTTCTTTGCGATAATCTTGACGAGACAGACACAACCACATAGTTTTTGAGTCAATCTGATAACTTTGAATTTTGAGCTAAATACTGAGTGCCTAATTGTTCCTCCCCACTAGAAGCCTTTTGGACCCCAAAAGATACTATTATCTAACAAGTAGATGAGGGTAAAACCCCCTCACCTTTCCAAGCTCGATCCAACTTTTGACGAAATTGTTTCCTTCAGCTCCTCTCTAAGGAAATAAACATTCTCTTGCCTTGAGGACAACATTCGATACCTCTACCTATCTTTGTCCTTTCCAAGCTGATCTTGTTGGGTTGTGTTATATTCTTTCCATGACTAGGCCCCCTAGTTAACCAGGGGGTTGGGGGGGGGGGGCGAGTCCCCCCTATCTAGGGGGTTTGAGGGGGGTAGGTAGTCCTTCTCTACGAGGTCCGGAGCAGTGCCCTCAGGAATTTTTTTTGGCTCCTATATTAGGTGGGGCGAAGCTACCTATGGTTTTGTGCAAGGTTTTCGTACATGGTTTTAGGCGTGATGGTTTTTGTTCCATGATATTGGATGATTTGACATGTATATATATGTATTGTAATAGTTAAGGAAAATAATGAAAAATCAATATGGTAGTCCCAGTTTTCAGATCTAGGGGAAAATCTCTATGTATATGTGTTTTATGTGTTATGATCTCGCATTGTTTATTTCATGTGTTTTAGAATTTTTATCCAGGTAATTTTTGTACGGGGTTAAAACCTACATTTGGTATCAGAACTTTTTTGGCTTCAAGGGGATGCCTTTGTTGCTGAGGGGTTTCGCTCGGGCCTGTGGTAGACCCTGTTCAGTGGGAGATCTATGGGATCGATTCTGCTGGTGAAAGAAAATGGCAAGCAGTGGAATGATAGAGATAAAAAAATTTAATGGTCAGGGTTTTAAGTTATGGAAACTCAAGATGGAGGATCTATTGGTAGATAAAGATCAATGGATCGTGGTAGATCTGGGTACTAAACCAACATGAGTGCTCGATGAAGAATGGAAGAAGTTGGATTGGAAGGAAAAGAGAACAATACGATTGTGTGTCTTAGAGTCAGTATTCTTGAATGTATCAAGGGAAGCTACGACTAAGTCTTTGTGGGTCAAGTTAAGGACATTGTACCAATCTAAGTCTTTGGTGAATAAACTATTCCTCCAGAAAAATCGATATAACTTGAGGATGAAATATGAAGACTCGGTGACAAAGAATTTGAACACATTTAATACTGTGGTAAGTCAGTTATTATCTATTGATATTAAAATTTCAGATGAGGATAAGTGCATGAGTTTGTTGTGTTTTCTACCAGAATTGTGGGATAATTTGGTTATTGCAATAGGTAGCAATGCAACTACCTTGCAGTTTGATGAAATAGTCTCATCCTTGCTGACGGAGGAGATGAGATGGGAAAATATGGAGAGTCAGAATGGTGATGCATTGTCTGTACGAGGACGGTCCCAAAACAGAAACAAAAATAAGTCATGGAGTGGGAGATCTAAATCTAGAGGGATATCTAAATCTCTAGGAAAACATGTAAAGGTGGTGTGTTGGACATGTGGAAAGGAAGGGCACTACAAAAGGGATTGTAAATCTAAAGCTCCTGAAAAAGGAAAGGGATATGATGATGCTCCCTCTGCAGATATAAAAAACACCTTAGATGAAGGTGGGGATGTATACTTGGCTTCTTCAAGTACACATGTAGATCATGAGGCATGGTTGATTGACTCAAGTGAATCCTTTCACTTCACTCCCCATAGAGAGTGGTTCTGCTAGTATGATAAATATGATGGTGGTGATGTCTTATTGGGGAATGACAGGAAGGTTAGAATCATTGGTCATGGAAAATTCAAGTTGAAGTTGCAAGGTGGAAGGGTTAGAACACTTTCAGGTGTTCTGCATATTCCTGCATTGGCTAGAAATCTGATTTCTGTAAGAAATTTGGATGATGTAGGTGTAAAAATAATGTTCGAGAAAGATATTTGCAAGATGGTTCAGGGAGCATTGGTATTGATGTAGGGAGTTTAGATTGGGACTCTGTACAAGTTTCAAGGTAGAACTGTTATTGAGGGGTGCAATAGTTCTGTGGTTCCTGAAAGTGGAGCAGAAAATCTAGTGGTCTCTGGAGAAAAGACCATGCTATGGCATCAAAGGCTTGGACATATTGGAGAGAAGGGCCTTTGAATACTTCATAGTAAAGGTATTGTAGAAGGTATGACTAATAGCTCTCTAGATTTTATTTTTGTGAAAATTGTGTATATGGGAAGCAGAATCGTGTGAGTTTCCCCTCTGGTGGTAAGAGGGCAAAACAAATATTAGAGCTTTTACAGAGTGATGTGTTTGTACCTGTGAAGGCTCCATCACTAGGTAATTTTGTGTACTATGTTTCATTTATAGATGAATTCTCAAGGAATACATGGATATATTTCCTCAAGAAGAAATTTGAAGTCTTTGACAAGTTTAAAGAATTTAAGGCTCTAGTGGAAAACCAGACAAAGAAAAAGATAAAGGTGTTGAGGACAAATAACGATGGATAATTTTGCAAAAGGAATTTGAAGAATACTGTAAGAAGTGTGGTATAGCATGGAATAAGACTACTCCATACACACCTGAGAAAAATGGAGTTGTAGAAAGAATGAACAAGACGTTGATGGAAAGGGCAAGAAGCATGCTCCATGGTGCTGGGTTAGGACGAGAATTCTAGGCAGAGGCAGTGGAGACAACATATTACATGGTCAACAGATCACCTTCATCAGCATTGGAGGATAAGATTCCATAAGAGGTATGGACTGGTAAGAAACCATCTCTCTCACATATGAGGGTATTTGGATGTGATGCATATGTACATGTTCCAAAGGATAAAAGAACAAAGTTGGATAGTAAATCTTACAAGTAAATCTTTATTGGGTATAAGGATGGTTTAAAGGGTTATAATCTTTGGAACCCAATAACAATGAAGGTTGTGTAAAGCTAAGATGTGGTGTTCAGAGAGGTGAAAAATGTTATTAAACATGAAGTCCCATCAAAGGAACCTGTGAAAATAGGGTTTGAAATAAAGGAGGAAGAATCATACTCTACAACAGAAGAGGAATCAAAAGATGAAGAGCCACAAACTTTGGTTGTGAGAAGATCAATTCAAGAAAGAAGGCATCCAAAAGTAATAGTCCATCAGCTTTCTATTCAAATTGTTCTTTATTTATTACTAATGATGATCCCAAAACTATGAAGGAAGCAGTAGATTTAGAGGATGGAAAACTATGGAAAGAGGCCATGGTTGATGAAATGGCATATTTGCACAAAATGAGGCTTGGGATCTGGTGGAGTTGTCAGCTGGAAGGAAACCCATTGGCAGAAAATGGGTGTTCAAGAAGAAGACAAATGCAAGAGGAAAGCTAGAGAAATACAAAGCTCAGTTGGTAGCTAAAGGTTATTCCCAGGTGCTGAGAATTGATTTTGGTGATATTTTCTCCTATTGCCAAGGTAGCTTCTATTATATTACTTTTATTTGTTGCTACTTCTTTTGATTTTGAGGTAGAATATATGGATGTGAAGACATCATTTATGCACAAGGATCTAGAAGAGGAGATCTACATGAAGCAACCTAAAGGCTTTGCGGTGAAGGGTAAGAAAGAAATGGTATGCAAGTTAAAGAAGTCTTTGTATGGGTTAAAACAGACACCAAGGATGTGGTATCAGAAATTTGATACATTTATATGGGGACTTGGCTTCATGAGAAGAAAAGCATATCACTTTCTGTATTTTAAATTAATTGGTGACCATGTTATTTATCAGGTCTCGTATGTGGATGATATGTTGCTGGTTGGACATGACAAGGAAATTATCCAGGATTTAAAGACCCAATTGTCCTCCAAATTTGACATGAAAGATCTTGGTGCTGAAAATTATATTTTGGGCATGGAAATTAAAAGAGATCGGGAAATGAGGAAGCTCTAGTTAAACCAGAGGAAGTATGTCGAGACAATGGTGCAGAGGTTTAATATGGAGGATAGTAAACTTGTGAAGGTTCCTATTCGTGTTGGTGTAAAGTTATCTATTCAACAGTGTCCCAAGACACAAGAAGAGGAAAAGGACATGTCCCATGTTCCATATGCAATTGCAGTTAGTAGCTTGATGTATGTGATGGTCTATACTAGACTAGACATTTCACATGTAGTGGGAGTATTCAAAAGGTTTATGTCAAAACTAGGAAAGTAGCATTGGACGACAATGAAGTGGGTTTCCATGTATTTGCGTGGCACTAGTGATTATGGTTTGTGCTACCAAGGAAGACCGGGATTAGACAGAGTTTTTTATATTTATGTCTTTGTTGATGCAAACTGGGCTAGAGATCTGGATCAGGAATATCTAAAAGTGGGTATGTGTTTAAATTATTTGGAAGTGCAGTCAGTTGGATGAGTAAGAAACAATATGTAGTGGCACTATCAACTATAGAGGTAGAATACATGGCAGCCACTCATGCAAGCAAGGAAGCAATTTTTTTTAGAGATTGTGTTCAAGTATGGGGTTAGTACAGGGAGCTATAAGGATAGATTGTGATAGCCGAAGTGCAATTTTCTTGGCAAATAACCCTGCTTATCATTCAAATACAAAGAACATTAATGTTTAGTATCAATTTGTGAGGAATATGTGAGAAAACAAAAAGGTGTTTCTGGTCAAGGTGGACACTTTGAAGAATACTGCAGATGCATTGACAAAATATGTGAGCTTTGAGAATTTCTCTTGGTGTAGAGAAACAATGGGCATTGCTAGACTAGATAAATGACTAAGATCTCTTGTGGCCTCCTGTGGAAAGAAAACAACAAGTGGGAGAATGTTGGGTTGTGTTATATTCTTTCCATGACTAGCCCCCTAGTTAACGGGGGGTTAGAGGGGGAGCGAGCCCCAGCTTTGTTGCACCGATTGCGTAGCGGGGGGGTCACATGGGGTTTGAAGGCGGCGGGTAGCCCCCCTCTATAGGATCTGAGGAACCACCTGAAGAAAAATTTTTTTGGACCCTATATTAGGTGGGGTGAACCTACCTATGGTTTTGTGCATGGTTTTCGCACATGGTTTTGGGCGCGATGCTTTTCGGTCCATGGTATTATATGCTTCAGCATGTATATATATGTATTTTAACATTTAAAGAAAATAATGAAAAATCAATCTAGTAGTCCTAGCTTTTTGATCCAAGGGAAAATCTATGTATATGTGTTTTATGTGTTATACTCTCGCATTGTTTATTTTTTGTGTTTTAGAATTTGTATGCAAGTAATTTCTGTACGGGGTTAAAACATACATGTGCACTATTTGTTGCACCATTTTCATTCGCTCATAGAAACTCATGGTTTTTTCCATGTCGCCATCAAAAGCAACATCCTTCTTACCATGACAACATAACAAAATATAATGCAAATGGATGACAAATTTCACTACTTGGTTTTCTTGACTCAAGCCCGATTGTACATCTTGAAAGTATGAAATTTTCTGAACATAACTTTCGTGTAAAACATAATGACTCCTGAATGCAATGGTTACATAACCAATAGGCCTAAAAGGCATAACAATGAACTTGCTACTTATAACTCTTTTGTACCCTCGAATAAACTGAAATTGTTGACAAGTATCCATCAAATGCAAGTGCATGGATTGCTGCAACTTAATATTTACTCCATGGAAATCTTCTGAATGAAATAAAATGGAGAAGTTTCTTGCAAAAACCTGAAAATCAAATGAACCTTTCAAGTTTGAAAGAGCATAAAAAAGAATTGAACTCATATTTTGCTTTGAAGAAACACATGCCTCTTGTTGTTTGCCTCCCCACTGGAAAAATTTGCACACACATGACAATGCATGCCAAGGAGCTTCAAAAGAAGAAATTTCAACAACAAATCTCCTCCAACATTGGGCTGCTCCCAACAAACCTCTTATCAAAATGATGATCTTCGACGTTGACCAATCAACAATGGAATCCAACTTGGAAAGGCTTGCCTTCAACTTACCTCCTCCAAAATCATGGCCCAAATGCATCAAAGAAGTGAAACCCAACTTGTACTTTGATATCTTCAAAACATCAAACATGTTTTTTTTATAGATGACATGTGCATAAGAAAGCTTTCTAAACATGTGTATGTCACCAAAGTGGACAATTTCTTCAAGAAAGGACTCTTTTTTGCCATAATTCAAATACATGTATGTAGTAGAAGTGCTAGAAAGAACATACAACATTAAAATCCATACAAACAATTCTTGTTTGGTGTTATGTATATTCTTGCACTAACCTCTTTTTTGAACTTTTCTTTGGCGGAAAATACACTTTTTGTCCTATTACTTGAAATACTTACCATTCCCATTTGGCACCATAACCATTGGTGCACAACATGGCGTAACGGATCATTGAATGAGCTCATTGTTCAACAAACTTTTCCACTTCCTTGGTGTCTCTACACTTTGCAATTTTGTCAACCCTTGCATGCTAACATCGAAAAGTGAAACCTCTTGCTACAAAGATATTTCATGTGAAGTTTCTTTCTCCTTGAAGGATGATTCTTTCACAACTTAAAATACTTCATCACTTTGATGAACAAAACCAACCAAATCAAAATTGAAACCTGGATTACATGTAACAAAATTTTCATAAAAAATATCATCATTTGGCTTGAACATGAGAAGTACTAAACTTTTACTTGAATTCACTAGTCTTTTTCCCTCCCCTTCATTAACCAAAGAAATGTTTAGCTTTTTGCAATGGGCTCTTACTATGTACTCCACACCATCCTTAAGCAAGTGATACTTGTTTTCTGTTGGGTGTGGAGCCTAATTATCTTCTTTATTTAGAGGTATCACCAGATTGGATCCAGTTCATGATGTGGTGGGAACTCCGCTCGTAATATTTGTGTTGTAAGGGGGGACCAGGGGAGTAGCAGTGATCTTTAGGAGCCCCACCTAGGGAGGGATTGAGGGCAGTGCCCCTGAAGATAAAAATAGATGTAAAATTGGCTTCTAAAATGTTGTAATTTCATAGTCGATATGGGCCGTTCATTAGGCGGAGATCTAACAGTAGAAGTTATGTTTAATTTAGGGTTTTTTGCCCTAGCGGGCAACCCCTCGCTATATATGACGAAATTGTATTGCGTCTATGTAGTTCTGTATTTCGAGTGAGAAAGAGAGAGGAGATCGTTTGAATGTGAAGAGGGAATTAAAACGGATCTGATGTAGGTTGTATCTCTTCAGTTTGTTGGATAATATAAAAGGATGGACTGGCTATTTCTCCATGGATGTAGCCCAAATTGGGTGAACCACATATATCTGTGTCTCTCTTATTTTATGTGTTTTCTGTGTTTATATTTCTGCAATATATTTTATGTGTTCTATTGCTCTGTAATATATAATTTTCTAACAACTAGTATCATATTCGAAGGTCTATTTGGCTTATAAAATCATAGGAGAGAAGGGTTCCTTGTTCAAGTGGGAGCAATGGCAGAAGATGGTAGGTTTAGGGTAGAAACGTTGAATGAACAAAACTACCAGCTATGGAACATGCAGATGGAAGATTATATGTATCAGAAAGATTTGTACCTACCTTTGAACAGAAAGACAAAGAAGCTGATGAGTATGACAGACACAAAATGGGATATTCTTGACATAGAGGCACTTAGAACAATATGATTGTGCCTAGCGGTGTAGATAGCATTTAATATTTCAAAGGAAATGACAATAGAGGGTTTAATGAAGGCATTGGCCAAACTATATAAAAAATCTTTGGCCTCAAATAAGGTATTTCTTATGAAGCGTTTATTTAATATGAAGATATCAGAAGGTGGATCTGTTGTTGATCATTTAAATGAATTTAATACAGTTACGAGCCAGTTAAGTTCTGTAGGGATAACTTTTGATGATGAAGTTAGGGCTCTATTATTTCTATGCTCATTTAGAGAAAGTTGGAATGGTTTAGTTATGGCAATTAGTAACTCTGTCTCTAGATCTAGTACTTTAAAGTTTGATTATGTTGTCGGTGCAATCCTTAGCAAGGAAATACGATGAAAAAGCTCCGGTGAGACATACGATAATTCTCTAACTGCAAAGACTAGGGGAAGAAAAATGGAAAGAGAAAAGACCCCAAGATATCATTGTAAGTCAAGAAAAGGTAGATCCAAGTCCAGATCGGGGATAGTGTGCTAGAAATGCAGGAAGAAAGGACACCTGAAGAAAGACTGCAAGTATCAGAAGGGAAAAGAAGGAGATGCACAACAAGAAAACAATTATGAAGTGAATGTGATAGGTTATGTGTTGCAATATGCTGTGATTATTTCATTAGAAAATATTATTGATGCATGGGTGGTAGATTTAAGGGCCTCATTCCATGCCAAACCTGATAGGAAACATTTTCATGATTATGTTCAAGGATATTTTGGACAGGTTCCATTGGGTGATGATAAACCCTGTAAAATCATTGGAATGGGTATAGTTTTGATAAAACAATGGAATGGAAATCAATAGATATTGAAGGAGCTAAGTCATGTTCTAGATCTAAAGAAAAATCTAATTTCAATAAGACAGTTGAGAGGTGAAGGCTGTGTGACTACTTTTACAGATAAAACCTAGAAGGTCAGAAAAGGATCCTTGGTAATAGCAAAAAGAGAAAAGTTTGGTACATTGTATTTATGCAATGGTATTTCTAAGTCTGTTAATTCTTTAACCTCTACAGGAGAAGATACGACAATGTGGCATCATAGGCTTGGGCACATGAGTGAGAAGGGGATGCAGATTCTTCACTCAAGAAATTTGATGCCAGGTTTTAAGCATGTTGATTTAAAATTATGTGAGAATTGTGTTTATGAAAAATAGAAGAGAATCAGATTCCTCAAAGTTGGGAAAGAAAAGAAGAGTGAAAAATTAGAGCTTGCACATAAATATGTATGGGGACCTGCTCAGGTATCATCTCTTGGTGGCTCTGGTTATTATGTAACTTTTATTGATGATGCAACCAGAAAGACTTGGACTTATTATATTCGAAATAAATCTGATGTATTTGATACTTTCAATAAATTGAAAGCTTTGGTTGAAAGTGAGACAGGAAAAAGGTTGAAGTGTCTCAGATCACAAAATGGAGGTGAATATTGTTGTAAAGAGTTTGATAGGTATTGTTCAGAGAATGGAATTCACAGAGAGAAGACAGTTCCAGTAACACCACAAGAAAATGTTGTGTCCAAAAGGATGAGCAAGACAATTATGGAGCATGCAAGGTGCATGAGATTGCATCTAGGATTGCCTTCACAATTTTGGGTAGATTCTGTAGATACTATTGTTTATCTAATAAAAAGAGGGCCTTCAAGTTCCTTGGATGGTGGTATTCCAGAGGAGTCATGGACAAGGAAAAAGGTAAACTACTCTTTTTTAAAGACTTTTGGTTGTGAAGCCTTTGTCCACTTTAATCAAGAAAATAGTACAAAGCTTGAGGAAAAATCAAAGAAATGTACCCGTATTGTATATGGTGTTAATAATTTTGGTTATCACTTTTATTATTATGAAAAAAAAAAAATCATTAGGAGAAGAGATGTCATATTCAATGAAATTTTTTATATAAGGATCAACTACAGGAAAAGAAATAGGAAAAATAAAATAGAGTTTACACAGTGCTTGATGAGATCACATAAAAGGTGAGGGTGCTTGAAAATCATAATGATCAATAACCAGAAAAACAACAACAACCACAACAACAAAAAAGCACCCCGAATGCCTAAAAGTGCTGTTAGAATATCTACCAAGATAAGTAGACCACCTAAACGATACTCTCCTTCATTATATTATCTATTGTTCACTGATTCTAGTGAACCAGAATGTTAAGAAGAAGTAGTGTAGGTAGAAACTAGGAGGAAGTCGGAGTAAGCCATGAAAGAAGAGATGGACTCCTTAGCACATAATCAGACTTGGGACTTAGTCAGGTTGCTTACAGGTAAAACAACATTGCAAAATAAATGGGTTTACAGGTTGAAGGAAGAAGATGGAGGTAGAAAAAGGTATAAAGCAAGACTTGTGGTGAAGGGGTTTGCACAGAAAAAGGGTATAGACTTTGATGAGATATTTTCTTCTGTTGTTAAAATGACTTCAATCAGAAGTATTTTAAGTCTAGTAGTAGCTAAAGATTTGCATCTTGTGTATTTAGATGTAAAGACAACCTTTCTCCATGGGGATTTGGAGGAAGAGATATATATGTAGCAACCACAAGGATATGAGGTAAAAGCGAAGGAGAAACTAGTGTGCAGGTTGAAGAAGAGCTTGTATGGCTTAAAACAGGGTCAAGAAAGTGGTATCTAAAATTCGACAGGTTTACGTCTGAACAAGGTTATACTAGATGTCACTCTGATCATTATGTTTATCTCAAAAGGAAAAATGATGGCAGGTAGATTATATTGTTATTGTATGTAGATGACATGCTTGTTGCAGGTTCTAACATGCAAGAAATAAATGTGGCCAAAATAAAATTGGTGAACTCATTTTCAATGAAGGATTTGGGTGCTACAAAACAAATCCAAGAAGAATAAAAAATTAACATTGTCTTGGAGTGAGTACATAGAAAAGGTGTTGAAGAAATTTAATATGAAAAATTCAAAACCAATTAGTACACCTTTGGCTAGCCATTTCAAACTATGTAAGGAGGTGTGTCCCAAGACTCAAGAAGAAATGGCTTATATGTCTAAAGTTCCATATGCATCAATAGTTGGAAGCTTAATGTATGAAATGGTCTACATAAAGCCTGATATTGCACATGTAGTGGGAGTTGTAAGCAGGTACATGAACAATCCAGGAAAAGAACATTGGATGGCGATGAAGTGGATTCTTAGGTATTTGAGAGGTACCAAAAATCAAACATTATGCTTTGGTGGTTCAAACATTGCTCTACAGAGATATGTTGATGAAGATATGGAGCGTGATAGAGAACAAGAGGAGCACAACAGGTTATGTGTTTATTGTAGGTGGAATAGCTGTCAGTTGGGTTTCAAAACTGCAAAGTGTTGTTGCACTCTCAAAAATGGAAGCAGAGTATGTTGTTGCTATAGAGACTAGTAAAGAAATGATTTGGTTACAAAGTTTTTTGGATGAATTAGGTAAGAAGCAGTAGTTGAGCAGGTTATACAGTGATAGCCAGAGTGCCATACATATTGCAAAGAACTCTGTGTTTCATTCCAAGACTAAACATATACAACTCAAATACCATTTTAGGAAGATGGAAAGTTGAAGCTGGAAAAGATACACACTAGCCAGAATCTTGGAGATATGTTAACAAAAGTTGTAACTAGGGAGAAACTGAGATTTTGCTCGGTTTCAATCAGTCCTCAAGTACGATGAAGAAGATCAAAAACAGTCAGGTCCAAATTCAAGTCATTGTCTAGCAAATGAAGCAGTGGTGGAGTTGCTATAATCAATCTACAAGTGGGAGATTGTTGGATGTGGAGCTTGATTATCTTCTTTATTCAAAGGTATCTGATCCAAAATTGATTTTGGATAGACTCCTAAATCTAGTGGTCCTCATAGAGGAAAGATGAAAGTCTAAGGAAGTTCCTAGAAATAGCCCCAGTGCAGAGATCCTTTGCTTCTGAATCTACTGCAACTTGAATTGGCTAAAATGGACTTAGGATGCAAAAGTTATTACATGTAGAAGATGCCCAGTTTCATTGAAAAAAGAGGCAAAAACCCCTAAAAATGGCAAATGACGCTTATAAGGGAAAATCGCATCGCATGACGCAAAGAGAAGGATTTAAGGTCGGACATAAGGCACCCCCGATCAGCAACCTCTGATGATCAGATTGGTGGGTCGGATTGGAGGCAGGCAGTGTATACCCAAGGCAAAGGTCTTGAGCCGATGCGATGGTGCAATCACTGAAATCAGAGGATCGGCATCGTCGGTGGCATGGGGCTTGAGGCGAGACCCCACACCGAGCGATACCATGATCACCAAAATTGGTAGATTACAATTAGCGATGCCACGAGGCAGAGGTGGGACCCTGGGCCAAGCGATACCACAATCACCGATATCAGTGTCGGAGGATCGCGTCAGCGTAGGCCACGCCATATGGCTTACCCCAATTCCATGCATTATTATGACTTGCGAGAGCGATTTCAGGTGGACTTGATGGAAAATAAGGTGGAGTTCATAGTTTTTGAAGTCCGATAGATGCATTTGGGTGGATTTTTATAGGATTTCTATGTATTTTCCCATGTAAGCAGAGAAATGATATATTTGGGATTTCGAGGCACCAGTGGCCTTTCCCGTTGTAAAACAGGTGGCCATCACACCTTGGGACATTAGCAATGATTTTTAAACGCTCTAGAAGGAAGATGAAGGGACAACAACCGGGAGCCGGAGAGCCTAAGAGCTAAAATGAACAGACATCGGCGATTGGCTTAAAAGCTGTGGATGTCAGAGAGAGGCAGGTAGCTAAGGTTGTTGAAGGTTGTTGGGGGTTGTTGCTGAAAGTGAAGCCAAAGCAGGAAGCTAGGGCGGAAAAAGAGTAGAAAGAGGTAGCACGGAAGCGAAAAGAGCAGCAAAGGGAGTCACTTGGAAGCCACGTGAAAAGCCAAGAGAGTTGTAAACTGATAGAGGGTAGAAAGAAGGCAGAGCCAAGAGCCAGAGCCAAAGCTGAGAGCCTAGAAAGCCGAGAGCTTCAAGAGCAAGGGATAAAATGGTGTCTAACCCCATTTTTTCTTTGTAAAATAGGAGGAGTTGAGCCAAGAGCTTGTAAAAAGGACTTTGCCATAATCCCAGAGAGCCTAGTTGAGTTGACTAGAGATCACATGTAGCCCAAGAGTTTTGGGTGAACTCCTAATTAAATTGTTGTTCTATGTCTTTTGTTTATTGCTGCATTAGTTATTATTGCATGTATTTACATATCAGCATAACAACGGATTTTAAAGCACATAAATAGCCAACAATAAATATAAGAATAAACCTATATTTTCAAGAATTTATTAATTTCGCATTGGTTAATCAATAAGACTTGGGAATATTTAATCTTTGGAAGTGGGAGAGGTTCTGGTAAGTTAGACAAGAAGCCTAAGAGCCCCATTTTTAGATTAGGTGGTATGAAAGCTTAGGTTTGGTTAACCACACCTTTAAGAAGGTTGTATCAGAATGCTTGATTGACAAAGCAAAGATTGCTTGTCTAAAAGGTGTTTGAATAGCAAGAGGCTGATTGTATGCTTGTTTTACAGACTGACTATTTTCTGAGTTTGCAGAGGTAAAGGGAAAGCTAATGATAGCTTAGTCTGAGAAGGACAAGTAGGAAGAAGGACTGAAGGCATTATTCTATCCCAAAGGACCTCATGCCAGTCCTTGGAGCACAAGAGGTTTGCCGCAAAAGGTTGCTGAAATAAGCTCTTTATTAATCTTGTTTGAAGTTCTTTTGTTCATTGGCATAATGACAACTTCTACAAGTGTATCCTCGAATTCCTCTTGCATCACAAGACTCTTTGATGAAGACATAAAGCAAGCCTTGTTCATTATGATGGGAAAGGTGAGAGAAATGTGTGAGGATGGATGGAAGAGCGACATACTTAGAGAGCAGTTGAATTCCGTGGAGGAAGAGAAGTAGATGCTTTCTGACAAATTGCGAGAAATGGAGAGGCAACTTCATATTGAAAGTATGAACCTGAAGAGGATGCATGAGTTGGAGTCACAACTCTTTGTTGCCCAAGAAGCCTTGGTCAAGTACCAGCTTGAAGAAGAGGAAAACCATTCCAGTTTGTCTTCAAATTCTTCTAAGAATGCTTATATTGGTTCTTTTGAAAAACATACTAGAGGCATAGGTTCCAAGCTAATGTCCAAGATGGGCTATGAAGGAAAGGGCTTGGGAAAGCATGCACAAGGTATTTTTAAGCAAATAATAATTGAGGAATGGCCTAAGTATTTGGGTCTTGGCTATGGAGAGTCTTATGTAGAGAGTTCCAAAGTTGCCATGCAAGCCATCGAAACAGTGCCAAGAAAGAGTTGCACTGCAGAGTCTGAAGATTGTATTCAAGAGGAATGCAATGACTTGAAACATCACTTGCAGGATGCAGGTGTTCAAAAGCACACACTTGAACGAGATATTTGTGGAAACTCTAATAGCCTTGAAGAGATTGATGGTGTTCCAAAGGAAGCCACTTATTCATTTGATTCACCTCCTCGTAAAGGCAATAAAGGTGAAAGAGAAAGGTATAAATCTGGTTCTAAACATTTTCCTTTTGATTGTAAAAAGCATGATAAATTTCCACATATGCATGGGAAAAGAATTGGATGTTCCTTTTGTGGTTTGGATAACCATCATGTTTCTAGATGTTGGAGGAGAATGGCCACATACAGGAAACTTTTGAAGGAAAAGAAGCAAGGCGCCAAAGGTCCATTGGACAAGGCCAATCATGCTGCCAGAAGGATGCACATGTGTTGCACTTACTGCCATAATCAAGGACATCTTGCTACAAAATGTTGGACTTTGAATCTAGCGATGCTTCCACGAAAGTTGAAGAAAGTGGAAAGAAAAGATGGCAGAAATGGAAATGAAGTTTCCATTAATGATGTGTCTCAAGATGATTCACATGTTGATGCTGATGTGCAGGCAAAGGAAAGACCCTTGAACTGGATTAGTAAGAAATGGTTAGAGTTTTTTTTCCAATTAAGTTTGCATGTCTATTGATGCATCTATTTGCATTTCTTGTTGAGGAGATGTGAGTTGCAGGGTTTTACCAAGATGGTGAATGGAAAAAAATGGTTGAGTAGGAGACTCACTTTGTTGCTGCAACATTGTATTTCATTTCAGCTTCGAAGGTACAACGTACTTAAGTGAAAGTTGAAGGATGAAATGCATGCATAAGCATGATGTGCATGAACACGGGGATGTTGATGTTTTCCTTGTATTTGAATATGTATGTAATTAACTTGAAGGGTTGATTACTTTGATATGAACATGCATGTAATGCTGACTTGGGAAAATTTGACTTGGTCTCCAAGATGGAGATAATGATGAAACGTTAATCTTTTGCAAAGAGTCATAATGGTCCTTTTCTACATGCTTGACTTGAAGGGTCATTTGTTTTAAAGGAATGTTTTGTGGGCTTGCTGTCTAGTCAATCATTTCTATGCAGATGTAAGACATGGAGGTGTTCACAAGATGTGAAATCTGTTTCTGTGAAGCAAGAGTTTAAACCATCCAGTTGTTGTTTGTATTTCTATTGTTGTTGATAGTTTTTGTTGGCATCTTTTCAAACACGTACAAATGAAAGTTTCGTGGAGCAGATGTACATCACATTTGTTGAGCCACATTGGATCAATGATGAAGGCAGAGAGTTCAAACTACCTTCTATGACCATCTAAGTAGGAGTTTTGCAGAAAGGCAAAGAAGAAGGTAGCTCTTCCTAGGAAGACCAGCCCATCCAGAAGGGAAGTCATCAGAAACTTTGGTTCAGAGGCACTATGCAAGGCAAGTGTAGGGAGGCTGAAAGAAGAGGGTGAGTCACTCTCATTTACTGTTCATATCAGTATATTAGTCTTTTGGAGACCAAAAGTTCTTTTAGTGGGAAGGAGTGATCCAAAATTGATTTTGGATAGACTCCTAAGTCTAGTGGTCCTCATATAGGAAAAATGAAAGTCCAAGGAAGTTCCTGGAAATAGCCCCATTATAGAGATTTTTTTCTTCTGAATCTACTGCAACTTGAATGGCCTAAACGGACTTAGGATGCAGAAGTTATCGCATGCAAAAGATGCCCAGTTTCTTTGGAAAAGGAGGCAAAAACCCCTAAAAATGGCAAAATACACTTATAAGGGAAAATCTCATTGCATGAGGCAAGGAGGAGAACTTAAGGTTGGGCTGAAGTCACCCCCGATCAGCGACCTCCAATGATCGGATCAACAGGTCAGATCAGAGGTAGGTGGTGTATACCCAAGGCAAATGTCCTAGGCCGATGCGATGGTGCGATCGCCGAAATCGGTGGATCAGCATCAATGGTGGCATGGCACTTGAGGTGGGACCCCGTGCCAAGAGATACCACAATCATTGAAATCGGCGGATTGCAATCGACGATGCCATGAGGTAGAGACGGGACCCTGGGCAAAGCGATACCACGATCGCTGGTGTCAACATCGACGGATTGCGTCGACGTAGGCCACACCATATGGCTTACCCTGGGTCCACACGTTATTGGAACTTGCGATAGTGATTTCAGGTAGACCCGATGGAAAATAAGGTGGACTTCATCATTTTTGAAGTCCGATAGATGCATTTGGGAATATTTTTACAGGCTTTCTATGTATTTTCCTGTGTAAGCAAAGAAATGATATCTTTGGGATTTTGACGCACCAATGGCCTTTGTCATTGTAAAATAGGTGCCCATCATACCTTGGGACGTTAGCAATGATTTTTAAATGCTCCAGAAGGAAGATGAAGGGTCAGCGACTGGGAGCCAGAGATCTCGAGAGCTGAAACGAATGGAAAGCGCCAATTGGATTAAAATCCATGAATGTTAGAGATAGACATGTGGCTAAGGTTGTTGAAGGTTGTTGTGGGTTGTTGCTGAAAGTGAAGCCAAAGCAGGAATCCAAGGCGAAGAAAGAGCAGAAAGAGGTAGCACAGAAGCAAAAAGAGCAGCCAAGGGAGTCACTTGGAAGCCAAGTGAAAATCCAAGATAGCTATAAAGTGACAGAGGGTAGAAAGAATCCAGAGCCAAAGAGCCAGAGCCAGAGTCAGAGCCAGATCCAAGAGCCAAAAGCCAAGAGCCAGAGCTAGAGCCTAGAGCCTAGAAAGACAAGGACTTCAAGAGCCAGGGATAAAATGGTGTCTAAACCCACTATTTTTGTGTAAAAAAGCAAGGGTTGAGCAAAGAGCTTGTAAAAATGACTTTCCCATAATCCCAGAGAGCTTAGCTGAGTTAACTATAGCTTTGAGAGACGTAACCCAAGAGTTTTGGGTGAACTCCAAATTAAATTGTTGTTCTATGTCTTTTGTTTATTGCTGCATCAGTTATTATTGTACGTATTTACGTATCAGCATAACAACAGATTTTAAAGCACATAAATAGCCAAAAATAAATATAACCATACACCTATATCTTCAAGCATTTTCTAATTCCACATTGGTTAATCAATAAGACTTGGGAATATTTAAGCTTTGGAAGTGGGAGAGGTTCTTGTAAGTTAGACAAGAAGCCTAAGAGCCCCATTTTTAGATCAGTATCGCAACAGCACTTGTATTATTTGCATTACAAGGGGGGTCTTGGGGGGGGGGGGGGGGGGGGGGGGGGGCAGTAGCAATCTTTAGGAGTGCCCTACCCTTGGTGGGGGATCAGGGCCAACACCCCCAAAGTTAAAAATAGATGTAAAATTCCCTTGTAAAATGTTGTAATTTCGTAGTCAATCTGGGTCGTTCATTAGGCAGAGATCTTATAGTAAAATTTATGTTTAATTTAGGGTTTTTTTCCCTATAAGGTATCCCCTCACTATATATGAGGGAATTGTATTGCGTCTATGTAGATTTGTATTCTCAGTGAGAAAGAGAGAGGAGATTGTGTGAGAGCAAAGAGGGGATTACAACAGATATGTTGTAGGTTGTATCTCTTCAGTTTGCTGGATAATATAAAAGGAAGGACTGGTTGTCTCTCTGTGGTCATAGCCCAAATCGGATGAACCACGTATATCTATGTCTCTCTTATTTTATGTGTTTTTTGTGTTTATATTTCTACAATATATTTTATGTGTTCCATTGCAGTGTAACATATAATTTTATAACATTTTCATGGCGGTAAAAGACTTCTTTCCGGTCATAAAAATATGGACTACCCAACACCACACCTAAAATATTAAGCAATACCACATCTAACTCTACTTCGTCAGCAAAAATTGCAGTGACTGCAAAATTAAATAAACATTTTCTTGTAACCTGTAAACTTGTGTGTCTTGTTATCCATCCCAAAGGGTATGGTTTGTGGTGACGTACAGTTTCAAGATTAAATATGTTGACTAAGTCTTCAAAGATTAGATTCTCTTGTGACCCACTATCGAAGAGTGTGTCAATCTTGGTGTGTTTAGATATGACCCTAACATGAAATAATTCAATTCGTCTCTTTTCATCTGGAGTGGTAGTAGTGTTATAGTTTTGTGAACTAGTGCTTGCAATATCTTGTTTTCCTTTGATTCCCATGACAATGATTTTCTTTTCATCACCAGATTCAGAACCTATATCTTCTTGAGCAATAGCAGTGGTTTTCTATTTCTCTTTATTGTTGAACTTATTTGGTCTCATTTCTAGATGCAACTTCCAGCAGTGGGCTTCGTCATGCCCCTCTTTGGAACAGTGTTTTCATGTGATTTTCCCCTTATTTCCTTACACTTGAATTCTTCTTTCCCTTCCATTTTCCTCCTTTTTCTTTCTCCTTACCCTTAGGTTGCTTTTTATTACTATCCTCTTCATTAGTGTTCTTTCCTCTAGATTCAAGATGCATGGCTTGCATACGTAGCTCATCTAAATTATTTGGGTTAAACATAAGGATAATATGTTTCAAATAGGAATGTAAACCCCCAATATATTTCAGAAGTGTATCTTTGGAATTCAAATTCACTCCTAATAACAAAGCCCTTTTCCTAAAACCCTATGTATAATCTTGGAGTTTTTGGCCTTTAAGCTGCCTAAAATTTTGCCAACTCATAATCACTTTTTGGATAAAGGATAAAGGATAAAAATGTCTTTTAATTGTAGAAAAAAATTCAACTGAAGTGGTGGATATCTTACCATGGATTCTCATTTCCTCTTGAATCTTTACTTTCCACCAAACTAGTGTAGTTCCTTCTAGCCTCAGTGAAGCCAACTGGATCTTTATGCCATCTTCTTGAAGGTTCTAAATTCCACAGTATACCTTCAACTGTTGAATCCAATTGTCCAACTTTTTTGCATTCACCTCTTCATTGTAGATGGGAAGTTCGAATTTTATGTCCAATTTTAGTAATTTAGTTTTTCCTTTTGGGGTTTTGGAATGAGTATGGGCAGTTTCAGTGGTGGTAGTGGAAGATGATGTTGTGTGAGATGGTGAAGATGATGAGGATGGTGGAGATGTTGGTGGCTTTCCTCCATTCCCTTTGGAATCCTTATTATCATATCTTTTGTCCTTTGAGCTTCCTTCTCCATGTGGAAGTTTAGAACTCTCTCTAACCATTCTAGTATTCCTCTCTTCATAGAGGACTTTAACCATCTCAGTCAAAGTGTAGAAATATTTCTTGAATTCTTTCTCTTGTGAAAAGGGACCTCCAGGCTCTCTTTCTCTAGACATAATGGCTATGGATTCAGGCTCATAAATTTGTACTGATTGTACGTCTTAAATCTCAATTGAAGACAAAACTTGAGGAGTTTCAAGTGCAACTGGAATTGGAACTTTGGGTGGTGGAGATTGTGGCCTTGTGGCTCTCCTTATTCTGGGCATTTCCTCAGGAGTTGCAACCAATAGCTTCCCTTCTCCTCTCTGCAGCTTTAACCTTGTAAGCATCACAATTTTGCAACCATTAAAATCCTAATTGCACAAACTAGAGAAATCAAGCAATTCAATCTTGAGTATTTAATACCAACTTGATCTGCTTTTGCATGATTAGTTTTGATGTGCTAATAAAAATTACAGATTTATAAACATGTGCTTGCTTCTTGCTTTTTGTGCTGACGTTTCCTTTGTAGTTGGTGCTTCCAAAAAATTAAATTTCCATAAGTTAAACAAGACATTCATGAGAAAAATAGCTTCAAAAATGAATAATGAACAGAAAACATCTACAGTACAGCAAAACATCAAAGAGACACATTAACACAGTGATTTGATGAAGGAGTTGACCCCTCCTGGTCTACATCTCCTTGGTCCAGCTTCCATGGCTTGGGCCTCTATATTAGCTCAATGTGGAAAACATGTTGTTTACAAAGCTCTATGTCTCTTGATACCTACACCAATGTGTTCATAAGGTTCAAATTAGCGAAGAACACTTCTTTCTGATCTCAATTTGGTCAAAAATTGAGCAAGTTATGCTTCTTTCAATTTTTCCTAGGAAACCTCCGATAAATTTGGAGAGACTCCAGTTAAGTCCACCAAAATTGGCAGTTTCTGCCTAATTTGGTGTGCCGCCACCTTAATCCCAAATTTAAGCTTGATTAATTAATGTTTAAATGGAATTAAGTTAGTTAAAGAGGGATTAGTGCTAAGCACTCCGCTGGTTGGCCCTTGGACATGTGGTTGAAGGTCATATGGGGTGGGGGCTGGCCTGTAGGGCTGGCTCCCACCACCCCCCAATCGAACTTTAAATGCACATTTAAATATATGGTCGTGTTCACCTTTTAACAAGGATTGTGTTTGGTTTATTGGTAAGGCATTGTATTGGGAGGGGGAGGTCATGGGTTCAAACCCGCCTCTGCCCAGCCCCTATCCTTTTACCATCTAATACATACGCCATATACATTTTAGACTTTGACCATCGTATACGACTGTTTAACGTATGTTGTGGGATATATATATTATGTGAATTTGGAATTATAGTTAGAAGCTATGGTTTGGTATTTAATAGTGTGTATATATCTATATATATATATATATATATATATATATATATATATATATATATATATATATATATATATATATATATATATATATATATATATATATATATATATATAGTTTTAAAGAAACTATATAATATAAATAATAATTATCTATAATATATAATATATATTTAAATAAAAACAAATTCAAATTCCAATTTAGGATAATTAGGCATTTTTCATCTTCCCTAAGACAAATTGGCAAATCTGGAGGTGACACTTGTCACAGCCCCATCGGGCGAAAACTAAAGAAGGTTCCCCTTGCTAGCTAGACTGCTGACTAGATTGCCATGCCATCATTCTATCCCATTTTGCAATTGTTTTAGCTATTTAGGAAAACAAATATCAAGCCTTTTCTCCTTCATCTAGACTCCATTTGCAACAAAAAAAATTATGTTGTGATCATATTGACGATACAAATGCAACCATATAGTTTTCGATCCAATCTGAGAACCTTGAATTTTGAGCTAAAAAATTAGCACCTAATCACATATGGATAAAAAAAAGAAGCCTATGGAACCCCAGGACCTGGATGAAGAAGAAATAGCCATGGGAATTAAAATATCAGCGTAGAGGACGTTGAGCCAATTTCTCAGTTTCTGCCATATATACCCTCTAGGAAGTCAATTGTCAAAGTCATTAAGGACCCTGACTCGTTGAAATACAAGGTCTTCATGCCATTTCTACCGAAGGAAGTACCTGTTGAGGGTGACTTGTTTCTGTGAGTACCATTTGCGAAAATGGAAGATTGGAATTTGGGCGATCATGCAAAGTTTCTGCAGTTAAAACCTATTAATTTCTTAAAATCAGTCTATTATTAGGAGGCGGGCATCATGAGACTTGAACCAATGAAGTGGGTGGCCGATATTGAGTGTGCAGGGTTTCTCAACATGCTATATGTCCCACATGTTGGCATTATGATGCATGTGTTGTACTTGATGGCAACCCACTTGTCGCAGAAAAACTCACTTGTATATGGTAACTAGATGAATCTACATAAGAGATATCAGATGTGACAGAATGCAATATAGTTGTGACAAAATGTAGGGAAAAACGCATATATGCTGGAATCTAAGCTTTTGGTCCGTGGTATTTGGTCCACGGTATTTGTTCCATGGTATTGGTCCAATGTATTTGGTCTGAGGTATTGACCCTAGGTATTGGGTCCAAGGTATTAGTCCTAAGTTCTTTTGGTCCATGGTATTGAGAAAGGCCTAAAAATATATAAGGAGAAAAAGATCATTAGGCCAAGGTGTGCAAGTAATTGAATATCTGATGAAGGGTGAGATCCAATATGTAGGTTATCAGCCTATGGTGCTTTATTTGATCTAAACCAAGGATGAACCTTAGCGGTTAATGGAGGATAAGATATAATGATGGATCAGGATCTTAAGGCTTGAAATGAATTATCTTTATATGGTTTGATCATGTTTATTATAGATCTGCTGACGCATGTGTTGTCCTGTAAATGTTATGATCTAGGTATGACTGAAGTCTGGAATAGCTGCAAAATTATGAATTAATATTTACAGACATATACGCTGGTTGGCTTTGATAAAAGCGCGTATACACGCTAGTCCAACACATCTAAGTAGCATAGACATTATGTAATATGATATTTGAAGTTATAAGTGGATCTGACTATTGTTGCCAAATTCTAGGTTCTGCTCTGTGTTCTGGCAACTGCAGTTTGATGACAGTGTACTGAATGTTCAGAATGATTGATTGTGATTTGATTCAATGACGATGGGTTTTCAGTGATTTAGTTATGGGTGATTCAAATATTTATGATTGAGTTTCACTGATTGGTTAATGCAGATGTATTTGATGGTTGTAGCGCAGTGGTGATTGGTTTTGGGCTTCAATGTTGATAATGGGCCAAGTATGAAAATTAGATGAAACGAGGCCTTCATGTGTATTCTTGTGTATTAGGAGCATCCAGTCTGAAAATTTATGAAATGTGGTCCCTGGAGGAAGAAAGGACATTGTAGCCTTCTATAGGTTAGCACCTACGTACTAGTAAAAATATCAGCTAGTACAAGGGCTAGGGGGTTGTATCTCCCTTTGAGTAGAAGCTAGAGAACGAGAGAAGGTAGAAACCTTCTATAACTAGAAGCATGTGTGCTGGTATGAGTATGCACAAGTACAATGTTGTAAATATATTTTCTTATTATTAAAAGAAGACAGAGATGACAACAGCGGGTGGTTTTCACCCACATTGGACTTCCACCTTATATCTTGGTGTTCATGTGCGTTGCTTATATGTGATGGTCCATTATGTTATTAACTACACATGGTTACTATTTAATAAAGTACTGATGCACAGATTAAAGATCAACATATGATGAATTAAATGAATCATAAGTTAGCTGGATATAGGCTAGTTTCCTTAAACACAGTTGCGTGTACACGTGGGTTACCTTCATTGAAGTAGCATATATAAATTTGAGTATGAAAAGAAAAAGATTAATAACTTGACTAATATTGATTCATCCCCCCTCCCCCTCTTAGTATTATTTCCAACAATTGGTATTAGAGCAGGTCCTTTGGTAGAAGATTCATCGCTTGAAGGAGATCCGTAGAACAGTGGGAAATAAGCTAAAGAAGAAAGCGCCTCAGAAGAAGAAGACATCTCAAAGGAACTATGACAGTGGGAGATTCGATTGGGGATTATGTGGAAGCAACTCTTCAAATTTAGAATCACCTCAGAATGAAGATGAACAAGCAAAAGAACTACCATGTATGAATTTTTTATCCTCTGGTGATACATTTCTATGTCCATTTGAAGATGATGAAGGTGATAGCGAAACAACTGAATTTTCTCTTATGGGTGAGAGAGAAAGATATCAAATATAGGCAGGATTAAAAAGGTTCACAGACAAAATTAGAGATCAACAAGATCTAATGGAAAAAAGGGAGTGTGCCTTCAAAGAAGAAGCTACCAAACTAAAAGCTCAACTAGAGGAAGGAAACAAAGTAAGGAAGCAATTCAAGGAAAAGGAAGATCAATGTCAAAAGCTGCAGGATGAAGCGACATCATTAAGAAATGAAGTAAATTAAAGGAGCACAACAATAAAAAAACTTAAAGATAGATCCAGTTACTATGGTCTTGAAGCTAAGATCCTCTTGCTAAAATAAGATCATGAAAAATCAAATAAGTAGAATGAAGAACTACTCCAAGCTCTTCAGTGTTTCTCCATGGTTCGGTTCTTTTCCTTTCGGTCTCTTTAAAGGGTTTATTCTTCCGTCTCTGCTGCTCAAATTCTCTGAGCTTCACTCCTTAGCGAATCCTCACTCTGCTACCTCTCCAAAGCTTCATTTTGCTAACTTAATTGGATTCAAAGACCCATTAAAGTCCTCTAAATTGTTCTTCTTCCATTGCGCATCCTCTAAACTCTACCAGCAACCACTGTTACAGAACCTACGCGTTGACACAGTAATCAATCATAAACACTTAATTCACGCATATGCACACTCATAATCGAACTCCTCCTCTATATGAAAACATAAAAATAATTGATTACAACTGAGACTCTCAGTCTCTCAAACAAGCTTGGTTCTCAACATTTGTGGCCTCCCCTCTGCCCATAGGCTTACATATGTTTATATGGAAACTGGGATTGGATTACTATGAAGGACTTGATCCCATCCTTTAACAAAAGCCTAAAGCTCACTACATGCATGCATATGTGGCAGACTTTATCCACTCTATATTTTTCTTTGTTTTAAAACAGAAAAGTCTCCTTATCAGCTCAATGGTCCATATCTACTTTAATTAATTCCTAAAAGCTCTCTCTTGCGCCTAGAGATTTGGATTTGACTTCTACCACTCATGTTCTCATTTTTTTATTTTGAGAGCATTTACATACTCTCCCATCATCTCATTAAATCACTTAAAAGCCAAAATATTAAATTGACTTCAGACTTAGGAAACTAATTTCCAAAAATGCATTACCCCCTATGTCTACTATTTGCAGTGAATTTCCCTTAGTTGAATGCTCTTACACTAGATTCCCAAAGTAGAAAATATTCATGATCTCCTGATCATGTGTCTTCTGGTCTTGTCTTCCTGGATCCCATACTTTGTTCTGTAACTATTCACATGCTTTCTTCCCTTCTTTTTGTTGCATTTTTGCTGTCTTTTGCTCCATTTTCTTCTTCCTGTCAATTAGATTCAACTTCTAATTGATCTTGCTTGTTGTTGCTACCATTTTCCTCCATTTGAATTGTTGCATCATCAGCTGCCACATTTCTTAATTTCTATGTAGAGCATATCTTTGAATTGGTACATTTTCTGCTTTGTATTTATGTCTCTTTCTCTTTGTTCTAGGTTATTGTTGTTGTCTTCTACGCTGGCTTTGCTTGCTTCAACGTTTGTTGTGACTCCTATGCTGAATTCTCTTTTATTTGTTCCGACTTTTACTTTTCACGCTTTGCTGACTGCCTCCCTATCATCCTTACCCTCGTTCATGATTAAATCATGACTGTTCAGCATTCTTTCCAGCAAATTAACTTCTCTACTCCATGGATTGAGTTCTTCCATAGAATTCTCTTCTTTCACCTTTATTTGGTTGTTCACTTGTGCCAAATCTCCTCCAGCATTTGCAACAAAACCTGCACACTCAAAACACTTGTTAAAATTAAAAACATAAGGCTGTTGTGCCTTATCTTCCTTTGGCAACAATTTAGTTTTCTTCTCTGTTTTCTCCTTCTCCTCTGTCAACACATCAGTATGCTGATTCGAATTCTCAGTAAAATTCATGAGACTATCAGTTAATCTCTCTTCTACATCATCTGTTCTAATGATGTCTTCCTTCTTGGGTTCAGAGTAGTGAACTTTTTCTCCCTTAACCTGTTGTTGATTATCTTCACTTTGAAATTGTTTGATTCCTACTGCCTCTTAACCATCTTCAAACAACCTCTACTCAATCTCTTTGATCACATACTTATACTCATTCATGTCGTTTAATGAACCTGCAAACAAATTATTGCATCTTCCTATCTCGATGGCTACTTGAGACACATCTTCTTCTTCAGAAACTATAATTGCAACTTTTGTTCTACCATCAGGTTCTCTCATCAATTTATCCAGTAGTTTAATTTCCTCTTCACACTTAGCAAGAACTTCATCACAATGCTCTCTTCTTCCAGCTTCATCCTTAACATGTTGTGCTATAGTATTAAAATAATGTCTTCCTTTGACCCTTGTAATCTCAAGGTCTTTCTGCTATGGAAAATCACTACTTCCCTGCTTCAAGAGGTCTTCTCCATCATACTTTGTTCTCCTAGAGTACTCCTATATACTTTCGACATCTTGAAAAGACTATCCATCCTCTTCAAAACACTCTTTTGTTAGTGTTCCTTTTCTCTTTTCTAATTCTTTCCCATATACTTCCTCTTCCTTAACATCTTTTAGTAGATTTTCTTCTTCCCTATTTTCTCTATCAACAGTTTCCATGGCTATCTCCACTATGCCTATCATCATAGTGAATTGATGATCCTTTACTATGTTTTCAGCTAACATAGTCTCTTCCTCAAGTTTGACTTCAGTCCCTTGTTGTTTATCTTCTCTGAAGATATCTTCAAATGGCTGCTTTTCTCCTGCAATATGTACCATCATACACAAACTATCAATTTTAAAAATATACGACCCTATGGTCTCACTTGATGGTTCAACCATCATTTCTCCTTGCTATTCTAAATCATTCATATGATTCAGAAATTCTTTGATAGTCTCTTCTTCAATCTCCTCAAGCCCTTCACTTGGTTTCTTGATATCTTTCTCCAGCTATATATGAGACCTATCTATCTCATCTTTCTCTAGAACAGAATTTAGATTTTGCTGGTCTTCTTCCTTCTTCATGACAATATCACCAAATTATCCTTCACCTGCAAACATAAACAAATTGTCAGATTTAAAATCATCATACCTTCTGGTCTCACTTGAAGTTTCAGTCTTCAAGTCTTCACTTTCTCCCAGAAATTCTCCTTGTTCTGGTTTACAAATGAATTCTTCCATTTCTAACTCAACTTCCTTCAGTTTCCCCTTCATCCACCTTATTTTCATTTTCTATAGCCTTCTCTGCATCTCATGCCATTCCACTGGCTTCTTCCTCATGACCCAACCTAGTCTCTGGCTTTCCTCAAGCATTCACCTTAATACATTGAGTTGTTCTTTTAATTCAGTAACCTCTTTGTCAATTTCTTCTTGACTCATCTTCTTGCCATTTTCCTTGGAATCCTTCTTCTCATATCTTCTATTGTGGCTTCTCTTTGAACCTCTCCTATGACTATCAATAATAATCTTCTTCTCTTCTTTCTTCATGAGCTCCTTTGCAACAAGATTCTACAATAGCTAGTCCTCATAGCTGCAATCTTACCTCACTAAGCTCTCCTCACTCCATTTTTTGGTAAACATGGGTGCTCTATCTTGAACCCCCCCTTCTTGAGCAACACCTTTGCTCCTTCTAGGATTTTACAATCTCTCACTCTCTCTTGAGAACACTTCAGCTGTCCTCTCTGTCCAATTTCTTATTGGATTCTTCAGGTTCACTGCCACTTTTCTATTAGATTATTCTCCTTACTCTGTCTTCAAGAACTCACCTAGTTCTTCTCTCACGCTTATCTTGTTGTCACCTGTGCATTAGTATAAATACAAACATTCTTAATTTAAAACAGAACATACGTTCAAGATTTCAACATGATCTTGTTTCACCCATTCTTCTACACTTTGAATGGATTGTCATCTGGTTGGTTTCCAAGTCCTCTTTCCTTAAAAATTTTCATTAAAAAAATTCTCTTTATCCTTCCTTTAAGGAATCTTCTGTTCCTGCTATTCCAAACCTCTATCAGGACTACTATAGTCTTCCAAGAACTTCAAAAGTTCTCCTTCTACAGATTACAAATCTGCTCTGATACCACTAATGGTGTAGGGGTAAAGCACTTGGCATATAACTATCCTTTTCCTAACTGATGCCAGAGTAACACCCGCACATATCCACAGTATGCATTTAGCAATAATGCATCCACAACTGTCACAGGATATTCAACTCAACGAAGGAGTCAAATCTACAGACCATAAATGGTCATGACCCATTTATCAGTTCATGTGTATAGGAACTTCAATCACGCGGCCTAAACCTCCTATTGGGAATTGCTAAACCCTTTAGAGCCTTTTAAATCCCTTAATCCATGCATATATAACCTTCCCTTTTAAATTCTTGGTTACGTGTGGATTAACACAAAAAACACACCATCGACGCTTTTCTCTTTCTGATTCCTTCTATAAAGGAAAACCCATTTATGAAGGGAAATACTCCCAAAACACATTTCTATTTTATTACGGCCTTAACACAAACCCCGAGGTTAACACCTCATTGCAATCGACCTTCACATGGTTCTGCTGTCTTACCACTTGTGTGTGGTATCACCCATACTCCAACTCCAATATGACTAACGAAAGTCGTTAACATAATATTTAAGTCTTAAAAGGCTTAGCCACACTTTAGCGCAATTACAAAGGAATTCCGCTTCAAACCGCATACACCAGACTTCAAATTCTTTAGGGTCGCATCTATAAAATGTCAAGTCTGCCTTTCCTTTAAACTACTCCTCCGATCTCCGAGCCTTGTAACGCCCAATCACTGATAAATCCTGGCCAATCACTAATTATTGCTGTCGCAATATCACACATTCATAAACCGTTGACACTTGGCACCTCTGATCTCCAATATGTGATTAAATCATGGCCGTTGATCTGGCCACGATCTAATGGTCTACGATTAATCATTGCTTTCCCTTTGCAAATATCCAAGGCTCAATCTGATACTTTAAAAGGGTCTTCCATCGATGCGATTAAATCATAGCCGTTGATCTAAATGATCCAACGATTGCTGAGCATCACTCTTCACTTCTCCGCTTGTCCCTTTGGTTTTTACGCTGATTTCTTCACCGTTTCTCCATGGTTTGGTTCTTTTCCTTCCGGTTTCTTCAAAGGGTTTATTCTTCTCTCTTTGCTGCTCAAATTCTCTAAGCTTCACTCCTTAGTGAATCCTCACTCCGCTACCTCTCCAGAGCTTCATTTTTCTAACCTAATTAGATTCAAAGACCCATAAAAGATTCCTCTGAATTGTTCTTCTTCCTCTGCGCGTCCTCTGAACTCTACCTGCAACCACTATTACAAAACCTACGAGTTGACACAATAATCAATCATAAACACTTAAATCACACATATGCACACTCAGAATTGAATTCCTCCTCTGTATAAAACATAATAATAATTTATTACAGCTGAGACTCTCGGTCCCTCACACAGGCCTGGTTCTCAACATTTGTGGCCTCCCCTCTTCCCGTAGGCTTACATATGTTTATATGGAAACTGGGATTGGATTACTATGAAGGACCTGATCCCATCCTTTAACAAAATTCTAAAGCTTGCTACATGCATGCATATGTGGCAGACTTTATCCACTCTATCTTTTTCTCTGTTTTAAAATAGAAAAGTCTCCTTATCAACTCAATGGTCCATATCTACTCTAATTAATTCCTAAAAGCTCTCTCTTGCTCCTAGATAGTTGTATTTGAATTCTACCACTCATGTTCTCATTTATTTACTTTGAGAGCATTTACATATTCTCCCATTATCTCATTAAATCACTTAAAAGCCTAAATATTACAATTACTTGAGACTTATGAAACTAATTTCCCAAAATGCATGACCACATATGCCTACTATTTACAATGATTTCCCCTTGGCTGAATGCTCCTACATCAAAGAGAGTTGACATGGTACATGAATTATTCAACTAATCAGGCTACCTTATTGGATGATATTAAGAAAGCGTTGATATCAGATTTTAAGAAACCAAAGTCTAAATCGTAGTGCATTACTGAGTTGAAGGAAATTGACAATATGCCTAATGAAACTGTGTGGGAGTCGGATCAATGACTCAAGGTCCTAATGGGACAAGTAAGATTTAACATACCCTGAGAGCAACATAAGGAGTGGTTTATAGATGCACTCCTACCACATATCAAATTATCCTTGACTCAACAAAATATATCAACCCAAGTTGAAGCTCCAGAAATGGCAATGAAGTTGGAAGCTTCGCTAATAGGAGATACTCATGTAGGAGTACAACAAATTCATAGTCATCTAGAAAATTTGACCTTGGAATTGCAAGTCTAAAGAGAGATAAATAAGTTAGACAAGAAGTTTGGTGTCTAAAGTGTAAGGAAAACGACCATTCTAAGGAACAATGCCCTGTGTTCAGAGATTACTTGGCTAGTGGAGCACCTAATCCATTAAATCCAAGATCAAGCCTATGATGCGAGATATGTAGAACTAGTGGCAAACATCACTTTGAAGAATGTTATTTGTTGCAGAAATATCTGCAGGCCCCAAGGCAGTTGTTTTGCAACTTTTGTAAATTAGTAGGACACAATGAGAAAATTTTTTGAAGTTATGACTTGATGCTAGAGTGTAGTGTTGATTCCTACCGAATGCAAGATGAAGGGCATGCATGTGAGGATCAAGGACAACAAGCTAGTCAAGGAGGTTTCCAAGGATGAGGATGAGGATGAGGAGGAGGAGAAGATTGAGAATCTGGACAGATCATTTTGCAAGAGGTTGTAAGAATCCTACAACAACCTGTAAGTACCGTAGATCATTTGATCATGTGATAGAATAATGTATGGTCCTTATGATGAAGATGAAGGGGAAAAGAAACCAGTAACTAGAACAAAATATTCAAATGATGACCATTGAACCAAGGGAGGATGAACCACGCATCAACATCATAACAAGGAGTGGAGTTGCGACAAGAGACGTTAAACCAGAAGGTAAGAAGAAAATGGAATATTCATGGGTAGGAAAGAATGCAGAAAAATCCCATGGGTTTCGTATTCAGAAGGAAAAAGAAACTTTCAGGGAAATAAAGTGAAGCTTCATTGATGTCGGGGCTTTAACATATAGTGCACAACCAAAGTTAATTCAGAAGAAGGACTATGAAAAAGTATCTACTCCGACACAAGAATTAAATCCAAGTATTTTAAAGTCATTCTTACAAACCTGAATGAAGTTGTTGAGGAATCAGAAGGCTCTTGAAGGACTCCAGGAGTTGATAGACTCCTACACTAATAAGGAAGTGCTAGAAAGTGATATGTGCGTAGTAAAAAATTTACATTGGCATAAGAAGAGAAAGGGGAAGGAAATGAGACTAACTACGCAGATCGAGGCATATGATATGGATCAGGTAATCCTAGACTTGGGATCTGATGCCAATGTGTTACATAAGGAAACAAGGAGCTAATGGGAAGACCAAAGTTGCAATGGTCGTTGATCCAGTTGAGGATGGCCAACCAACAGAAGATCCTCCCTATGGGAAGGTTACTTGGCATTGTAGTAGATATTGAAGGAGTGTGTGCCATTGTAGACTTCGAAGTGATTGAAATTGTAGATTATAGAAACCCCTATCCAATGCTGCTTGGATTGGATTGGGATTTCAATAATTGGGCAATAATCAATTTGAAGAAGAGACAAATGTTGTTTTAAAAAGATAATCTTAGGGTCATTATTCCTTTAGATCCATCAAAAGGAGTGCACTATATAGAGCCTATCTAGGATGAGAAATACGATGCAGATGTCGAAAAAAATTATCAAATGACAGCTAAGGAGGAATATTGGATTAATCCCACTACGAAAGGTAAACTGAGCTGGGAACACCACAGTTCCTATACTTCAAATTCCGAGGAGGAACTGGAAAATTGGCAGAACATGTTACATGAAGTATCTGCAAGATGATGTGCTAGAATCACAAAATCACTTTTCTGCATAACTTCAGACGTACATAATCTACCTTGTTATGATAGGATAGGAGATGTAAGTCTTTTTGTTGATGAATACAAAAGAGAAATGCTAGAAGAACAGAGGTTGCAAGCTTTGGATGTAGCCCTGAGCTCTACACCTGCTAGATGGTGGGGTACTCATAAAAGGAATATAGGAAGTTGGGGGGAATATTAGAGCCTGATGTGGATCATATTTGGGCTAGTAGATGTAGGAGTCGAAGTAAATTAGGATGGTAAGGTTGACCCCCGAGAGCATATTTATTGTTGCACTTCAATTTGGAAGGATGTTCCAAAACAAGAGTGGGTACACGGGTTTATTCAGAAACTATAAATGATTCCTATGAATTGGTATCTGGAGACATCATTGTGACATGGAACTCTAAATTAGACCTATTTGGTTGAAGGGTTCATGCTAGCATTTAGTTTTGAAGATGAATATCCATTCATAGATTCATCCCTTTAGGAAGTCATAGAAAAGCATTTTGAGAAGATAACTTTGCTAACATGGAAACATATAGATTGGCCAACATAGTTGCAGCAAGTACTAGAGTGTTATAATGTGATTGTAGAATAAGATGAGTGGATCCACGCAATATCAACATCACATAATTAGAGGGGCATCATGAAGTTGTTGAACGAGAACCTGAGATACCTAATATAGTGAAGTAGGAAAAAATAAGGAAGGTAAACATTGGCTCGGAAGAAGAACCAAAATTTGCAACGATTGTATATTATTTGGACAAAGACACAGTTAGAAAAATTACAAATCTAATGCACGAGTATCAAGAGATCTTCCCCACGAAAGTTTCTAAATTGAAGGGCATAGTAGGTTACCTATGAGTTATGAGGATTCCCCTCAAACCTAAAGCGAATCCAATAAAACAACTTAGGCCCTATAGGTTGAATCCAAAATACAAGGAAAAAGTAAAGGAAGAGTTAGATAAAATGATCAAAGGTGAGATCATCGAACCTGTCAAAGAGTCTAAATGGGTAAGTCCCATGGTGGTTCAGGAAAAGAAGACAAAAGGAAAAATTAGAATTTGTCTTGACTTGATAAAATTAAATGATGCATGTCTACATGACCACTTCCCTACACCACTTACAGATGAAGTATTGGACAATGTAGGAGGACAAGCGGCCTATTATTTCACAAATGGCTTTTTGGGTTACCATCAGATCAGAATTGTGCTAGAAGATGGGCATAAGACAACTTTTTCTACCGAGTGGCATTCTTACAAGTACACAATGATGTCTTTTGACTTGAAGAATGCTCCTACCATATTTTAAAGAGTTATAGTTGTGGCCTTCAAAGAATATATACAAAAAATTTTGAAGTTTACTTTGATGATTGGACAATCTTTGGGCTATTGAAAAATCATGCTGTGATCTTCAAATTGATGTTGGATACATGTAGGAAATACCAAATATCATTAAATTTAAATAAGTGTATCTTTTGTGTACCATTCGATATATTGTTGGGCCAGGTGGTTTGTATGCAGTGATTAATGGTAGATCTTGTGAAGATCACTATTATAGTGAACTTGTAAAAACCAAAAATGGTGTGACAACTGTGCATGAAACTTGGACACACTGGATATTACAAAAGGTTTATAACACAGTATTTGCAAATAGTTATGCCAATGGAGAAATTGCTAAAGAAAGATGTGCCTTTTTAGTGGAACCAAGAGTGACAGAAAATCCTAGATGTATCGAAAGAGAAAATGGTGATTATGCCTATTCTGTTTTTCTTGGACTGGAACAAGGAGTTTCATGTACATGTCGATGCATCTTGCATAGCATTCGGTATAGTACTAGCACATCGAGGAGTAGGAGAAATCAATCACCCCATAACTTTTGCAAGCATAAAATTGTCCAAGGTGGAAAAGAACTATACTGCGACAGAAAGAGAATGGTTATATATGGTCTAAGCATTACATAAGTTCAGGCACTCCTTGTTCAGAGAAAATTTCAAGATGTTCACTCATCAATCCACACTAAAATATTTGGTGAATAAGTCTATTTTAGGAATAAAAATATTTCAATGGTTGTTATTCTTCCAGGAGTACGACTTTGAGGTTGTAGTCAAACTAGGAAGATTGAATGTTGAGCTTGATCATATATCAAGATTGGAGACAGGATAAGAACCCACAAGTATCGAGGATAACCTTCCCGATGCACAGTTATTCACAATCAGGGTCACGGATGATCACTTCGTGAATATTATTTAGTTTTTTTCCATAGGAATGGCACCCTCAGGGTACACTACGCAGCAAAATAAGGAACAAGTAGTCAAAGTAGTCGATTTCTTGTTGATTGCAGGATACTTGTACAAAATGGGATCAGATCAAATACTGTGCATATACCTCCCTGAACATGAAAGGAAGAATGTTCTGACAGAAGCTCATGGAGGAGTCGCGGGTGGACACTATGCAGGAAATGCCACTACACAAACAATATTGAGAGCTATGTTATGGTGGCCCATAGTACATAAGGATGGAAAATAGTTTTGCCAAGCATGTGATGTATGCCAAGGAAAAGGAAAGCCATCTAGAAGAGATGAGATTCCCTTAGTGTCACAGGTAACATTGCAAGCATTTGATAAATGGGCTATTGACTTTGTAGGACCTATTAACCCACCACAAAAGAAGATCTGAGCAAGATACATAATCATTGCAACTGATTATTTGATGAGGTGGGCCAAGGCACATCCAGTGAAGGATTGCAGTGTAGATACCACCATGAAAATCATATTTGAATACACTGATGAGTGACTAAGGTTCACACTTCTTGCATACAACTATTGAGGCATTGACTGAATATTTTCAAGTATACCATTATAAAAGTACTCCATATCATCCTCAAGAGAATGGGATAGTCAAAGGCTTCAATAAGATTATGGAGAATGCACTCACAAAAGTGTGAAATGTGAACATAAATGACTGGGATCTAAGGATTCCAATGGTGTTGTGGGCATATAGGAAAACACGTGAGAAATTGGCAAGGTAGACACCTTTTAGGTTGGTATATGGACAAGAATAAATCATGCCTATGGAGTACATTGTGCCAAGTTTGAGAATTGTAGCCTTCATAGGCATGGAAGGCTCCGATATAATGGAAGAAAGGATGACACAATTACTTGCTCTGGAAGAAGACAAACTTATAGTAGGTTTTCATTAGCAAGTGCAAAAAGTAAGGGATAAATCATGGCATGATAGGAACATCAAGCACAAGACATTCTAGGAAGGAGATATTGTACTTTTATATGATAGAAAATTCGCGAAGTTCCCCGGAAAATTTAAAACAGATTGGTTAGGATCGTATATCATTAAGCACATATCTAATGGTGGTGCAGTTAAATTCATGAATTTAAATGGTCAACTGAATCTAGGATGAGTGAATCGTAGAAAATTGAAGGTATACATTGATGTCTCTATCCTTGGATCTTCAAACTAAAATATAAAAGGAGAAGAGCCTTAGTGCCACCATTAGTTGAAAGTGGGCATTGGACTATAAACTACTCTGTAGAAGGGAACTTCTCCAAAGAAGATTACTACATGAAATTTAGGACTATATCAAAGTCCAAAAGAACTATGAAAAAGGAATGATTGTTGCACTACAAGGGAAGGTTTGTTGAAGTTCACTAGAAATATGACCTTTGGAAGGAAAAGATTGTCGTTAAAAGAAATTTGTCATTTAGAGGTGAGGGAGAAATGAATTTATGATGCACAGCTAACTGTATCTAGTGCCATATCTTCATTAAATGAGCAATATCTAAGTTAATAATGGGGTTTGAAATTCAAAATTGCTATAAAATCCATGTCCTGCTCCACATTTTACACTTTGACATTTGTAGACTATGTTTTGATAATTTGTGACGAAGTGTGAGACAAGTGTGTTGATGTAGGTCTGAGAGAAGTTACGAAAAGATTTCTAGAGAGTTTGCAGAGAAAGGGCTAGCAGGCATCAAGGAAGCCCAGACTGGTAATCCAAAACACCAAGTGTACCTATGACCCCAAGGAAAGCGAGGTCGCCACGAAAAATAGTAGCCATGAAAGAAAAACCACAAAGAAGATAAGGGAAGAGACCAGCTGAAGCCTCTAGAGTAGAACTAAGGACCTCCCTGAGCAACAAGGTAGTGAAATAGTAGTAGACAAAGAATAATCAGGATAAGAAGCTTGGGTAGAAAGTGAAGAAACATGTACAATAGAAAGAACCAGAGAAAATCTATGACAGTGAGGGGGAAGTCGAGCTGCAGCACATGGAGATAGAGGGCGCAGAAATTCCCTCTATGCTACCACCAAGAAAATTGGGTGCCAAGCTAATTAAATATCCCAAAGATGCAAAATTTGGAACTTTCACATCGCTGCTACTAGAAAAAGTGTCATTTGAAGGAGAATTACTAGGAAAAATTCAGTAATTGAAGATGGAGGATTGGGGCATCAATGACCAGAGTAGGTATACACATTTTGAGTCGAGAAGGTACCTACATCAGGTATATTATCTAGACAGTGGAGTTACAAGGTTGGAGCCACACTAGTGGGCTCAAGGATTGGAAAGATCAGGCCTGCTAAACATGTTGAACATGCCATAGTTCAGTATAAGCATGTATAACACAACCTTTGTTCAAAAGTTACTGGTATTAGTGCATGATAGATGCCCCTAGTTGAGGAAGAGGATCACGATTGATGAAAGGTTGATATGAAGAACTACTAGATTTCCCTACCAAGGAAAGGACCCCACTGAAGAGTTTGTCAGAGAAACAAGACAGTAGCACAAACCATGAAGGACAAGTTCAAGATAATCAAAAAGTGGTGAGGCTATGATATTAACTCCATGAAAGAGCAAAGGGTGGTCTTTGTCGCACACATATTAGCTGGAAAGATAATGAGAAAGTGTACAGAAAACAAAGTCCCCGCAGTCGTGGTTTCCTTAACTGCGTAGTGAAACATTAGGGTTCAACTCAAGTAGGTCGCATATTATGCAGGGAATTTTTGGAGGACTATTGAGAAGCACAGGAAGAAGTTAAAACATTTCACTATGTGTGGTTGATCTTGATCATCCCGTTGTTAGCATGGAAGGATCTGGAGGATTCACAGTTTCCTCTAGTCAAAGAAAATGTATGCGAAGTGGCGTGGGGTATTCCTCACTTTGGCATACTAAGGAGACATCATTCACACAAGATAACATGATCTTCTTTGTCCTATTGCAGATAGACTTTCATATGGCGATGAACCAACATCCCATGTTATCACTAAGTGTGTATGAGCAATATCGCAATATAGTAGAATTTAAGGCAAATTTTCACAAGATATATGTAAAGGCTTGGAAGAATCCGATGGAGACATGGCATCATCTGTCATATCGGTGACCTTCTCAAAATAATACAACACTTGTCAGTAGAGTGGATGAATCCAATCTTATAAGATATTGAAGCACACAAGGAAACCTCACTACAGGTGGCTCCAAGTGGAAAGGATGCAGGAAAAAATGTATAAGAGGAAACAGAGCCATAGCAGGAATAAGGTACCCAATAATCCCTTAGTGATGTAGAGGCAATAGAGGAATCATCATTCATTATTTAGAAGAGGATGCCTACAGCAACTGCGGCGATCATAAGGAAGAGGTAAAAGGAAGAAAAATATAAGGGTGCAATAGCAGTTGTCATTGCTAATGGGACATTAAAAAAGTTGGAGAAAAACTCCAGGAAGTAACAACAAAACCATGGTGTAGGATTGATAATCTCTATAGAGTGCTTTTGACAGATGTTCAACAAGGTATCATAGAATTTAAGGCACTAATACAAACAATTAGACAACTAGAACAGACGATTCAACCACTACATAAAATGCAACGGATAAAAACAACATTTGGATTATGGCTTATGCAGATACCGGCTGGAGCATTGCAATTTGAATCACCTGAAGATAGAGAGTGAGAAAAAGGGTGGGACCATGTCAATATGAACATCTCCACACTGCCAACTCAGATATTTCATGAGTTTCACTGAGGTATAATAATTGAACCGCAGGAGTGAGAATAGTGCACTTCACTATTAAATATCTAGGTGGAGAAGGAAAGAGATTCACTGAAGAAGGAGCTCGACCATCTCATCAAGGAAAGGGATGGAGCACACCAACAATAGTAGAAACTTGAGGAAGTAATCACCAAAACTTGTATTGAAGTTTAGGATGTAAAGGTTTATGAAGAAGGGTCGCCAACAGAGAAGGTCACAAAGCTCAAACACGCAATTAGGGATTCAAAGACTAAGTTTGCATAAATGAAGTTCAAGTATGAAGTAAATATTACTGAGCTACAAATGAGGATGGAGCCAGTCATGCCACTAGAATTATGTGAGAAGAGGGAAACATACCTAAAATCTGTACTGAAATTCATCTTCGACATAGTAGAAGACTATGGCAAATTAATAGATGAAACCATGCAGATTTGGGCCTCACTTCAGGAGGATCCAAACATTTAGAGGTTTGAAGACAAGCTCTAGATGATGAAAAAGAAGTTAGAAGAAATCTCGGCAACTGCGAACACCTTAGCAGTCTCGAAAAGGCTCGCCAAAATCACTGAAGGAAAGGCTCTTGAAAATAAGATTGATGAACTTTGGTGAAAGCAACAGATTTTGACAAAGAGGACTCAGCCGTGGGAGGATGAGGCCCTCTACCTTTCACAAGTAGTAGATGATAAGCTCAAGGAGCTATGATAGAGGGAGAAAGAAGTGCTATAGAGGACTGTCGAACCAGCAATAGTGGCACTACTGAAATAAGTGTGCCATGAGGGGAAGCAGGTAGCAGAAATACTTCAGCCATATAATGTCGCCTTCATGAGAATCACAACAAAGAGTTGAGGGATAATAGCTAAGTGACTTAGGATGAATCACATGTGAGTGTTAGGGGCCTATTGCATGCAACCCAACTTGGTCCAATTTTGGTCAAAGACTCTGCATTTTGAGGAGCGAAGTGAGCGATACCACGGAGTTATATTTACCGCACGGTGTTCTAAGGGCTTTGAGGCAGGTCAAAGCCCCTTATTTTGTAATGAGAATTAGGGTTTTATGAGTTGTTTTGTTGAGCCCATGGTATGTGGACCATGGTTTTTTTAGCAATGTAGTATGTATAAAGAGATGTAACTCTGTTGAAGATCATCATAGGATATAGTTGATGAACACAAGTGAATTTATATTTTGTTTTTGGTTTGTTTTTGGGCCTTAAAGCATGCCTCCACAACTAAGTGTTTGGAGAGTTTGAAGAGTCTGCAACTTAGTGCACAGACTATCTGCAACTATGCGTGCAAGTCGAGAAGTTGGCTGGAGAGGTTCATATTAATATAAAAGAATACGTTTTAGCAATATTTTGTGTTCATATGTATTGTTATGTTTCTTTCTATCTGTTGATGTGAAGTAATGCTTTTAAGTAAATGTTATATCACAATTTGTATTTTTCTATGAGACTTTTATGCTAAAATGATTGTAACGAAGCAAGCAGTTAAGTTATACAACGTAGTAGTGATATTTATGTTAGAAGACCAAGTAAAATATACAAAAGTCAAGTAAATCCACCTCACACAGTTCCTCAAGGCTACAGAAACTTAGTTCATCAACCCACCCATAGTCACGCTAGGTGAGATTGTGATCTATTTGCAAGTCTTAGCCGATATGGCCGATGTCTGAGGGTTTTATTGGTGCGAAGTATAAGATGAACCTGGGTCATGCCCAAACGAGCCAACAACGAGTCGTTCTTGAACACGACACTTTTCCACTTCATCTATATGGCTTTTGAGTTGGGTAATCTGCTTGACTTTTGTTTATGATATTGTTTTCAAATCCTCCATTTTTGGTTTTGGGTCAATGCCACTAACTCCATTCATTTTCAGCAATGTGTTCAAGAGAATTCATTAAGTTGATCTCTGCTAAAATACTCTTAAGCCTTCATTTCATGCATGTCTTTCCTAATCCAAGTCCATGCCAACACCATTCTGATCATTCTGTCTCAATCATCATACTCGTTTTGTGTCATTGATGGGAGATAAATCAAGGCCCTCCTGTGATGGGTTTCTTCCTATCAACATCAACACGTCACCTAAGAAGTTGACTTAGAAACACACCTTTGGTACCTTGGTTCTTGCATACATCAATGGAAAGTTTCATCTCTCAGCAACAAGTTTACATCAATGGTGTTCAACCAAAATATTTTGTGTGGTGTTAGACATCAACTCATTCATTCACACCATACATATTGTACTATAGTACCTTTAGAGCCATTAACAACATTGGTGGTTTATCTCGTGTCTGTCGACTTACATCATTAGTCAGTAATCAGATGGTGTCTACCATGTTCAACTCCATCTCATTGATTCACATGGTTAGACTTGTACACTGATTGGTCATGTGAATGAGATAGAAGACCTCGAATCTAGTTTCATCCATACGGGCTGCGATTTTAGGAGTGATACAAAGATCACAATGTATGATGGTGATGATCATATAGACAACCATCTAGTCATTGGTCCATCAGTTGCATCTATGTATGTGTCTTTTGATCATTATACATGTTATGTTAGCTTATGAGATAAGTATGGTTATGCCTCCCTCAAAAAACAAATATGTGATGTTCTAAATGTATTCTAATAGATCAAGCTCATCAGTTGTCCTTGATCCTGACTTGTCACAAGGTAAAACACTTCAGTCATCAGTCATCATCTCTGACTTTGTGCTTTAGGGGAATTCTATTATAGGCCATTTTGTCACATCTGATTAGTGAGCCTCCTAATTGGATCAATCAACATCTTATTCCCCCTTACCATTATCTTTCACAAAGCCCTAAGCATGTTCCCTTCATCCCCCATAATTTCAGCCCTTAACTAAATCATCTGAGCTAGTTTTAAGACCAACACTCCCTATATGCCTACTAGGGTGTGATCACATACAGGTTTCTCCACTATGACCTTCATTGGTCATCATCATGTTTCTCCCATTTGTACCTGTGTTTGTTCAAGAAATCCGAGAGAACGATCGGGATTCCAGGAGCTTCCCCTTCTATGAGTTTCCAAAAGTTGTTTCAACTACTTACCTGGGATAAAACATTTGTATCTTGTCCTTCCCTACTTTTAATTTTTCACCACTTATCCTTTGATCATATCCCTCCATCAAAGGTGGATCTCAAATCCTAGATTGGTAATTGGATAAGAACTCCCAACGTATGCTACTTATCTACATATTCCTAGACTTCTATGTGGTTTGGGGTTGGGTTTTGGAGAGTGATTCTACCATTATTCTATTGTAGTGATTGGTTATCATCTCATGAATTTAGGGTGATTGGAGGTGCATATTGTGACAAGGAAAGGACAAGTTAATAACTTGGAGGAGCTCTTCTACAATATTAACTGCTACTTATGTTTGTAATCTCCTTCCATTTATCTTAATGCAAAGAATTAATTTTTTTTGTTAAACGCACACATGGTAGCAACAAAATATTAAAGATAAGCAGGAGAGTACATCTATTATTTGACAATGATATACATTTATAGTACATTCGTGTGACTGTTGGGTTCCACATCCCAAGGTCTCTTGGACTCTCATGGTTGTTCACATTCTACACCAACCCATAGAGGATTAGGTGTCCAACATTCCCCCCCTTAATCCAAAGGGTTATGTATGAGTCCAAGAAGGGAGTTGTAATACAAAATGTGAAAAAAACATGGCAGAACTAGGCTGAATGTGCTCTCTGAAATGTTGGTATAAAGGGAAATGGTTTAAGGATGACCATCGAAACTGGAATTATTAGTGCAGTTTTGAGAACTCTTCCAAGTCTCGCATGAAGCTCAAATCTTCTGCTAGAGGAAGTGCTCCTAATGTTTTGAAGAGGGAAACCTTCAACCATGAAAGGGAGGTCTCATCTCACATAAAAGGGAGAACCTCATCCTGAAAACGGAGGTCTCAACCTGTGATGGTTTAAGGATGACCAACAACTCTGGAATGCTTAATACAATTCCTGGAACTCTTCTAGAACTGGAAAGAATTGAAGTCTTCTACTAGAGGAAGTGTCCCCAATTCTTTGACGAGGTATCATCGACTGAAGGCATGCTCAGGGGCATCTTTGTCTCTGGCTACAACTCTGAATCTAGTATGGCAGGTTGTGGCTCAGGCTCGCTTGATGTGGCTTTGAAGCTTATAGATGATCATCATTTCCCCCTTGTCAGATAGAAGGTGAGAAGATGAAGAGATCTCAACTGCAAGACTTTTCAATATTCAAGAACAAACCCTGTTGCATGAGCTAAATATCTTCTTGGTTGTTGAAGCCCATTACCAAGAAGTGATCCATCCAAGATGAATCCTTGTTCTTGTAGGAGGTTTGTTTCTGAAGCATCTGTTTGAAGAATGGGTGGTTTTATGACAGTGCTTACATGGATGAAGATCAAAACAGTTATCTTTCATATGGCCAACACGCTCACATTGTTGGAATTTCACAATCTATTGTTGTGGAAGAGGGGCAGAATCTAGAATAGCTGAAGGTGAATTATCATGAAGGAATCCAACACTCTGAAACTGGATGGGCTTTGAGTAATATGGAATATGAAAGGAAACCTCCTTATCATATCCAAGACATGTTTTGTGCTTGTTGTGGACAAGCTCTTCCCAAGGTCTGATCATGGGCTTGGGAAGTACAGACTGAACTTCTGCATCTGTATGTGACTTTTCTTCTTCATTGGGCACTGGATCTGAATTTGTAACATTATTGACATGTTGTTTATGGGAGTCTATTTCATTGTTCTTAACAGAAGCAAGTTCAGAATGACAACTCCATTGTTGTAATTCTTCTTACTGTAGTTGAGATTCAAGTTACAAAAAGTCTACCTTCTCCTGTGTATACTGCAAACATGTTTTAATATCACAGAGAATGTTCTGGTTGATGTTCATTGTGTCATGTTCAGTGGAATGTATTAGATTATTCAGTAATTCTAATACATCATCAATTTTAGCCATTTTTCAAACAACTCAAGATTCAAATACAACAAAGGTATTCAAGCAGCTTTTCTTTCCATAAGCTAGAGAGAAATTAATAATATTGGCTTGGATAAAATCCTTTACACCATCAAAATCTATAGTGATGAGGCTATCTCTCTAGCCCTAGCTTCATAGGTTTTAGTCTCAAAGGAAGCAAAGCAACTAGTGAAAATGTGATCTTAAAGCAAGAGAACCACATGTGTTTTCACAATATATAGGCAATAAAAGATTATACAACTATAAGTGGAGGAAAATCAAGATAGTTTTCCTGACTCGGAGACGAGCACAACCCTTGAAAATCTATTTCGAGTTCCTATGCTCTAATTTGTAGTCACATTTGATGGACAACAACAAGAATGCACTATTGCATCTAGGCCAAACCAACGATCACCATTCTAAGTGATTTCCACCTCCCCAAAAGATGCTTTAACCATTCATTCCATCTTCATAGTGTCAGTGGACGGAGGTTGGATGGTTTGGAGAACGATGGGGATTTGAACAGACAGACGTCAACTGTGTCTTTTTATTTGTCAATAGAGATCTTCATGTTGGTCGAAACATTGTTATCACTTTTTAGGGAATGGATTGTTGTGGATAACCTCCAACTGCTATGTACACTGGCAAAAGGATTCTTCTTTGCTGGTGAAGAGTTTAATTGGGCAGAGTCTGAATGGCACAGTAACAAGAAGAGTATGAGAACATGGGAGATGATGATGATATGGGTGATTTTGGTGATGACGTTCACAATATTTTCCATGGCCGTGGTAAGGGAGATCCTATTGAGACAGACTCAGATGAGGATTTTGATGTGTTGAGGAAGTACTCAGATACTACAGCTTTACAAGGTTGGCATGGAAAGGACATTCAGGGCATCCCATGGGAATGATTTCATTTCACGAGGGAATGCTACCATGAAACTAGATTACAACAGTATAAGAATTATGAAAATCTAAATAGGCCTCATGATGAGTTGGATATGGAATGCCAAGAATTCAGGAATGATGGAAAAATTTATGATTTCCACTACAACAAGAGAACTATGAAGTCAACATTTGTGCATTTTTAGTTGAGGAATCTAGTTTGGGCTACCTGAAAGCATGATGTGTACTTGATGAGTAACTACTCAGTTATGCATTGGTGTTCATTAAAGCAAAAGAGCACTGAAGTGCTCAATGTTGTTGGACCATTGACACATTCTCGAGAGGTAGGAAAAATCCTTGGGCAATATAGCATGTTCGTGGGAGAATCCAAATCAGTACAATGCGTGTTATGGATAATCTTTTGGTTACCGGTGGATTTGAGGGAGAATTGGTTGCCAAGAATATGGATAGCCATGGAGTATCCTACTGTGCAAAGGTCACTCGTGATGAGAATGCCATCACCAATGCCATTAAGATCTATGATAGTGCTCTTGTCATTTCGATTCCACCGCAGGAAGAGGAGAGAATATGAAACGTTTCAGATAGATGAGGCAGAGAATCAACTACTTAGAGTGGCTCATTTGACCAATTTAGAGGCAGATTTGCCAAGTGTGGAAAATAGCTCAGCAAGATTCATGCTCAGAGCTTAGAGAGAGGTCAGAATACACAACATTGTTTAAATTAGGACCAACATATTTCATAAGGGAGCATTAATGTAGTAGATTCTTGGAAAAATAGCAGAGGGAATTAAATGTGCAGAGAATATGGCATATAATTAGGATATGATTAGAATGGAAAGACTAAAATTAAGAACATGCATACCTAGGTGGATGCCACAAAACTAGTGGCTCAAATTAGAGCAGGACCAGCAATCGCCCGCTCTGATACCATGTTAAACACACACATGGCAGCAACAGAATATTAAAGATAAGAATGAGAGTAGATCTATTATTTGACAATGATATACATTTATAGTACATTCGTGTGACCATTGGGTTCCACATCCCAAGGTCTCTTGGACTCTCATGGTTGTTCACATTCTACACCAACCCATAGAGGATTAGGTGTCCAACAGTTTTCCTATATGTGATGTTGTTATTTCATATATTTCAATACCGCGTTGATCTATTGAATGATGCACTTCAGTGATACTACATAGATCTCGTAGTTTCTTGGCTTGTGTATCTGACTATGCGAGTTCTAATTTTGGCATTTGAAGTTGGAATTAGAGCTTCCAAGCTAAGGAACGAGCAAAGTGTGTGAAGGATTCCAGGTAGGCCTCACTCCTTCATCTATTTACTTTAAGGAAAAGAATTTTGTTCCTTGTCTCTCTGTTGTTCAAGGTTAGCCACCAACCTACGGGAGATACTTTTTTCCACAATTGTAAATAACATATAACACTTCAAGTGATGGTTTGAGCTAGAAGTAAACCAACCGATACAACCTAAGAAGCCAAGGTTCAGCCACTACAGTCGAGTTACCAAAGCAAAAATTTAAAGAAAATATGTTGAGGAAAATTAGTCCACTAGTCAAGTCAGTGTAGAACACTCAGAGCCAGTTTGGAAAATCAGCCTCAACAAAAAGTTCTTCCGCAAGTATTAAGAACATAACCATAACTCTGGAAGCCCTTAGACCAAGTTACATCCCAAGAAAATTTGACCTTTCTTCCTGCTGTAGAATAAAACATAGTTTATGACATGAAGAAGGTTCATGTGAACATTTCAATGATTGAGTTAACAAATATCATGAGCTAGCGGGACATCCTCTTATAGGCACTTGGGGAGACCACCAAATGTAAATCTGCCTCTTCAAACAAGGGATCTAGTAAGTCTTATGGTTCTATCGAATTTGTACTTAACGTGTTAACTGTTAGAAAATTATATATTACGGAGCAATGGAACACATAAAATATTGCAGAAATATAAACACAGAAAACGCACAAAACAAGAGAGACACAGATATACGTGGTTCACTGATCCGGATTTAGACAGGAACGCAATAGATTACAAAGATAACCATAAACACAGAGATGCGATGACCATAAATACAGAGATGCAGCGGAAATAATACTTCATTTCATTACTGTAAAATACTGAAATATGCTTACAAACAGAGATGGAAAGAAACCAGCTAGGGCGATGGTAGCTTATCTCTGAGAAGAGATGTGGCGGCTACATGCCTCTGAACTGTTCCGAACTGTATTACAATGAGGCTCGAAGGCCTATTTATTGTTGAGAACCAATGGAAAACCCTTCACATCCCGAAACCTAACCCTAGAAGATGAAACGCCAAATTGTGGGCCCCGTTTGGGTAAATTGGTACATCAATTTCCCGGGGTCGTAACTTTGGCATACGATCTCCATTTGACGGGTACGATAGCTCGTTAGAAAGATCTATTCGAGTACTACCACTTTGGGAGGCAACATCGGTCCATGGACCCATGTTGCCCTAGAATCCCAAAAAAACGTCGTTTAGGGCCTCAAAATGGCTCCGGAAGTTCAGGACCCGAAAAACTACTAAAAATAGTAAACTGTGCTACAATTTAGGAAACTGAAAAGACTGAAAGAGACAGTTGTGGGGGTCCAAATGGGTTGGTGGGTGGCCACCAACATCCACCTGGATTATTCCTCTCCCCTTAGGAAGCAATGGTCCCCATTGCGTTGAGTTCCTCCATCTGCTGAACTTGTCCTGCAATCTCTGATGTGTCCAGTGATGGTGGGAAGCATGGTCGACGATGGTCCACATTGAACATTTGGTGCAGGCGAAGGAATGGAGGAATGATGTGCTCCAAAGCATTGTTCCCCATAGCCTTGGTATTGCTGTAAGGACCATGTCGGTGTGGTCTGAGCTTCTGATGGGTTCTGGTAAGGCGTTCTTTCTGTCGATGCAACCAGACTTTGTTGCCCACCTGGAACTTGTGTGGTACCCATGTGGGTGAGGAGAAGTTGTTCCTATGTTTTGTCATGACCGTATCCCTTTGCTGCTGCTGATGCATGGAGGAATCCTTCGCGGGGGCCATGGATGTAGTAACGATCTTCCCCATACAGATGAATTTCCTGGTCTGTGATATGAGCTTGCTGCCTTTCTTGGTAGTGATCAAGGATGTGGCAGTAGGTGGGGCTACCTCTGGTATCCTGTATAATGAATTATTCAAAGAAATAATGACAGCACGAGGTCTTGACTCATACACAGCATGTTGCCTCCACAAGTATGGCTGGCCTAATAGTACATCACAAACATCCAGAGGTGTAACATCACACAATACCTCGTCTGTGAAGGGTTTGATGCTATAAGGAAGGCGGCACTGCTGGCAAACTTTCAGATCTCATCCTTCCTGAAGCCACCCGATACTGTACGGCTGTGGGTGTGGTGTAGTCGGTAAGCCCAACCGCTTCACGACCTCTGCTGAAACGAGGTTCTTTTGGCTGCCACTGTCGACAATGAATTGCAGCGGCGAACCCTTCACCCACATCTGTGAGTGGAAAAGACGCTCCCCTTCCTCTGGATTTTCGGGCTCATCTTTCTGGATCTTGGCGGTGGCAACAGTGGCGCTGGGATCCGCATCAATGATCTGCTTCCCTTTTCCATTCCCCTTGTCGAGTTCTGGCTCAGGGTCAGAACATGCATCTGATTCAGAAGCCTTCAACTCGGCCACTAGCGACTGCTTGGTCCGACACTCACTTGTGTTATGAGTGGGACTCTTGTGGAACTCACACCACTTCCCTGTGTCCTTCTTCGGCTTCGTGGTGTTGTTCTTTTCTTGCGGCTTCGACGGGTTGTCTTGGGTCACCCCGCCTTGGCTTTGTCCTTTGGGCTTCGGATTTGCAGATCCAAAGTCTCGCTTCTTCTGTTTGAACTTTTGCTCGATTTTAACAACGTATCGGTATGCTGTGCCGAGTGAGGGGATGTTCAAGAACACCATCTCTTCCTGGATGTATCTATGTAAGCAACCACGGTATTTGAGTACCAGATGCAGCTCAGAATCTTTGATACCCAACTGTGTGCGAAGGGTATGAAAAATGTTTGTGAACTCCGGCACATCTTGGTCTCGTCCCTGCCGCAGTGTGGTCCATTTGATGTATTTGTCCTCATAGCTTCCGACATGGTAGTACTGCTCCTTGATGGCATCCCGAAAGTCATTCCAAGTGGGTGCGGCTGAAAATAGTGAGCCTGTACTTTCATCCTTCTGCTCGCAGTAGGTTTCCCACCAGTCCTTGACGTGGGGGGCTGCTTTGAGAAGAGCGAAAACGATCTTTTCTCGACTTGAAAATTCATGAACAGAAAAATACCCATCTAGCAGATTTAACCATTTATCTATGGCATCTGCGTCTATTTGACCCTCGAAGATGGGGATTTCAAAATTAACTTGCACCTTAAACGGCATGGCGTTTCCAGAGTCGCTGTTGGAAGCCGATGCGTCGCCTCTAGGTAGCCGCTGAAGAATCTGCGCAAAGCTATCCATCATCGCGTTCCTTTGTCGCTCGAGCGCCTCTTCGAGCAAGATTTTGATAGGATCTCCTGCCCCCTCGTCTTTCTTCTCATCCGCCATGGGAGGTTGTCAGGATTTGCGAGGCTGGTCTTGCAAAGGTTCGACCAGTTCAAGCCCTAACTCCTTATATCCCGACCTCGTTGGGGACATGCAAAGAAAAACAGAGAAAAGCAGACCGCTCTGATACCACTGATCCGGATTTAGACAGGAACGCAATAGATTACAAAGATAACCATAAACACAGAGATGCGATAACCATAAATACAGAGATGCAGCGGAAATAATACTTCATTTCATTACTGTAAAATACTGAAATATGCTTACAAACAAAGATGGAAAGAAACCAGCTAGGGCGATGGTAGCTTATCTCTGAGAAGAGATGTGGCGGCTACATGCCTCTGAACTGTTCCGAACTGTATTACAATGAGGCTCGAAGGCCTATTTATTGTTGAGAAACAATGGAAAACCCTTCACATCCCGAAACCTAACCCTAGAAGATGAAACGCCAAATTGTGGGCCCCGTTTGGGTAAATTGGTACATCAATTTCCCGGGGTCGTAACTTTGGCATACGATCTCCGTTTGACGCGTACGATAGCTCGTTAGAAAGATCTATCTCAGTACTACCACTTTGGGAGGCAACATCGGTCCATGGACCCATGTTGCCCTAGAATCCCAAAAAAACGTCGTTTAGGGCCTCAAAACGGCTCTGGAAGTTCAGGACCCGAAAAACTGCTAAAAATAGTAAACTGTGCTACAATTTAGGAAACTGAAAAGACTGAAAGAGACAGTTGTGGGGGTCCAAATGGGTTGGTGGGTGGCCACCAACATCCACCTAGATCATTCACCCAGTTTGGGCTACGTCCACCCCGAACAGCCAGTCCTTCCTTTTTATTATCCAACAAAATGAAGAGACACAACCTACAGCAAATCCGTTGTAATATCCTATGTTCTCTCTCACAGTCTCACCTCTCTGTTTCTCACTCACAGAATACACATCTATCACACAGCCTCAAATACAATACCCTCATACAAAGAGAGGGTTTGCTTTCTAGGGCAAAAAACCCTAAACTAAACATAAGTTCTACCGTCAGTTCATCCGCCTAATGAATGGCCCAGATTGACTAGAAATTACTATACTTTTACAAGGCAATTTTACAGTTGTTTTTAGCTTCGGGGGCGCTGCCCCCGAAACCCCCCCTGGACCCCCCCTGCAACGAACATTTTACGGGCGGCGTTGCCGCCCCCATTTCGAGTTGGGGTCCTATGTGGCGATACCTTTGAGTATAGAAGATAACCAGGCTCCACACCCAACATTAACAATGGATGCAAACACTCTCTACCCACCTTTTTCTTGGTTGATTCTGGTGCATCGATGAACATAATTCCATTATCCGTTGCCAAGAAACCAATGCAAAATGGGAGAAAATAGTTGCACAAATTATTCAGTTGGAAAAAACTCATGTCCATGCAATTAGCGAACCCAAATATGCCATCATATGCTTATCATCTAATGGGCAAGTCCACCAATGTATCAACATAGTGATTGTGGACGTTCAGGAAGCATATAAAGTGTTAGTGAGCAGAGACTAGTTGACCAAGCTACAAGGGTAATCTGCCACAAACTGGTTACATCTATGGGTTCCGTATAAGGGCAACAATAATAAAAAATGGGTGGATTCAAAAATATATATGAAACACATTGTCACTCTCTTGAACATGCATAATGAACCAATGGATTTCTCAGAACTAATTTTCCCCAATTGATTCCTCAAAACCCAACTGGGGTTCTACCATGTGCAGCCATCCCCAGTCCCACCAGAAAGACAGCTGGAGCTCCTTCCTAGTCTAACTAGTGAAAATTACCTTTATTCAGTTAGTAGTAGTAGTAGTAGTAGTAGTAGTAGTAGTAGTAGTAATAGCGTAGGTCATAGTCCTTGTACATATGATATGTGGACTTTGTACTTCGATGGTTCCTGGTTTCATTTTAATAGACTCTCTACAAAGAAAGAATTTGATTTCTAGCTGCTTGGAAATTGAGTGCACAAACAAAACTACAGAGTATGAAGCACTCATCTTGGACTTTCAAGGAGCCATTGACCTCAATGTTTCTATCCTGAAAGCAGTAGGTGACTCAGAAATTATGGTGCGACAGGTACACAATACCATACATTGTGTGTCACCTCATGTTAAAAGTTATCAACAAGAGGTATGGCATCTGATTTCACATTTCAAAGCTTTCAATGTTATTTATGTTCCAAGAATGCATAACACAACTATGGATGCATTAGAAAATACCGCTTCTACGTTGTCACCATTGAGGGATGGTTTTTCTGTTGAAATTATTTATCAACCTTTCGTCCCCAAAAATATCATTAATTTACCTATTTTTGATGATGACCAACAGATATTGTTCTTCATGGTGAGTGTTGGTGTGTTCAAAGACATTGTGATCGATGATGAGCAGAACGAAATAGGCTCTAATGCCTCCTTCCTTCTCCTATTGTGTCATATTTGTACATCGTTCAATCCTATCCCAAGTTGTTCTTAAGGGGGCGATGTGAGGATATTTGGACACATACAAAATAGTTAAGTATAACTTGGTCTAGTGTAGATTTATGTAAAAGTGTGTTTCTTTACTATATACGTTTGTAACTTACAATCCGACGGTCACGATATGCTATGGACATGAAGTGATCCAACAGTTCATTCTCTCCTCGGTATTACCAACACTTGATCCATGGCTTAACACTCGATTGGTCCATGATCTCTTTTTAAAGATCATGGAGGGTCATTTTTAGGGTAACCATTCATGAGAGAAGCTGATGTAAATTTTCATTCTTTTATTAATAAATTGCCTGAAGTGGCTGCTTTGGCTCAGGCCGTGGACTATTTCCCTCTTTGAGGGTTTTAACCACATCAATAATATTGGTGTATGGATCTGTGATTTATTTGTGAGTAGTGTTCTTTGGTGTTCTATCTGAGGGACTTACCATGTAAATTCCTACATGATATCAGAGCTGTGTGAGGGACGCATCCGTTGGTGATCCAAATCTGAAGCCGGTACAACTGCATCCAACTGTCATTTCCTATATCTACTCTTTATGATTGCTTTCAGGCCGAGAGAACTGCTTTATTGTGTTAGGAGCATCTGTTACAGTGAGGAACCCCTTTCGTTTCATGTGAAAAGGTTTCCAGTAGCCCTAGCTACGTCACTTTTAACATCTAGAGGTATACAATCTTTATTTGCATTTCTAGCTATTCATCTCTTTGTTTATTTCAGTTTATTTAGCTTTTTGTTTTTTATTACCAGATCTATACCTTTCATTTCTACGTATTCTCTTTGCCCTGTGATTTTGTGCAATTTGGGAAAATCAAAAACAGAAAGGAAGGATTTTTCTCATGTGTATGCTCTTTTCTGTCACGCCTTAGTGTGATCTTAGAAAATCAGAAACATTGAGGAAAATATTTAGTTTCCAGCTAAAGCTAACTTCAAGCCGTAAGGTTTGTTTTTTTTGTATGTCTGTGTTCGGTTTTGTGGTTTTTGTTTTGTAGGCAAAAGAGATCATTTTCAACTAAGAAAGCACCCCAAAGCTTCAATGACTATAAAGAAAAAAACAAAAAAAAAACAAAGAAACAAACAAAACAAAAAAAACCCCCTTCTTCCTTTTCAAAAATTACTAATCTTTTAAACTAGCTCACTTGGTCCAAAGTTACTTTATGAGAATAGAGGTCTTGAGTTCAAGTCTTTCTTTTTGTTGAGTTACTTTTTCAAAAAACACATGTATCTTATGTTTTAAAGTTACTTTATGTAAAAGTGTTCTCACCCATTATAAAAAGTGAGTCACTTATAATTCTAAAGCCTCTTTATTTTTTATTTAAGTTATAATTTAGTGGGTAGCTCATAAAGTACCATTGTAAAAGTGACTTTCACATATTTATAAAAGTGAGTCACATACATTTTTTTATTTAAAGTAATCTAATTAAATTAAGTTTGGAAAGGGGGGGACATTTTTAAATATAACATTATCATTCATTTCCACACATTCACGCACTTCGTTGGCCTCTTCAACAAATTTTCTTCACAAAGCCATAACTTCTTCATCTAGAAGCCGTTTTCAGAGCCATTTTTTTTAATCGGCCTAATTTTTTGATTTCTTTCCATTAGAACACTTAGTTTTAGCATCTAAAGATTCAGTTTCTATTAAAATGGAAATTCCTTGCCAATTTATTCTTGATAGCACCAACTACTTCCAATGGTGGTCTTACATTGTGGATTTACTTAGAAGTAAAGGTCTTTACAGAATAGCCTCAGGCCAAGAAACCAAACCTCAAGATGAAAATAAGGCAGCCAAATGGGAAAATAGGCAAGATCAAGCATGTCGGTTGATAGGGATGTTTATTTCTCCAGACCTTAGATTACATATTGCAAAACTTGATACTCCTAATGAAGCAATGAAACAACTCACTAAAGTTTTTGGAATTAAAAATGAAATTACAGCCCATCAAATTGAAAATAAGTTGCTTAAATTGGACCCCAATATTTTTTCTTCCATTGAAGATTTTTTGTCCAAGTTCAAGACCCTTAGACTTCTCTTAGAAGGTCTTAAGGTTAAGAAAGAAGATGGTAGCCATATCTATTCCATTCTTACTAAGTTGGGACCAGCCTACTTTGTGTTTGTTTCCACCTTCCATTCTACTAGAGAAGCCTTTATTTCTCAAGGACAAGACTACAAGTCCCCCTATTTTCATGCCTTTTGTGATTCTTTAATAAGGGAACAAGAAAAGCTCTCACATCTTGGTCTTCTTAATCTTGGAAACTCTTCTAAGAAAGCCTTAGCCGCCCAACAACAACCAAATTCAAAGAATCCTAAGAAGCAGTATCCTAAAAAGAATGGTCTTAAACCAAACAAGGGTCCTAAGCAATTTCAGTCTCAAAATGAAAAATCATTTCAACAAAATGACGAGGCAAAAAAAATAGAAGGGAAGAAGACTGATAGACATTGCCACTTTTGTAATCGATATGGCCACCTAGAATCCAAATGCTTTAAGAAGATGGAAGCCTTGGAAGTAGCAATGAAGAAGCATAACATCCATTTGGATTACTCTTCAATTTCAACTTCATATTCAGGAATAACACTTTCTGCATGTGTTTGTCAAGCATATTGGTCTCGTTATGCACTAAATGTATCTTCTTCTTCTCATTCTCATGAGTGGCTCATTGATTATGGATCTTCTTATCACATGGCTAAAAACAAAGCCATGCTTTCTTCTTTAAATGATTGTAACACCAAAAATATATATGCTGGTGATGATAGATCTCTTAGTGTTGTAGGGACTAGAACTGTTCATATACACAATGGTCAATTTAATGATGCATTTATGTGTTCCAACCTTATCCTACAACCTTCTATCTGTATATCATATAACTCATTCAGGTGAAGGTAAAATCATTGAATTTTCACCTCACAATGTTGTAATTAAGGACCTAAGAGATCCTAGATGGATTTTAGCTACTAGCATTGCTGATGATTCTTCAAAGTTTTATAAGTTTAACAACTTTGGGTCATCAAATCTTCCCTCGGTATTTTTTTTCTCACAATGATAAAGTGAGAAAACTTTGGCATGAGTGATTTGTTCACTTAAACTATCACTCCCTTTAGAATCTATGTAAAGAAAATATGGTGACAGGTCTTCCAATGGTATCTTGATGGTGTTTGTTCTGAATGTTTACTTGGAAAACATCATCGGGATAGTTTTGGAAAATGTGTCTCCTGGCACGCCTCAGCCCCTTTACAACTTGTGCATAGTGGTTTATGTGGTCCACTTCTACTTGTTTCATTCTCTGGCTACAAGTATTTCTTAACTTTCATTGATGATTTCACCAGACGCACTTGAGTATACTTCTTAAAACTCAAGAGTGAAGTATTTAACATGTTCTTGGCCTTTAAGGCCTTTGTTGAAAAACAAACTGGACATCAAATTCTTAAGCTAAGATCTGATAATGGCGAAGAATATGTTAACAACAAATTCATCAACTTTTGCACTAGGAATGGAATTCAAATGCAACATACTGTTCCATATACTCCACAAAAAAATGGTGTAGCTGAAAGGAAGAACCACACCTTAAAGGAAATGGTTAATTGTATGCTTCAATCTAAAGGACTTAGTCTTAATTTTTGGGCAGAAGCAATTAACTGTGCAAATTACATAGTAAATCACACTCCTACTAAGGTTTTAAATAATGTCACTCCAGAATAAGCATGGAGCTCACTTAAAATAGATGTAAGTCACTTTCACGTTTTTGGAAGTGAAGCATGGGCCTATATTCCAAATGAGAAAACATAAAGCTTTAGAACCTAAGAGTGAAAAACGTATTTTTGTTGGATATTTTGAAGATTTCAAAGGATATAAAATTATTCCACTTAAGTCCAAAAAATTTATCATTAGAAGAGATGTAAAGTTTGCTGAAAATATACCTACGAGCCTAGTTCGATAGATGTTCCACCTCTCTCTATCCCATCTAGTTCTGAAAATATTTCTTCTTCAGATGATGATAGTGAGGATGAAAATCCTCCCCCACCTTCTCAGGATCCTCCTTCAGCTCCTCAACTTCGAAAATGGGTCCATGCTACTCGAGATGCAGTAGGTTCTCTTGCCAGTGATCCTATAGATCAACAATGTACACATTCTCATTTTGACAGGGCCTCTTCTTTACTGTCTCAAGCTTCAACGAATTATGATCCTGACACCTTTGAAAAAGCTTCAAGGCCATCCAAATTGGGATGCAACGATGAATGAAGAATATCGTTCATTATTGGAAAATGATACATGGGATCTTCTTCCTCTTCCAAAGGAAGAAAACTTGTTAGATGCAAATGGGTTTACAGAACCAAGTATGGACTAGATGGAAAAGTTGATAAACATAAAGCTCGTCTTGTTGCTAAGGGTTTTTAACAAGTTGAAGGCATTGTCTGTACTGAAACCTTCTACCTGTTTCCAAAATGAAATCTATATGCCTTATTCTTTCCCTTGTTGCCTCTTTCAAATGGGAAGTACATCATACGGTGTTAAATCTACCTTCTTGCATGGGGACTTGCGTGAAGAAATCTATATGGAACAACCTACTATCTTTATAGAAACATACTCCAGCCTTGTATGTCGGCTTAAGAAATCCCTTTATGGTCTCAAGCAAGCCCCTCGGGCTTGGTATGCCAAAATGGATAGCTTTCTTTTAGAAACTGGATTTTCTAGGTGTCATTCTGACAATATTGTCTCCACCAAGAAAGTGGGCAAGTCTCTTATCATTCTTGTTCTTTATTCTGATGATCTTATCTTTACTGGTAGTGATACCAACCTTATAAACCATGTGAAGTCCAACCTTAAAAAGAAGTTTGAAATGACAAACTTAGGACACTTGCATTATTTTCTTGGTCTTCAAGTCTTGCAATCCAAGGAAGGTGTCAAGCCAGGGTAACTCCACATTGAACAAGAGAGAAAACTAAGTGATTTATTCATTAGGTAACTGATGTTTATATACAAAAATAAAAACGGATCAGTTCATCTTCTAGATGACTGTCCAGTTCACCCATCCGTTTCGGATTAGGTGTCAACATTCCCCCCCTTAATCTGAAGGGATGTAGGTGAGTCCAAGCATCGTTCTGAATCTTTCAAGCTTTTCTCTTCCAAGTGCTTTGGTGAAGATGTCTGCAATTTGCTCGTTTGTGGAACAATGACTGAGATGGATTGTTTTGGCCTCAACATGATGTCGGATCAGATGATATTTAGTATTGATGTGCTTAGTACGATCATGGAACTTTGGATTCTTGGTCAACTTTATTGCAGATGTGTTATCAATCATGAGTGGAGTTGATTGTATTTGTTTTACCTGCAAATCTTCAAGAATTTTCCTGAGCCACACAATTTCTTTCGTTTCTTCAGCTGCTGCCACATATTCTGCTTCTGTTGTGGAATCTGCTGGTACTGATTGCTTGCGTGATCTCTAGGAGACAGCTCCTAATCCAAGACTCATAGCATATCCTGAAGTAGATACCCCAATTTCTTTGTCTCCATCGAAGTCTGAATCAGAGTATCCAATCAAGTTGAAGTCGTCCACCTGTTTATACTTGATTCCAAGGTCTTGATTTCCCTTCAAGTACCTTAGAACTCTTTTTGCAGCAGACCAATGTCCCTCACAAGGCTTTTGCATAAACCTGGAGAGGATTCCAACTGCAAATGAAATGTCTGGTCTGGTAGTAGTGAGGTAGATGAGACTTCCTACAAGCTGTCTATACTTTGTTGCATCCTCAAATTCCTTTCCTTCAATAGATGTGAGCTTCAAGTTTTGTTCCATTGGAGTAGAAAGGGGATTGCACTCTGTCATGCCAAATCTGTTTAACAAATCTCCAATGTATTTCTTTTGAGAAAGAAATATGGACTTTGGATGTTGGGTTACTTCGATGCCAAGATAGTAATGAACATAGCCCAAATCAGTCATTTCAAAAAAAATTTCTAATTCTTTCTTTATGGATGCAATATAGCTTTCATTGTTCCCTTTCATTAAAAGATCATCTACATATACCACAAGATATACAACTGTTTTGCCAACTTTCTTGACAAATAAAGTTGCATCATCAAGATCAAAATGTTTGAAGTTGAGTTTCAAAAGATGCTCAGTTAGTTTTTCATACCAGGCTCGTGGTGCTTGTTTGAGGCCATACAAGGACTTCACAAGTTTGCATACTTTGTGTTCATGTCCTTTCACAGCAAATCCTTCAGGCTGGGACATAAAAACATTCTCTTTTAGATCTCCATTCAAGAATGCAGTTTTTACATCCATTTGATGGACTTTCCAACCGTTCTGAGCAGCTAGTGCTAAGAGTGTCCGGATGGTGGCCCATTTTGCTGTGGGAGAAAAAGTTTCCTCATAATCGACCCCTTCCTTCTGTGCAAAACCTTTTTCCACAAGCCTAGCTTTGTGCTTGTCAAGTGAGCCATCAGCTTTATACTTGTTCTTGTAGACCCACTTGCATCCAATTGGTTTGGTTCCAAATGGAGGATCAACCAGCTTCCAAGTGCTATTCTTTATGAGGGCATCATACTCCTTCTGCATCACTTCTTTCCATTCATCATGAGAAGCAGCTTCTTTGAAGGACGTTGGTTCAAAATCTGTAGACAAGTTCAATTCACAATCATAACTAACATCCATATCAACAGGTGAATTATAGTTATCTACATCACCTCCATCTTGTCGGTTTGTATTTCTGGTTCCTGTTTTTCCAATTTCATCAGGATGAACACTTTCAAGTGTCTTTGTCAACCACTTTGGGGGACCTTTCTGAGATGGTACATGTTGTTCTGTTGATTTATTTGGGACTGAATCAAGATTAAGTCTCCCAATTCTATCAATTACATCACTTAAAGCATCATCCGTTGTTGGAGTGGTATTAAAGCATAACAGGTGGAACCAAAAATCCTGAGATGTTTTACCGAAGGAACATGTCCATACCACAATTCATAAGGAGTCTTGTTTCTTATAGAACTAGATGGACATCTATTCTTTATGTATGCAGCACATAGAACAACATCAGCCCAAAACATTGTCTTTACATTTTTGAAGAAAAGCATGGATCGTACCATATTCAAAATTGTTCTGTTCATTCTTTCAGCTACAACATTCTGTTGAGGATTATAAGGCACAGTTGTTTGATGTTTAATCCCATGTTGGCGAAGATAGTGTTCAAATTCATTTGATGTATATTCTTTTCCATTATCAGTGCGAATAGACCCAATATGAGATTGTGCATCATTTTCAATCCATTTATGAAAATTCTTGAATGTTTGAAAAACATCATATTTGTTCTTCAAAAAATAAACCCAACACATTCTGGTGTAATCATCAATAAATGTCATGATATATTTATTTCCATTTGCAGAAGGAACAGGCATTGGACCACATAAATCTGAATGAATAAGTTCAAGCTTCCTATGTGCTCTTGAATGTGAATCATGAAAAGACTGTTTGCTATGCTTTCCTAGAATGCGAGCATCACATTGTTTATGTTTTCTAGGAATTGTAGGCAAACTAGCAACACCATTTTTCTTCAACAAGCGGAGACTATCATAGTTTAAATGTCCAAATCTAGCATGCCATAATAAACTTGATGGAAGTGCACCTTCTTCATGATGAGAAATATATGAGAAATGTTGTGCATGAGTAGAGGTTCCTTGCAGTTTAAGAAGTCTTTCTTCTTCTATACCCCTCATGACAAGTGAGTGGTCAGATGCCTTTCTTACCTCAAGCTTGCCATCAAACATGTGAATGGAGTGACCTTGCTGGCGGATGTGGACCAGGGACAGCAAGTTTCTATTAAGCTGTGGGAGATATAGAACATGATCCATAAGAAAGTCTGGAAGACGAGGAAATTTAAGCCTGATTGTGCCAAGCCCTGATGGCTTGATTTTTGACTGATCTGCAAAGTATACTGCTCCATCAACATTGTCAGTGAAATCTTCAAAGAAATCTTTCCTATGAGTCATATGACAAGTTGCTCCTGAATCAAGCAACCAATCATCTTTCGAAGAAGCAAGTGAAGCATTAAACAAATCTTCATTTACTCCAATGTTACATTGTGCCTCAATATAGTGAGCGGATTCAGGTGCTTTACCTTTGTCTGTGTCATCAGTTTTACCTTTCTGCTGATTTCTTCTCTGCTCAACTTTGTCCCATGGTAGCTTGCATGTAGAAGCATCATGTGATCCATTTCGTTTGCAGCGAATGCAATGCAGATCTGCCTTTTCTGCTTGAGGATGTCTGCCCCCCCTGCCTCTGAAGTATCTTCCTCTTCCTCTTCGTCCACCTCTTCCTCTTGTAGAATCTTGAGCAGGATGCTTTTCTTTATGAGCAAGGCAAACAGTCTCTTCAGAAGATTCAGGGACTGTTTTCTTTCCAAAGGCTTTCTCTCTTTCAACAAACTTTTTCACAAGAGTGTCAAAGGTTATATCTTTAAGATTTCCATTTGCTTGTAAAGACTCAAGATAATTAGAGTAGGTAGGATAGAGTGCTTTGAGAAAGGCAATAAGAGAGATATCCAGCTCAACCTTAGTGGATTTAATATCATGCATTATAGACTTTATTTCAGATGCAAGAGCAAGAGGATCATTATTTTTCAGTTCAAGAGTGAAGAGTTTAATCATGAGCTGAACAAATTCAAGTGCAGAATGTGTATCATAGAGTTCTTTCAGCTTTTGTAAAGCTTCAATGGCAGTGGAATAGGATGAAATATGACGACTTACTTCCTCATTTACAGATGATGCGATCAATTCATAGGATTTGTTGTTCCTGTTTTCCCAAATAACAAGTTCTTTATCTGATGTAGGCTGCACAGGGTCTTTGTCTTCTTCTCTGACACACACTCCTTTCCACAACTCATTGTAGATGAGGGTGTGTTTTACCATTCGAGACCATTCTGAATAGTTCTCCTTGCCAGTGAGAACTATTCCTACCATAGAAATGATTGAATGCATTCTGTAAAAAAAAATATCTCTGCCAAAAAACTTCTGTTGAGAAAAAAAAATCCTTATATCATAGCCTTATGCATTTTATTTTCCTTCTAACATTTCATCAGCATATCATCAACATTTCTTATATCACCATTTCTTTATATCACTTCCACAGTATTATGTTTTGAGAAAAAAAAGAGGGCGCTCAAGGTATCTCTTCAACATATATCACTGCTACAATATTATGTTTTGAAAAAAGAGGGCGCTCAAGATATCTTTTCAACATATATCACTGCTACAATATTATGTTTTGAAAAAAGAGGGCGCTCAAGATATCTCTTCAACATATATCACTGCTAATATATATCAATGCAATTGAAAAGATGCGCAAGGATCACTTCACTATATCAGTTCACTTCACTGTATTAATATTCCAATTCCCGCAATTTCAAAGGCCACTTGCAGCCAGGTCACGCACAGATCATAAAATAAAGCACAAAACATTTAAAAAAATATCTATCACTGTAATTCGAAGCCAACAATCATCTTTGTGCCCAAACGAATGCACCATTCCCCGCAGTTTTGTGCCCAAACGAATGCATGGTAAAAAAAAAACGTTTTGATTATTTCGCTTCAATTACCGAGCCACATACAATCTTATGCGGATCTCCCCTTCTAGCGCTTGCACTTGTTTTTCTACACAGACTTCTCCACAGAACCGAATCACCATTCAATTGAATACCAAAAAAAACATTATGCATTCACCATATATATGTTATTCACCATCAATGTTCTTCACCAGAATGCACACTGCAGTCTTACCATTCGAGGAGGCGTATAATACCACAGGACCAAAATCGGGGTTCGATTCCCACATTTCTTCAAGGGTCTTGCATTCCTCCGGAAGCAGCCGCGGCGACAACGACGAAAGAGATATTATCCATGTTGGAATCACACCAGAATCTCTTAGAGGTAGCCGTGACAGAGCTTCAAGGATTCTGCAATGCGCGTTTTTGCTAGGAAATGGCGTGATGCATAGCAGGTGTTGGAGCAAACCGAGGGTTACAGGATAGGTAAACGCTCAAGGTCTTCGAATTCAAGTCCAGGTGATGCAGTAGGTCTCACAGAGAATCACGCAGAGGTAGCTGACAGTCATTTGGAATTCATTGAGGTGCACAGAATCACGCAGAGGTAGCTGTCAGGCCAGAAACGCACAAGGGAGTTCTCAAAAACATAACCGATGCATTCATGAATTCATGTGCAGAGAGGGGCAGCTCAGACAAACGTTTATTCAAATAATGCGCAGTCTCTGGCAGTCAGAGAGCGCAGGGCATTCAATAAAAATCAGAAATGTATTGCAGTCAGGGAATCGCTCAAGATGAGGTAGCGCTCAGCAGGAGTTACACTATTTTGGGACATGTGCTCTGATACCATGTCAGGCTAGGGTAACTCCACATTGAACAAGAGAGAAAACTGAGTGATTTATTCATTAGGTAACTGATGTTTATATACAAAAATAAAAACGGATCAGTTCATCTTCTAGATGACTGTCCAGTTCACCCATCCGTTTCGGATTAGGTGTCAACAGAAGGTATTTCCCTTTCCTAGTCCAAGTATGACTGTGATCTTCTACGCCATTTTCACATGGAAGAATATAAGGCAGCCCCTTCTCCCTTTTAGCTTGGAGCCAAAATTTCAGTCACTCGTACTTCCCCTGAAGTTGATGCTACCTTATACCGTCAACTTGTAGGAAAATGTTTGTATCTAACCCATACTCATCCTGACCTTTCTTTTTTTGTTGGCCTTATCGCTTGGTTTATGAAAAACCCACATGAAATTAATTGGAAAGCAAATAAAAGAATACTTTGTTATGTTCGAGGTATATTTCAGTTAGGGATTCATTATAATGCAAAATAATCTCCTCTATTGGTTGGTTCCATTGATTCTGATTGGGTTAGTGACCCTAATGATCAGAAGTATACTGCAGGTTTTGTGTTCACTCTTGGTTCAGGGCCTATTACATGGATCTGCAAGAAAAAAAGTGCCATTTCTTTTTCTTCAACAGAACCAGAGTATCATGGTGTCATAGAAGCTAGTAAGGAAGCCCTGTGGCTTCGTCAAATCCTCTTAGAGTTTGGCTTTCAGTAGTAGCATCTGACTACACTTTGGTGTGATAATCAAAATCCCATTCAACTATGCAAAGATCCAGTCCAACATCAATGCAACAAACACATTGAACTGCACATGCACTTCATTAGAAAGCTCATTCATGACCCTATTCTTGAATCACAATATTGTTCAACAAATTTTCAAGTTGTAGACATCTCTACAAAGGCTCTCACACAAGTGAAATTTACCAAACATCGATTTATGGTTGGATTTCAGGAAGTTGTCACTAAGGTGGATAGGTTCTAATGCCTCCTTCCTTCTCCTATTGTGTCATATTTTTACATCATTCAATATTATCCCAAGTTATTCTTAAGGGGGATGTTAGGATATTCCAACACATAGGAAATAGTTAAGTATAACTTGGTCTACTATATAGTTAGGTAAAAGTGTGTTTCATTACTATGTACTTTTGTAACTTACAATCTGACAGTCATGATATGTTCTAGACATGAAATGATATGATAGTTCATTCTCTCCTCGATATTACCGACACTTGATCTATGGCTTAACACCCGGTTGTATAAGCTAATTAGCTTATCCCATACTTCTTTGGCCGAGTTACAATTCATGACTTTTTTAAATTCATAATCGGTGATTCCACTAGTGATGGAGTTTAAGGATTTTTCATTTGAAATGTAAGCTTTCCCTTCATCTTGATTTGTTGGAAGATCAGAAGGAGCTATGTACTCATTTAAATCTGAATGCCAAACTTCAAGTCCAAGGGACATTAAGTAATAGGACATTCTTTTTTTCCAAAAACCAAAAGTTGTGCCATCGAACAGAGGAGGTCTTCCTGACACTTCTTGATTTCTCATCATGACTAAGAATCCTTCTTCTAGCTATTAGGATGATATGAAGAAGCCTACTCTGATACCAATTGTTGCAATTATGGAAGTTTTTCTTGCACTGAAATCCCTGATTGCGATATAATCCACACACCCAAAAAATTTATGGTAACAACCCTAATATAATATCACATCCGCTCGTTGAAACTTTCATATCGGAATTCATAAATGGATGTCACATTAATAACTATGATTGAAATATTATTGTGGACTTGCTACACCATTATAACATGATTTAATAGTATATCACATCCGCATTGGAAGTTACGTATCACAAAGGAATGCCACTTGAAAACTGAAATTGTGATAGCATTGCAGACCTGCTACACCATTATAGCATGGCTTAACTAAGTATCACATCTGTCAAATCGCAAAGTTAAAAATGGTTTACACCACCGGACTACCGATTGCGATAAGTCTTGTGAACCTGAACGCTAATTGCGATATAAGTTGTGGACCTGATTGAGTTATCAAAAGAATCTTAGTGGAATATCGCATCCGTCGGAAATAGGGGCATCGGCAATGTTATATCACAAAGCTAAAGGGTTGCAATTGTGGGAGTTTTTGAAAGTTACAATTGTGAATTGAGGTAGTGATGTGGCATGTGGGACCTCCCTGTTGGTATAGGCTCTCTTATGAAATCCTAGTAAATATTGAGTCTATTGTATAAATATTATAAAGGGCCTCTTTGATAAAGTTTTAGTATGCAACACTTTTTTAATTTGGCCTCTCTTCCGAATTAACATGTCCTTTAAGCATTGGTTGACTCGAAGAGATAGAGGAAGTCAAAGAGTGAGTGCAGACGAAGTTGAAGATCAAGAGAGTGAAAAGGAAGCCAAAGGTCAGGCGTATCAGGCATATATAACAGAGAACAAGGAAATTTTATATGTTGGCGAACTATAAGAAATAGAGAAAGCCGAAGGTCTGGCAAATGTGGAAGAAGTAGGAGGACAGAAGTAAGTCATACGTCCAACAGGGTTTGGAGCAAAGAATTACTACCATAAATATCTAAACAATATATAACAAAGGGTTGGAGCCCTTGGGGTTGGTGCCTCAGAACTGGAAGGATTGGTGTCCTGGGAGTTGGTGCTCCTAAATCCAAGATTGGTGCCTTGACAAGATAGGGTTGGTGCTCTGGAGGTTGGAGCTTCACAAAAGTCCACGTTGATGATTGGAAACTGGTTGAAATCCTATATACAATGTACCTGGTTTACTGCAAAGATTCTATTAATAAAAGAATTTATTCATGTTATTCATTTCTGTGTTTTAAATATAAATGATTTAATTGATAAAAATAACAATTGAAAAGAAACATTGATTCATGCCCCTCTCAGTATTTCCAACAATTGGTATCAGAGCAAGCTTCTTCATATCATCCTAATAGCTAGAAGAAGGATTCTTAGTCATGATCAGAAATCAAGAAGTGTTAGGAAGAGCTCCTCTGTTCGATGGCGCAAATTTTGGTTTTTGGAAAAAAAAATGTCCTATTACTTAATTTCCCTTGGACTTGAAGTTTGGCATTTAGTTTTAAATGAGTACACAACTCCTTCCACTCTTCCAACAGATCAAGATGAAAGGAAAGCTTACATTGCAAATGCAAAAGCCTTAAACTCCGTCACTAGTGGAATCACCGATTCTGAATTTACAAAAGTCATGAATTGTAACTCGGCCAAACAAGTATGGGATAAGCTAATTATCTTATATGATGGGGACTCCAAAGTTAAGAAGGAAAAGCTTCAAAGTCATAGAAGGAAATTCGAAAGCCTGAAAATGGATGATGAAGAAGATATTGCATCATACTTTCTTCGAGTAGCTGAAGTGGTCAACTCTCTTAAAGGATTGTAAGAAAACATTGAAGAATGCACTATTGTTCAAAAGGTATTAAGATCTCTCCCAGACATATTTGACTGCAAAGTAAGTGCTATAGAAGAAATGAAGGACCTAGATACTCTCAAGATGGATGAAGTTCATGGAATCCTCATTGCCTATGAGATGAGAAAAGGATTCCCAAGTTCCAAAGATGTAGCATTCAAGGCCTCAAAATCAAAAAAGGGGAAAGAATGGAGTACCAATAGTGTTGACTGCGATGTTGAATCCAAATTGGTGCAATTTGTACAAAGACTAAAGAAAGGATCTAAGCTAAAAGGTAAGTACCCTCTTATTTGTTTCAAATGTGGAAAAATAGGTCATTTTGCTGCAAAATGCCCTCATAAGCATGATAGTGATGGTGAGGAAAGTTCTAAAATGATGGTATACAAAAAGAAAGGGTTTAGTAAGAAGAATTTCTTCTCTAAGCAAGATGAGTTTGATGAAGATGAATTTGTAGTCATAAAAAAGAAATCAACTAATCAGTTCCCTCATCACAAAGGAGGTAATGAAGAATTAGATGAAGAAAATTACCATGTTGGAAGCCAAGAAGTATTATTCATGGCATTCACAAATGATGATGATTCAGGGCTAGAAGGAAATGTAGATGAAATTCTAATGAGTGCCATTGAAGAAAATGAGAAATTATGAGATAAAATCATCTCTCTCAAGGTAGAAAATGAGGAAACAAAATGAATGGAAGATCTCCTGAGAAATAAGCTAAATGAAAAAGAAGAAGTCTGTGAAGAATGCAAAGCCAAAATAGTATCTCAGAGGAAGGAATTGGAGCAAGTCAAAAAGGGTTTGGAAATCTCTCAAATACTTGACACTATCCTAAATAATCAAAAACCTCAACATGACAAATATGGGATAGGTTTTAAAGGAGAATCATCAAGTACTAAGAATAATGCGAAAAGCTATACTGATGTACTCTCCAGCAACCCAAAAGAAGAAGGATTATTTCATCGAAGGCCCATCTCAAATCCAAAGAATGAAGAGAGAGTAACTCCAAGGAAGAACATTGATTCAAATCATGGCTATTACAACAGGCACAAAACATTATTTCATCAAAGGCCCATCTCAAATCCAAAGAATGAAGAGAGGGTAACTCCAAGGAAGAATGTTGATTCAATCATGACTATTACTAGGTATAAAACTATCTTTTTGGGCATTGTTTTCATTGTAAACATTTTGGTCAACAAGCTAGACATTGCATGTCCCGTAAGAATGAAACACCAAAATTGAAGGATCAAACAAACAAACCATATGGTCCCAAAGGGCAAGGGAAAATCAAGACCTACAACGATTTTGATCCCTAGGCCAAATTTGATCTAATTTGCTCATTATGTAATCATAATGGACATAATGAACAAAATTTCCCCCTCAAAAGAAGAAAAGAAAAAAATGAGAATCCCAACACAGATAAATGTGGCCTAGCTCTATGTGCTCACAGTGATGAAAATCATTGGTTTGTGGATAGTGGGTGCTCCAGACACATGACAGGGGACAAAATGAAGTTTGTCTCATTGAAAAAAAAGGAAGAAAATGTATCCTTTGGAAGTGGATTTTCCAAAATTGCTGGAAAAGGAACTGTTGCCCTTATTAATGGAAAAGGAAAGGATAAAAATGGTTTGCCAGTAAATGCGCTCAAACACAAAATCCTGAGTGTTAGCCATATCTATTATCAAGGACATAATGTTGTCTTTAGCACTAAAGAATGTGAAATAAGGAAGTCTTCCTCAGAGAAACTTGTGGTCAAAGGGGTTAGAACACCAGACAACATCTACATGCTAAAAAAAATTCAAGAAGATAAATGTTACTTAAGTCAAACAGATGAAAGTTTCCTGTGACACAAGCAACTTGGACATACAAGCTTTGATAACTTGATCAATATCAGCAAGATTAATGCAGTACGAACCATCCCAAAGATCTTCAACCCAAATCAATGATTATGTGGTCCATGTCAACATGGAAAGCAAACTAGAACCAGCCACAAGACCAAGCAGTGTTCTACATCAAAGCCTTTGGAGATCATCCATGTTGATTTATTTGGACCAACTAGAACTCTAACACTCTATGGAGAAAGGTACTTTTCTTTATTTTTTGATGACTATACTAGAATGATGTGGGTATATTTCATAAAATATAAATCTGAAGCATTTGAGTGTTTTTAGAATCTTAAAGCTCTTGTAGAAAATGAAAAAGACTCTAATATTAAATGTCTGAGAATAGATAGATGGGGAGAATTCACATCAAAACAATTTGATGAATTCTGTAAAGTACATGGAATCGAAAGAGAACTCTCTGCTGACATAACACCCAAGAAAAATGGGGTAGTTGAAAGAAGAAACAGAACAGTTCAATAAATGGCAAGAACAATGTTAATAGCAGCTGACTTGCAGCTAAAATTCTGGAGAGAAGCGGTCGGGACAGTTATCTATACCTTGAATCGAACTCAACTAAGACCAAATAATGAGAAGACTCCTTATGAATTATGGAAAGGAAGACCTGCTTCAGTAAAATACTTCAAGATTTTTGGAAGCAAGTGCTTCATAAAAATAAATGATGGCTCACCAAGAAAATTTTATTCTCAGGTTGACGAAGGGATATACCTTGGATATTCTACAAGGAGCAAAGCCTACAAGTGCTACAATAATCGACTATGGAAAATAGTAGAAAGCATTGATGTGAAGATTGATGAAGACCTTCCAGAAAAAGAAATTGAAGAACATGAAGTTGACCCTCTCATTGAATAAGAACCTAAAAAAGAAGAAAAAGATCAAGAAAAACACAAGGAAAAAGAACCATATCAAACCTCTTCAAAGATGAAGTTTCTCCAAAAACATCACCCAGAAGAGCAGATTATTGGCAATATATATGAAGGGATGCAAACCTGAAGAAGGATGACAAGTACAACAAAGAAAAATGATGTTTCTCTTCTATCCATGAAAGAACCAGAGACATTTACTCAAGCAAGTAAGGATCCTCATTGGGTAAAAGCCATGGAAGAAAACATGTCTCAAATAGAGAGGAATGAGACATGGGAGATGGTACCTCATCCAAAGGACAAAAACATAACTAGAACCAAGTGGTTTTTCAAAAAGAAAATGAATGAAGATGGAAAAATCATCAGAAACAAGGCAAGGCTTGTTTGTAAATGCTATTAACAAATTGAAGGAATTGAATTTGAAGAAACCTTTTCACCAGTAGCTTGTGTGGAAGCCATCAGGATGTTCTTGGCATTTTCATGCTCAAAAGGATTTAAAATCAATCAAATGGACATAAAATCATCATTTCTGAATGGGGAACTCAAGGAAGAAGTCTACATGGAGCAACCAGAAGGGTTTAATGTAGTAGAAGGAAAAGACTTTGTTTGTAAGTTCAAGAAGGCATTATATGGGTTGAAACAAGCTCCTAGAGCTTGGTACACAAGATTGGATCACTATCTACAACAACAAGGCTTCAAGAAGGGGGTGGCAGGAAGTAATCTCTACATAAGGATGAATGAGGATAAGTTACTAGTCACACTTGTCTATGTTGATGATCTGACTTTTGCTAGTAATAATGATGAGATGAGCCATGAGTTTTCTCAAAATATGTCAAAAGAGTTCGAGATGTAAATGATAGGAGATTTATCTTACTTCCTTCGACTACAAGTATCTCAAACCATGGTAGGCATGTTCATATCTCAAGCCAAATATCTTAAATACGTGCTTAAAAGATATGGAATGGAAGACTATGCACCCTTGAGAACACCTATGACCACTGATTGCAAATTAAGAAAAGATGATGACTCCCCTTCAGTAGATGCAACTCATTACTAGTCAACAATTGGAGCCCTTCTACACTTAACGGTTACAAGACCCGACATTATGCAAGTAGTAGGAATGGTGGGAAGATTTCAGTCAGATCCTAAACAATCCCATTTGTTAGTTGTAAAAATAATTCTCAGATACTTGAAAGGAACTCCTCATTTCAGTATTTGGTAACGTAAGAGCTCAACTCTTACTATGACTGAATACACCGATGCTGATTGGGCAAGAACTGTCGATGATCAAAAAATTACTAGTGGAATTTCATTCTTCCTGGGAGACTATCTAGTATCTTGGCTCACCAAAAAACAAACATCCATATCACTATCTACAGCTGAAGCCGAGTGTATAGCTTCCGCATATTTTTGTACTCAAATATTATGGATGAAGGAAGCTATGAAAGATGTCAACATAGGTACAAATCAACCAATCACCATCTATTGGGATAACACAAGTGCTATCAGCCTCAACAAAAATATAGTGATGCACTCAAAGACCAAACATTTATCAATCAAGTATCATTTCCTTCATGAAAAAGTAGCTGAATAAAACATCATCTTGTAATATATCAATACTAAGGAGCAGATAGCTGATATTTTCCCAAAACCTCTTCCTCGAGAAGCATCACTTTAAGAGATGCGGGTTGTTTCTTTAGCATCACTTTAAGTTGATTCATAAAGATGTTGCATGACAGGGGGATCATTTTGATAGGGGGAGTCCTTGTGCACTCCTTTTCCACTCATGTCAAAGGGGGAGAGAAGAAGAATATTTCCATCAATGACAAAGGGGGATATTATTAATCTAGATTGTCATTAATGTCAATATGGCAATATTCTAGGATAATAAATGATTATATGAATCCAAGGAGAAGCAGAGTATATCCATGAAGAAACAGGAGAAAGAAGCCAAGGAGAGAAGCCATCAGGGAAGCCATCAAAAGAGATCACTGGAAGCCACGAGAAACAAAGAGGAACACATGAGTGGAGGTGCATAAACAATGTTAACAGAAGAGTTAACATGAAATATTGGAGAAATATCAGAGAAGTTAACATATCAGATGAGTATTGTAGAATATCAGAGGAGAGAATATCAGAAGTCATAGGAGCTATCAAAGCAGAGCTGTCATAACAGAGAATATCAGAGCAGAGAAGAGTCATCGAAGCAGTATTGGAATTCATAGGAATAAAGAGAAACCACAGGAGCGACGAGCCAAGACAATACAAATCTATCACAGCATAAGAAATAATCATGGGAGCTATCAAAGTAGAAGAAATAAATCATGGGATCCCTTTCGACAGTATATAATATTAGCATAAATTATATCGGCGGGTTCTATTAAATGCCACTACCCAAAACCCCCGATGCAATATGTACAATGGACCCGAAACATGTTATGGAAACAACCCTATACAATATCGCATCCATTGCGTCGCAAGTATGGAAGTTGTTGTTACACCAAAATCCCTGATTACAATATAATACACAGACCTGAACAATTTATGGTAGTAGCCCTAATGCAATATCGCATCCACTCATTAAAACTTTCATATCGCAATTCATAAATGGATGTCACATTAATAACTGCGATTGCGATATTATTGTGGACTCACTACACCATTATAACATGATTTAATATTATATCGCATCCGCATTGGAAGTTATGTATCACAAAGGAATTCCACTTGAAAATTATGATTATGATAGCATTGCGGACCCACTACACCATTATAGCATGGCTTAACTAAATATTGCATCCGTCGAATCGCAAAGTTCAAAAGGGTTGACACCATCGAACTGTTGATTCTGATAAGCCTTGTGAACCTGACCACCGATTGCGATATAAGTTGTGGACCCCATTGAGTTATCAAAAGAAGCTTAATGGAATATTGCATCCGTCGGAAATATGGGTATCGACAATGTTATATCATGAAGCCAAAGGGTTGTGATTGTAGGAGTTTCTAAAAGTTGTGATTGCGAATTGAGGTAGTAACGTGGCATGTGGGACTTCCCTATTGGTATAGCCTCTCCTATGAAATCCTCCATAAATATTGAGTCTATTGTATAAATACTAAAAAGGGCCTCTCTTCCGAATTACCGTGTCATTTGAGTATTGGTGAACTCGAAGAGATAGAGGAAGCTGTAGAGCGAGCGCAGAGGAAGCCGAAGATGAAGTGAGCGAAAAGGAAGCCAAAGGTTAGACATATCGGGAATATATAATAGAGAAAAAGGAAAGTTTATATGTTGGTGAACTTTAAGAAATAGAGAAAGCCGAAGGTCTGGTAGACGTGGAAGAATCAAGAGGACAAAAGTAATTCGTAGGTCTAGCAGGGTTGGGAGAAGAGAATTACTACCAAACATATCTAGACAATATATAGCAGAGGGTTGGAGCCCTTGGGGTTGGTGCCTCAGAACTGGAAGGATTGGTGTCCTAGGAGTTGGTGCTGCTAAATCCAAGGTTGGTGCCTTGACAAGACAGGGTTGGTGCTCTAGAGGGTGGAGCTTCACAAAAGTCCAAGTTGGTGCTTGGAAACTGGTTGAAGTCCTATATATATTGTACTTGATTTAGTGCAAAGATTATATTAATAAAAGCATTCATTCCTGTTATTCATTTATGTGTTTCAAATATAAATTATTTAACTGGTAAAAACAACAATTGAAAATAAATATTGATTCATCCCCCTCTTAGTATTTCTAACAATCCCAGTGAAAAAGAAGTCGAGGGAAATCGACATGTTTGTAAATTTCCAAAATCTCAATTGCACCTCAGACAAGGAAAACTACCCTGTCCCATCCATGGAAGAAATATTGCAAACAATATTGGGGTGTGAAATGTTTTCTTTGTTATATGGTTATTCTGGATACAACCAAGTTTTGGTTGCAAATCCTGGAAGACTTAGCACCGTCTTTTGAATGAAGTGGGGAATGTTTGCATTCACGAGAATGTTGTTTGGGCTAATCAATGTTGGTGTAACATTTCAACATGCTATGGTAAAGGATTCCATAGACTGATTGGATGGAGCATTGTGGTTTATCTTGATGATGTAATAGTGTTCTCCAAACAGAGATCAGACAACATATGCCACTTGAATAATATTTTTGAGATATGTCGCAAGTATGAGATATCCTTAAATCCTAAGAAAATTATATTCATAATGTCTGAGGATAACCTATTGGACCACATAATTTCCAAAAGTGGGATCAAAGTAGACCTGGACAAGGTCAAGATAATCTCACAAATTCCCTTCACAATCCTTCTTGGGGAAAATCAATTTCCTCCGCAAATTCATCTGTGCTATGCTCAGGTTGTTAAACCTATACAGGAGATGGTGAAATAATTTATAAATCGGATAAAAGGAAAAATGATGCATTTTCTTGTATTAAGTAGGCTATAGCAAAAGTACCCGCATTGTATAACCCAAACTTCAATAAGGATTTCTTTCTCTACAATTTTTATTCTCACAGTCCTCTCACTAGTGCACTCACTCAAAATGATGAAATGAACAATGAGTGACCTATCTCCTTCATGATCACAATCCTAGAAGGACCAGAGGTTAACTACCCCTCCATGGAAAAATGATCTTATGTAGTATACAAGGTGGTAAAGAATTTTTGGCACCATCCATTGAAAAATCATTTTGTCATCTTTGTCCTGCACCCTACAGTTAGATCACTACTTGTTCAACAAGATTTGGGTGATAGGTGAGCGAATTGGATCACTGAGTTAGAACAATATGATATAGAAATCAAGCCAATTCACACAATCAAGGACCATGGTCTTTTTCGACTAGTGGCAAAAGCAGTAAACAAAAAGGAAGAAGAAGAATACATTTTAGAATGGGATCAATAAATTGAGATGTATGACGTTGAGCAAGCCTCTCCTACTACTAGCACAATCTCTTGGTACATGGATGTTTGCCATTACCTTGAGCATGGCACAATGCACTCCCATATTTTTTCATGATAGAGTAAGAAACTCAGACTTAAAGTTTTATACTATCAATTGGTTCATGGGGTGTTTTTAAAAAAGGACCACAATAGAGTACTTCTTAGTTGTTTGGAAGCACATGATTTAGAAAAGGTATTGCGTGGTCTCCACAATGGACCAGTTGGGGGAAAATTCTCAGGCAAAAAAAACACATAATGTTATGTAGGCCTATTTTTACTAGCCTACATTATTCAAAGATGTGCATGCTTATGCCCACCAAGGTCTGGTATGTTAGAGGTGTGTTGGCAGAAACAAGAGGTCAGTCGCCTCACTTAAGCCCATTGCAGTGGAAGAACCTTTTCAATAGGCGGGCTTGGATATTATTGGAAATATTTTCCCACATTCATTAAATAAACAACACTACAACCTTACTACCACAGATTACTTCACACGGTGGACAAAAGTAGTTCCAATCAAACAAGTGAATGATCAAGAAGTCATTAGATTTCTACAACAGAACATCATTTCCATGTTTGACATTCCTACTTCAATTGTTTTCAATAATGCATCATACTTATCATCGGTAAGAATTTATGATTTTTCATTGGAAAATAGCATTTTATTGAAACATTCAGCTAATTATTATCCACAAGGGAATGGTCTTGTTGAATCCATGAATAAGAACCTAATCCGCATTATCAAAAATACCAAATTCTCTAAGCAGCAAAAGTGACACTTTGCTTTGATAAACTCCTTATGGGTTGATTGATTCACGTTGAAAACTTCTCTGAAAAACTCCCCTTACTTCCTGGTGTACATAAAAGAATCCATCCTCCTGCCCAACATCTAATTTCCTGCACTGAAACTCTGACAAGAATCCCAAGAAAAGTCATGTATGTTAGTACAACATAGGATGAACACCCTTCGGAAGCTACAAGAAGGAAGGTTGAAAGAAGAAGAAAAAATTTCGCTTCACCAAAATCATATCAAGAGGTGTTTCAACAAGAAGTCTGCAAGGAAAAACAACTTCAATGAGGGTGACTTAGTCTTAAATAGGGATAAAGCCCACAATGACAAACACACTATGTTGCAGTCCCTATGGATTGGGCCATTCACGATGCACACAAATCTTTACCAACACACTTATCCTCTTAAATTACTTGATGGGAAGATTGACTCTCTCCCTGTCAATGTCCAAGACTTAAAATGACATTTTCAATGAATATCTAGGGCTTTGCCCTACACTGTGTACATAGTCTTTTCTTTTGTTGTTTGTTTGCTTGCTTGAGTATTTTTTTGGTTTTAGTTATGTGAATAAGTGTTGTGCATGAACATGTTTTGGCTTCTAAGTAGTTGTGTGGCAAAGATATAAAGAGTCTTGTGACACTTCAACATTTGCCTAGCCTTTTTCCCATCTTCCTTGTGTTGGTTGCATCTTTTGGCCAATGAAGTTTCAACAAAAAATATGATATGTTTGTAAGGAGAGTTTTGATCCAACATGAACCCATGTTTAGCCTGGAAACCCCATTTATTGAACTTAGCCTTTATGTTTTGGTTTCTTCATGCCTATCTAACTAGCAGAAGGGGAGAAGAAGAAATTCTAAATAAGCAAACCGAAATCAGAGGTCTCTATATGCTTCTCTGAAGGAACATCCTCTTCTTCTCTTAATAAGTCAGGATCTCTCTTCCACCCCAAAATAAATAAGTGTCAGTGCACAATATTATTTAAATAAATAAATAAATGTGAAAGAAGAGAAAGCCTTCCTGCATAGAGAAGTGAAGCAAGCAACTCCACCCGGGTACTATCTAGGCTCACTGGTAGTGGAGAAATGTTTGTATTCTTCTGTGACACTGTCGAGGTACTGTCCAGGCCTGCTTGCAGTGAAGCAACACCTGAGATGAAAAATTATACCCTGAAAATCTTAAGCTCATGAGCTACACTACCCTTGCCAACTCAAAATAGTATGATATTGTTGAATCTTATGTTATGTTCAACCAAAAGGTATAAGGGGGGCCGTGTCTATTCATGGGGTAAGTAGGAAGGACAAAGTAATTTTCACAATGAATCAATAGTCCCTGAAGAACTGAGGCCCTGCAAATAAGAAGTTAATTGTGATAGAGACGTCGAAGTTCAACCAGTGTGTCACGAAGTTTTGTAGCTGATGCAACACCCTCCAAAGTTTTGTCTTACACTCAATTTCAGAGCCTTCCTTGGTCTTGTACATCGTTGTCGCAAACATTAGAGCTTATTTCAGGAGCTTTCTTACAATTATTTGTTCCCTTTTGCATGTTAGTTTAACTATCATCTTTCGGTATGTTTGGTTGTCGTGAAATGTTTTCAAGCTTATTATGATGGTTTCAAAGATCTGTCTTTGTGTATATGAGTTGTTATATCTATGTAAACATCTATCACACCTATACAAAAATTCCTTAGCACTATCACACAAGTGTTGTCACGGTCGTCCCAAAGTCTATTTTAAGTGTCACACTTATTGTATCTTGTCGTAAAGAAGTCACACTGAGGGAAATGCTTTATTCATATGTTTGGATGATCTATGTTTCATGTCGTCAAAGTATGCTAAGTGTGTGATCACAATCAAGTTTAATCACAAGTTCATCACCTATCGCACACTTAGACATTTTTGGAAAACTTCCCGACCAAGCAACTTAACTTCACTAGGCCCCTTCTAAACTATGCATTATGCAGTCTTATCCCTCTAAGCCGCCACATTTCTGCATGGCACTACTCAATGTGCAGTTCCTGTCTCCAAGGACTGCTACACTGCGTAGTTCCTATGCCCAAGTGCAAACCATAACCTTCATAATTAAGTAGTTATGTCCTCCAAACCAGCCTGAACTATGCACTTCTCATATTCAAGCCTCAACATCATCCCCTGAGTACTTGAACTACATAGCTTTGTAGAAGCCCAACCTCCCTTGAATGGAAAAATTGTGCAGTTGGCTCTCCAAGTGTCCACTCCCTTAGTCTGACCCCACTGGCTCCAGAATCTACACAGTATTATCCTTCAGGCATCCGTGAGCTATGAAATGTGTAGTATTAGAGCTCAAGCTCCCCCCTAACTATTGGAACTACACACTGTGTAGTCACTAAGCCTCTCTTCCCAACTTGTCACTTGTTCCTGATTTAGTGGGTGGATCAAAATGCATCATCTTAGACTAGAGGGTTTTTGGATTGATTTCGTCTCATCATGAGTGAATTGCAGAAACAGGTACCCTATCATGTCATGGCAAGATGATGGAGAAGGATAAGAAGGAGGGAAGAATTCTTAAAGGCTCTCTCGTTGTTGAACTTACAAGTTAATCAATCAAGAGAAAGCAAAGGAACACTAGTTTGTGACCACTATCCAAGACTGAAGATGATTGAAGATTCTATATCACCAAGCCATGCAGACGTGAAGAGGATTAAAATTCAAGAAAACATCCAACACTTAGCAGCAATAATGACTTAACATTACCACATCATCAAGAAATCCATGTCAACAGTTTCATGTCGTGTCATGTCTTGAGTGGTGATACGCCACATCACTAGTGTGGATCATGTATATTGCATTCAAAATGTACTGTAAAGTGGAATTCCAAAGGACACACATGGAATGTAAAGAGTCATGTAAGTTGAAAATTCATAGGAAGTCAAACAATCATGAGGGTAGTCAAAGAGTCACCCTTGGTTATATATACTCCCTCATTGTCTGAGAAAAGGAATTTTCACCTTGGCGCCTCCCGCAAGGCATTAGCGAGATAAGCTAGTTCTTTGAGGAGAAAGGAGTGGATCGAATGATCCACTCTAGTGAAGTGCATTTTAAACATGTGTCTTGTAACTTTTACTTAATAATAGAAGCTGTCAAGGCCATCACGTTCTTCATGCATGGACTATGAATGTTTGTAAGACTATTCTATGAATGTTTGTATTTAATCTTTTCTTTCACATGTGCTAAGACAGTTAAACTATTTCAGTTATTTTAGTACTTATCTTATTGAGAACGTCGTTTAATGGTTTTCATTGTTACCCCATCCTTGTGGAGTATTATGTGGGGTATTAAACATATATTTCTTCATTTATTGGTTGTAATGATTGTTGCATTTGTTGTGGACTACTCCACTGGATGTTAGATGGACCCTTCTGGTTCATGTGTGTCTCTTGTTGGGTGGTACTATTACCTCTCATTTAGAGGCTCACTTTTCTCCCCCCTCCTCAGTAGAAGAACCTCGACACAGTTGTAAGTGAACACTCACTAGGCACACCCTTTTACTTTTTGAAGACCCCATTTCATCCCTCTCTATTGCTAACAACTAAAGAAAAGGAAAACCTGTAAGAATTTGACAACTAGACCTTTATACCAGATGGGACTCCTACACAAAACGATGTGAGGTATAATTTGGAATTCACATCAAGGAGATCCCATGAATGTTGGTAAATCTAGCAACGTCAACAGATTCACAGTTGAGTCTTTGTCCATGCTTTCCCATACTGACTTTGCTTCCCGATTTCCTACCGAAGAGTTTGTTGCCCCTCCTTTATTACCATATTGTTGCTCTGTTTGGAGGGAGGTCCAAATCGCAGTATCATAAGTTTACTTTTATAAATCCATGCTCTCTTTATATCATCCCTTGTTTCGCTAACCTTTGACAATTCCTCTCTCCTTTCCTCTTGTTGTCTTACAGTTAAATTTTCTTCTATAAAAAGAGATAACCCCTCAAGAGATTCTTCTTTCTTAGAATGATATATTTATCACGCAATCTAGGCATGATGAATTTTATGGGCCTAAATATCTCACCATTAGACTTACCCACCCTCCATGCTCATTATATTAATCCTTGCAATAGTAGCTTGTCTTTCAAGAAGTCCCTTGCAAGGTCAAGAGTACATTCATTTTTCCCATAGTCTTTTACCCCTTTAATAATTATGTTTGTTGCTCTATATTGCCTTTCGTTTCTTTATCTATCTTGCATGTTTCCAACTCGAATGTTTTTTTCTCCTTCCCTATTAATATAATTTTTAATAACTTGATTCCAAGTTTTGAAAACTTTTGTGGAATATCCTTTCCTTTCTTGTCTTGCTTTCTCTTCATGGTTGTCTATTTGGGAAACCATTTTCCATTTATGCAAGGATGGTTTCACATTCACCACCTTTGTACTTTCCACTACATATTTATTCATGCTTTGTAAACCACTTGGGTCATATAGTAGGGGGAGGTGAATTGAAAATAGATCCCTCTAAAGTGGCAGTCATTGTGAACTAGCATAGACCCAAGTCTGCTACAGAAGCGAGAAGCTTCCTAGGAGTAGAACAATATTGGAGGAAGTTCACCTCTAACTTCTCCTTGATTGCAGCTCCCTTACATGCTTTAATAGGATTGAATAAGGTGTCTCATTGAGGAGGCAAACATCAGAAAGCCTTCAACACCTTGAAAGAGAAAATCAGTACAGCACTTGTACTAGCACTGCCAGATTTACAAAGACCATTTGAGATCCAAACTAATGCCAGTGACTATGCCATGGGAGCAATGTTGACACAAAATAGAAAACCCATATGTTATCATTCTGAGACTTTTAATCCTGCATTATTTAACTATCCTACATATGATAAAGAATTGTATGCATTAGTTCAGAGTGTGAAAAAGTGGAAACATTATTTAATGGGCAAAGAGACAATAATGCATACTGATCATAAGCCACTTCAATATATACACTCTCAAACTAAGTTGCAACAATCAAGACATTACAAATGGATGGGTTTTCTACAACAGTTTCACTTAGTCATCAGATATAAAAAGGGCACACATAACAAGGTTGCAGACATGTTATCTAGACCCATTATAAATGCATCTACCATACTTAAGCATAATTCTATGCTACATGAAAACTACATAGAACAATATGCTCAGGATATGGATTTTAAAGATGTATATGCAACTTTGAGTCAAGGAAAAAGAGTAGAAGAATTGGACTATCATATAAGGGACCGACTCTTATACCATTGTGGGAAACTATGCATTCCAAAAACTGAGAGGATAAAGATAATTAGGGAAGCACACACTTCTCTGATATCAAGTCACTTTGGGGTAAGCAAAATAGTTACACAGCTGCAAAGATTCTGCTACTGGCCAAAAATGAATGAGCCAGTTTCTAGATATGTAAGAGGGTGTGCCATGTGTGCTAAAAGAAAGCCCAACAATAGAAAAATAGGCTTGTACACTCCATTATGAGTTCCTTCTCACCCTTGGGTAAGTGCTTCAACGGATTTTGTTGGAGGACTGCCTAGATCTAGGAAAGGTCATGATTATCTATATGTTGTTCTGGACAGGTTCAAAAAAATGTGTATTTCGATACCTTGTGGTAAATAGATCATAGCTGAACAGATTGCAAAATTGTTCTTTGAACATGTATGGGTTCATTTTGGATTACCTACTTCCATTGTATCTGATCAAGACACCTGATTTGTGGGGAATTTTTGGTCTAGTCCGTGGGAATTGATGGACACCAAATTAAAGAAAAGCACAGCTTTTCATCCACAAGCAGATGGCTAGATAGAAGTAGTAAAAAAGATTGTGATCTAGTTACTGAGAGGTTATTACAGTAAACATCTTAAGCTTTGGGATGAACACCTGTGTTATGTGCAGCATGCTTACAACAGAGCCAAAAGCTCTTCTACACAGACATCTCCTTTTGAGACCTGCTTTGGTTTAACACCAAGGTATCCTTTGGATTTTGTCTTTGGAAAATACACCATGGTTGATGGACACAGTGATGTGGACAAGGCAACCAATTTCATTGAATAGATCCAGGAGATCCATCAGGCAATACAAGAACGGATGGAAAAGAGCCAGGCCAAGTACAAGGCTAGGCATGATAAGCATCAGATGGAGCATAGTTTTCAAGTTGGAGTCCAAGTCTAGCTGTATATCAACAAGGACAGGATGCAAGGTGTGTTGGGGGGAAAAGTATCTAATGCAGAATGCCTCTATCCCTACTCTGAAGGTGATAGTACTCCAGCAACAACTGAATGCAAAGCTATTCAAAGTTTCTTCTTTATGAGATGAGAGAGGGAAGAAAAGGATGATCTACTAACCGTTATCTTGCGCTTATAGTCGATCCAGTCTTCACTCTTTGCTGCTTGCTCCTAACTCCTTGCCCTTTCACCGGCCCAGCTACACACAGATCCTGTAAAAGCACAAGAAAAGGAAACTACAAGAAGCATACATCCATAATCGATTATAGGATTAGCATAAATCAAATGTACAAACATCTATTCATCATAAAGACATATGCACATAGAAGAATCTCGAATACTTTATTGATAATAGAAGTAAAGTTCTGAGAGAGTTACAACCACAATGGGTCCAATCCAGCAACACCTCCCAGCTGAAAGAAATCTCCTCTTCACCTCCTTCAAGCAAACACCCAATAGCTCTAATCACAAACCAACAACACTTCCTTACTTGCACAAAATTCCAGCCTCTCTAGACCTCATGAGAGAGTTCTATATATAGGGTTTTGGAGAAAAGATGAGTCATCTTGAGACTGGCCTGAAGCTGACTTATGTCCTCAAGCTGACTTATGTCCTCTCCCACTTTAGTTAATCTTCAGTTCTTGAGTCCACTTGGAGAATCTTGCTTCCACTTGGAGATCAAGACCCTCTTACTCATCTCTAGGCGAATTCCTTGACCCAAGTGTCAGTTTGGAAGCTTCCTGGGCAGTTGACACCTTGCAGAATGACTGTGCCACTTGGCCAATCTTGCCCAGCGCAGGTAGCCTTCATTAGTTCTGACCTTCAGCGCAGGTACAAGGAGGAGCTGTTGACATTTAGCGCAGATGCTCAGTGGAGCAGCTGACATGATCCAGAAATAGCCTGTTTTTGAGTGTTTTTGAGTGGAGAACTGATTCTCAGTGCTGTGGTTTGCAAACCCTGTTCCTCTAAGGGTAAGAACAACATGTTTAGGGACTTTGGATCCCTCAGATTATTGACATTTCATGCTCCATGATGTTAGGCACAAAAATGTCTATAACAGTTGCCCCCTAAAGTATGAGGTCGTTTATCGAGTGAAATGCTTTATGTTAGGCCCCTACACTAGTAGTATAGGGGCCTAACATGTAGTAGTATAGGGGCCTAACACTTTATTAGGAGGATCCGAAGTTCATTCAATCGGTTGAGAGGTGCCCTGCAATAAAATACAATACAATACATTATTTTTCATTCTGCTTTCATGATCTAGCTGAGGCAGGCATTCCCATGCTCAGCTTTATAAATTCATTTTGGTACATATAACAGACGACCGTCTGATGATAGACTGATAATTCTCTGCTGAAATTATCATCCTTTGAGTAGGATGATCATCTGCTGTGATGATGTACATATCAAATGTCTTTATATTTCCTGAATATATATCGCAGCCCGGATGGATGAAACTAGATCCGGGGTCTTCAATCTCGTTCGATCTTCACTCTAAGTACAAGTCGATCCATGTGAGAATTACGCTGAAGTCGAACATGGAAAGACATCGCTTGATTACCGGTCAATAATGTAAACCGTTAACAAGTGCGAGAGGAATCACCAATAATGAAAATGACCCTCAAGGTACTACAGTACAATTCACGTGGTGTGAATAAAGGACTTGGCGTCGAACACCACGCAAAATATTCTGGTCGAAGGTCATTGATGTATACCTGTCGTCGGAAGTGAGAAACTTGCCATTGAGGCATGCAAGCTTCAAAGTACTGGGGGGGTGTTCCTAGATCAACTTCTTGGATAATGAGCTGAAGTCGACAAGAAGCGATCCGTCAAAGGAGGACCTTAATGAATCCCACATCAGTGACACGGAACGGAGCTAATGACTTTAGTGGAGGTGAAAACAAACTGTGAGATATGATTCAGGGTGGCGATCATGGGTGGATGAAGGATAATGTATGGTAGTGGATGGGACACGGTTGACTCTTTCTGAACACATCTCTTGAACATATAAAGACACTAATGTGATGGATTGGTAGCATTACCCCAAATACGGATGGTTTGGCAAGGACCATGGTGATGAGACCGGTGAATGAATCAACCCACCCCGATGTGGAAAGGAGGACAAAATGTCATGTTCAAGAGTGACTTGCTACCATCAAAGCTTCGAGGTTCTCCCAATTTTTCCCCAGTCATTTATGACCAGTACCTCTTTATTTTTGTCAAGCTTGAGGAGGATAACATATGCTTGTTCTATAACCTTCCCTTCGGGCAAGCCCATCGCTATGTTTTAACGAGCCTAGCGATAGGGAAACTCGTTCTCGTCTAAAGACAAGTTTGTCGCTATTTAATCATTTTAACGAGTCTAACGACAAGGAAAACTCGGTCCTTTTCATTTTTAGAGAGTCTGAAAAGGTACAGAAAGTTAACTCCAAAATTCATTTTTCGTCATCTAATCCCTTAAGTCCGAAAAAGTATAAAACAATACAGAAGGGATGAATTTTTGATAACTTTAACGAGCCGAACAAAACAAGCACTCAACCTTTTTGTGCAATAATCCCTCAGGTCCAAAAAGATTAAAATCTAAAGGAGGGATAGCTCTTCCGGTCCTTTTAACGAGCTGGAAGGACAAAAGTCGGCAAACTTTTCATATTTTACGAGTCAGATGAAAAGAGCTCAAAGAAGACTCATCTTTTGAGGAACGAGTGATAAACAGGGATAGCAGCAGATTCCAGGTACAGGTTGGAATTTTCCAATCACAGCAGTGTCACAAGGATGGCTAAGTGAAATCACTCTTCGCAGTTGTTCCTCAAAATGGGTAAACAATCATATGGAGGTGAACGATCGGCCAAATGGAATGGAGGTGGCGGGTGCAAACACGACCAAGGCTTTTATGGCTAATTAAATTTACGAACACAATGGTTATTTACCGGAATAGGTTCATTTTTTATTTAAAAATGAGCTTAAAATCTGGGGGAAACATTGCTCACTGCTTATATTTATTTTTTAACGAGCATGAAGACCGCGTTAAAACTGCTCGGATCTTGCATTTATTTTTTAATGAGCATGAACTTTATGCTAAAACTGCTCGATCTTTTGTATGCCCCCAGCATAATAGTGCAAACGAGGCACATGCCCCCTAGTCGTTAAGGGGGCATTTCAATTTTTAATGAGGTTGACACCGTAAAGAACTATCCCCTTGCCTCTTTATTTCATTTTTTAACGAGGTTGACCTGAGATAGGAACTATCCTCGAAGCTTTAGATCCATTAGAAATAGAAGGTTTCATATTCCATTGTGGCCATTTCCGCCAGATTACTTGTAGGCGGTAGGGCAACAGTACCCAATAACTTGGGGTCTTTTAGGAAAATTACTCCGATATTTTGGAGAGAGTGATTGCTTCCATGGATCATTGGAATACTTCCCGTAACGAATGACGACACAACTTTTGTCGAAGTCGTTGTCGAATTGCTTGGTTGATTTTTCTCCTCGCTGTTCGACAGCTGCGGTTTTCTGTTCCTTGTCGAAATCAAAGTATCATCCTGTTGCTTAGAGTTCGACACCATTAGCACCTGGCACCCGGAAGTATTTTCACTATCAACCAGATTTTGACTTTGATTGGGAAACGGATCAGTCAACACAACTGGATTTTTCGGACTCTTAAAGAATCTTTTTATCTCAGCTTTGTATGGACAGTCTCTTGTCCAGTGATCCTCATCGCATATCTGACACCCAAACGGTGGTTTCCCTTTTCCATGAGAAGTTTTTCGAGGAGATGACTCTCCTTGTTTCTTCTTCTTCCCTTTGTTTTGCTTCTTCTTGCTTCCTGGTTGATTGGTTTCTTTTCCTTTATCTTCCGATATGGCATTTACTTCCGAAGCAAGAATTTTTGCTTTTGCATTTTGATCCGAATTCTTACGGGTTTTCTTTGCGGAAGCCTTTATCGATTTCGTGTTTGTGGTGCCAATCACTCCATCACCGGCATGAAAGTCACTATTTGATTTAGGAGGGGGAGGAATTGAAAATTCCGGTCTAGGGGTGTCAGGTATTTTGTCATAGAGTGTGCCGGACTGGGTATACACCAAGTCCAAATATTGTGCACGAGAAATCACTTGCTCCTCTGTTACGACTCCCCCCTTGGCCACATCTTCCGTAATAGCCAGAAGTAACGACTTTATAAACCATTCAGCTAATAGCTGATCGGGAACATATGTTTTCACCATCCTACGACGACGACGCCACTCATGTATATGATCAGATATATGGGTAGCAGTTGTCTATTTGAAGTTGGTTAATATTTTTGTCCCCGTTTCATACCTTATCGGTAATTGAAAATGGGTTAAGAAAGTCATGGCTAGGGAGCTAAAATTGTCGAAAGACGCTCTTGGCAATTCAATATACCATTTAGCCGCTGGACCTGTCAATGTCCTCTGAAAAACGCGAAGTCTTATCGAATCGTCGTTAAGGGTGTTTGACGAACACCATAGATGAAAAGTCATCACGTGATTCGACGGGTCTTCACCTGGATTTCCATTGAATTTAGGAATGTCAGATGGAAGTTTATGAGGAATCGCTGGCCACCAAGGGGCATAAGCAATCGGATCGTTGGTTAAACGGTGTAAGTCAGGTAACTCTAAAGTTTCCACGAATGGTAACTGTTGATTCAGGTTAGGCGAAGCGTAACCAGGGTATGATGGAATCGCCTGAGCAGTGGGTCTTTGCACACCAGCATAATGTAATTGATGTTGGTATGATTGATACGGTTGGTGGACTTGACCACTATAAAGTGGTTGGTTTTGACCGTTTTGGATATACGGTTGTCCACTATTCGCAAATATCTGCTGCTCAGACCCTTGGTACACTTGCTGGAACTGCGGTTGTTGGTATTGTACAAGCCATGGTTGTGACACCACGTTTTGTTGTGCCATGCTAACCATTGGACCAAGGTGTGGGGTAATTGTACCCGTTTGTACTTGTGTCGTCCCACCAGTCGGCGATTATGGTTATGACCCATGGTCAAGCGACTGTTGCATTACAACCTGAGGTTGACATGTAACAGGTATTGCTTGAACTTGCGACACGGTTACAATAGCCGGGGTGGTTGGGATGTTTGTCACAGGTACACACTGTTGCATAGAATATACAATCCTTGGTTGTTGAGGTAGCATAGGTACCCAACTACTTGACGCAATTCCAATATAACCTGAATACTGTTGAGAACTGCCATATGGATATCCTCCCAGAGGAGGTAATGAAAGGGCATACTGCCCCCCATATGGTAGCAATCCGGAACTCAGAGGGATTGTTAATCCGTGAGGACTAGATGGCCCAAATTGACCTCCATGAGGATCAATTTGTCAAGTTTCAACATAAGAATTACCGGGTATTACTCCGGATGAACAAACTGGAACAGACCATACTGTCGACATAGTCCCTTGGTGGACTCCTTCTAGCTGTTGAGAGCTAGTTGGGACAACTGGTATGCCGGCAAACATCATCGGAGTGACGGCAGGGGCTTCTGCTGTCACTGTGTCATTTGACACAGTCCTAGATGATGACGGTTGTTCAGACATTTTAAGTCTATCCAATAGATTGCCTAGCGATTCTACAGGAACTTCCACTTGTGGTGGATTAACTTCTGATGAAGGAAATAGAGTGACCCCAACTCCAAAATGGGTTGGAGTACTTGCTTGCGGATCCTCTGAATTTCCTCTATCGCAATCAAACCCGGTGGAAGAGGCAGACCGTCAGGTCCGTAAAATATTTCTGGTGCCGAAGAAGTGGTTGTTTCGACAGCAACAGTTGTTTGGGGAACAAAAATTTCTGGACCGGTTACTGATGGAACTGGTTCAGTTACTCAAGTATTTGCCCCCAGACTAGGATCAATATTACTGTCCTTCTGTGGCTGTTGAACTTCCTCTATAGAGGCAGGGTTTCCAGAAATGTTGGGAGTAACCGGAACCTCAGATGTAGTAGGAACACTTGTTCTAACTTTCAAAGGAGATTTTGAACCGGTTAAACGAGTTCGCTTTGCCCGTACTGTTTTCGATTCCGGGGACAAAGACGGTTGACTCGCAAGCCTCCGCGAACGACGGATTTTCAATTGATTTTCTTCCACAATTGCGGATTACTCGATCAACTAAAATATTAAAAGCGGGAAATTTGTGTTTCCGAATTGAATGAATTTTATTAGACGCTTTTAGACACAACTTGCTTTTTCACTTTTTAAGAGTCGAGAAAAAGCTAAATATGACTCTAGTCTCCTTCGATGTATTAACGAGCCCGAAGTGACAAATGCTCGGTTGGACTTTTTCAGTTATAGAGTTTGAAAAAGGCCAAAAGAAACTTCTCTGGAGATCTGGGCAGAGGGTGTGCCAAACCTTTCGCAAAACCACAGAATACGTTTTACGGTACGGGTGGTCGATCTTCGTGAATGCTGTGTTCACTGCATTGCGATCAGTAGGGCGGCCAACACGGTTTCCTATTGGATGAAGGCTTTGATCCTATAGGGGTCTCCCAATATATACGCGACGGTATGTGGGAGCACAATCCGTATTAGTGCCACCGACTCTCAGGAGGAATCACCCACCTTCGTCGAGATCGACAGTCACTATGTTTAACGACGCCGGAACACGTCTCTGGCTTAGACCTCTAGATGTTTGCGTTATGTTTCAAAGCGTTGTTAGGTTCATTCAATATATTTTAAGTTGATCTTTTTAAAGTTTTCCTTTCAAGGTTCACCACGAGATGTATTGATACAAATTCCTAAATGCAGTCTAAGATGAGAAGCAAGCTTTTCAAATCTTTTTGACTTATGAAAATCTTAACTACTGAGGGAAAAGAGAGATAAAATCCTTTTCACACAGATCAAAGAGCACTCGCTAATGCACTTTTTCCCTAAATCAACATACAAACTTAATGCAAAATGCAAAAATGCAAGTATTTCTTTTCTCTTCCTTAATGTTTGATGAAATACAGAAAGAAAGTTGTTGTATAATTTCGAATTCAATTTCAAGCGAAAGCAAACAAGTTCGTCCAAAATCGAAAGACACTTTACGATTCACTTGTTTCGACACTTAGAAATATAAAAATTCAAACCATATAACGAAAGCGACAAACTCAATCAGCTATGAACAACAAATAAGCTAACTCTTAAGATCAGAAACGACACTTAATCACAGGTCTAGATCTAAGAGGTCAATGCAAGACTGGTTCACTTTTGTTATGGGAAACTGTAAATGACACAAGAAATACAAAAGAAAAAATACAGTTTCTTTATACAACTGAGGCGGAATAATGACCAAGGAAGATGGTTTCAGATAGGCCTACTGACTCGCAGCAGACAACAAAAACAACAGTGAAAACAAATCAAGACACAGTAGGAAACCCCAGGAACTCAAGCCAAGACTAGTCCAGCGCAGGTGTAACACTGCCTGTTTGACCTTCAGCGCAGGTAGCCCCTTCGGGAACTGCGCTGAAATGCAGACTGCTAGTGTACAACCCGCAATGAAGAACGAGACTTTCGTCCATCTTGGTTTCCAGGTCACAGATTGCTCAAAAATTCACAGTTTTTGCTCAAATAAGAAGCTATCAGTCAAGGACACACTAAGGGATGTAAAGGAGGATGAAAAGCTATCACTAAGAGCTTATTAGAGTCCTTGTGGATCAGCTCTTCAAATCATAAACTTGCTCAGAAATTGAGCCAGAGTAGTTGCCCTCTACTTTGTGTTTGATAGATTCAAACACAGTTCGATTCGGTACTCTCCTTGTTTATGAAATGAATAGCAAGAAACACAACAAACTACCAAGACACACTCCCCAGCGGAGTCGCCATTTTTTTGGGGGGAAAGTACCTAATGCAGAATGCATATATCCCTACTCTGAAGGTGATAGTACTCCAGCAACAACTGAATGCAAAGATATTCAAAGTTTCTTCTTTATGAGATGAGAGAGGGAAGAAAAGGATGATCTACTAACCGTTATCTTGCGCTTATAGTCGATCCAGTCTTCACTCCTTGCTGCTTGCTCCTAACTCCTTGCCCTTTCACCGGCCCAGCTACACACAGATCCTGTAAAAGCACAAGAAAAGGAAACTACAAGAAGCATACATCCATAATCAATTATAGGATTAGCATAAATCAAATGTACAAACATCTATTCATCATAAAGACATATGCACATAGAAGAATCTCGAATACTTTATTGATAATAGAAGTAAAGTTCTTAGAGAGTTACAACCACAATGGGTCCAATCCAGCAACACCTCCCATCTGAAAGAAATCTCCTCTTCACCTCCTTCAAGCAAACACCCAATAGCTCTAATCACAAACCAACAACACTTCCTTACTTGGACAAAATTCCAGCCTCTCTAGACCTCATGAGAGAGTTCTATATATAAGGTTTTGGAGAAAAGATGAGGCATCTTGAGACTGGCCTGAAGTTGACTTGTGTCCTCTCCCACTTTAGTTAATCTTCAGTTCTTGAGTCCACTTGGAGAATCTTGCTTCCACTTGGAGATCAAGACCCTCTTACTCATCGCTAGGCGAATTCCTTGACCCAAGTGCCAGTTTGGAAGCTTCCTGGGCAGTTGACACCTTGCAGAATGACTGTGCCACTTGGCCAATCTCGCCCAGCGCAGGTAGCCTTCGTTAGTTTTGACCTTCAGCGCAGGTACAAGGAGGAGCAGTTGACATTCAGCGCAGATGCTCAATGGAGCAGCTGACATGATCCAGAAATAGCCTGTTTTTGAGTGTTTTTGAGTGGAGAACTGATTCTCAGTGCTGTGGTTTGCAGACCCTGTTCCTCTAAGGGTAAGAACAACATGTTTAGGGACTTTGGATCCCTCAGATTATTGACATTTCATGCTCCATGATGTTAGGCACAAAAATGTCTATAACAAGGTGAAGGTAAAAAGCTCAAGCCTATCAGGTATGGGCCTTTTAGAATACTTGAGAAAATTGGTGAAAATGCTTTTCACCTTGATCTACCAGCTTACATGCACATCTACTCAGTCATAAATGCAAATTGTTGAGATTTTTTGAACCTTCAATGATTGAGGACCCTAAAGAGCAAAGTAAATTGCCTTCTATTGACGACCTACTACCTAAATACCTCAATGAGTTGTAGGAAGACACAGTGCTAGACAAGAAGGTGAGGACAACGCAGGGGAGATGTTGAGTACCTTAGGATTGGGCTCAAAGGTTCAAAGCTAAGAAACATAAAGTGGATTGAGATTGGACAAGTGAAGAAACAGTATAATCACTTAGCTGATGCTTGAAAACCAACATTTGGTGGTCCAAAAGCTTTTTCAATAGGGAGGTTGTGATCCAAATTGGATCCATAGAAAGATTGTCGAGAACCATGACTGAACCAGGTTGAGCAAATCTATAAAGAAATCGCAAACAATATCAAAAACACCTTGAACCAGTGGCCATGGCAGCGGACACGGAACGACAAGGACCTCGGTCAAAGCACGCTAACCAAGGCCCATGGAGACCACGCAGGAGGCCAAAGTAGCCCTTGCGAGCCCCGGATCAAGAAACAGAGGTCGATTTTGATGCACGATTAGTGCCTAATCACACATCGCTAGGCGAACAGGGCCAAAATGGAGGAAGCCCGAGCACTAAGTCGCGTTGAGAACCGGAAGACTACGGGCAAGAAAGGTAAAAGCGCTAAAGTATAAAGGTGGTACCCGCGCTTTGGAAACTAGCGGTATTGATCGAGGCGCCCTTGAACGGTAAGAGGTTTTGGACGAGAGCGGAGCGATTACATACATCGATCGGCGCATGGTAAGCGGAGGTGAGAGAAAACCACCATTGATCGCACACTGTCGGTCGAGCAAGTCAACTGCGCAAAACATACGACTGAGATTGCACCCGATAGAAAGAAGTAGAATCAACAGGGAACTAAGCCACGTTCTAAAGGGATTTGGAATCAGTTTGACTGCCACAGTGGAGAAAGAATGCATTCATGGCATAACTAAAGAAACGAACCGATGAAGCATGCTTGCGCCATTTAGAGGAGGACAAGTGGCCACTCCCTGAGCATTCATGATGACACTGAATGAAGGGAACTCCAAGCGCAGCTGTAGAAGGTGAACTGGCATAGGCGGAAGAGGAATCGAATAGGCATAGGGATCGAATGGCTAAAGCCATGAACAGAGACAGTTGAATGAGTCAGAGTTGATTTGGAGTCAGAATTAAGAAGAGTCCAAGCGGCCAAGAGAGATAGTGAACAGTGAACCTTGAGAGGACGACTGAACACAGAGAACAGTAAAGCCAAGAAAAAGAGACAAAGGGGCAAGCTGACCACAGGCAGCATCGAGCACTAGAGAGCTTGAAGATTGAAGCCTTCCCATAGAGGAATATGTCCGGATTGGTCATCACATTTGGCTCTTTCCACTATGACCAAGAGGTCACAGAGCTGGTAGGAAGAAGAAGAGTCTGTGTACTCCAAGTGGCTTGGGGAATCCAAGAACTCAAATTGAGTCCCTGTATTGTAATTTCTCTGCTCAAAGACACAATAAAACAAGGCCACCACTAACGCTAGACCGGAGATGTAGCCCTGGAGAATAGGGTGAACTCCTTATTAAAATTGTTTGTGTCTTTGTGTTGCTTACTGTATTTCTCTGCTCTCTCTCCATTTTATTTGTCTGTGCATTGGCAATCTGATTGATCCGTTGTTTCAATAACATAGAACACACACTAGCACATGAGTCTGTAATGCCTTTATTTTAATAAATCTTTAACTGATGGCACTCATAGGGTGAATATCAGATCATGGAATGTAGCTTCTTCATGTATATATAAGCTTAATGGTTAAAAATATGTGTTTCTTTGTAGGAGCTTATGGATAGTAAAATATGTATTATCAACCAATATTTGGTTGTGACTTTAAAAATAACTAATAATAATAGTAATAGTAGGACAACTAGGGTTTGCCACTCCTCTGCATTTGTACAATCAGTTTCTTCTTTGTTTTTAGCATTCAGGGGTTCTCTAATTTACGTATTTTATTGGATTTGGTGCCTTAAGTTTATTATTATGGAAAGGCGACTCCTTTGGAGTGATTTTTGAGGATTTCCAGCCTTTTCCCCCTAGGTTTTTCTTGATCTCGTTAATGAGGAGGCCGAACATCTAGAACCCTAGGCTTTGTGGCCCCCTATTCCTGTCAGCCTCATGTCACTTTCCTTCAAGGGTGCCTCAGTGTATGCTACATTTTCATTTTTCCTCATGCCTTTGATGAGGGTCACGCTTAATTTTGTTGTGGCTACCTTTTTTATGGCTTGTGGATTGTGGATTCGTTATGCTTGCATTGATGCGTTTGGAGACTTGAGGGAATAGGTTTTTGGTGACTTCCATGTTGTTATGGACCCTAGTTTGTGCCCCTTTGTTGTTGTTGTTCGTCGTCATTTTCAGTGATGCCATTAACTTCTTGGGGCTTGCGGGGAGTTTTTGTGGTGCTTCTGCCTGATTTATTGGCTTGCTATGGGTTTTTTTTTGCTCGTTAATTTTTATTTGCATTAATATAAATTATTGTTTTTTCTCTAGAAAAGCAGAATTACGATTAAAGGAAGTAAAGCATGTATTACTCGATTGATTGTGACCTTAAAACTAAATTATTATTATTCTTGTTTTAATGGATATTATAATCCTAATATTAATCAATTTTTTTTTGTAGAATAGCCAAATAGTTAAGATCTAAGGTGCATTGTCCCACAAAAGGGAGATATTACAACACATTTAAAATTATATGATTAGGGGGTCCCTTGTTTCATTGTGCTGAGAGGCACTCTACAACCGAGTATAGAGTAGATGTGTAGGTGTAATGTAAGTATGTAAACAATTAAAAATGTCGGCTTAATTAAAAATAAATAAATACAACACTCAAATGTGATTTGGATGAGTGAAAACATCTAAATGTTGGCTCAATTACTAATAAAAAGTTAAAGTAATCGAAATAATAAAATGCAATTTGTTATATTTTGATTTTTTTTTATTAACTTGTGAATAGTTTTTGTGACAATACCATGAGCTAATTCCATAGCATATCAATACCGCAAGCCCAAAAAACATAACTTATTTCACAACCAAAATATTTTATATATTCTTAACCATGCATATTCACCTACACTTTACAGTGGATATTACTAAGTTGTAAAAATTTGTCTTTGTAACAATACCATGGGCTAATACCATGGCTTATCAATACCACATGCCCAAAAAACATAGCTTGTTTCACAATCAAAATATTTTATAACAATATGAAAATAGTGCTAACCATGGATATTCATCCCCACTTTACCATGGATATTCATCCCCACTTTACCATGGATATTATCAACTTGTAAATATTCTTTGTTACAATACCACGGACCCGCAAGCCCAAAAACCATAAGTTATTTCACAACCAAAATATTTTATATATTCTTAACCATGGATATTCACCTACACTTCATATTGGATATTACTAAGTTCTAAAAAATTGGCTTTGTAACAATACCATGGGCTAATACCATGGCTTATCAATACCACATGCCCAAAAAACATAGCTTATTTCACAATCAAAATATTTTATAACAATATGAAAATACTGCTAACCATGGATATTCATCCCCACTTTACCATGGATATTATTAACTTGTAAATATGCTTTTTTACAATACCACATACCAATAACATGGCTTATCAATACCACATGCCCAAAAAACATAACTTATTTCACAATCAAAATATTTTATAACAATATGACATGATTCCTAATCATGGATATTCACCCCCACTTTATCATTGATATTATGAACTTGTGAATAGGCTTTGTTACAATAACATAGGCTAATACCATGGTTTATAAATACCACATCACAAAAGATCATAACCTATTTCACAATCAAAATATTTTATAACATTGTTACAAGATTCTTAATTATTGATATTCACTCCCCACTTTACCATGAATATTATTAACTTGTAAATAGGATTTGTTACAATACCATGGGCCAATACCATGGCTTATCAATACCACATGCCCAAAAACCATAACTTATTTCACAATAAAAATATTTTATTTTAATTTAATTTTATAAGATTTTTTTACCAACGATGTGATTTTTACAGAAAGTTTTCCTACTTCCCATGATATGGATCAAAAAAATCTAAATTCAAACATTTTTTTAATTGAATCCAATAGGAAAAGGGTTATAATTAGTTTTGAGATATATCTAAACCCTCTATCCTCACAACTACTAAAAATATTCTCATAGAAATTAAATTAAGGTTTTAATAAAATAAAAAATGAGAATACTTTCATATTAAATATGTGAAAATTATATAATACAAATAGTATTAGTAAGAACCAACATGATTGATCTTAACTAAGGTTCCAAGCAATGAAAACAAGAAAAGTGAAGGGAAGAGAGGGGGAGGGAGACAAGGTGAAAGAGATAGTGACAAAGCTGGAGGGTGGAGAGAGAGAGACGAAGAGAGTGAGGTACGAGAGATAGGAAGGAAGAGAGAAAGGAGGGGAAAGAGAGAAGAAGAGAGGGGAAGAGAGAGACATAGTTGGAGGGGGAGTGAGAGGGAGGAAAGAACAAAGAAATGTGGATATAGAAGTGGAGAGATGAGAGGAGGAAATAGAGAGAAGAGGTGGGGAGAGAGATAGGGAGAGAAGGGCAATAGAGAGAGAGGGAGGCACATAGATGGAGGGGATAGAGAGAGAGATGAGGGGGAGACTGAGGAAGGTGGGAGAGAAAGGGACAGTGAGGACTAAAAAGATAGAAGGAGAGAGAGATGGAGTTAGAGGGGGAGAGAGTGGGAAGGAAGAAGAAATAAATAGAGGCAGAAAGGTAGAGAGAGAGGGAGTGACAAGGGAGCGATGGAGAGAGAGTGACGGAGAGAGGACAGCGGGATGGAAGAGAGAGATAGAGAGAGGAAGAGGGAGGGAGAGAGAGTGTGTGTGTACATTTGGGGGGTGAGATAGAGAGAGGGAATAAGAAAGAGACACATAGATACAAATATAGATATTATATAGTACTGTATAGCTAGCCTAGATCCATCTTAACCCGAATCTATCAAGCACAGAGAGGGATCAAATCTCTCGAGGTGCAAACCTATCCTCAAGTTTTGCACTCAAAAAAGAGGTTTTCACCTTGAGCTATTGGATCTCTCTTGGGCACTTGGTTTATTATAGATCCAGGGTTTCACCACCCTATTTAGAGTGGATGTGTAGGTGTAATGTAAGTATGTAAACAATTTTAAATGTCGGCTTGATTAAATAATAATAATAAAAGGTCAAAAGTGATTGGGGATGAGTGCAAACTTTTAAATATTGACTAAATTAATAAAAAAAAGTTAAAGTAATAAAAATAATAAAATTCTTTTTCTTATATTTTGATTTTTTTATTAACTTCGAATAGGTTTTGTTACAAAACCATGAGCCAATACCATGGCAAAAAGTTTAAATAATAAAAATAATAAAATTCAATTTCTTATATTTTGATTTTGTTATTAACTTGTCAATAGGTTTTGTTGCAATACCATGAGCCAATACCATGGCTTATCAATACCACAAGCCCAAAAACCGTAACTTATTTCACAACCAAAATGTTTTATAACAATATGACAAGATTCTTAACCATGGATATTCACCCCCACTTTAGAGTGGATATTATTAACTTGTAAAAAATTGGCTTTGTTACAATACCATGGGCCAATATCATCACTTATCAATAATGCATGCCAAATAGCATAACTTATTTCACAAACAAAATATTTTATAACAATATGGAAATATTCTTAACCATGGATATTCATCCCCAAGTTACCATGGATATTATTAACTTGTAAATAGAGTTTGGTACAATACCATGGGCCAATACTATGGCTTAAGAATACCACAAGCCCAGAAGATATAACTTATTTTAGAATCAAAATATTTTATAACAATATGACAGGATTCCTAATCTTGGATTTCACCCCCACTTTGTCATTGATATTATGAACTTGTGAATTGGCTTTGTTACAGTAGCATGGGCTAATACCATGGCTTATCAATACCACCTACCAAAAAATCATAACCTATTTCACAATTAAAATATTTTATAACAATATGACAAGATTCTTAACCATCGATATTCACCCCCACTTTACCATGGATATTAATAACTTGTAAATAGGCTTTGTTAAAATACTTATTTCACAATAAAAATACTTAATTTTTATTTAATTTTATAACATTTTTTTAATTGAAGATAATGGGAAAAGGGTTATAATTAGTTTTGGGATATATATAAACCCTCTATCCTCATGACTACTAAAAATATTTGCATAGAAATTAAATTAAGGTTTGAATAAAATTAAAAATGAGAATACTTCTATATTTAAAGATATGAAATTTATATAATACAAATAGTATTAGTGAGAAAAAACATAGATCCATCTTAACTAAGGATCCAAGCATGGCAACAAGAAAAGTGAAGAGAAGAGAGGGGGAGGGAGCGAGGGAGGAAGATAGTGACTATGTTGGAGGGTGGAGAGAGAGAAAGAGAGAGAGAGAGAGAGAGTGATGGGGGGAGACGAGAGAGGAAGGAAGAGAGAGAGGAGGGGGGGAGAGAAGAAGCGGGAAGACTAGGGAGAGAGAGAGACGGAGTTGGAGTGGGAGAGAGAGGGAGGAAATAACAAAGACATAAGGTGATAGAGGTGGAGAGAGAGAGGGAGTGACAAGGGAGCGATGGAGAGAGAGTGAGGGGGAGATTAAAGTGGGAGGGAAGAGAGGAGTTGGAGGGGGAGAGAGAGGGGGAAATAACAAAGACATAAGGGGATAGAGGTGGAGAAAGAGAGGGAGTGACAAGGGAGCGATGGAGAGAGAGTGAGGGGGAGATCAGAGTGGGAAGGAAGAGAGAGAGGCAGAGAGGAAGAGGGAGGGAAAGAGATAGATCAATATGGAGAGAGAGAGTGTGTATGTTTGGGGGTTAGATAGAGAGAGGGAATAAGAAAGAGACACTTATATACAAATATAGATATTATATAGTATTATATAACTAGCCTAGATCCATGTTAGCCTGAATCTAGCAAGCAACAAGAGAGATCACTGATGAGCCAGTTGATAGAAGTGTTGATGTCCATCCTTTCTTATCATAATTGAATTTGGGTACCACAAATTTGATGTGGAGCTTGCGTTGTATATTTTGAAAGATATATAGGGCAAGGATGTGCTTGAGTGACGTCCGGTGTAGTCTTCAATATTTGGATATATTCTCCTTGTGGTATTCTAGCGTAGTCTTCATCATTAGCAAATGAGCACAAAGTAAGTCCAAACCTCGTAGCCCTTGCTTTCCTCTTTTCTTCTTCCAATATTTTTATTTCTCCTAGAGAAGGAGAGGTAGGCTTTGGAGTACCATTTGCTGACTCATGAAATCTTGCTACTTGTGAATTGCACTTCTCTTCATCCAACAACTATAATGCCAAGCCAAACCTCTCAACACGCCAATGCTTCTTTTCGAAGTCCTACCATTGTAAGGGCCCTACAATGCTAGCAACTCCGTTATCTTCCCCCTCATTTTACGGCTTCTCCACGAATGCCACGATGGCCATGATGGCCTCAACAGGATCCACTGACTCTCCCATTAAATAATCTTCACACTTCTTGGTGACACTGTTGAGTATGGATGCTTCGTCTCTGGAAGACGGTTCCACGTTAACTGCCTCAAATTTTTCTGGTGTCTCTTCTGACGTAGGAACAACCTGCTTTTCATGTGACTCAGGGCGCTTTCCTACGGCATTCTTTGGCAGATTTGAAGAAATTCCCAAGCATTCAGTCGACAAAGGACTAGGAACACTCGCGTTCAAATACCTCTTAGAAAGTTCATCGCACAACTCCTAGATCTTCAATTTCTTCCATTCTTTCATGACCTTTGACGAATTTCCAATCATCGCGATTACCAGAGCCAAAGAATTATTTAATAGATCACGAAGTGCAAATCTAGCAGAATCCACGAAGTTGTCTGTGGATTTGTCAAATCTAGTGTTTTTGTGCAAAGCAGAGAATTATAATTGATGAATGCAGCAATAGAAATCATCATTTCAACAACAAGAAGTTGGACTCCACGCTGCTAGTCTCACACTTGCAGCTCATTCATTTTTTAATGCAAGCTTTAAAGACTTTCATAAAGTTCTTATAAATGATTGAGAGTTTAAAAGAACTTAAAAATGGATTAACGTTAATGGAGAGATAAGGCTTTTTCTTTGGTTTGTAATTTGTAATATGGAGAAATAAGGAAGTTTCTATTTAATTTGTAATATTCTTGGAGAAATAAGGTGTGAGCAAGTGTAAGGTTTATTTATAAATATTAGGGATAGTAAATTTTGTAAATTTGTGGAGTAATAAGGAGATTTTACTTGTAATTTGTTTTTGGAGAGAAAGTGTGGCATTGTAACTCAAAGTATTTTTACTTTGAGGGGGGGGTAACATGTTTTTACCAGGTTTTGTAAGAGCATCATTGTAAAAGTCAAATTTTGAAAGTTACCTTGTAAATATTTGAGAAATTGACTAGAGCCAAGTGCAAAGCTCAATAATTTTTCTCTTGTTTCAACGACTATACGAGGGTCAAGGCCAAGCCTCGATAGATTTTTTTTTTGTTGCGTAGTATCTTGCGTGTTGTGTTGCCCATCTTGATATTTTTTCTGAGCCTAATTCTTGGTGCAAAGCTTCAACACTACAATGTCAAACTTGATTAATTTATTTTGTGATTCCGACAAACTTGAAGGTACAAAATCTTATAAAACATGGCAATGCCTCATCGAAAGCACTCTCATTTATAATGAATTGTGGCAGGGTATATGTGATGGTGATATTAAGCCAAACAAACCCACAGATGCAACTACACTAGAAAAATGGGAAGTTAAGGATGCCAAAGCATTAGCTCTCATTAAATCTTCTATCAATGATGAAATGTATGTCCATATAGAAAATGCTACATATGCATGGTCTGCTTTTAGAACTTTTAAAGAATTATTTGATACTCAACCCGAATCAAAGAAAGTTGATCTACAATTAAAATTGTTGCAACAAAAATTGACTAAAGGAGGTGATGCTATTGAATATATCTCCAGAATTAAGAATATTAGGTAGGAAATCATTAATGTTGGTTTTCCAGCAGTAGATGATAGTTTTATGGTCACTATTTTGATTGTTGGACTTCCTTCTTCCTACACACATTTTTTGGAAACCCTACAATTAACTGGTAAGTTAGAGAAACTAAAGTTTGATGAGCTCTACGAAATGTTGACCCATCATTATAAAACCTTTGGGAAGAAAACGAAAGTTGGTGAAGATGTCTCTTTCACAGAGGCCAACACGAGTAAATCATCAACTAACAGTTCTAGAAATAGAGGTAGAGGGAATTTCAATCAGAATCAAGAAACACCTAATGTACAAAGTCAAGGTCAAAACCAAAGCAGAGGAAACAACTTTAACAGTGGCAACAGTTTAGGCAGGAGTAATTTTCAAGGCAGAGTAAACAATCAAGGAAGAAGCTATTTTCAAGGAAGAGGAAATAATAATCAAGGTAGAGGACGACCTCAAAACAGAAGTCAGAGCAGAGGTAGAGGACAATCTCTAGGAAGAGGAAGAGGCTTAATTCAAATTGTGTGTCGAAGATGTAACAAAGTTGGACATTATGCTAAAGATTGTCAAACTTCTCTTAATAAAATTCCCAATTTTCATTAGCACTCAGCACAATTTGCAAATGACCAAGATGATGATAACTCAGAAAATGTTTTTACTTCTTCGTCGGCATTACAACTTTCATCCCATCTTAGAAGTGATTATGAAGATGCTTGGATCTTGGATTCAGGGGCAACTCAACACATGAATTGTCGACGTGAGTTCTTTTGGACTTTTCAAGATTGCCAAAGTTATACAACAGCTTTCGTTTTGTATTACATCAACATTCAGAAAGAGAAAAGAAATACTTGCATTGTGCATGTGCATTTTGACAGTTTGCATGTTGATTTAGGAAAAGTGCATTAGTGTGTGCTCGATGATCTGTGTGAAAAGATGATGTCTTTCTTTTCCCTCAGTAGTTAAGATTTTCAAAGTTGAAAGATTGAAAAGCTTGCTTATCATCTTAGACGGCATTTAGGAGTGGTACTATACATCTCGTGGTGATCCATAAAGGCAAACTGCTAAACAAGATCAACCTTAAAATAAATTGAATTTACATAACAACGCATTGAAACATAATGCAAACACATAGAGGTCTAAGCTAGAGACGTGTTCCAGCGTCGTTAAACGTGATATCTTAGCGTTGAGTGGTTGGGCGATTCCTCCACGGTGAAGCGATAAGTATCAACACGGACTTGTGCTCCCACGTACCGTCGCGTATATATGGGGAGACGCCTATAGGAAAAAAGCCTTTATCCATAGGAAGCCGTGTCGGCCGCCCTACTGATCACAATGTAGTGAACACAGCATTCACGAAGATCGACCACTCATACCGTAAAACGTATTTTGTGGTTTTGCGAAAAGTTTGGCACACCCTCTGCCTAGATCTCCAGAGCAATTTCTTTTGGCCTTTTTCAAACTATATAACTGAAAAAGTCCATCCGAGCATTTGTCACTTCAGGCTCGTTAAAACATCGAAGGAGACTAGAGTCATCTTTAGCTTTTTCTCGACTCTTAAAAAGTGAAAAAGCAAGTTGTGTCTAAAGCGTCGTTATAAAATTTATTTTAAACGGAACATAATCACCTCCTATTCCTGCATTGATCTGTAGGTTGAGAACATGGAACGCCCCAACCAAGGAATTCCACATGATGGAAATCCTAGTCCTTTCTCCTCTTGGGGAGAAGTTGGTGCGCCCCACATGGCCACATTGTCGCTTCCAGGACTGACAATTGGCCTGCCAATTTGGCTATTCTCAACCAATGTAGTTCAGAACACCATGGTTCCTGAACAGTCGAGTCAACAGTTAGATCAGTCTAGAGCTGCCCACCAGCCTTCTACTTCCTATAACTCTTCCTCCAATCCTTCGTCTTCGCAAGGTAGAGCCGGCAAAAGCCAAGCTCCCATGGAGAAGAAGGAGAAGAAGAAGAGAGAGAAGAAGAAGAAGCAGCGTAAGGCGACTGGGGGCAAGCAAAAGACATCTGACAAAAATTCACACACAGCACAGACCGGGCCTAAATCGCCATGTGTCATATGTAGAGGAGACCACTTTCATAGAGATTGTCCCTGTATTCCCCGGATACTAAGGGACTGGTCCCCCCGTTTGCACAATTCGGGGGCATCAACCTCTGATAGCCATGTTGAATGCTTACCGTCAACCAACGAAAGTGACGGTTCAAGACAAAGAGGGGGAGCAAGATCCCCCTGCAGACTGTGTGAAGGCGATCACGCCATCCACCGATGTCCCTTCTTAGACGAAGCGAAGAGCGTTTTGGAAGATCACCCTATTTCACCGCTGAGACTTCCTCCTGGATACAAAAAACTCGTGCCAAGTCCTTCATTGGTTGAAAATACAGCTGGCCCACTCAAGTGGTCGGCTGAAGCGTCAGTCACTGAAAATGAACCTACTGAATCCAGACTGGACGAAAGTCCAAAGGTCGAAATGGCAGTTGACCCGGTTTTGCCTTCGGAGGTTTCATCTTAAAATGACACCGTCAATGAAGATGCATCTTCAAATGACACCCTCACTGAAGAGAATAAGGATGAAACCATCCAGATTCTTTTCATCAACACAGACTCTGATGAGCGTCAGGGCAATGCGCCCATTCCTTTATCGCAAGAAGGAACATCGTCAAGGTCATATCCGGCCGTGTATTCAGTCCCACCACCAAGCAACCTGGTTGTGTCCTTTGATTGGAACCAACTAGGCAGACCCCGGTTGCCAGCCAGTATACCATTCAGAATCATAGTCCAAATTTACAGAATGGTAATGGCTGGCACTATCATTGATGAAGGGGCATCTGTGAGTATCCTTTCCTCTATTGCTTGGAAAGCACTGGGTTCCCCGGTGCTTTTGCCTGAGATAAGAAATCTCTCGGGTTTTGATAAAGGAACCAGTCGACCATTAGGGATCCTCCCCAATGTGCCTGTTACATTGAAAGGGAAGACCGTTCAAATGAACGTGATGGTCGTTCAAGGACCCTTGGATTATAACCTACTGCTTGGACGAGACTATATATATTGCATGGGAGCAATAGTCTCCTCACTCTTTAGAGTAATGTGTTTTCCACACGAAGGAAGAATGGTCAAGCTCGTAGACCAACTTTCATTTCCGGGATCACGCATCGCAAATAGTCACATACCAACCCTGAATGGTCTATTCAATCAAGAAATGTCTCCACCCCCAGTCCTTCTTCCCGATGAGTGCGAGTGATTCAGAAAGATGGGACTGGAACCCAGGGGGCATGCATCCTGGTCTGCTTCGGGCAGAAAGAACCCTGGGTATAAGGTAGAATTTCCGCGAGAGAATATGAATAGTCCGTACCCCGTCCATGGATGGAAGAGGGGTTGTTCTGGAATAAGATTCTTTTGTCAAGGTTACGTGTTTGACAAAGGTCATTCACCATTGTCTACTTCGGTAGACAGTGCCGAGGAAATGTTTGTTTGAAAGATTAACGAAACAATCTTTGGGAAACCAGAAAGAGGCAAGCCTCCCTCAATAACACCAATGTTTTATCTTTGAGTAGTGTTCTTCTCTTGTCGCAAGTAGCTACTCTCTTGTCGCAAGTAGCTGTTCTCTTGCGATATTGCAAAAGATCTGTCAAAAGTTGGGCCGACGGGAAGACAAGTACCGCATAAGACCCGTTAAAAATAACGAGAAGACAAGTATCGTTAGCATTAGACTGGCAAGACGACAAGTAGCTGTGAACACCCAAAGAAAAGCAGAGGTGAGGGAGAGGAGGGGCAGCCTTGAAATTGTATTTTATACCTGGGGGCATGCAAACCTTTTGGAGTGCAAGCTAAGAGCGGTTATTTATCTGTTTTTGGGATTAGTCGTTTCCGAACTTGCATAAAGAAAGGATGAGTGAGCATAGCTTTGGTAAGGCGCAAGCTCTATAAAAAATGGGATCTTTCAGGAGACATTCTTATCTTACGACTGGTATTATCGAGCAGTTTTACCACGGAATTTATGCTCGTTAAAAAATAGAAAAGCGAGATTCGAGCAGTTTTAGAATAAAGTTCATGCTCGTTAAAAAATAAACGCAAGATTCGAGCAGTTTTAACGCGGAATTTATGCTCGTTAAAAAATAGAAAAGCGATTGTGAGCAAGAGTTTCCTCCAGAGTTCAAGCTCATTAAAAAATGAACCTATCCCGGTAAATAACCACTGTGATCGTAAATTTATTAGCCATAAAAGCCTTGGTCATGTTTGCACCTGCCACCTCCATTCCATTTGGCCAATCGTTCACCTCCATATGATTGTTTACCCATTTTGAGGAATAGCTGCGAAGAGTGATTTCACCTAGCCATCCTTGTGACACTGCCGTGATTGGAAAATTCCAACCTGTACCTGGAATCTGCTGCTATCCTTGTTTATCACTCGTTCCTCAAAAGACGAGTCTTCTTTGAGCTCTTTTCAACTGACTCGTAAAATATCAAAAGTTTGCCGAGTTTTGGCCTTCCATCTCGTTAAAGTGACTGGAAGAGCTATCCCTCCTCTAGATTTTAATATTTTTGGACCTGAGGGATTATTGCACAAAAAGGTCGAGCGCTTGTTTTATTCGGCTCGCTAAAGTTATTGAAAATTCATCCCTTCTGTATTGTTTTATACTTTTTTGGACTTAAGGGATCAGATGACAAAAAAGGAATTTTGGAGTTAACTTTATGTACCTTTTCAGACTCTCTAAAAATGAAAAGGACCGAGTTTTCCTTGTCGTTAGACTTGTTAAAATGATTAAATAGCGACAAACTTGTCTTTAGACGAGAACGAGTTTCCCTATCGCTAGGCTCGTTAAAACATAGCGATGGGCTTGCCCGAAGGGCAGGTTATAGAACAAGCATATGTTATCCTCCTCAAGCTTGACAAAAATAAAGAGGTACTGGTTAGAAATGACTGGGGAAAAATTGGGAGAACCTCAAAGCTTTAATGGTAGCAAGTCGCTCTTGAACATGACACTTTTCCTCTGTATCACATCGGGTTGGGTTGTTTCATTCACCGGTCTCATCACCATGGTCTCGCCAAACCATTCAAATTTGGGTTAATGCTACTGATCCATCGCATCAGTGTCGTTATATGTTCAACAGATGTTGTTCAGAAAGAGTCAACCATGTCCCATCCACTGCCATACATTATCCTTCATCCATCCATGATCGCCACCCTGAATCATATGTCACAGATTGTTTTCACCTCCACTAAAATCATTAGCTCCGTTCCGTGTCACTGATGTGGGATTCATTAAGGCCCTACTTTGACGGATCACTTCTTGTCGACTTCAACTCATTATCCAAGAGGTTGATCTAGGAACACCCCTCTCAGTACTTTGAAGCTTGCATGCCTCAATGGCAAGTTTCTCACTTCCGGCGACATGTATACATCAATGACCTTCGACCAGAAGATTTTGCGTGGTGTTCGACGCCAAGTCCTATATTCAAACCACGTGAATTGTACTGCAGTACCTTGAGGGTCATTATCATTATCGGTGATTCCTCTCGCGCTTGTTAACGGTTTACATCATCGACCGGTAATCAAGCGATGTCTTTCCATGTTCGACTTCAGCGCAATTCTCACATGGATCGACTTGTACTTAGAGTGAAGATCGAATGAGTTTGAAGACCACGGATCTAGTTTCATCCATCCGGGCTGCGATATATATTCAGGAAACATAAAGACATTTGACATGTACATCATTGCAGCAGATGATCATCCTACTCAAAGGATGATAATTTCAGCAGAGAATTATCAGTCTACCATCAGACGATCGTCTATTCTATGTACCAAAATGAATTTATAAAGCTGAGCATGGGAATGCCCGCCTCAGCTAGATCATGAAAGCAGAATGAAAAATAATGTATTGTATTTTATTTTATTACAGGTCACCTCTCAACGATTGAATGAACTTTGGATCCTCTTGATAAAGCATTTCACCCGATAAACGACCTCATACTTTAGGGGGCAACTGTTATAGACATTTTTGTGCCTTACAGCATGAAGCATAAAATGTCAATAATCTAAGGGATCCAAAGTCCCTAAACACGTTGTTCCTACCCCTAGAGGAACAAGGTCAGCAAACCACAGCACTGAATATTAGTTCTCCACCTGAAAACACTCAAAAACAAGCTAATTCTGGATCATGTCAACTGCTCCACTGAGCATCTGCGTTGAATGTCAACTGCTCCATTGTGTACCTGCGCTAAATGTCAACTGCAAAGAAGGCTACCTGCGCTGGGCGAGTTTGAACAAGTGGCACAGTCATTCCTCAAGGTGTCAATGCCCAGGAAGCTTCCAAAATGACACTTGGATCAGGGAATTCGACTGGTGATGAGTAAGAGGGTCTAGATCTCCAAGTGGAAGCAAGAACCTCCAAGTGGACTCAAGAACTGAAGAATAACTAAAGTGAGAGAGGACACTAGTCAGCTTCATGCCAAGCTCAAGCTGACTCATCCTTTCTCCAAAACTCCTATATATAGAGCTATTTCATGAGGTCTAAGGAGGCTGGAATCTTGTGAATGTAAGGAAGTGCTGTTCATTTGAGTATAGAACTATTGGGTGATTTGCTTTGAAGGAGGTGAAGAGGAGATTTCTTTCTGCTGGGAGGTGATGCTGGATTGGGCCTTTTATGGTTGTATCACTTCCTGAACTTTACTTCTTCCATTAATAAAGCATTTGAGGTTCTTCTATATGCATGTGTCTCAATGGTGTATTGTTATACTTGTGTATTTGATTTATTCTAATCCTTGAATCAATTATTAATGCATGCTTCTTGTAGTTTCCCTCTCTTGCCATTTTGCAGGATCTTGGTGTAGCTGGGCGAGTGAAAGAGCAAGGACCTGGGAGCAAGCAGCAAGGAGAGAAGATTGGATCAACCATTAGCGAAAGACATCGGTTAGTGGATCTCTTTCTCCCCTATTTTACTTTGATAATGAAGATATCTTAGATAGCTTTGCTTCGATTGTTGCTGAGGTACTATCACCCTTAGAGTGGGATAGGGTCATTCCGTATTGGATACTTTTCCCAACAACACACTTGATCGGAAATCACTCGTAAATGATCTTAGAGAATAAATGAAGGCATTACAGACTCGTGCTGGGGTGTGCCTCTATTATTTTATGTAACAGATCGATAAGATTGCGAAATACACAGACACTAAAACAGTAAGAGAAACACAATAAGAAAACCCATAAACACAACAAGTTTAATAAGGAATTCACCCAATCCTTCTGGGCTACGTCTCCTGGTCTAGCGTTTAGTGGTAACCTTTCTATTGTGTCATCAAAAGCAGTGTTTTTACAATAATAAGCTCAATTTGAGTCTCATTCAATAGAGGATGATCAATAGTTTTATACCTGGATTTCCCGAGTCTCTAGAGTACACAGACTCCCCTTATTGAATGTCGAACTCAACTGGTCTTAATGGCATGAGCCCAATCTAGTACCCAATACCTGACAGGTATACACATAAGAGTTTTCTTGAACCTCTCAAGCCTTTTCTAGAGTTCACAGACTCTCAGAATCTTTCTGTCTCTGTCTGGCTCGATGCTGCCTTTGCTTTATAGGTCAGCTTGACTTCTTCTCTGTTCTCTACAATTCACTTCTCTATGGCCTCTCAGCTTTCTGCTTCTCTCTCTCCACCTCTCTGCCTCTCTCTGTCTGTTTGTGGCTTAAAGCCAATTTGCTTCCTGACCATTCATTTCTACTTCCTAGCTCTCTCAATCTCCTACCATTGTCCGTTTGAATTCCCCTACTCTACGTTTTCATCATTGTGTAACGCTTCATAGAGAGCTGGCCACCTATTTCCTCATTAACTAAGTGTCAGTTCTCTTTGAACGGTCATTATTTCTGTTGCTCCAAGATTGCCCGTGAAACTGATTCCTCTGCCAACTCATCGGTCATGTCAGATCCCAAATCTTATGCTACTCAGCCTATTTTCCTATCGAATTCAATCATCCATCAGATCATTTCTCCGCCGTTGATCTGGAGCCTCCAGATCCTACAGTCTCCGTCCATATCGGGCAGGTAAGTAGCATGACTTCTACCCATCTAATGTGAGTTGTTTTCTCTCTCATCCTCCAGACGCGTGTCACCTAGTGTATGGCATCAAGCAGGACTCGGTCTAACCCACTTACCGCTTGAAGCCCTTCTGATATCCTACTGGTTTTAGTGTGGGATCCGCCTTCTGACGGAATCGTCAATTTCCGTTACGGTTTTATGCTTTTCTCGGGACCGAGCGCTTAGGGGATTTCCTTCACTAAGGGGGACACCCTGTGATAGGCGATTAGCACTAATCGCATATCAAAAACTCCCCTGTTTCTAGATTTGACTTCCTGTTTGTCAATTTGTGCCAATACGCGGTTACCATGGACCAACGGTCTACATGCTTTTACCGAGGGTCCTCGTTGCTCCGTGCTGACCACAAATTGCCACTGTTTAGAGGTTATTTCTGATAAGCTCGACATCCATAAGACTTTGAAACTTTGGCATGAGTTTTACAATGTTTGGGAAACTTTAAGAGTGTTTAAGGATCTGACTTGGATCACTTATAAAAGAAGAAACTGAGGTTTTTTTAAAGAAATATGTCTTTCTCAAATTTTCATCTCCAATTTCCACCATTTAAAGAGAAGAATTATGATGTGTGGACCATTAAGGTGGTGATCGCTTTCCAGGCTCATGATGTTTGGTTTGTTAGATGATCCAAAAATAAATATTATCATAGGTTATTAAGTAAGATATTATTAATTTAAGATATTAAATTAATAATTATTAATCTAGAATATTTAATTATTTAATGGAAACATTTTGAATTAGTATATTGTTGTAAAAGATATGACTCTACGAATGTGTCATATCTTAGGCTCTATTTTAGGAGAATTGTTAGTAAGATTGTTTGAATAACTTTTATTTCAAGTGGATACTTGTTATTGCATAAGTGATCCACAATTAGAGGTAGTTAGGACATTGAACTTATAATTAGCTCATTGCAAGAGTGTTTGGTTGTTCGGGTGTAAATTCTTGCAAAATTCCAGATGTAATTGTTTTTTTCTAATTAATAAAATTATGTGTCTGAGGAAACTTCTGCCATTATTGTGGCATGAGAGCTCTAGTAATGCTGCAGTGAATGTGAGGAGGCTATTCCAACTCAACGAAGTCTTGGAAAACACCATTGAATTGATTAGCAAATGATTGCAAGTTGGATGCCGAAGCATTCTAGCTTCTCTCCTTTATCTTCTTCTCCAGCAAACCAGCCTGTGTTGGGAAGATAGATGCCTCCATTTTTTTCTCTTCCTGAGATCACTGATGAGCCAGTTGATAGAAGTGTTGATGTCCATCCTTTCTTATCATAATTGAATTTGGGTACCACAAATTTGATGTGGAGCTTGCGTTGTAGATTTTGAAAGATATATAGGGCAAGGATGTGCTTGAGTGACGTCCGGTGTAGTCTTCAATCTTTGGATATATTCTCCTTGTGGTATTCTAGCGTAGTCTTCATCATTAGCAAATGAGCACAAAGTAAGTCCAAACCTCGTAGCCCTTGCTTTCCTCTTTTCTTCTTCCAGTATTTTTATTTCTCCTAGAGAAGGAGAGGTAGGCTTTGGAGTACCATTTGCTGACTCATGAAATCTTGCTGCTTGTGAATTGCACTTCTCTTCATCCAACAACTATAATGCCAAGCCAAACCTCTCAACACGCCAATGCTTCTTTTCGAAGTCCTACCATTGTAAGGGCCCTACAATGCTAGAAACTCCGTTATCTTCCCCCTCATTTTACAGCTTCTCCACGAATGCCATGATGGCCTCAACAGGATCCACTGACTCTCCCATTAAATGATCTTCACACTTCTTGGTGACACTGTTGAGTATGGTGCTTCGTCTCTGGAAGACGGTTCCACGTTAACTGCCTCAAATTTTTCTGGTGTCTCTTCTGACGTAGGAACAACCTGCTTTTCATGTGACTCAAGGCGCTTTCCTATGGCATTCTTTGGCAGATTTGAAGAACTTCCCAAGCATTCAGTCGACAAAGGACTAGGAACACTCGCGTTCAAATCCCTCTTAGAAAGTTCATCGCACAACTCCTAGATCTTCAATTTCTTCCATTCTTTCATGACCTTTGACGAATTTCCAATCATCGCGATTACCAGAGCCAAGGAATTATTTAATAGATCACGAAGTGCAAATCTAGCAGAATCCACGAAGTTGTCTGTGGATTTGTCAAATCTAGTGTTTTTGTGCAAAGCAGAGAATTATAATTGATGAATGCAGCAATAGAAATCATCATTTCAACAACAAGAAGTTGGACTCCATGCTGCTAGTCTCACACTTGCAGCTCATTCATTTTTTAATGCAAGTTTTAAAGACTTTCATAAAGTTCTTATAAATGAATGACAGTTTAAAAGAACTTGAAAATGGATTAACGTTAATGGAGAGATAAGGCTTTTTCTTTGGTTTGTAATTTGTAATATGGAGAAATAAGGAAGTTTCTATTTAATTTGTAATATTCTTGGAGAAATAAGGTGTGAGCAAGTGTAAGGTTTATTTATAAATATTAGGGATAGTAAATTTTGTAAATTTGTGGAGTAATAAGGAGATTTTACTTGTAATCTGTTTTTGGAGAGACAAGTGTGGCATTGTAACTCAAAGTAATTTTACTTTGAGGGGGGGGTAACATGTTTTTACCAGGTTTTGTAAGAGCATCATTGTAAAAGTCAAATTTTGAAAGTTACCTTGTAAATATTTGAGAAATTGACTAGAGCCAAGTGCAAAGCTCAATAATTTTTCTCTTGTTTCAACGACTATACGAGGGTCAAGGCCAAGCCTCGATAGATTTTTTTTTTGTTGCGTAGTATCTTGCATGTTGTGTTGCCCATCTTGATATTTTTTCTGAGCCTAATTCTTGGTGCAAAGCTTCAACACTACAATGTCAAAGTTGATTAATTTATTTTGTGATTCCGACAAACTTGAAGGTACAAAATCTTATAAAACATGGCAATGCCTCATCGAAAGCACTCTCATTTATAATGAATTGTGGCAGGGTATATGTGATGGTGATATTAAGCCAAACAAACCCACAGATGCAACTACACTAGAAAAATGGGAAGTTAAGGATGCCAAAGCATTAGCTCTCATTAAATCTTCTATCAATGATGAAATGTATGTCCATATAGAAAATGCTACATATGCATGGTCTGCTTTTAGAACTTTTAAAGAATTATTTGATACTCAACCCGAATCAAAGAAAGCTGATCTACAATTAAAATTGTTGCAACAAAAATTGACTAAAGGAGGTGATGATATTGAATATATCTCCAGAATTAAGAATATTAGGTAGGAAATCATTAATGTTGGTTTTCCAGCAGTAGATGATAGTTTTATGGTCACTATTTTGATTGTTGGACTTCCTTCTTCCTACACACATTTTTTGGAAACCCTACAATTAACTGGTAAGTTAGAGAAACTAAAGTTTGATGAGCTCTACGAAATGTTGACCCATCATTATAAAACCTTTGGGAAGAAAACGAAAGTTGGTGAAGATGTCTCTTTCACAGAGGCCAACACGAGTAAATCATCAACTAACAGTTCTAGAAATAGAGGTAGAGGGAATTTCAATCAGAATCAAGCAACACCTAATGTACAAAGTCAAGGTCAAAACCAAAGCAGAGGAAACAACTTTAACAGTGGCAACAGTTTAGGCAGGAGTAATTTTCAAGGTAGAGTAAACAATCAAGGAAGAAGCTATTTTCAAGGAAGATGAAATAATAATCAAGGTAGAGGACGACCTCAAAACAGAAGTCAGAGCAGAGGTAGAGGACAATCTCTAGGAAGAGGCTTAATTCAAATTGTGTGTCGAAGATGTAACAAAGTTGGACATTATGCTAAAGATTGTCAAACTTCTCTTAATAAAATTCCCAATTTTCATTAGCACTCAGCACAATTTGCAAATGACCAAGATGATGATAACTCAGAAAATGTTTTTACTTCTTCGTCGGCATTACAACTTTCATCCCATCTTAGAAGTGATTATGAAGATGCTTGGATCTTGGATTCAGGGGCAACTCAACACATGAATTGTCGACGTGAGTTCTTTTGGACTTTTCAAGATTGCCAACTTAATTCCATTTTTCCTGTAGATGATACAAAACATACTCCTTATGGAAAAGGAGACATTAAAGTTTTTCTCCCTGGAATTGGAGAAAAAATGATTTCAAATGTATGGTATGTACCAACCTTTAAGAAAAATTTGCTATCTTTAGTCACGATTTGACAAGAAAGACATCAGGTAATTATGGAAGATGGCCTAGTTAAGATTAATTCATTCAAACATATCTTGAAAATTGTGATGACAAGTTAGGAAGATGGAAAATTGTTAAGGATGAAAGGGACAGTTATTCCAAGGAATTATGATTTTGCAGGGGCAGTGACTACAGGAATTTCATCTATAATATTATGGCATGTAAGATACGGACATTTAAATTTTGATAGTCTTTCTTAATTACAAAAACAAGGAATGGTTAAAGGACTTCCCACTTTCAGAAAGGAAAATGCAAAATGTGAAGCTTGCATTTATGGAAAACAAAGTCAAGAAAGCTTTCCAACAAGTTCATGGCATGTAAACAGGTTGCTACAACTAGTTCACAGTAATGTTTGTGGACCACTACAGAATTCATTCGGTGGTTGCAAATATTTCTTATTATTCATTGATGATTTCAGTAGGATGAATTGGGTTTAGTTCATAAATAAAAAATCAGAATAATTTGAAAAGTTTAAACTTTTTCACCAACTTATTGAAAATGAAGTCAAAGAAAAGATAGGTACTCTCAGGACAGATAATGGGGGAGAATTCACTTCAAATGAATTCAAAACATATTGTAGTGATAATGGTATAAGAATAAATCTTACAAATGTTTACACTCCACAACAAAATGGAATAGTATAAAGAATGAATTGCACCTTTTTAGGAATGGCAAGATCTATGTTAACTTTTAAAAGGTTAAGTCCAACATATTGGGAAAAAGCAATTCATACAGATGTCTACTTAAGAAACATATCTCCAACTACTTCTTTAGATAGAATCACACCTTATGAAGCTTGGTTTGGTTTCAAACCTTGAGTTAAACATCTTAGAGTTTTTGGATCAGTATGTTATGCCTTAGTTCGGAAAGAAAAACAAACTAAGCTTGACTCAAGAAGTTTGAAATGCACAATGATTGGCTATTCTGATGAGAAGAAAGAGTACCTTATTTTAACCAATGGAAAATTTATGGTGAGTAGGGATGTAATTTTTTATGAAACAGAGAGTAAGAGTGCTGAAGAAATCAAAAGTCTTCTTCAAAATTTAGAAATTAAAGGCAGTCAAAGAAAAGGAAATAAGAAAAGTCAACCAAATTCGCCAAATTGGTATGAGCTTGATTTTTCTTCATCTGAAGATGACTCCTCCAGTCCATCTACTTCAACAAGACCATCATGATCTTCTAGCAGTTCATCCACATCTTCAAGCAACAACAGTTCTTCAGACAATGATTCTCCACCTCCAGAGTCTTCAACTGATCGATGAACGTCAGTTTATATTAATCCACTTTACAATGATGATGAATTTTCATAATCTTAAACAAGTGAGCATCAACTACCAAAATGGGCAGTTCAACTTTTGAAAGATGTAAGGCCTGATGAGCATGATAAAACAGGAACAAGGAAGTCACATAGAAGTGAAGGAAATTTTGCACTGGTAGCACATGATTTTAACGAACCTTCCACATACAACGAAGTATTAAAACATAAAGAATGGCAACAGGCTATGATTGAAGAATATTGAACAGTAATTGATAACAACACTTGGAAACTTGTTGATTGTCCTCAAAATGTTAAACCCATAGGATGCAAATGGGTTTACAGAATTAAGTACAACCAAAAGGGTGAACTTCGAAAGTATAAAGTAAGACTTGTCGCTAAAGGTTTTGTGTAGCAGGAAGGCATTGATAATGAGGAAATTTTTGCTCCTATAGCTAAATGGAACACCATCTAATTAACACTTGCACTCGCCACTCAGAAAGAATGGAAAGTTCATCAAATGGATGTGAAAAGTGCTTTTCTTAATGGGGATTTGCAGGAAGAAGTGTATATGACAGAACCACTAGGTTTTGAAATTGAAAGGCAAGAACATAGAGTCTGCAAATTGATCAAGCCTTTATATCAGTTAAAACAAGCTTCTCAAGCTTGGGATGCAAAAATGGATGAATACCTTAGGAAAGTTGGTTTTCAACGAAGTGAATCTAATGATACTTTTTACGTGCGACCACAGGGAAAATATCTGGTGATTCTTGTTATGCATGTAGATGATTTGTTCATTACCAGAAACAATGATGATCATATTGCCCAAGTGAAAAAAGAGTTACATGCATGTTTTAGGATGAAAAATTTGGGATTACTTCACTACTATCTTGGAGTTGAAGTCTTCCAATGCCCACATCATATTTTCATTTCTGAAAGTAAGTAGATGGAAAAGGAGGGGTCAACATTTTGACCAAGTAGAGGGATCCGAAGACAATCTCAGAGGTATATTATGTTCCTAGTTTCAAACATAATTTGATAAGTGCTGGTCAGTTGACATAAAAAGGATAAAAATTTATCTTTCAAGTTCATGAATGTGTTATATATGACAAGGCCCCAAGCAAGAAGCTGATAGTAAGATAAAGATGGCAAGGAACATACTCTTTCCTCTAATTATGAATTATAGTGATCAGGTCAGATATTTTGCAGTTGCATGTTCTAATGATTATTGGTTGTGGCACTTTTAGTTTGGACACTTGTACTTTTCTGGTTTAAGATTGTTCCAGTAGAAATAGATGGTCACGGGATTACCTCCAATCAAATAACCTACTAGTACTTGTGAGTGTTTCATCTTGGGAAAGCAATAACATGAAAATTTTTCGAAGGGAGTTGCATATTGAGCAAAGGAACCTCTTGAGCTAGTGCATACAGACTTGTGTGGACCTATGAGGACACAGTGGATTGGTGGAAGTAGTTACTTCCTCACTTTCATTAATGACTATAATAGAAAGGCTTGGGTTTACTTCTTGAAGCAGAAGTCTAAAACTTTTGCAATATTTAAAGAATTGAAAGCCTTAGCAGAGAACCAAAGTGATCGACAGATAAAGATATTGAGGTAAGATCATGGTGGAGAACATGATTCAAAGGTATTCCATGATTACTCCAAACAACATGGAATCAGAAGACAATTTACAACTAGGTACACACCGTAGCAGAATGGTGTAGCAGAGAGAAAGAACAAGACAATTATGAACATGGAAAAAAGCATGTTTAAAGGTAAAAACTTATCTAATGAGTATTGGGCATAAGCAGTTGTACATGCCATTTATGTGATCAACAGATCTCCTACAAAGAGTATGATGAATAGAGTACCAAAACAAGCATGATCAATTATGTCTTTCAACGTATCTCATCTCAAAGTATTTGGATGTGTAGCTTATGCACATGTGCCTAAAGAGCGAACAGGCAAATTGGATGATAAAAGTGAAAAATGCATATTTATTGGTTATATTGAGGAATCAAAAGATTACAAATTGTATAACCCTATCACCAAGAAGACCATAACTAATAGAGATGTTGTGTTCAAAGAACAAGAGTCATGGAATGAAACTTTAGACAAAACAATTGATGCACAAGTGCCACTAATGAAAGAAGATGATGTAGCATGAAAGGAGCAACAAGAATAACAGGTGAAGACACCAAATAGGGACACACCAATAATGACTCCAAGCTTTTCTGAGTAGCATGGTGTTATAGACATATTTTGGCACTGCAACCCCAATCTCATATGTCCATAAACCAAGGGCTTATAAGCCCCTAAAAGTGTTGTTACACACCCTAAAGGAACAAAGTCAGCTGATTACATCATCTCCCAGAAGTTCTCCGTGAAAAACTACTCAGAACTGGTCAAAACTGGACCATATAGACTGCTCAGTGCTAAGGGTGTGACGCATCTCACCTACTACATATAGAAAATGCGATGCATACTAAAAATCCCTTCTGTAGGGTGCGATGAGCGAGAGTAGACAAATGGTAAAGGCAGTTGGCTAGGTGGAAACCCAAAGAATCTTCTAGAAACTTCCCATTTGACACTTGCCTCTCTGAATTCACCCAGGGATGAGTAGGAGATCATGAAATCTCCAAGTGGAAACAAGAACTATCAGAGAAATGACACTAATAAAAAATCTAGAAGCTGACTGACCCACTTGCAAACATCTATATATGGATCCCTCATCCTGGAGATCCAGAGGCTGGAATTTTGTAGCTTGTACGGAAGTGTTGTTGGTTTCTCTGTGGAACATCATATTGTTGGGTGATCTAGCTTTTCATGAGGTGAAGAGGGCTTTTATGTTGGGAGGATGGCGCTGGGTTAGATCAACGGGTTGTAATCCTCTCTTCTACTACTTCTATCAATAAAGCCATTTGATTTTTCCTCCATATTCTTGTATATCTCTGAATCTTGTGTTGATATATGCATTTGTATGGTTAATATATATATGATCCTATATTGTTTATGGTTATAGATCTCTATGATTTGATGGTATTATGTTGCTTTGACTCTACAAGTGTTCTTTGAAATGGGACAAGTAAGGAAGGAGTAGCAAAGATCTGTCAAAGGGGAGAGGAAACAAGTAACGAGTCAAACGAAGGACTGAGGTTGGTACTCTCTACTTCTCTCTCATCTATTTCTCATAAAGGAAAACACAAGTGACTTTAGTTTGTTTGTTTCTAAGATATCTACCTGTCTTAGTGGGACTAGCAGCTCTAAAGAAATGCCAGGCATTGACTCGAGCATAGTTGAACATGAAATTAAGATGTATCTAGATGTCAAACCGGTACAACAATGGCTTTGGCAGGTGCACCCGAAGAAAGCTGCTGCCATCATGGCAGAAGTTGAAAAACTTTTACATGCTGGTTTCATTTACCCGGTTCCTCTAACTAATTAGGTATTGAATATTGTTCTTATGATGAAAAAGCAAGGAAAGATTAGACTGTGCGTTGATTACAGGGATGTAAACCAAGCTTGTCTGAAGGACAACTATCCTACACCCTTTATCGACCAGATAATTGATGAATGCACTGGATGCGAAATCTTTTCATTTATGGATGGATTTTCCAGGTATAATAAAATTAATATCTGCCCATAGGACCAATCGAAGACCACATTTATATGTTCGTGGGGCACATTCGCGTACCAAAAATTATCTTTCGGTTTAAAGAAGGCAGGGGAGACTTTTCAGGGAGCTATAAATCATGCCTTCCATGACATCAAGAACATCATTCAACCATATCTTGACGATCTTCTGGCTCATTCGTGAAAGTGGACTGATCATCCGTAGCATTTGAGAGCTAAATTTCTACATTGCCGATACTACAAGATACGACTCAATCCGCACAAGTGTGTGTTTTTTGTCGGTTTTGGTTGTTTACTTGGCTTTGTGGTTTCAAAGGACGGGATTCGCCTCAACCCATCTAAGGTTCAAGCAATCATCGATATGTATCCACCTTCAAATTTCCTTCAGATTCAGAAACTCCAAGGGAAAGCAAACTTTCTAAGGAGGTTCATTCCAAATTATGCTGAAATTGCTAAAGGTTATACGTGCCTTTTGAAAAAAGAAGTGCCCTTCAACTGTGATCAGGTTGCACAAGCTTCCTTTGATGCTCTAAAGGAATCCCTAGTAAAAGCATCATTAATATACACTCCTGACTATCAAAAGGATTTTAACCTGTATCTAGTTGCAGTAGATACAACCATAGCAATGGGTTTAGTTCAAGAAGGCAATGGAATCGAACATCTTGTCTATTATTTGATTCGAAACTTAAATGATACAGAAAGCAAGTACTCCTATGTTGAAAAGCTAGCCCTAGCAGCTATTCAAGAAATACAGAGATTTCGAGACTATATCCTCTTTTGCAAAACAACCATTTTGTCAGATTGCAACCCTATGACTTACATCTTGTCGCGTCAGTTACCTAGGGGAAAATATTCGAAATGGATAGCTATTTTGTAAGAGTTTGATCTAGAATTCGCAAAATCCAAATCAAAGAAATATCTAGTTTTCGCGGAGTTACTATGCGACTTCCCATTGTGGTCCAACGATTCAACATCCAGAGCATCAATCATGGATGAATCTTTGTTTCTGATATCGTTGAGTCATCCATGGTATGGAGATATAATCATCTATCTCCAAACCCAAACATATAGGCCTAATACCTCTCGCTCATAATAATGACGTACTCGATACCAAGCGAAAGACTACATGATCGTTGGTGATACACTTTACCATCATGGTACCAATATAGTTCTACGAAGGTGCCTCACCCATGAGGAGGCCGAAAAAGTCTTGAATGATTGTCATTCAGGTGCGTGTGGGGGGCATCAATCTGGTTAGGCTATGGCACAAAAGATTTTACGAGCAGGATACTTATGGCCAACAATGTTCAAAGATTGCATAACAACAGTCAGAAGTTGCCATGCTTGTCAAATCTTCGACAGCAAAACCAGAATACCACTCGTACCTCTACATCTAATAGTTGTTGTTGGGCCATTCACCAAATGGGGCATAGATTTCATGACATGTAACCCCACCTCAGTTGGGGGGCATGGATATATCATAGTCGCGCTTGACTATTTTACGAAATGGGCCAAGGTGATTCCTACATTAAACAATGGAAAAACGACTGTTGTTTTCTTTTTTAATGATGTAGTCTCCAGATTCAGTGTTCCACAGGTTGTAGTCACAGATCATGGATCACATTTCCGCAATCACATGATGGTTGAATTGGCTTCCAAATTAGGTCTGTCCCACGATAGCTCTACTCCGTATTATTTGCAAGCTAACGGGCAAGTTGAGGCCATCAACAAAGTCCTAAAGTTCATGCTACGAAGGATGATTGGAGTCCATAAATGGAGTTAGCACCTAATCCTGTACTCGGCCTTGTGGGCATACTGGACATCGGTGAGAAATGTGACCGGATTTACAACCTTTCAGCTGGTGTATGGCCTAGAAGCAGTCTTACTAGTTCAGTGCGAAATTTCATCTCTCAAGCTCGTAATTGACCTTCTTCCCGGAACTTCAGAGGAAGAGGCTCGTTTCTTGGAATTAATCCAACTGGATGAAACCCATCGTGATTTTGCCTTGGCTAACGAAGCGCATAAGAAATGATTCAAGGTGTAGTTTGATAAGAATGTCAAACCCTGTGTCTTCTTAGAAGGTGACCTGGTCTTACTTTACGATTAGGAATCCAATAAATTGGGAGTAGGTAAGTTTCAGTCTTTATGTATGGGTCCCTACATTGTTAAGTGTGTATTGGAAAAAGGAGCCTACGAGCTAGTAGATTACGATGGGATTCCACTGTCGCAACCCCGAAACAGGTTGTACCTTAAGAATTACTATGCTTAACTAAGTGTAGTAATCTCTTCATATGCATTTTTTACCTTTTTGTTTTCGTCAAGAGTAATCATTTTGGTTAAGTAATCGACTTTTTCATTTGTTGTAGATGTCGAACCTATTGGAGTCATTTGTTGGATACACCAATGGAGCTAGTCGTAGTACGTGGAATCTATCTTCTACAGCCTGGGCCATCTTTGATCCAAGCAGTGAATTAGTGAGTTTCAGAGGGGTATGTATTGGTCAGTCAATGAACAACATGGCTGAATATAGCGCGTTGATAGAGCTCCTCTCTGATTCCATTGCACATGGCCTACGTCGACTTCTCGTCAAGCTAGATTCACAACTCATCATCTTATAGCTTACCAACATCTATTCCATTTGGAATCTACCTATCTACCGTATGTTCCTAAGGGTCAGGATTTTGGAAAGGCGGTTTGATTCTATTCAATATCAAAACATTTGCAGAAACTTAAACACATTAACTGGTTCATTAGCAAAGTATGTGTTAGATAGACATCTGCAACATTTATAAAAGAAAAACATTTCATCAACATTTGCATTAGGATCATATAACTTAACCAAAGTAAAGCTCCAAAAAATCAAAAATATATGCAACTATTTATAGTTTTTACATAATGTTCTGTGTCCATGACAAAATCGGTCATACGACCCAAAAACTCAAAAATGTAGAAGAGCACCCTAGACTAATGGTGTCGGTGATAACAAGTCACTTCCTGTGTGATCATGCGTAGAAGCCTGGTCCATCGACTTGGCACGCCAATACTATGGTGTTGTAATCTCAGAGGTAACTCATCAGTCCTCACATCTGGAATGTCGAGGGTGAGGCCCTCGATCTAATCCTGAAACACTGCAAGGGTCTCAGCCACATCTAGATCGCAAAGTATGGCCCTCCCTATATCCTTTCCTACTAGAACGGAAGCTGCTACCCTCGGGCGCATTGCTGGTCGCACTGGTCCAATATCTACATGGATATATGAGTTCGATTAGTCTTGATAACATAAAAAAAAAACACAAGAACATAATAAGAGAAATAAACAGAGACACGGTCAGAGATTTTTTACCTATGACACCCCACTGCTCGCCAGCTGGCAACACCAAATATGGGTCACCCTGGAAATCCATCCCGGTATATGGATACTCGGCATAAACCATCTGTTGACGGTTGAACCACTCGAAGAAGGCATCAGAGAATGAAACCTGTGATTGACCAGCATGTCTGGCCATAAGGTCAACCCACCTCTGCATCCATGGCACTGTTTGTGCTGGTAGTCCGAGTGAAATGTATGCAGCTGCATCAGTGGGATCTTCTCCAAGGTGAAAGTGGTCAGAATGGAACCATAACCAAAGTTCTTGGATCTTCCATTTTTCACAGCTGTTCTTTTATCACCGAAAGTACTGCATCACACCAGTTGAATACCTTCAGTTCAAGGCATTCCAAGGCATACTGCATATAGGACCTGTTAGCCAAGTGAAAAGTTGCACTGCCAGCCAATCTAGCGAAGGTGAATAAGGTGGTCCTCAAGGACTGGTCAGTGATGTCTCTAATGCTGATCTTGCCATCCCGACTCGGCTGAGATCCATCTCTACAATATCGGCGAATGTAATCCCTCATGCATTTGCCCCCACGGGCGGAACCTGATAGTGAGAGAGGGCACCACGCCTCGACAAACTGGTCAAAAAGTAGACATCCTCAACCATCAAAGGGATGGTTTTACCTCTAATTTGGAACACTTAGTTGGTAGGATCCTAGGCATCGAAGAAATATTGCAACAAGTTGATTTGTTGCCTCATGCTAGATATGCGGAAGAACTTGAGCAAGCCATAGTTCCGCAATGCAGTTACTGTACCTAGATCATGTAAGGCAATCATATCCTCCTCTTCATGCTCACGTTCATGCCACGTAACGACCATCTTGCTCCGATGAATCTGTAAAAAACAAACAAGAGAAGAATTAGGATCCTGATGTGGGCAAAAACAGGCAAAAATTCCATCAAAAATTAGTGCATAAAGTTTCCTCCTTGCACCCATCGTACCCTAGCTCTGTACTGGGTGGGATGCATACTGACTGGCCAATAGCCAGCTCAGTATGCATCACACCATTCGATGAATACTAGGTGTGATGGGGAGAGAACAAAATGTTCAAACCCTAGAGGCTCAGAAAAGCAGGAAAACATGCTCAGAATCAGAAAAGGAAAGAATGCAATTGAAGAGCTCAGGGTTAGCTTCTACTTGATCCAAACGGTGCCAAAAATCGTACAAAGAATCTCCAAGAATCAGCTGATGAAAATTGAAGGGGAAACACACCTCCAGAGCTCCAACAATCCCAAATTTGAATGAAATGGTAAAATGAGAGTTAAAAAACTACTTTTATATTATTACTCAAGTAATTCAAGTAAGGTATTAGTTTTTAACTCATTTTTCAAGCATGTATGTACATTTCTAATCAATTTGATGGATCAATTGAACAGGTAGTATGACCGTCAAGAGAACATAGTGTTAATAATGAATCAAACATCTTTGACTATTATCACGAGCAGTTTTACACGAAGTTCAAGATCGTTAAAAAATAAACCTAGCGATGAGAAAATGTTCCCCCAGAGTTTAAGCTCATTAAAAAGTGAACCCATCCTTTGGTAAATAACCATTGCGATCGCATAATCATCAGCTTTTGAGCCTTGGTCATGTTCTCACCATCACCTCCACTCTTTCTAGCCGATCATACGCATCCATTTGACTGTTTACCCCTTTTGAGGAACAACTACGACAAGTGATTCTATTAGCCACCTTCTTTACACTGTCGTGATTGAAAATTTCCAACCCTTACCTGGAACCAGTTGCTATCTCAAAACATCACTCGTTCCTCAAAAAACGAGTCTCCTTTAAGCTCTTTTCATCTGACTCGTAAATATGAAAATATTTCCGAGAAATTGGCATCTCCAGCTCATTAAAGTGATTGGAAGTGCCATCCCTCCTCTAGATTTTAATCTTTTTGGACCTGAGGGATCATTAGACAAAAGGATCAAGCGCTTGTCTTTTTCGGCTCGTTAAAACTATCGAAAAGCCATCCCTTTCATATTATTTTATACTTTTTCAGACTTGAAGGATTATACTATGAAAAAGGATCACTGAAGTTTCCTTTTCGTCTCTTTTCAGACTCTCTAAAATTGAAAAGGACTGAGTTATATTTGTCGTTAAACTCATTAAAGCAATAGCGACAAACTTGTCCATGTAGACAAGAGCGAGTTTCACCGTCACTAAGCTTGTTAAAACATAGTGATGGGTTTGCCTGAAGGGAAAATTATAGAACAAGCATATGTTATCCTCCTCAAGCTTGACAAAAATAAAGAGGTATTGGTCAGCAATGACTGGGGAAAAATTGGGAAGAAAACTTGAAGAAACTTTATTGGTAGCAGGTCGCTCTTGAACATGACACTTTCACTCCATCAACATGATTGAGTTGGGTTGGGTTATTCCATTCACCGGTCATATCACCATGGGTCCTCTGTACCATCCATTTTTGGGGTTAACACTACCAATCCATCTCAATGTTGCCGATATGTTCAAGAGAAGTCGTTCAAAGGATTCAACAACCCAACTTACATCTCATCCACTGCAATATCTTCACGCTTCATTCTTTCATGACTTCCACCCTGAACCTTGTATCATCAGATCGTTTTCACCTCCACAAAATCATATGCTCCGTTCATGTCGTAGATGTGGGATTCATTGAAGCCCTCCTACAATAGGTCACTTCTTGTCGACATCAACTTTTTATCCAAAAAGTTGACTTAGGAACAACCCTTTTGGTACTTTGAAGCTTGCATGCCTCAATGACAAGTTTCTCACTTCCGGCGATAGGTTTACATCAATGGCCTTCAACCAGAAGATTTTGTGTGGTGTTTGACATCGACTCATGTATTTGCACCACGTAAATTGCACTGCCATACCTTGAGGGTCATCAACATTATCGATGATTCCTCTCGCGCCTGTTAACAACTTACATCATTGGCTGGTAATCAAGCGATGTATTTCCATGTTCGATATCAGAATGTCATTTCACATGCATCGAATTGTACTTTGGGCAAAGATTGAACGACTTTGAAGACCCCGGATCTAGTTTCATCCATCTGGGCTATGATATATTCAGGAAAATAAAGACATCAAATGTACATCATAGCTGCACAGATAATCATCCAAGTTAAGCGATGATGACTCTACCAAAATCATCAGTCTGCCATACAGACGGTTGTCTATCCAATGTACATGAAAATTAATTTATAAAGTTCAGCATGGGAATGCCCGCCTCAGATATATCATGAAAATATTATGAAGATAATGTATTGTATTGTATCTTATTATAGGTCACCTTCCAGTTCGAAAAACCTTGGATCCATATGATAAAGCATTTCACCCAACATCAGAAGATTTACGACCTCATGCTTCAGGGGGCAAATGTTATAGACATATTTGGGCACTACAACCCCAATCTCATATGTCCATAAACCAAGGGCTTCTAAGCCCGTAAAAGTGTTGTTACACACCCTAAAGGAACAAGGTCTGCTGATTACATCATCTCTCAGAAGTTCTCCCTAAAAAACTACTTAGAACGCGTCAAAACTGGGCCATACAGACTACTCAGTGCTAAGGGAGCGATGCATATCACCTACTACATGGAGAAAGTGCGATGCATACTAAAAAGCACTTCTGTAGGGTGCGATGAGCAAGCACAGACAAATGGTAGAGGCAATTGGCTAGGTGGAAACCCAAAGAATCTTCTAGAAACTACCCATTTGACACTTGCCTCTCTGAATTCGCCCAGGGATGAGTAGGAGATTATGAAATCTCCAAGTGGAACCAAGAACTATTAGAGAAATGACACTAGTAAAAAACCTAGAAGCTAACTCACTCACCTGCAAACATCTATATATGGATCCTTCATCCTAGAGATCCAGAGGGTGGAATTTTGTATCTTGTAAGGAAGTGTTGTTGGTTTCTCTGTGGAACATCATAGTGTTGGGTGATCTAGCTTTTCATGAGGTGAAGACGGCTTTCATGCTGGGAGGATGGCGCTGGGTCAGATCAACGGGTTGTAATTCTCTCTTCTACTACTTCTATCAATAAAACTATTTGAGTTTTCCTCCATATTCTTGTATATCTCTGAATCTTGTGTTGATATATGCATTTGTATGGTTAATATATATTTGATCCTATATTGTTTATGGTTATAGATCTCTATGCTTTGATGGTATTATACTGTTTTGACTCTATAAGTTTTCTTTGAAGCGGGACAAGTAAGGAAGGAGTGGCAAAGATCTATCAAATGGGAGAGGAAACAAGCAAGGAGCCAAGCGAAAGACTAAGGTTGGTATTCTCTGCTTCTCTCTCATCTATTTCCCATAAAGGAAAACACAAGTGACTTTAGTTTGTTTGTTTCTAAGATAGCTACCCGTCTTAGTGGGACTAACAACTTTGAATGGACACTAGTTTTCCCGATAACAGATGGATCTTCAAGCAGATCAATAGATCAAGGTTCTCCTAAAAATCAGTCAGGTGATGAATCAAGAAATGGTAAGAGAAGGATGAGAGTTCTGAAAGATATTTATATTGATTTGTATGTTAGTTCAAATTTTGCAGTGTTGTCATTACAACCTTGTACTTTTGAAGAAGAAATTAGAGATGTGAATTGGGTGCAAGCCATGGATGAAGAAATTGAAGATATTGAAAAGAATGATAAATGGGATTTGATTGATTTACCAAAGGACAAAAATATCATTGGTGTAAAGTGGGTGTATAAGACAAAGTTGAATGAGAAAGGTGCATTGATAGATTTAAAGCACGACTTCTAACAAAAGTATTCTCACAGTAACCAGGAATGAATTTTTGAGAAGTGTTTTCTCTGATAGCCAGATTGGATACTGTAAGGGAAGTTCTAGCCATAGAAACTCAGGACAAGTGGAAAGTATATCAAATGTATGTGAAATCATCCTTCTTGAATGAAGTCTAGAAGAAGAAAATTATGTGCAGTGGCCTCCAGGTTATGAAGTTAAAGGTAATGAAGATAAAGTTTGCAGGTTGAAGAAAGCGCTCTATGGACTGATGTAAGTGCCTGGAGCTTGGTATTGTAGAATTGACAACTACAGGATCAAGAATGGAATTTTTAGAAGCAACATTGAGCCTACCTTATACACAAAGGTAAATGAAAATGGGCATATTTTGATTGTTTTCTTATATTTTGATGACATGATTTTTACAGGTGATTTTGTGTCACATGGATTTAAAGCACCTATGATGAAATAATTTGAGATGACAGATCTTGATCTCATGAAATATTTTCTTGGCATAGAGGTTGAACAATTTGTAAAAGGAATTTTCATTTGTCAAAATAAATATGCCAAAGATTTGTTGAAAAGATTCAGAATGGAAAATTTCGAACCTATCCATACACCAGTTGCAATAGGTACAAAGCTAAACAAGGATGATGAAACATCATATGTCAATCCAACTCTATTCAAAAGATTGGTTGGAAGCCTCGTGTATCTCACAACTACAAGACCAAATATTTTGCAAGTAGTGAGTTTGATTTCCATATTTATGGAGACTCCAAAAGACACACATTGGAGTGCAGGAAAAAGAATTATGAGATACATAAGAGGAACTAGAGATTGTGGCATAATGTATGCAACAATAGAAAAGAAGGATTTGATTAGATACACAAATAGTGATTTTGCAAGAAGTTTGAATGATAGGAAGAGCACTTTTGGTTTTGTGTTCCATCTTGGTTCATGTGTGATTTTATGGCATCCAAGAAGTAGCCCACTATGACACTTTCTTTAGCAGAAGAGGAATATGTAGCAAGAACATTAGCAACATGTCAAGAAGTCTGGTTAAAAAGAGTATTTGATGGACTCAAGCAAAAACAACAAGGATCAACAACAATATATTGTGACAACACCTCAGCAATTGAACTATCCAAGAATAGTGTGTTTCATAAAAACAACAAGCATATTGATACTATATATCACTTTATTATAGAACTTGTGAGCAATAGAGAAGTTCACTTAAAGCCTTGTAAATCTAATGGTCAATTCACCAATATATTTACTAAGTCATTAGCAAAAGGTGTTTGAGTTTCATAGAAGAAACTTTGGTGTTTAGACTCAACCAGAAACAACAAGGATCAACAACAATATATTGTGACAACATCTCAGCGGTCGAACTATCCAAGAATAGTGTGTTTCATAAAAAGAGCAAGCATATTGATACTATATATCACTTTATTATAGAACTTGTGAGAAATCGAGAAGTTCACTTGAAGCCTTGTAAATCTAGTGGTCAATTGATTGATATATTTACTAAGTCGTTAGAAAAAGGTGTTCGAGTTTCATAGAAGAAACTTGGGCGTTGTAAGCCTAGCTCACACATAGACCAACAAAGATGCTTGAGATGTTATGAGTCAGCGTTAAAATAAGCTAATTACTACTGCATGAGGAGTTGGCTAGAATTAGAGAGACAGTTAATTGAGTGTTGAGTGTTGAAGCATTGAGTCAACTTGAGTTAAGTCATAGTCGAATTAAGTGTGCGGTTGCATGTTATGCTATTTTAGGCAAGTCGCTAGTTGGAAAATGTTAAATAGCCTTCACCCGGTTCATTGTAATAATCAAGTTTTTGTGTGATCAATAGAAGAGCCACAACTTGTGTGTGATTTTTGTTTTACCTCCTTTTCCTTTCCAACATGACAATGATGCAACAAGACCAGAGACAAAAGGTGTGTTTTCTGTTTTTTTTCCCTCCTCCCAATTGGTTGTAAAATTTATGAAAATTTTAAAGCTGCGAACATTACGGGCCAGATCCGGTGCTAGATAAATATACATATATTCCTACAGCTCATGGGAATCGAAGTTCTGCCTACTTACATGTCGAAACGCTGGGCCAAACCCTCACTGTGTAATCCAAAGCTGATGTTTCGTAAATAAAGGTCAATATTGTTTAATTTCCTTATGGGGTGTCTGATATTTCTATGCCTTGCAAACCCACTTCCCTCAGAAGATTCTATATACTCATCCGATGTAACGAAGACCCTGGTTTGGCCTTTTGGTGTGAAATTTACATTTACAAAGCACAAATATTAATATATCTTGGTCTGTGATTCGACAGAATTAATCCCTGCTATTGAAGGCCACTATGATCGTTGTATATGACACTGGTAGATTGCAGCCTTCCTCAAATTTGGCTCGAATTCTTCTATTTATACCTATTATAATGTATCGAGATTGCGAATCCTTTAATTTTAGAATTTTGGCAATTCTAAATTTCCAAATATATTTTTGTAGCTCCTATTCCTTTCCATTGAAATTGCTATGAGGGAACATCAAAGGATTTTGGCTCTACAAATAATGACAAAACACGGAGAGTCAAGTAAAAAAAATGATGTTGCATTGTCATTACAACAATGATCCCTTCCTCGGCCTCAAGTGCTGGCTAAAGCATGAACAATTGTGATGCAGCCCAGGCCACTCCTAGGCCGCTCCTTCCAGGATCCTCTGACCACCATGCATATAAAAGCTTATTTCATGGCGTGATAATCTCATGATTAAACCAAAACCCGAGCTTGTCTATCATATAGCGCTATAAAAACCATATTTGTTAACTCACGGTGCTTTTCATGGAATACTTTATAGAACATACAATCGGTGGACTTACCCAAGCAATATATATCCTCTTTAATATCACGTCGGTTATATAGCTGGACAGCTATCATGTACAAGGCCCGTCTGGATATATCGCACCCCTTAGGCCTGGCGGTTTACACAACACCATATATATATAACTACGCTATGTCACATAGCGTTATATATATAGCTATATATATATATATATATATATATATATATATATATATATATATATATATATATATATATATATATAACAGTCAACGATTCCCACGCCTCAACCTTCTTATGCAACCAAACTTCAAATGCATACAGTATTTTTACGCCGCTAATCTAATAACCCCGCTGGTCTAATAACGTCGTTGGTTAGAATTCTTCAATTGGTCTTACGCAACATAATAAACATATATGCTACCATATAGATACCCACAGCACGTTCAATTCAACCTATCTATATATATATCCACGACTCGTTCAATTCAAATGAAGGCTTGATTATATACCACACCGGCCTTACCACTGACAAGGCCCACATGTATATCTATATCGCTGTTCCTTTTATTCCTCTCGGTCAGTATACAAACATACAACGTTTTATATATATCGGACCTCAACTTGAGTTTCGGCGATCGACCAACAATAGATTTTACTTCCAGACCTGATCCTCCTAAACTCAACGTTTAAAACTACGCCAGATCCGTTGGTTGCAATTACTCCGGTGATGATCTTACACTCCTCCGGAACTGGTACTCGCATACGCACTGGTAATATTTCCGTGGTTCGCTATTCGGCGATTGACTTCTCTAACAGTTGCTCCGTAGTTGCTCCACCTCCGAATGACGGAGCTGGCGATCCATATCCGTTGCAATTTATATTATATCGTTTCCAATTCTAGAACTCGCCACAGCAAATGCGCAATAAAAACCATTAGTCACAGTCCTCTTTATTCCATTGTCTATCCATATGCATATTACAGAGGCCCGAATCATAATAATAACGCCGAGCGCCTCACTACCAAGAAAAGCAATCGCTTTATTCAACACACCCAGTTTATTACTCGTGGGAAAACGATATCCACAATTCAGTCAAGACAAAGGATTTTCATCTGATTTTAATGGAATCAAATTAGAATGTCGGTCTAATACGCACAGTCAAATAATAAGCGGAGAAATAAAAAGACCATTCACGCCTTCCAATCCACAGTTAAAATCAACTATTGGATACATGCATAGTATCATATCTCAGAATTCATTAAACACAAATATGCTAGAACTGAATTCAACATACTCATATATACATAAAACAAGCATTCACAAAAGTTCCATTCATGGCCAGATAGGCAAATCGATGGCCCTTTTACAAATTGCCAAAAGGCTCCCAAGGAGAATCCTTGCTCACTTCTCACACACACTCCTCACACACACTCCCACACTTCTCAATGCCTTTGAGCTCCATAATTTATTAAACTGAGCATGATCCCTAAAATCACTCAACTAAAGCTCTAAGACTCTACATGCAATGCATACATATGGAAAAGCATCTTTTCAGCTTTATTCCATCTTTTTCCCTGTTCTAAAATAGAAAAGCTTCCTTATGATCCACATCCATTCCTTTATGCCTAAAAGCTCTCCTTAATTCCTATTTCCTCATTTATTTATTTTTCAAATATCTAATAAAAGCCTAAATATTAAAGTGACTTGGAATTTAGGAAACTAATGCATGACCCCTATGTCTATTATTTACAATAATTCCCTTTTTGGGCTGGATGCTCCCGCATCATACTCCCAAGGTAGAAAATTTTCATGATCTCCTGATCATGTGTTCAGATCTATGTTTGCTTGGATCCCATATCTTGTACTGCAAGTCATCATGTGCTATTGCTTGTTGTCTTTCTCCAGGTTTCTATATCTTTTGCTGCCTTTCTCCTCTACCTGCACTCTCACAATCTTCTGCTGTCTTGCTTTTGCTGCTTCTCTTTTGTTTCACTGCTGCTAGTCTCTTCCGGAATTCCTTCATCATCATCCGCTTCATCATTTCAATTTCTTTGTCTAGCAGATTTTCTCCAGCTTTTTTAGTAAGACCTGTGTTGTTATAGACATTTTTGTGCCTTACAGCATGAAGCATGAAATGTCCATAATCTAAGGGATCCAAAGTCCCTAAACATGTTGTTCCTACCCCTAGTGGAACAAGGTCAGCAAACCACAACACTGAATATCAGTTCTCCACCTGAAAACACTCAAAAACAAGCTAATTCTGGATCATGTCAACTGCTCCACTGAGCATCTGCGCTGAATGTCAACTGCTCCACTGTCTACCTGCGCTGAATGTCAACTGCAAAGAAGGCTACCTGCGCTGGGCGAGTTGGGACATGTGGCACAGTCATTCCTCAAGGTGTCAATGCCCAGGAAGCTTCCAAAATGACACTTGGATCAAGGAATTCGACTGGTGATGAGTAAGAGGGTCTAGATCTCCAAGTGGAAGCAAGAACCTCCAAGTGGAATCAAGAACTGAAGAATAACTGAAGTGGGAGAGGACACTAGTCAGCTTCATGCCAGCCTCAGGCTGACTCATCCTTTCTCCAAAACTCCTATATATAGAGCTCTCTCATGAGGTCTAATGAGGCTGGAATCTTGTGAATGTAAGGAAGTGATGTTGGTTTGAGTATAGAACTATTGGGTGATTTGCTTTGAAGGAGGTGAAGAGGAGATTTCTTTCTGCTGGGAGGTGATGTTGGATTGGGCCTTTTATGGTTGTATCACTTCTTGAACTTTACTTCTTCCATTAATAAAGCATTTGAGGTTCTTCTATATGCATGTGTCTCAATGGTGTATTGTTATACTTGTGTATTTGATTTATTCTAATCCTTGAATCAATTATGAATGTATGCTTCTTGTAGTTTCCCTCTCTTGCCATTTTGCAGGATCTTGGTGTAGCTGGGCCAGTAAAAGAGCAAGGAGCTGGGAGCAAGCAGCAAGGAGAGAAGATTGGATCAACCATTAGCGAAAGACATCGGTTAGTGGATCTCTTTCTCCCCTATTTTACTTTCATAAAGAAGAAATCTTATATAGCTTTGCTTCGATTGTTGCTGAGGTACTATCACCCTTAGAGTGGGATAGGGTCATTCCGTATTGGATACTTTTCCCAACAAAAAATTGGTGACTCCACTGGGGATCGTATCTTGTTGGTTGTTTGTGTTTTTGCTATTCATTTCCTAAACACAGAGAGTATCGAATCGAACTGCATTTGAATCTTTCAAATGCAAAGTAGAGGGCAGCTACTCTAGCTCAGTTTCTGGGCAAGTTTATGATTTGAATAGCTGATCCACAAGGACTCTGAATAGCTCTTAGTGATAGCTTTTCATCCTCCTAATTACCCTTTAGTGTGTACTTGATTGATAGCTTTTGATTTGGCCAAAAACTGTGAATTTTTTAGCAATCTGTGACCTGGAAACTGAGAAAAACGAAAGTTTGTCTCTTCATTGCAGGCACTGTGAAGGCAGTCTGCATTTCATCGCAGGTCCCGAAGGGGCTACCTGCGCTGAAGGTCAAACTGCCAGTGTACTACCTGCGCTGAACCAGTTTTGCCTAGTGCTACTGGGGTTCCCTCCTGTTTGTTGCCCTGTTTTCATCCTTGTTTTTGCAGCCTGTTATCAGTCAATGTACCTATCTGGAACCAACTTTCCTTGCCACTATTCCGCCTCGGTTCTATAAAGAAACTGTATTTGTTCTTTGTGTATTTCTTATATCATTTGCAGTTTCCCATAACGAAAAGTGAACTAGTCTCGCTGTGGCCTCTTAGATCTAGACCTGTGATAAGTGTCGTTTTGATCTTAAGAGTTAGTTTGTTTGCTGTTCATAGCTGATTGAGCTTTTGCTTTTGTCATATGGTTTGCGTTTATGTATTTCTAGTGTCGAAACAAGTAAATCTTAAGGTGTCTTTTAATTTTGGACAAAGCTTGTTTGCTTTCACTTGAAATTGAATTCAAAATTATACAACAGCTTTCTTTTTGTATTGCACCAACATTAAGAAAGAGAAAAGATATACCTGCATTGTGCATGCGCATTTTGACAGTTTGCATGTTGATTTAGGAAAAAAGTGCATTAGTGTGTGCTCTATGATTTGTGTGAAAAGATGATGTCTTTCTTTTCCCTCAGTAGTTAAGATTTTCAAAGTTGAAAGATTGAAAAGCTTGCTTATCATCTTATACTGCATTTAGGAAGTTGTATTATACATCTCGTGGTGATCCATAAAGTCAAACTGCTAAACAAGATCAACCTTAAAATAAATTGAATTTACGTAACAACGCATTGAAACATAACGCAAACACATAGAGGTCTAAGCTAGAGACGTGTTCCGGCGTCGTTAAACGTGATATCTTAGCGTTGAATGGTTGGGTGATTCCTCCACGGTGAAGCGATAAGTATCAATACGGACTTGTGCTCCCACGTACCGTCGCGTATATATTGGGAGACCGCTATAGGAATAAAGCCTTTATCCATAGGAAGCCGTGTCGGCTGCCCTACTGATCGCAATGCAGTGAACACAACATTCACGAAGATCGACCACTCCTACCGTAAAACGTATTCTGTGGTTTTGCTAAAAGTTTGGCACACCCTCTGCCTAGATCTCCAGAGCAGTTTCTTTTGGCCTTTTTCAAACTCTATAACTTAAAAAGTCCATCCGAGCATTTGTCACTTCGGGCTCGTTAAAACATCGAAGGAGACTAGAGTCATCTTTAGCTTTTTCTCGACTCTTAAAAAGTGAAAAAGTAAGTTGTGTCTAAAGCGTCGTTATAAAATTTATTTTAAACGGAACATAATCACCTCCTATTCCTGCGTTTATCTGTAGGTTGAGAACATGGAACGCCCCAACCAAGGAATTCCACATGATGGAAATCCTAGTCCTTTCTCCTCTTGGGGAGAAGTTGGTGCGCCCCACATGGCCACATTGTCGCTTCCAGGACTGACAATTGGCCTGCCAATTTGGTTATTCTCAACCAATGTAGTTCAGAACACCATGGTTCCTGAACAGTCGAGTCAACAGTTAGATCAGTCTAGAGCTGCCCACCAGCCTTCTACTTCCTATAACTCTTCCTCCAATCCTTCATCTTCGCAAGGTAGAGCCGGCAAAAGCCAAGCTCCCATGGAGAAGAAGGAGAACAAGAAGAGAGAGAAGAAGAAGAAGGAGCCTAAGGCGACTGGGAGCAAGCAAAAGTCATCTGACAAAAATCCACACACAACACAGACCGGGCCTAAATCGCCATGTGTCATATGTAGAGGAGACCACTTCCATAGAGATTGTCCCTGTATTCCCCAGATACTAAGGGATTGGTCCCCTCGTTTGCACAATTCGGGAGCATCAACCTCTGATAGCCATGTTGAATGCTTACCGTCAACCAGCGAAAGTGAAGGTTCAAGACAAATAGGGGGAGCAAGATCCCCCTGCAGACTGTGTGAAGGCGATCACGCCATCCACCGTTGTCCCTTCTTAGACGAAGCGAAGAGATTTTTGGAAGATCGTCCGGTTTCACCGTTGAGACTTCCTCCTGGATACAAAAAAATAGTGCCAAGTCCTTCATTGGTTGAAAATACAGCTGGCCCGCTCAAGTGGTCGGTTGAAGTGTCAGTCATTGAAAATGAACCTACTGAATCCAGACCGGACGAAAGTCCAAAGGTCGAAACGGCAGTTGACCCGGTTCTTCCTTCAGAAGTTTCATCATCGAATGACACCGTCACTGAAGATTCATCTTCAAATGACACCCTCACTGAAGAGAATAAGGATGACACCATCCAGATTCTTTTCATCAACACAGACTCTGATGAGCATCAGGGCAATGCGCCCATTCCTTTATCGCAGGAAGGAACATCGTCAGGGTCATATCCGGCCGTATATTCGGTCCCACCACCAAGCAACCTAGTTGTATCCTTTGATTGGAATCAACTAGGCAGACCCCGGTTGCCAGCCAGTATACCATTCAGAATCATAGTCCAAATTTACAGAATGGAAATGGCTGGCACTATCATTGATGAAGGGGCATCTGTGAGTATCCTTTCCTCTATTGCTTGGAAAGCACTGGGTTCCCCGATGCTTTTACCTGAGATAAGAAATCTCTCGGATTTTGATAAAGGAACCAGTCGACCATTAGGGATCCTCCCCAATGTGCATGTTACATTGAAAGGGAAGAGCGTTCAAATGAACGTGATGGTCGTTCAAGGACCCTTGGATTATAACCTACTCCTTGGACGAGACTATATATATTGCATGGGAGCAATAGTCTCCTCACTCTTTAGAGTAATGTGTTTTCCACACGAAGGAAGGATGGTCAAGCTCGTAGACCAACTTTCACTTCCGGGATCACGAATCGGAAATAGTCACATACCAACCCTGAATGGTCTATTCAATCAAGAAATGTCTCCACCCGCAGTCCTCCTTCCCGATGAGTGCGAGTGATTTGGAAAGATGGGACTGGAACCCAGGGAGCATGCATCCTGGTCTGCTTCGGGCAGAGAAAACCTTGGGTATAAGGTAGAATTTCCGCGAGAGAGTATGACTAGTCCGTACCCCGTCCGGGGTTGGAAGAGGGGTTGTTCTGGAATAGGATTCTTTTTTCAAGGTTACGTGTTTGACAACAGTCATTCACCCTTGTCTATTTCGGTAGACAGTGCCAAGGAAATGTTTTGTTTGAAAGATTAACGAAACAATCTTTGGGTAACCAGAAAGAGGCAAGCCTCACCCTTTAAAACAGATGTTTTGATGGATAAGTAGGGGCAGCCTTGAAATTGTATTTTATACCTGGGGGCATGAAAACCTTTTGGAGTGCAAGCAAAGAGCGGTTATTTATCTGTTTTTTGGATTAGTCGTTTCCGAACTTGCATAAAGAAAGGATGTGGAGTAAATCTTAGTGAAGATGAAACTCCTTAAAAAATAGAGATCTCACAGGAGACATTTCTTATCTTATGACTGGTATTTCGAGCAGTTTTAGCATAAAGTTCATGCTCGTTAAAAAATAAACGCAAGATCCGAGCAGTTTTAACGCGGTCTTCATGCTCGTTAAAAAATAAATAAAAGAAGTGAGCAATGTTTCTTCCAGAGTTTAAGCTCATTTTTAAATAAAAAATGAACCTATCCCGGTAAATAACCTCTGTGATCGTAAATTTATCAGCCATAAAAAGCCTTGGTCGTGTTTTCACCTGCCACCTCCACCGTCATTTGGCCGATCATTCACCTCCATATGATTGTTTACCCATTTTGAGGAACAACTGCGAAGAGTGATTTCACCTAGCCATCCTTGTGACACTGCCGTGATTGGAAAATTCCAACTTGTACCTGGAATCTGCTGCTATCCCTGTTTATCACTCGATTCCTCAAAAGACGAGTCTTCTTTGAGCTCTTTTCATCTGACTCGTAAAATATGAAAAGTTTGCCGAGTTTTAGCCTTCCAGCTCGTTAAAGTGACCGGAAGAGCTATCCCTCCTCTAGATTTTAATCTTTTTGGACCTGAGGGATTATTGCACAAAAAGGTCGAGCGCTTTTTTTATTCGGCTCGTTAAAGTTATCGAAAAATCATCCCTTCTGTATTGTTTTATACTTTTTTGGACTTAAGGGATTAGATGACGAAAAATGAATTTTGGAGTTAATTTTTTATACCTTTTCAGACTCTCTAAAAATGAAATGGACCGAGTTTTCCTTGTCGTTAGACTCGTTAAAATGATTAAATAGCGACCAACTTGTCTTTAGACGAGAACGAGTTTCCCTATCGTTAGGCTCGTTAAAATATAGCGATGGGCTTGCCCGAAGGGCAGGTTATAGATCAAGCATATGTTATCCTCCTCAAGCTTGACAAAAATAAAGAGGTACTGGTCAGAAATGACTGGGGAAAAATTGGGAGAACCTCAAAGCTTTAATGGTAGCAAGTCTCTCTTGAACATGACACTTTTCCTCCATACCACATCGGGTTGGGTTGTTTCATTCACTGGTCTCATCACCATGGTCTCGCCAAACCATCCGCATTTGGGGTAATGCTACCAATCCATCACATCAGTGTCGTTATATGTTCAAGAGATGTTGTTCAGAAAGAGTCAACCGTGTCCCATCCACTGCCATACATTATCCTTCATCCACCCATGATCGCCACCGTGAATCATATGTCACAAATTGTTTTCACCTCCACTAAAATCATTAGCTCTGTTCCGTGTCACTGATGTGGGATGCATTAAGGCCCTCCTTTGACAGATCGCTTCTTGTCGACTTCAGCTCATTATCCAAGAAGTTGATCTAGGAACACCCCCCTCAGTACTTTGAAGCTTGCATGCCTCAATGGCAAGTTTCTCACTTCCGGCGATAGGTATACGTCAATGACCTTCGACCAGAAGATTTTGCGTGGTGTTCGACGCCAAGTCCTTTATTCACACCACGTGAATTGTACTGCAGTACCTTGAGGGTCAATATCATTATCGATGATTCCTCTCGCGCTTGTTAACGGTTTACATCATTGATCGGTAATCAAGCGATGTCTTTCCATGTTCGACTTCAGCGCAATTCTCACATGGATCCACTTGTACTTAGAGTGAAGATCGAACGAGTTTGAAGACCCCGGATCTAGTTTCATCCATCCGGGCTGTGATATATATTCAGGAAATATAAAGACATTTGACATGTACATCATTACAAAAGATGATCATCCTACTCAAAGGATGATAATTTCAGCAGAGAATTATCAGTCTACCATCAGAAGATCGTCTGTTATATGTACCAAAATGAATTTATAAAGCTGAGCATGGGGATGCCCGCCTCAGCTAGATCATGAAAGCAGAATGAATCATAATGTATTGTATTGTATTTTATTACAGGTCACCTCTCAGCAATTGAATGAACTTCGGATCCTCCTGATAAAGCATTTCACCCGATAAACGGCCTCATACTTTAGGGGGAAACTGTTATAGACATTTTTGTGCCTTACAGCATGAAGCATGAAATGTCCATAATCTAAGGGATCCAAAGTCCCTAAACATGTTGTTCCTACCCCTAGTGGAACAAGGTCAGCAAACCACAGCACTGAATATCAGTTCTCCACCTAAAAACACTCAAAAACAAGCTAATTTTGGATCATGTCAACTGCTCCACTGAGCATCTGCGATGAATGTCAACTGCTCCACTGTCTACCTGCGCTGAATGTCAACTACAAAGAAGGCTACCTGCGATGGGCGAGTTGGGACATGTGGCACAGTCATTCCTCAAGGTGTCAATGCCCAGGAAGCTTCCAAAATGACACTTGGATCAAGGAATTCGACTGGTGATGAGTAAGAGGGTCTAGATCTCCAAGTGGAAGCAAGAACCTCCAAGTGGACTCAAGAACTGAAGAATAACTAAAGTGGGAGAGGACACTAGTCAGCTTCATGCCAGCCGCAAGCTGACTCATCCTTTCTCCAAAACTCCTATATATAGAGCTCTCTCATGAGGTCTAATGAGGCTGGAATCTTGTGAATGTAAGGAAGTGCTGTTGGTTTGAGTATAGAACTATTGGGTGATTTGCTTTGAAGGAGGTGAAGAGGAGATTTCTTTCTGCTGGGAGGTGATGCTGGATTGGGCCTTTTATGGTTGTATCACTTCTTGAACTTTACTTCTTCCATTAATAAAGCATTTGAGGTTCTTCTATATGCATGTGTCTCAATGGTGTATTGTTATAGTTGTGTATTTGATTTATTCTAATCCTTGAATCAATTATGAATGTATGCTTCTTGTAGTTTCCCTCTCTTGCCATTTTGCAGGATCTTGGTGTAGCTGGGCCAGTAAAAGAGCAAGGAGCTGGGAGCAATCAACAAGGAGAGAAGATTGGATCAACCATTAGCGAAAGACATCGGTTAGTGGATCTCTTTCTCCCCTATTTTACTTTCATAAAGAAGAAATCTTAGATAGCTTTGCTTCGATTGTTGCTGAGGTACTATCACCCTTAGAGTGGGATAGGGTCATTCCGTATTGGATACTTTTCCCAACAACATTTATTCACAAAACAATTGTTAGAATAAAAAATATAAGGCATCAGTGCCTCTTTTGCTGCTAGTGTCACTCCACATGTTTCTCTAGCTATTTCTATGAATGTTGCTGCCTCCCAAACTTCCTGTCCCCCTACAACATTCATTTGCTTGTCACCTGCAAGTTCATCTGCAATTTCATCTGCAACTTTTTCCTCAGCTTTCTCTGGCAACACTTCAGTATGCTGCTCTGAGTTTCTTCCCAACTTCTCTGTCAGCACATCAGTATGCTGATTTGCCCTCACCATGAGACTGTTAGCTAGTCCTTCCTTCTTACCATCTCCTGCTTTATGACTGTCATTCATAAAGACTCTCTTCCCTTGTTTCTTCATCCAATAAGTCCTCTGTCTCTCCAACTCTCTTCTCTGGAGATCTAGTTTCCTATACAATTCAACAACTTCATTAGGAGTAGACCTTGGAAATTTCACATAATTTTCCATACCTCCACTAATGGTTGACCAATCATCAACTAGTCCTTCTCTTTCTGCATCAACGTCCTGATTAGACTCCTTCTTCCCCATCTGCTTCTGAGATCTTGCTAACTCATTATCGATCTGAACAGCCTTCAGGTTCAATTCTTCTTTCACAAACTCTAAAGCTTGTTTATCTTCCTGTTCTGTACCTGCAAACATGCGCAACTCATTAGTTTTTAAATCATGATACTTTTCAGTCTTGACTGCTTCTTCCATTGCTTCTTTTCGAACAAATCTGCATTTGGAATCTTCAATTCCCATCTCTGGCACAAGAACTCTAAGTCCCTTTTTCAACAAGGCAATCACAATTTGCCTCAACCTCCTCTGCAACTGTCGCCAAATCACTCTCTTTCCCTTCAGTGGAAAGATCCATTTTCTATTTTGATTTTTCTGCTCTTGCAGCCATTCTTCTAGTACCTGCAATTGTACCTTTATTACTACAATCTCTCTTTCTCGAACTCCTATAGTCATGCCATTTCTATGACATTTCTCTAGACCTCTTCTCTGATCCTCCATGATCACCTTCTCCAGTTGTATATAAGGCCTATCTACCTTATGCTTTTCCAGGACAGAATTTTGATTCTGCTGGTCTTTTTCCTTCTTCATGACAATATCAGCGAATTGTCTTTCACCTGCAAACATCCACAAATTGTCAGAAAAAATATATGACCCTTTGGTCTTACTTGAAGTTTCAGTCTTCAAGCCTTCATCTTCACTATCTCCAAGAAATTCTCCTTGTTCTGGTTCACAAATGTATTCTTCCATTTCTACTTCCTCTGGACTCATCTTCTTGCCATTTACCTTGGCATCCTCTTTCTTATGTCCTCTACCATGGCTTTTTCTTGAACCTCTGCTATGACTATCAGTAGTCATCTCCTTCACCATGAGTTCCTCACCTATGAGTTGCATAAAGCCTCTACCACAACAAACTCTCTTGCTGCCACTTACCTCACCAATCCTTCCCTTCGGATCTGGTCTTTTGGTAATCATTGGTCCTCTGCTGGAACCTTTCGAGCATTCTCCACTGCTCTTTCAGGCTTCTCTTATCTGCAACTTTCTTCAACCTCTGTTGATTCTCCTTTGCAACAAGCCTCTGCAACAGCTAGTCCTCCTGGCTGAAATCTTACCTAACTAAGCTCTCCTTACTTAGTCTTTTGGTAAGCACGGTCCTTTGTCTGGAACCTTTTCCTGAGCAACACCTTTGCTCCCTCTAGGCTTCTGCAATCTCCTTCTCTCTCCTGAGAACACTTCAGTTGTCCTCTTTATCCAATTCCTTATTGGATTCTTCAGGTTCACCGCCACTTCTCTGCAACCATAAACTTCAATTCACAAATTTCAAGTCAGGAAATCATCTTACCTTTAAGATCTTGCGTGATCTCATCCTCCCTTTGTTTTTGCAATCGTGTTCACTCGTGTAGTTTGCATATCAAAAAAAAAATCATTCATCCCACATTCAAAGAAACACACTTCAGTTCTCGACTGTACTCATTCAATAAAACAAACTTCTTTAACAAGGTATTCCTGCTCTGATACCACCTGATGCAGCCCAGGCCACTCCCAGGCCGCTCCTTCCAGGATCCTCCGACCACCATGCATATAAAAGCTTATTTCATGGCATTATAATCTCATGATTAAACCAAAACCCGAGCTTGTCTGTCATATAGCGCTATAAAAACCATATTTGTTAACTCATGGTGCTTTTCATGGAATACTTTATAGAACATACAATCGGTGGACTTACCCAAGCAATATATATCCTCTTTAATATCGTGTCGGTCATATAGCTGGACAGCTATCATGTACAAGGCTCGTCTGGATATATTGAACCCCTTAGGCCTGGCGGTTTACACAACACCATATATATATAACTACGCTATGTCACATAGCGTTACATATATATATATATATATATATATATATATATATAACAGTCAGCGATTCCCACGCCTCAACCTTCTTATGCAACCGAACTTCAAATGCATACAATATTTTTACGCCGCTAATCTAATAACCCCGCTGGTCTAATAACGCCGCTGGTTAGAATTCTTCAATTGGTATTATGCAACATAATAAACATATATATGCTACCATATAGATACCCACGACACGTTCACTTCAACCGATATATATATATATATATATATATATATATATATATATATATATATATATATATATATATCCACGGCTCGTTCAATTCAAATGAAGGCTTGATTATATACCACACCGGCCTTACCACCGACAAGGCTCACATATATATCTATATCGCTGTTCCTTTTATTACTCTCGGTCAGTATACAAACATACAACATTTTATATATATCGAACCTCAACTTGAGTTTCGACGATCGACCAACAATAGCTTTTACTTCCGGACACAATCCTCCTAAACTCAACGTTTAAAACTACGCCAGATCTGTTGGTTGCAATTACTCCGGTGATGATCTTACGCTCCTCCGGAATTGGTACTCACATACGCACTGGTAATATTTCCGTGGTTCCCTATTCGGCGATTGACTTCCCTAACAGCTGCTCCATAGTTGCTCCACCTCCGAATGACGGAGCTGGTGATCCATATCCGTTGCAATTTAGATTATTTCGTTTCCAATTCTAGAATTCGCCACAACAAATGCATAATAAAAACCATTATTCACAGTCCTCTTTATTCCATTGTCTATCCATATGCATATTACAGCGGCCCGAATCATAATAATAATGTCGAGCGCCTCACTACCAAGAAAAGCAATCGCTTTATTCAACACACCCCGTTTATTATTCGTGGGAAAACGATATCCATAATTCAGTCAAGACAAAGGATTTTCATCTAATTTTAATGGAATCAAATTAGGATGTCGGTCTAATATGCACAGTCAAATAATAAGCAGAGAAATAAAAAGACCATTCACGCCTTCCAATCCACAGTTAAAATCAACTATTGGATACATGCATAGTATCATATCTCAGAATTCATTAAACACAAATATGCTAGAACTGAATTCAATATACTCATATATACATAAAACAAGCATTCACAAAAGTTCCATTCATGGCCAGATAGACAAATCGATGGCCCTTTTACAAACTTCCCGAAGGCTCCCAAGGAGAATCCTTGCTCACTTCTCACACACACTCCTCACACACTCCCACACTTCTCAATGCCTTTGAGCTCCATAATTTATTAAACTTAGCATGATCTAAAAATCCTAAAATCACTCAACTAAAGCTCTAAGACTCTACATGCAATGCATACATATGGAAAAGCATCTTTTCAGCTTTATTCCATCTTTTTCCTTGTTCTAAAATAGAAAAGCTTCCTTATGATCCACATCCATTCCTTTATGCCTAAAATCTCTCCTTAATTCCTATTTCCTCATTTATTTATTTTGCAAATATCTAATAAAAGCCTAAATATTAAAGTGACTTGGAATTTAGGAAACTAATGCATGACCCCTATGTCTATTATTTACAATAATTCCCTTTTTGGGCTGGATGCTCCCGCATCAAATTGAACCGTGTTTCCTCATATCTTAGAAACTATCATGAATTCATTGGAACAATAATTATCCTGCACGACTCAAGAAACTATCATGAATTCATTGGGACAATTTGATGATTTGCTTGGATTCATAATAGTCCATAAAATAACTGAGATCACAAATCATTTATGTCAACTGATGGCATTAGCAGATCTTTGTAAAGATGATCTGAATCTTGACAAAATACCAATTTGTCATTAAGAACATGCAAGAATCCGGAACAAGTCATTACAAGTCGAATGCTGGTGGTATTATTATTATTTTATTTAATTTTTTTTTTTAATATTAATTGTAAATTTCAAAGAATATTTTATAATACCAACCACTTGTATCAGTGTTCTTATGGACACCAATTCTTTCAAATATGACTGTTGTACATTCGAATTAATTTTGATTAATTAGAAAAATCACATTGACAAAACTAACCAGTTGAATCATGAACCATGTCAATTATTATGTTTTGAAATGATGTTGTGAATAGATATATGAAAGGTGGAAAATTATACATATTATATGAAATATGTAAATATTATATGAAAAATGTAAAAAGAGTGTAAGTATTTTTAGTTAGTCAATTTGATTAAAAAGGAAAAAAGAATGTAGCTATTTTATAAATAAATTTAATTATGAATATTTTAATTAAAAATTATAAAATAATTTAAATAAATTTCAACCTTAAAATTTTAAAATATTTCATCTAAGTTAAGTTATTGGGCAAAGAGGCTCTCTACCCTTCATGGAGATTTGTCCCTTAACTTTTTATTTAAAAATAATAAAAGATTATTAGAAAATAGTAATAAGACATTTCAATTTTCACTTTAATTTTATATCATATTTATATAAAGAGATAATAATTTGTAATAAAAAAACTAATAATTGTTTTCCAAATTATTTTTGGTTTTTTAGTGTGAGTGTGAGGAAGATGTGTAATTCTTGCATTACTAACATTTCAAAATAATATTGATAGTATAGTTTAGTGTCAAGGAGATGTGTACTTCATTTTGTGTTCATGTGACATGATATTTAAAAGACACACACACACACACACACACACACACACACACAGTCCATAATAAAATATATCAACTTTATATAGAGAGGGAAATTAAAAAAATTCTTACATTTTTCACTTCCCATTGTGACTAGATGTGTAATTTATTCAATTCTTAATATGAAGTTGATATTTAGTTTTTAAAAATATTAGTGACAAATAATTTGAATGTAGATTATTAACGAAATATTTCAATGTGCTTAAAATATTTCATTATATACTTTTTAATTCATGGTATGGGGCGGATTTATAATTTCTTCAATGCTTAATATGGAATTGAGGTATAACATTTGAAAAAATTAATAGTAATAATAATAATAATAAAGTAGCCAATGCAAATATTATTTTATCTATAAAGAATGTGTGTGCAAGAGAGAGATTGTATATATTATAAAAAGTAAATGAAACCAACAAATTTATAATGGTTGAAATACTTTATTAGCTTGTTACATAAGATGAAGGAGAAGTCTATATATAAAGAGATAGAAAAAGAGAGAGACTATATATTAAAAAAAACTTTTTATGGTTAAAACATTAAATATTGTTGTGTTACTTAAGATGGAGAAGATATGTAATTCCTTCTATTGATATTGAGATGTAATATTTATAATAACTATTAATAAAAAAAAGAAACCAATGTAAATATATACCTATCTATCTATATAAAAAGAGGGAGACTATATATATTTTATAAAACAAATTGAAGAAAACAAAACAAAATAATTTATGTTTAAAATATTTTATTAGTCTGTTGTTCAAGATGAAAGGAAATATGTAATTCCTTTCATGGTTACCATGGAGTTGAAACATGACATATATATATAGAATAGATCCATGCTAAATCTGAATCTATTTGTTAGCTCTTCTACATATTGCTGATATTCAAAGAATCATAAGTAAGCTTGGTCCTTCTTTTGGCTCAAAGAAAGCCTATAATGGTCATCCTCACCTTCTCCTTTACCTCTTTTGCTCTCCCTTCATCTCCATTTCGTGCGTTCTTTTGTTGAAAACCATATAAAACTCCATTGTTCTTAAGCCCCGAGCGCTTAAACCCATACCCCCATAAACCCGTGCCCACACGACCGTGTGCCTTCACAAACCCTTCCACCGCATCCTTAGCCGTTGATCTCCGTCACCCTGATCCAACGATCCTCCTGTCACGTCAAACAAAGTGACCCATGCGATTAAAACCCCACCGTCTGATCATCTCCGCCGCGATCGGACAACATTCGCTCTCCCCGCTACTGCAAGCTATTAGGGCGATAACGCATGATGGAAAGCGGTTTCATCCTTCCCCCGCCACCACGCGTCACACTTTGAATGGAATCACATGCCACTGTCCTTTTACCGCCCTGTGTCCAAAAGTGGTGCGACCAAAACAGCTTATCGCTTAGCCTCCTATTGCTGCCTGATAGCTCTCGTGTGTCTCCTCTGCCCGATAGCCATAAGATCTATACGCCCAAAATCCAACGGTTCACGATTGCCCTGCTCCCATATCTCTCGATACCCTCTGCCAAGCAATCCCAGCCGTCCATTTTCTAGATCCTATGGCTGATCTTCCTCTGTCATCCAACCCGTCCATTCGCCATGCAGTCTACGTCCCTTGATTGTTCCGTGCACCCGAAGGATGAAGGTGATCAGTTTCATTATTGTTTGCAGCCGCTCCTCAACCACCATATTTAACCAATAGTATGGCCGAGTAGGAAAAGGACAGAGCTCGAGCAGGTGAATGCATTTAACAGTTATGGAACGTCATCCCATACGACACCTCAGCCACTTGAGAGGACAGCAGAGCACAGAAAAATATCAGATTTATCCACTGAAGCAAGCAAATGCATCAAAGACTCCATCAAGCAGTTAAATGCGGTTGGTGGTCAATTATTACCCCTCCATACTTAGAATGGTCGAGTGCCTTTGTAATGAAACTCTATATATACCTAGAAACAAGATGAAATCAGGGTTGATGGTTGATCTTTTGATGTAAGGTTCAACTTCTGGAGACTATAACTATTTTGATACTTGCGGTGTCTCGTCTTTATTTCAAGCTACAACAAGCTTCTTTTGTTGTTATTACTCACTTTTCATTATTCTTCTTCTCCAAGCTGTGTCTGATATACTATATTTCTGAGCTCTTGATATCTAGCATTAGCGAAGTTGTCATCCCATTTCTGTGTTAAAGCCTTGTATGTATCAGTGAATGAGTTATTTAGGTTTTTGTTCACCTACTGCAAGAGAGTTGTCATATTGTCTATGCATTAGGGAATTAGATTTGCAAACTTCTTTATTGGTTGCAATCAGCCATCACATGGTCATGTGCATCCATTGGTGTGGTCAGTATTTTCCATATTCGCCAAATCCTTAAATTGTGAGTAATTGGTGGTCTAAAGCCTTGTAGTATGGGGGTGTTACGCATGTCTGGAGTCAAGAAAAATAGAAGTGGTTATCTGACTTGGACAAGCATCATTCCTTCCATTCATCCATTTGCAACAATAAGTTGAATTTTTATGTTCCCAAGCATCTCCAAGCTACAACCTAAGAGAGTTTCTTGGGGTGATAACATTAAAATGCGTTGTTGTTGGGGAGAGGAGATTGAAGCTCAACTTCCCTGGGAAGATGACACAGTTCCATCTTTGATGATAAACAAATCCTGGTCACGTTTTTGGTTGTAATCATCTATCTGGAGACTCTACTGGAGGATCAACCTAGTGGTGACTTCACATTACAGTTCTGGCTCAATTTGTGAGGCATACTCGGAGAAATCCTTAGAAATCGCTAGCTGACCCAGTGCCTAACCCTGAGAAGATTGTCAAGCAGAGGAAAACATCACAGAAAGGAGCATCAAGATCAGGTAAGCCTAAGAAATCTTATGAGTCTCTGCAAGAAAGGCTTGTAGCCGAATGTGTACATTTTGAAGATATAGAGCCTAGCATTGTTAGCAAAGAAATACCCTCAAAGATTCATCAAGCTCCTTGTTTCCCCTCTGGATCTTAGTCCAAAGAAGGCTTCCCATACAGTCCATCATATTCCTTTGTCTTTGTCATCCATTTCACTACTCCCTACCATCCAATCTGCCAGTATCCTTCAACCTATCCCAGTCATGGCAGGCTAACAAGCACCCACAAAGATGGAAAGGATCATAGCTTCTAGGTATGGACCCTTATTCTTGCCCGTCCCTTTGAATGCTATGCCTATAGGAGAATATCAAAATAGCATGCCCAAGTTCATCGGTACAGAGGGAGTAACAACTGAAGAATACCTTGATTCTTTTTATAGTTATGTTGATAATATAGATATCAGTGAGGATGATGTCTGGATGAGAGTGTTTTTAGAGCCTTGATGGAGAGGCTAGAAAGTGGTTCAGAGAATTGACCCCTAGGTCTATAGCAGACATTGAAGCATCAGATGATGTATTTCTCAAGCATTGGGGAGATAAAAAATACTTTTTGTATTACCATACTGAGTTTGGTAACCTAAAGAGGGAGAATGAAGAATTATTGCCTGATTTTAATAAAAGATTCAATCGTATGTCTAGTAAGATACCAGCTGAAGTAAAGCATACCCCCACCTCTGCCAAACTCACCTATGCAAATTCTTTTGACTCTGATTTCTGCTTGCTTTTGAGAGAAAGAAGATGTGCCACTTTAGCTGAAATGCAAGATCCAGCCCTAGAGCTGGAATCTAATATTATGGCTACAGAAAAACTCAAAGGTCATGCTGACAGAAGGAGGCACAGAGGTGAGGCTTCTTCTTCCTCTGCTTCATATTCAGAACCTAAATTAGATAAAATGACTAAGATGATAGAGTCATTGGCTGCTGAGATATCTAAGCTGAAGATTGAGAAAAGATCTAGAAAGGGAAGTCTTCCAAACACATTTGTTCCAAGAAAACCAAACCCTTTCGGAAGAACAAATGAACAATTGCAAATCATTCAAAGAGGTAAAGAAGTTGATGGAGAACAAAAGGTTAGGGCTTCTTTCCAAAACGTAGTCATGGAGGAGGAGCAGTTTGAAGAAGAGGATGAAATTCATTGCATGGAAGATAAAGGCAGTGTTTCTTTTTTGACATTAGTTGCCTACGAAGAATCATTGCTGCAAGACCAAACCAGTCAAAGGTGGGACATAGAGGTTGTGCTGCAGACTGATGAGCAGCAAAGATACAATCTAAGATCAAAAGCAAACAATGTCAAGGAGAATCCTGCCCAAAAAGCTGTTATCCCAACAAAGCAATAGAACGTCAGATAGAAAAGACCAACAGCTGATCCAGTCATCCTCAAAGCACCAGCTCAAGAGGTAAGAGGTCCTAACAAGTCCTCTTCCCCTTTCAGTTTCGAATCGGAAGTCCAGAAGTTAAAAATATCCATACCTCTGATAGAACTTGTAAAGAGTGAAGTTTTTAGAAAGCCAATCCTTAATGCTTTTGAGCTAAAAGCTTCACAAACCCCCACTGACTATGTCAAATTGCAAGATGATAAGCTTGCAGTTGTGCTTAGCCCAATGACTGAACCTGCTGATAATAACTCCCCATCATTTTATGTCTCCTTGACCATTCATGACAAAATCCTCCACAATTGCCTGCTAGACATAGGGGCCAGCCACAATTTGATGCCCAAAGCTGTCATGGAAGAGTTAGGCCATGATATCACCAAACTGGTGGGCTCCAGTATTGTAGCAATAATGCTACAACTCCTGGGGCTTCCTATCTCTACACTACAACAAAACCAGCGATTAGCGTCCCTTTTTACTTCTTTTTTTGCATCTAGAGCCCATTTTTGGTGCTATTTGCATCCATTTATCAAATATGGTGCAAAACTTGACACAAAATTTGCATCAAGTTTTGCACCAAATCTTACATCAAGTTTAGCACCAAGTATTGCAATAGGTTTTGCACAAAATTTTATGCCAAGTTTTGTATCATCCTTTACACCAGGTTTTGTTCCAGGTTTTGCATCAAGTTTGGCACCTAATTTTGGTTGACATACTTTTTCATCCTCATTTGCATCCACTTTTTGCACCTACACTTGCATCAACTTTTGCATCGACTTTTGCATCCTTTTTTGCATCCTTTTTAAAATCATTTTTTGCATCCATTTTTTCATCCATTTGTGCATCCCTTTTGCGCCAAGTTTTACATCGTGTTTTGTGTCTAGTTTTGCATAAAATTTTCCATCTACTTTTGTTGCATCCACTTTTCCCTCTTGTTTGGCATCCATATTTACATCCTCTTTTGCATCTATTATTGTACCCACTATTGCATCTAATATTTTTGTGCCACAATTAGCGCCTAGTTTGGCACCTCCTTTTGCACCCACTTTTGATTATAATTTTGCATCCACGTTTTCATCCTCATTTGCGTCTAGGTTTTCATCAACTACTACATCTATTTTTGCATCCTTTTTTGTATCCAATTTTGGACCGGGATTTGCATCGGGTTTTGTGTCTCATTTTGCATCTACTTTTGCATCGACTTCTATTGCATCCAATTTTGCACACAATTTTGCATCCATTGTTGCACCCATTTTAAATTTCACTTTTTGCATCCCTTTTTACATCTTCATTTGCATCATACTTTGATTCTTTTTTTGCATCTATCATTACATCCACTTTTGTTATGCCACAATTTGCACCATGTTTTTCACTCACTCTTGTATCCACGTTTGCTTCCAATTTTGCATCCATGTTCACATCCTCTTTTGCATCAAATATTGCATCTATTTTTGCATCCACTTTTATGTCAGGTTTATGCATTGGGTTTTTCATCTCGTCTTGTATCTACTTTTGCATCTACTTACATTATATCCATTTTTTGCATCCAAATTTGTTTTGCATGTTGCATCAATGTTTGCTTCCACTTTTACATCCATTTTTGCATCTTATTTTGCATATTTTTTGTCTATTGTTACATCCACTTTTGTTGCACCATATCTTGCGCCTACCATTGCAACCACATTTGCTTCCACGTTTGCATCCCCTATTGCATCCACTTTTGTTTCATCCATTTTTGCATATACTTTTGTTTCCATTGTTGCATCCACATTTGTTTCACCACAATTTGTGCCAAGTTTTACACCTACCATTGGACCCATGTTTGCTTCCACTTTTGCCTTCATGTTTGCATCCAAGTTTGCAATGACAACTGCATCTACTTTTGCATCCACTTTTGTGTCAGGTTTTTCATGTTGTTGTGCATCTACTTATGTTGTATCCACTTTTCATCCAATTTTACTTCTATTGTTGCCCCCATTTCTATGTTCGCTTTTTCATCCCTTTTCCAACACTCATCATATTTTCTGCATTGATGATATTCCTTATGGCATTGACAATCATGAACAATTGATGACAATGTCAATAATATTGACAATGATGAAAATGAAGATGATGGCGATGACATGAATTGTGATTATGATGATAAAGACGATAGTGGTTACAATGACAATGATGATGATGGCAATGATTATGATGATGACGATGCTAATGACGTTGGAGAATCTTCCCAATTTTAGATGTTGTCATTGTCATAATCATAAGCATTATCTTTGGTGTCATGATCATAATTTCATCTAGGTCATCATCAAAAGCAATAATGGCATGAATGATGATGATGCATGATTACAACAATGTCGATAGAAATTACATTAATGAAGATGATGGGGATGATAAAAATGACAATGACGATGATAATGGTGGTGATGATTATCATCATCGATCATCTGTCAAAAATAGAGTTGTTATTTCTCTTACGTATATCAATGTGTCCTAAACAACCCTTTTCTAGCACTGATCACATTTTTTGGGTTGATGATATTTCTTACAAGATCTACAATTATGAACAATTGCAAACAATGTCCATAATGATGATGATGATGGCATGAATGGTGATTATGATGATAATGTAATGATGGCAATAACAATGACAAGGATGATGGTGATGATGATGACAATGATTATGATAATGAGAATGACCTTACAATCTTATGGATTCGTGAACAATTACTAGTTTCAATACCATCTTCTGGATACGTATTACTATCATACTTTTTAAATTTTCTGTCTCTCTTGAGGTATCTTACTATAATGGTGTTGTCAACACTAGAAACATATCTTGTTGTAATGGTGGTTCTAATGTTAGCACTAGCAAAGTTTAGTAGGGAGGATGCTACTACAAGAGGAATTCCTTCTAAGTGACTATGGCATTCAAAATGAGGCTTTATGGGCTGCTTGTTAACACATGTTCTCATGCTCATATAAAATTAATGTGAAAAGTTGCTTTAATTGGTTCCCATGCATAATTGATATTGATAATGGGGTGGTATAAAATTGTAATGGGCATATCCGTTAGTTAGTTATGATTGGTCAACAACATTGAAACCATCCAAGTGACATTTCACCTTGGAACAATCGTCGCTCGTGCGAAAACATGAAGTTTATGTAAATGAAAGTTGTGATTGTAGTGGAATTAAAACCATCGAGAAATATCAAAGAAGACGCTTCCTACCAGTTTTGAAAGACAACCAAGGCATTGAACAACTATTTGTGTTAGGATGTAGTGAGGGAATCGAAGGAAATTTGGCAGCCCTAAGTTGCCATTACTATTGCCAATCACACATTCAATAGTAACCATAAAAGGTAGCCACATATCAACAGAACTTCGAGGTGTTGACAGTCAGAATTTATTGTAATAGCTTTGACGTATATATAGTTTTGTGTTTAGATGAGAATGAAGTGGGCTTCATCCAGGGTTCGGCTCAATCCTCGTCCATTCCATGCAGTGGTGTTTAATTCGCCAAGCAAGAGAATATTACGTGAGTGTTCAGAGTTAAATCAACAGAAATCAAGGACGTGTGATTGTCAAATTATTGCTCCTCCCTTATGATTGAGCGCTTGATGCGATGTTCATTATCCTTGGGTGATACTTTTATTCCCCATTTTCTATTGAAAAAGTAGCGTTTTTCTGTTCGATTATGATAAGATTGGATGAACGCCGGTTTGGGTGGATGTAGACCCATGTTTTTTTGTGGTGATCTTCAAATGTCTTGAGGATAAGAAAAAAAGCCTTGACCAAGGTCCATGGTTTTGGGGATGAGTTGGTCTTCTAGTGAAGCCACGGTTTCCCAACTTCAATCCTCTCACTATGTTGCCGATGACTACTCTAGTATGGGTAAGATTCCCAGTTTTCCCATTCACTTTACCCATCTAGATCTCTTAGAAAAAGTGGGAAATTTTATTGGAAGATTCGTCAAAGTAGACAGGGAAAGACTTTTGAAAGGCATTTTCACCTATGTTTGCATATGTGTTTAGGTAGATCCTAATGAAGTTTTGCGAGATAAAATTGAGCTCAAGTGGATGGGAATTGTGTATTCCCAACCCCTGGACTATGAAAATACAACTTTTTGATATAGGAATTACCAACAAGATAGACACCTTCAAACTGTCTATCCCTTTCCAATAGGGGCTTCCTCCTTACAGTCATCTAAGAACTCTAGCTGCCGTTGGAGGGATCTTAAGGAAAGAGAGGGATCCAAAATGTAACACCCCTCCCTTGTGTGTCAAACTTTGTAAACCTAAGCTGAGAAAAGCTAGGTATGATGTGTAATATAAAAAGTAAATACATTATTAATAAATTAATCACTTGGAAAAGCGAGACACCAAGAGATGAGATTCTTGCCAAATCACATTGGTGAATGGGAAAGATAATTCTTTCATGGTAAAGCTTCTTGATTTAATTCTAGATAAGTTGGATAGATTGGAGATAAATATCCATTGAGAAAAACATAAAAGTTGTGCGGGAGAGAAAGGAAATCTTCTATGAGGAAAATCCTCATGGGAGAGAAAGGTGAGCTTTTATGAGATAAGCCTACGCAAATGGATAAAAAGATCCATAAAAGCAAGACACCGCTAATGGAAACCATATCATGAAAGAAGGTACTAAATACTCATTGCATAGATCAATTGGAGGCGGTTGATCCATGGCAAGAACCTCGACTCGGTGGTGAACTGAAGAGTCATTTCTAGGTTGGGTAGCGGTGCTCTGTTTTCCAAGTGTCATTCTCTCTTTTGATCTGGTTTGACTCACTTGCGTGGATTGTTCTGTATATTGGTTTCTTACCCTCTATGTTATAAATTCCTTAGCATATGAGAGAATTTACTTGAGTTTTAAATGCACTGGATTTGGCATTAATGAGATGATTTTATGGATGCACATAAATGAAATTCTAATTACAGTCACAGTATGTGGATCTTATGTAGAATTGGTGTTAACCTGTCTTTTGTTAAGATAGTGAATAGTCGTGCTTGAGCCGCTATGCAAATTTGTTAATTGTGGTTAAGGCTCGACTGTATAAACTATGGTACAAGTTATTTGTGCTATGCATCCAATGCTGCGCTTCTGATTAATTGTGCATAATCCCTAAGATACACATGTTAACGTGTCATGCAACTGTGGCAGACGGATTATTGATTATGTATGATAAATGATTTTGTTTTGAAACGGTAGAGCCTATGGTTCGGGTTATCTAATATATGCATTATGCATTATAGGATGAATTGCATCCATTGAGGCATTCTAATTATTTATTCGTATTGCATAAGATATATGTCGGTGGTACTTTCGGCCATGACAATAGGAATATGAACATGCTATATGGCAAAGCTAGTTATTGTAAATGGATGACCTGATCTCCATAAACGTTGGATTGAATCCTCAAAGGAGGGATACTCGAATGCGGGATATTGAATAATATTGATTGATTCCTCCTCTGTGATGTGATGTAGGCATGGGTAGAAGTGCTTGTGTTAGCTTTTTTATGAGGTAGTTGTATATGAACGCGTGTGACAACCATTACATCTAAATTTATTACAAGCTAAAATTAGTAAAGGAAACCAATATGTTGCCTTTAATACTGTGGCTAGGAGGTGTCTACTGAAAGAGGACCCAAAGTTGATCATAATTCATGGAACAAGGTACCAATCAACCTTAAGCACAATGCAAGAATAGGATGAAAACCTTAAGCATGACCACCAACTCATCGAATGACCTTGAGGCTGCAATATGCAAGAAGAGGATGAAAAACATTGACTTTGAAAGCTTTTACAACCAGAGAACCTTAAAACCCCAACTCCCTCCTTAGGACAAGTGTATTTGAGTTTACCAAGAGTTGGCTTCCAACACACCCAATGCTCAATGCCAAACATGACATGGTACACTAAAACACAAAGACCGTAAAACCTTTCAACATATCGACAAAGTACACATTCTTCCTTGAAATACACATCCTAAGGAAACCCACAAATGACTTCTCCTCATTTTGAGGATGGTACATAAGTTAAATTGGATTGCATAGTGATTTTTTAACACAGGGTTCATCAATCACTAAATATGTCATTTGTAGGAATTGCAGTTAGGTGGGGAGGATAACACTCCTATCCATTTTTAAAGCTACACCCAATTAATAAGTTCTCCATGTGCCACAATAAATGAAATTTTTATGACTATAGTTACACATCCCTCGAGATTTCCTTCCACACCAACACTTTTATCCATGAACTAAAGAGTGACTATTTCATTATTATATTATACATACATGTTAATATAAGCATTAAAATTTGTATTCCTTTGTAAAAAATGCTAGTCCAAGAGATACATTTGATCACCTTGTCTTGTATCCAATATCCAATGTTGACCCCTATATCCTTAGATCTAGAGTGAAGGTTTCATTTCTAATGTTGTGTTTGAGCTTAAATTCTAATTAAATATTTGGGTTAGCCAAGGTCATTACTTAACTTAATGGCTTTGCAATATTACTTAACTAAACCCCAATTAAGAGTGTTGTTAAGTATTGCTCCAATATAAAATTTCTCAAATTCTCCTCTCCTTGTAAGAAGAAAAACTCTAGCTATTCTCGCTTTCCAATGTAACATTTCTGCAATTTTATGTATTCTCCTCTCCCGATAAAAAATAAAAACTCTAGCTATTCTCGCTTTCTACATGTAACATTTCTTGCATTAAGGGTTCCCTGTATTATGAGTGCGAAGAAGCTTACCGTATACTAATTACTAATTTGGAAATAAATACATGGGGTGTCTTTCTCGTCCCCTCAGTTGAAGAATGGAATTGGCACATACAATCCTACCTTGTGCAACCTCCAACTTAGCAGAATTTCGTCACATACTTAAAAAGGAAGAGCATGTAAATATTCATGCACACTCTAACATCAACATCAATGGCGATGCCTATCTCATCCATTGTCGTAGCCCAACTGTAGCTTCCACTACCATTAAATGCAAAACCACTAACAAACAGAAACAGACACAGAAGCCAAACGCCGTTATTGATACTTACGAAGGTGTGGCTTCATATTTGCAAGCTTGTACACACATATTCAGATTTGGGTTTCATAGAAATATTTTCTTGCTAAACAAACTAATAAACCTCTATACAAAGTCAACCGCATGAATTATGCACGACTGGTTTTTGAAAATTCCCCTAAACGGGACTGTGTTTTATGGAATGTGCCCATCAGAGGGTACGCCATGAATGGACCCTGTGAGGAAGCCCTCCTACTCTATTCCCAAATGCGGCAGAAAGGCATACAGCCCGATGAACTCATTCTTCCCTTTATTCTGAAGGGGATGAAGGTTCATCATTTTATAATAAGAGCCGGATTGGATTGTAATCTATTTGTGGGGAACGCCCTTCTTTCTCTATATGCAAAATGTGGAAGTATAGAGAACGCATGCCAAGTGTTTAACAAAATGTGTGAGAGAGATTTGGTGTCATGGAACTCTATGATTGTTGGATATTCTCAGAATGGACATGCCTATGAGGCATTGACGCTTTTCCATTAAATGCTGCTAGAGGAGGTGGTACCAGGTCTCGTTACTATGGTTAGTGTTCTCCGAGCATGTACATAGGTCGAAGCTCTTCAACGAGGTAAGTGTGTGCATAGTTACATGATTAGAAATGAGATTGAGATCAACATCTTTGTAGATACCTCCCTCATAGATCTCTATTCGAAATGTGCAAGTATTGAAATGGCACGTCTATTGTTGACAAAATGTCTTGACAGAGATGTTGTGGCATGACTGCATGCAGTCAAAACACCCACGAATGTGATGTAGGTTGGCTTCACGCCACTGTGCTCCATTTGAGAAAAGAGCCCAAGAGCATTTTCAGCATGCCCGTTCATACCAAGACCCTCAATAATGTCTTGACCGTTTCAGAGGGGCTATTGCGAGGTTTGCGTAATGGAGTTCAGACAGATTCAGGACGGGGGGGTTTTCTGCATTTTAAGACGGTGATTCGAGGTTTTGTTTCTGAAGCATAAAATCTCTGTAGCGAAAATGAAGTCTTCTCTGAGGAAGCTGCGAGCTCAGCAAACATGGAGTTAAAAGAGAAACTGGGCGCGGTCTATCACAGCCAGAAGCAGCAGCAACTGCCACCTCCGGCTTCCCTGGACGAGCTCGTTCAAGCTTCCCAGGTACCGATTTCATGGATCATTTTTCAAGTTAGGGCATGCTGTTGCGTTATTTATATTTTCAAGAAAATTGAGCTTTTTCCTTTAAAAGAATTCGCGATAAAGAGGTTCTTGTTGCGTTTTAGAGATAGCCTGTGACGAATGATTTTCAAAAATGAAATGCGAAGCGTTAGTTCTCTTGATGAGTTCAGAATGTAGTGATTTCTTTGATAAATTGTAAAGTTAGGACAGGTTATGATATTTTAGGTTTCAAGCATGGAAGTTGAGCTTTGCCTTAAAATGAATTGCATTTTTTTTTCCCAAAACGGTTTTCTTCGAGTTATGCAGATCGAATTTAGGCGATGATTTAATCATCTAGACAATTCTAGAGGTTTATTAAGCCCGTCCTAACTTAAAAAAATATAGTGCATGAAATCACTACATCCTAGACTTCTTGTTAACACCCAGGTTGTTCCCTATGACTCCCAAGGGAATACGGCCAGGGTAACCACTAACCAATCTTTGGATCACTGTTTCTAGCCAAACTGTGATCAGAGAGGGCTCTCTCTTTATGATTTGTAACTGTTTATGATAGGGTTTTAGGCTAGCTATTTTGCATTGGTTTTGTTTATGTTTTGGTTGATGAAACTCCTTTTAGATTCTAGTGATGTAGTTTTCAGAGAGGTTGAGTACCATTGGGCAATGGAGTCTGTGGCTATATGTGTTTGAAATTTTGAGATGAAAGATGGAACTTACAGGGCCATTTGAGTGTTTAATAGAACAGATTTTTGATTAAATGACTGGAAACAGGTAACACAAACAGTGAAAGCATTTAAGAATTTTCACTTATTGTCTATATATTTCCAACAGACAACTTTAAGAGGAGAAAGACGGAGGTCTCAGGGGCAAAAATTGAATCCCTGAGAATGCCTGTCACAGTAAAAGACACAGTTTTGAAATGCAGCAATTAAGAATTACAATTCTGTCACTGTATCTGAGGAAAACATGTATAATAGCTCAGTTTGAGTCCAGGGTAAACATGGTTAAATCCTGGAACTATCCTTTCACCTTGCTATCAAGTGTAAAACATTTGAACAACAAAAGAGAACAAAAGACTCGAAAACATATAACAAAGAGATTTGAGAATACTTATTGTTTTATGCAACACCCTGGAATCCTGTAACATTCATCTTTCACCACAATACATCAAAGAACACCAAGCCTTGGAAATTCCATTATTCCTTTGTATTACTTCTCTGAAAATATTACAACGAGCGAGAGCTCTTCAAAAGAAAATTGCAACAACCCCTTCAACTGCTGTGAAGGGTGAATATATACTTGCGGTCATTTACAAAATATCTGAGTTCTGAGTTATCTCAGATTTTACATTCTTACCAACTACTTAAGATATTATGATCAAAATTTAATGCAGCATTGATTACAGAGTACAGGCATTTTAATGCTCTATCAGAAGATATTTTAGCCTTTGGAGACAGCTAAGTCGGTCGAGATATTCTGAATAAATGCTGGAAGATCTGTCTTTAAGGCTTTGTACGCTGTATCCTGGACTTGTCACCTGTGATTGTGACTGTTGCTTGTGGTGAGTCAATGGTCCTGCTGAGTTGGCTCAGCCTCTGCCTCTTCTCTGTAGATATCTTTCTTCAAAATTGTGCCTGCGCATGTATGCTCATTTGCCTGGAGAATTGGCGCTACTGATTCTGGCCTGACAAAACTGTCTGTGTCAAATTTCTCCAGGCATCCTGTGTGGGCAGTTGGTGTGCTAAGATTGCCCCTAGAGTTTCATCTGCTTCTGTGAATTTGAAGAAGTTAGGTGGTGTATCAAACAGATGGTCAACTTCATTCATGAGGAAAAACAGGTTCTCCACCCTGTCATACATACTCTGCCCGGTGGCTGGCCCTGGTTCTGCTGAAGTGCTGGGCGGTTGTGCAATCTCTGCTACTGCCTGGGCATCAATTCTCTTATTGTAATTGTCCAGGGTGAGCAGTCTTCCTACACTGCTTAAAATGCTGGGGAGGCCTCTGTTTTGTAGTGCCACGAACTTTTCCAGGAATCTGTTGATTTCAGTTTGCATATCCTGTGTCCTCCTCTCCAGTGTTCCAACCAGGTTCCTCAATGTTATGACTCTCTTGGCTACAGCAATTGTTTCTGTCCTGTTGGTGATTCCCATGACAGCTAATTGAGAGCTAGTCTTATAGTTCAGAGTATTGATTATCCTAGTAGCAGCTTCTGGCATGTGTCCAAGGCTTGCCCTGGCCCTCTGTATTTCTCTGTTTGCTTTAGTGATGAGCACCATTTTCTCATCCATGGTCTCAATATATTGCCACTGGTTGGCGATGGACCGCCCAATGTTGCTCCATAGCACTGCTTTCATTTCAGCTGTCACTTTTTCTAGTGCAAGCTCTTTCTCTAGTTCAGCAATTCTCCTCTTAAGAGCTTTTACCTCTCTCTCCTTGGCTGCTTCATTCTGTTTGCTATTGTCAAACTTTTCATTTACCTTGGTCAAGGTTTTCTTAAGTTCATCCAGCTCTTTCATTTGAGATTCCATAGCTTGGATCTCAGCTTGCAGCTTTTGCATGTCTAAACTAGTAGCCTGTTCTGATGTTGTAGATGTTGTTGCTGTGGATGGCGCTGTAGTTGGTGCTGTAGCTTCTGTTTGCTGAGGAGGAGGAGTGGTCTTTGGAGGGATTTCCTCAAGATTTATTATCACAGGAGGAGGCTGGGAGGGTTGGCCCCCTTCTCTTTGCTTCAGTGTTTCTTGTAGTGCTGCCTTTGCAGCTTCAGTTTGTCCTAGCTGGTCTTGAGTCCTAACCAGCTCTTTGTATAGGGATACCAGCAGATCTGTAGCATCCTTCTCTTGCCTTTGCTGGGCAACTTCATCTGTTTGTGGATGGATGGTGGCCGGGAGTTTGATTTTCTTTCTTAGGGCTGCCATGTCTGCATCACTTATCTTCAGAAGTTCTTGGATGCCTTTGACATCTTTAGGATCATGCCCTATCTCTATAATTACCTCTTCCAAGGACTTGATCCTATTGTCCTTGGCTTGTGATGATGCTCTTTCTAACTCCAGCTGAGAAGCTGTGTTATCCAGGCTGCTCTTTAGTTTATAATTCTCCAATGTCTCATCTGCCAGGGAGGCATACACCATTTCACCAGTTTGTTTATGTAATTCAATCTTGTCCATAGGGTGTATGTCTTTGGCAAGAACCTCCATGTTGGTTCTTAGATAGTCCGAGGTGGACTGAGGCTGCAAAGTTGTGGGCACGAAGTGGCTCATTACCATTTTGCCTTCGCTCACATCGAAAGCAGACATGAGTCTCTGCTGGTTGCTAGGAGCTAGGTTTAACAAGTGATCATACAGCTGCACTTTTATGGGATCACTCCTCCTTTTGATGTCAATGAATTGCTGCTTTATACTTGACTGCCCCTTTCTATGTTGACCGGAGGAGCTGACCTCTCCACCCATAGTCATGTCATGTCCACGCTGAGATGAGCTGGCCGAAAGTTCTCCACTGGGTGGGCCCATGCCCATGGCTTGCCTTACTGCTATGTCCTCCTCTTGGGAGTCATTCAGTCTTTGTCTCTTCTCTCCTCTGATGAAGGATGAGGTGTGGGGGGTCTCTCTCTCCCTTTTCCTGGTCACATCCTCCTTCTGTGGTGTTTGGAGGACTGAGGTGTCTACATTGGTGTCTGTCCTGGGAGGCACCTCTGTTTGGGGCTGCTGCTCAGTGTAACTAGGTAGATCTGTCCCCTTTTCCTGCTGCAAGGGCTGCTGTTCACTAGACTATGCTTCTTCTTGTTGCTGCCCCAGTTCTTGCTGTTCCATTTCTTCTTGCTGCTGTAGCAAGGTGTCAACTTGTTCTTCTGTCAATATAGGTGGCTGTTCCACCTGTTTTCCTTTGTCTTTGCTTGCTGCCTGGGATGTCTTCTCAGTGGTTTGCTGCTGTGCTGCTGAAAATCTAGCAGCTGTTCCAATTTGCTTTCTGTAGGAGAGGGGCACCTGTCCACAAGTTTCCAAGTCAGTTTCTTTTTGCACATTCCTAGCTTCTTTCTCAAGTAATTCTACCTCATTGACTTGTTCTACTAGTGTACCCTCTTCCCAATCTAGTGCATTGGCATACTGTTCAATTTCAGGTTGTCTTTTATGTGCATAGTTGCCCAATTTGTATCTAATTCTCCCGAGGGAGATAGAATGATTGGGGTCATAGGGAATCCATTCAAAACTGGTCTGCAATCTGAGGCCTTCCAGGATGCTGTGTGCCTCTTTCCACCCTTCCTCTTTCTTGTTATACAGGAAGGAACCTAGCTGACTTCTTACCTTCAATTGTGACTTCTTGTTTCTACTCTGAAAGTGAAGGTAATCTGAGTTCCCAAACTGCCTGAAATACTCTAAGGCAAAAAGCCTCATGGGGACATACCTTGGCAATCTAAATGGGTTCAATTCACAGCCATATATCCTAATGACTGTGTGGTTCTGGTAGAAGTACCAGTTGCCAATATTGTAAGATTTGTTCAAATGTAGAATCCTCTTCATTTCATCGGTTAATCTAGGAGGAGGAGTACCTTGCAGAGCTGTTAGGGCCGGATGAACAAATAAATCAATAAACTCACAGTATGTATAGGGTGATACTAAGGTAAAATGAAAAACAGAGGTCCAGAAAACAACTGATCTTGGGCTTCCTTGGGCATTGAGTGGCCTCAAAGGAACAGAGAAGGTAGCTGGCTGATAGAAAAGGAATAAATGATATATATAGGAGGAGTACCTGAACAGTCTCTCCCTTTTCAAATTCATGAACTGATCAAGGATTTTCTCTGCTATGTAAGTTGCATAATCATACTGCACAGCTGGAGGCTTACCAGGGGCAAATATGGACAGCATTGCCATTATGCTGTCATCTACATCTTCCAACCCCCTGAATCCTAGGACATAGCCAATTAGATCCACCAACATCCTGCCCAACTCATTCAGACAATGGTACCCAATAGGAGGGGTTCTGACTGTTTCAGAGCCTGGTGTGACAAACAGTTGGTTGATTTTGACAATCTGGTCACTGGACAGCTTGATCCCTGTGTTAATCAGATTCTGCATGGACAGAGGGGTCAATTTCTTGGCTGTATTGAAGCACAGCATTTGGTTTATGCTCTCTGGGGTGATCTGGAACAGGACTAGGCCTTTGGGGCTCATGACTGCTCTTTGGCTGGGGTCATAGCATTCCTGGCAGCTATAAATAAGCTCTGACATTGGATTGACTTGGGGAAGGTTGTATATGGGAAAATTTGACTCCCAAATCCCCAAGATATCTGCCCCACTGAGGTGCTGGGCTCTTAATTCATTCAACATTAGCACATTGTACTTGGTTCCCATGGGGAACCAATCCAGCATTTGGTAGTCCATGTCCCCCAGGGCTTTCCATGCTAATTCCTGGTGAGGGGCATTGATGGGCTTAATATTCAGTGCAATCGGGGTCTCCATAGCTCTTCAAGTTGCAATAATTGTAGGTAGACAGGTGGAATAGTAAAACACAGTCTGGAGGCAGTTTTCTGTGGAAACAGTTGAGGTTTTGAGTATTCAAGGGGAATTCTCTCAATAGCAATTGAAATACTACTGGAGTCTAGTGACAGAACTTCTCTGTGGCCTAACTGAACTCTCCAATCGGGTGAATTATGTCTATTAGGAGCTCTGCCGGGAAAACGCAGAATTACAGAGGTTTTATGAGGATTGCAGGTTTCTAAAGCTCTGCAGGTACTTCTTGGCCCTCACAATGACAATGGTGGATGAACAAATGGAAATGAACGGTGCAAATATCGTTTTTATGGTTCTATTATCCCTCTGAGCAATTTTAAACTTAATGAAGGTCGTATGGAGGGCGAGACGGTCTAAATACCTGTAATTCGACGAGCAGAGGTTGAAACACAGGTGCACAGTTGCTGTTTGAGGAGGTCGCCCGGGCTAATTGACTGGTTGGCGAAAATTTGAGTTCAAACGGTCATGCAGAGCATTCAGCAGAAATCACAGTGAAAATGGTAAAAACACGGGAAAATTGGTAAATATGGGTTATTTTACCAATTTGGCGCTTTTTTCTGCTGACGTCAGCATGACGTCATTGGTGGGTCATGGTGAGGTGACGTCAGTTGACGTCATCGGGCGATGTGGCAGTGGGTGACTGGTCAAGGGGCGGCGAGGTGGCAGTCCAGTCAGCAGTGAGGTGGACCCATACGAGAGGCAGGTACGAGCAGGCAATGACGTGGCGGCGAGTCAGCGGCAGGTAGGTGGCGGTCAAACTGCAGCGGTCACGGTTAAGGCCTTAACCGCCGCGGTTTCTCGGGGCGGTTTAGGTACGGCGCAGAGGCTGTCAGAGCGGGCTCCGAGATGGTCCATCGGTTGACGCGTGGAGGAGGCGTGACAAGGCGCAACGTCACTTTCCCGGAGGTTAACGTGCCGCCACAGGAAGCGCTCCGATATTGATGTGGGCCGTCGGATCTGATGGGCTTGATCCGACGGCTGGCGGAGGAGAAAAAGGCGCGTTTGATAGTGCGGGCGGAAAAATCAAACTTTGTGGGTTTTATGGGTTTTTTCAAATGTTTTGATTAACCAACCATGCGGTAGGATTGGGAAACGTGCCAGAGGCGGGTATTAGCCTTTGCAAAGGTTTTATATGCCAAAGGGGTTTGGAGAGGGGTTTTATCAGTGCAGAGGTGATTTGAGGGCAAATTGACTTGCAGCAAAGGGGAAATAGGGTGGAATAGGTTCACCAAAGTGGCCAGATGCCATTTTGGTCCCTTTTGAACAATACACGGCTATTATGCCTAGGGGAGGGAATATACATAAGATTTGGGGTTTTATACACCTTAGTGTTAATAATATTAGGGGTGGGGGTAAGATAAGGGAGGTTATATAGTAGAATTAGGAGTTAATATGAATGAAGGAGGGGAATTAGAAAGGGGGTGTTAGTGATAGACTAGAGAGGGAAAGAAAAGAAGTTAGTGATGCTCTTTGCTGTGAGTTCATGGAATTCACCACTTTGTTTGCTGATAGATTTATTGCCTTGGCAAGAGACCTATTGATGCCTGTGTAATGGTGATCATATTCTTTCTGCAACCACAACTGCCTACCCAACTATTTGCCTAGCATTTTTTGTTTCTTCTTGGAGGGGCACTTGGACTTGCAACCCTCAATTGCCTTTTCTTTTCTTTGGCTTTTTCCTTTTCTCTCTATCTACTTCTACCCTTATGTCTTCCAAGGTCCCAGATTAAACTTTTGGGAACCTTTGCTTCTCTACCTGAACTACTTGTCTGCCAAGATTAAGCTGTTTGGACAGACCTCTTTCTCTATTCTACAACTCAAAATTGAAACATGGCATGATCCAGATTAGACTGTTGAATCATCCACAAAATTTGAAATAAGGTCCTCAATACTTGAAACACTTTACCCAGCTCTTGCTTTCTAGGAAATATGGGATCTTTGGGATACCAGAGCAGAGCATATTTGGCTTTTCTCTTGCCAATCATGAAATATGAAACCTATTACTATAGGTATCCAACACTTCTAACATTTAATCCCAATGTTTTTTACACTGGATTTGTAAACCCGATAACAATCACTTCCGACGTAGCATTTCAATTTCTTTAAAAGCAAACCGCGGTTCGATGCTTAAAACTTCCAATATCACAATGGCCTGTCCTAACTTTAGAGATAATCAATGAGGTATTCATTTAAAAGCAAAACTCTATGGCCGTGTGTGAAACTAAAATATCACGACAGCCTGTCCTAAGTTCATAGATAATCACTGAAGTGTTCCTTTCGAATGAAAGATTAATTTCCATGGGTAAAAGTTCAAATATCAAGATAGCCTGTCTTAACTTCACATATAATCAATGAAGTCGCTAGATAGAAAATCCTAGAAGTTTTTGATCACAGTGGCGGAAAGAACATAACTTGTTAGGTCATTGAGATGTTGCCTTTGGCAATCGGTGACCCCAGGGTTTGATCTCGTCACCTCTGGCTGGCATGTGTAAAGGGCTATCATGCTATGTTGAGGGTTGATTGTTATGTTATTTGAAGTTTTATGCATGTAGGTTGAGCTTTACCTTCAAATGAATTGTAGCATTATGTTAAAAGGGTTCTCGTTGATTCTTTGTTGTTAACGATTTGCTAAGTTGATAAAATTTAGGGCTGTAAACATGAATCATCACGCTTCTAGATAATGCGAGAACTTTTGTGTGTTATGTAACATGTTGAAGTGCAGAACTGAGTGGCTCGTTGAGAGGTTTACTTTTGCAATTGCTGATTCTGCACAGTTTGAACTTGTGACCTCTGGCTGGCATGTGACAAGGGCTAATCGTATGACTCGCTGAACCTAAATTGAGTGAAAAATATAGCTCAAAACACTTCAAGTCAATGAGAAGCCATCTGCTCTGGAGGAATTAAATTGTCTATGAAATTTAAATACAGAAATTTTGAGTCTTAATTAGCTTAATGTTGCTTAGGTTCCATTCCCAGAAAATGATTAGCATTAGGAAGTTTGAATCTCTTTTCATTCAACAGTGCTGTTTAGATAATATCTCAACACAATCGTCTTCAATATCGTTTCATGCTGCATGCTTTGATTTTTGGGGTAATTAAGATTTTATTAAAATACAACTTGTAACAAAATGAGGATAATAATGGTTTCCCCTGTTGATTCTGAGTATGTGCTATATTTTTCATTGCTTTACATCTTTCAAAAAAAGAGAGGACTTTAACATCTCCTTACTTGAAATTCCTGGTTTAAACCCTTATATGTTCATATTGAATATTTTGTTGCATGTGCTGTTAATCAGGCATAAGTTTTATTCAGTTCTGAGTAAATAATGCAGCTCAAAGTACAACAAACCTAAACTTATAAAAGTTTCATTCTAACACTTTTTCATCCAACTTTTAATTTACTATTAACAACCACTGAAAGTCGTCCCCATTCTACTAATCAGCTATAGTTAGCTTATCTTAATTAATTAAGCGTAAGTTGTATCCAGTTCCAAGCAAAATGCTGCAGTTCAAAGTACAACAAAAATACTAATAAAAATCATATTCTAACCTTTTTCTATCCAACACATTATCTTAAAATTTATATCCATGAATAACCTGTGGCAGTCATTCCTAATCTAGTAAGTACTAAGAAGCTAGAGTTAGCTTATCTAAAACTACTTCTACATCATGCGTTTGCCATTTTAAACACAAAGTCAAATTCTTTTTCGTTATTGAGAGTGTTGATGCTAAAGACAATAAGGGTGGCTCTTAAGTTTTTTTTTTATGTGCTACAGAATCTCCTCTACAGTAAGCGAAACCATTCTAGGTGTGGGGTAGGATGTGCAGGGTTGAGAGGGAGACAGATGCTACTTGCCTTCCTTTGTTCTCTCGACTCAGCAACTTGTCTGTTTGCTAAACATTAGAGGAATTTTTAACCTTTTAGAAGTTGATTATATGGGAGAAGACAGTCAGGATTCAAAATAATAAACTTATGTTCTTTAATGAAATACCACTGGAGTGTTTTTGGTCATTCGTACTGAAATAATTTTTGGTCATTCTTACTTTCATCTACATTTTTGTAATTAACTTGTACTTTAGACTCTTTTTTTTTAATTTTTTTTTTTTTCAACTCATGTCTCCCATATCTCTCTTACTTTCCAACTATGTTGCATGGAGAGTCAACATGTGCCTGATGCCAAATCCCTTGTACCCTGCATTCCAGTGTTTTGGGGACTTAAAAATGGCTTGGGAATGTCCCAGAATAGCTGGGGGCATCATTGGAGACATGGGAACTTCTAGGGCATTCCCAATCCGTCCCTCACAAAAATATCTGGGACAGTCAACTGACCCTTGAACCTACTGACAGTTCAAGATTATATCTATATATATAGATATATATAACCTAAATCCATACCTGCAACTGCCTGAAGTCTAAATCCTACCTGCTTCTAATTTTCTAAATCCTACATGTCATCTCAGCATATCATTCTAAAATTGTTCTCAACAATTCCTTTCTGCGGCGCTGGCACTCACAGACTCCAGTGCATCATACTCTGAGTCAATACTTGCTATTCCTCTGCAATTCTTATCCCTGACAGTATTTATAATCTTTATCAGTGTCAGGGGGGTGGGCATCAATGGTGGCTTTTGGGATCTATTTAAATTTTCTCTTTGAATTTATTTAAATTCTTATTCACAGTGTTTCTTATTTGCAATTGGAATTTATTTAAATGTTTTATATTTATCGTGGTGAATTAAGAAAAAAATATTATTATTATTATATTTAATATTTTATTATTTTCAAAGTTTTAAATATTTATGATTACTATTACTATTATTATTATAATATATAAAATAATTTATATATTATTGCCATCTCCAACTTTCTGTCCCCTGAAAAATTTGGGGGTGCACTCTGGTGGTTCCGAAAACTTACCCACCATCCCTGCTACCCCCCGTCCCAAAGCCAGTGCGACATAGCTTTCTAACTATGTGTTTGCTGCAGCAAGGTGGTACAATTCGAGTTCAATTACTTTTTCCAGAAAGGCAGAAACGAGTTAGTTGCTTGCAGTTGTCTCAAGTTATTTTGCTTCATTGAATAGAGTGAGAAGTCCTCATGAGTCAAGGCCAGTATAATCCCATGAGATTTGAACCTTTCTGAACATTGCAAGTATGAATTATATTCACCATTTGGACTAACCATGGAGAGTAGTTGCCTAAGATACAACTGTTTGCAGCTGAGTTAAGGTTACTTTTCACTAATAAATAAACTAAGCTAAATAAAAGTGATTTGTAGACTGGTCATCTAGCATTCCATGAATTCTGTTTTACAATTTTGTGGAACTTCCTATTCTTTCTATAGAATTCTGTGGAACTAAATATTCTTTTCATCCTCCCCAAGTTAATGGTTTATTCAATCTACTGCTATTGTATTTTACAGGATTGGTCTGTCCTGATCTATATCCCAGGTTAAATGGAATAATTTTCAATTATCTTGGAGTGTATAAGATGTTTAAAACAGAGAAACGGTTTGTAAATTCTTTAGTACTTCCTCTAAGATTGAAAAAAGCAGAGGCTGGTCAATTTCAATTTGATTTACTCTTGCTCCCAGAGTTCATTGTGAAAGTCTTGGATGAGATTTTTCTTAATTTTTTATTTTATTTTATTTATCAGGCAGGGATAAGTGGCTTTTATGTTAATTTCTTTTGATTGCAGAATGGTTCTGAGGTTAATAATTTTTTTCACAGTTATAGCTGGAATCCATTTATTGATAACCTATGTTCCTTCTCGTAATATTCTACATAATATTTGACTTTTTTTTTTTTCAAAGAAAAAAAATGTATATATTAATTAGGCAAAAATATATGCATCTTCTGACTGGCAACTGATTTTTCAGTTTTGCCAAAATCATGACTGGCTGTTTTCTAATCTTCCCAAAAAAAAATATTTGACATTGGTCATCCTATTGATACAAATTACCTTTTTTTCGTTTGCGTTATCCTTAGGCAGAATTGTTTGCAGGAGGCTTGAAATTTCCATTAGTTCCTGTGTAAGTTCACATACTAAGGATTTAGGGTAAGTGTTGCACCATTTTCTTGATCTACACATTACAGAAGCATTGACCCTAAATCAAGGTGAACAACTTGCTTGGCAAGTTGAATAAATTCTGCCCTAATTGCTTGACGTTCAGGGCTACAAATCTAATTATTTTCAGATCTGAATCTGTTTATGAGAGATAAAACACACAAATGGCATAATAATCATTTATTGCTCATCATAACATTCAAATGCATGAGATCCATGCCTTCCAAGTCACTTTCATGATGGAACAATTGACTGCATAAACAGTTTAATTTTTAGCCTGTTTCCATTGCTTTCTTGCAATCATTCTGATAAATCTAGCAACAGAGAACATCTCCAAGGACAGAGTCATGCCAAAACAAGATGAACAATTTGACTAATATAATTGGAATGATCTATGTTATTGAAGTTCGATGTCTGGAGTTTGAGATCACATTATTCTAATCTGCAAGTATTCATGATGGGTTTGGTATTTTATAGCTTGATACATCTTCTAAAGACTCACATTAACGCATGAACAAGCCTATCTCTTTGCCCTTTGGAATTTATGAACAAGGTTTGCTACTCTACAACCAGATCACACTCTGCTCTGTCAAAACGTTTCCTTTTTGAAAATTTTTGCATGACTGATATCTCAGGTATATCCAAAACTAAATCAGTGCTGATAACAGCCCAAACATCCACTCAATAATACTAGCATCACACTGGTTCTATCTTCTGTTACTAGGAGTTCAAGTACTAGCTTTTACTGCAGAATTCTTGAGATCATGCTAACGTCCTTAATGATCAAACTTTGGGGTTTATTTGCATCATTGTTATGTAAACTTTCTTGTTTTGGAACTAGTATATATCTTCTATTTTTTATTTTTATTTTTTATTATTATTATTATTGTCGATGCATTGTTTTACATACATAGTCTTGTGCTTTGGTGCTAGTGTCTTTCGGTCATATCTGAACATCATTAATGTGTTTATTTGGCACTAGTTTGACCATTGTATGTTGGAATCTAAACTTTGATTTCATTTACAACACTACTCTCTTGAATTTTGGAAAATTTTGACATTGTTTCAAATTTGATTCATATTTGAAATAACACTTGAATGCTCATTAATTGGTATACATCTGGAAGCACTAAGGGAGCATTTCTATGTTGTTTCATCTTTTACACAGGGTACTTCCTAACTATTATTCTACCCCGGATTCAAAGGAGCAGCCAAGATTTTATCCATAGTTTCTTTCCTTCCAACTTTAGATGGGATCTCACCTCAACCTTCTGCCTTGGTTGTCAATCAACATCTTTGATGCCTATTCGGGGTTGTGCCATATTAGGTTACAGATCATACATAATCAGACCGAGTTATGGACCAGCTCCAGACAGATCCAGAGTATGGCGCCTTCCACCCATTAGGGGTAAATCAGCTCCAGACTGATCCAGAGTATGACACCTTCCACCTATTAGACTAGGCCATACATAATCAGAGCAAGTTATGGACCAGCTCCAGACAGATACTTTGCAGATCCAAAGTATGGCATGTTCCACCCATTAGGGGTAAACCAGCTCCCGACAGATCCAGAGTATGGCACCTTCCACCCATTAGGGGTAAACCAGCTCCAGACTGATCCAGAGTATGGAACCTTCCACCCATTAGGGGTAAACTAGCTCCAGACTCATCTAGAGTATGGCACCTTCCACCTATTATACTAGCCCTACATTCAACAGAGCAGAGATAATATTTTCAAGAGTTTCCTTGCTTGGACATTAGATGATAGGAGAGCATTTTGCATATGTTCTTAGGATGCTTTTGTGCAGATTATAGTGGGTTGGTAAGGGATCCCCCTCCCCAAACACCCCATCAGCATAGTTAAGACTTGAGTTTAGGGTGGCTTTAATTATCTCTAGTAATAGAAAATGATACGGAGGATTGTGCATAACCCACCCCCTTTTTGATTCCAATAAGCAGAGGTGGTCACTATGGTAATCCGATTTCAATTTGTAGTTAGAAAATGGGGTCACAACTTTCCATATTTTTTGTTTTGTTTTGTCTTTTTACATCAAACAATAGTATATTTATTAGAACCATAGTCAACTAAACAAACTGGAAACAATTTATTTGACAGGTGGAAGAAGTGATAGGCTTAGAGCAATTGAATTGTAGGCCATGCTTCTTGAAAAATTGATGAACAGATGTCTCCTTACTTGAGATTTAGGTTGGCACCATGTCACCATCCTGTCCATCATTATGCACTAATCTTGTCATTATCTTCTTCATTGTGAATGACTGGCCTGTTCCCTGCAAATAGATCTGGGCATAGAGGAGCCAATCCAAGAACAGTAATCTCTAGCACAAGACAATATTAATGATCTAAATACCTAATCCTGAAGCTTGAGTTTGATTTTTCTCTGCTGGTTCTGAATCTCTGATTGAGAATCTCCCACTCGTCATTAGCAAACCTTCTCCTTCATCATTGGCATCAGCTCCACTGCTGAGGTACGTTGGCTGGTTGTCATTGGACTTGAGAGCTTGAAGTTTCAAATGATTATAGTAACAGAAAGCCAGAAAAGCCAGTCCACACCCACTCAAGTTTATGATTGTAACCTTTTCATTTATTACAGACAAAGATTATGTTATGAGCAGCTAGTCCTTGACAAGACCAGCAACATTCATAGTCAAGGCTGAAGTGTTTCCTATCAGAAGAAACACTGCAAGATTAAGAGCCAAGGCACAAGCAGAATGTCATGTAATCCAAATCAAAGGAAGAGACCCTGATTATCAGAAATGGGTATTCTACTAAGGCCCAGGGGGTGCTGAGAAAAACAAGGCAACAAGGAGCAACAAAGATGTGATGGGATTCAACTTAATCCCTTTTGATGTTCGTGGAATTTGTATGAGAACCAATTGGGTAGTCCCACATGCAACTGCACTTAACTGGAGAATCACCTCCCATGCATTCATCTTGGCCTCCCCATAAGCTGAAATAGTAACTCCAATGGATATGGCCAACATATTGGCCACAGGCTCACCTTTATTAGCTTCTTTCTTCAGGGAAACCACAATCAAATACACAGCAATGGGAATTAGAGCTTTCAGCATTTGAAATAATGATACTGAGAGGAAAACATAGGCAGAATTTGAAAACCAGAGACCCAAAGAATACACTTATCAATACTATGGGTTCAACGAGCTTGAAGACTCTTACAATAGCAACAGCCAGTGTTGAGTAGAAGCCCATGTGAATCATGGTGGGACTGATCACACTAAAGTTATCAAGCAATGGCAACTCCAATGGATATGGCTAACCTATTGGCCATGGCCTCACCTTTATAATATTCTTTCTTCAGGGGAACTGCAACCGAATGCATATCAAATGGGCAGAAGAGCTTTCAACATTTGAAATATCGATACTTTGAGAGACATGCACCAAAGGCTGCATCATTTAGGATTTGTACTCAGTTTAGGTGTCATATTCAAGGGGAAGTTGTTATGATTTCCACCACTTCATATATTGTTAGAGTGATGAAACAAAAGAGGCTCCCTCTTGAGGCTAGATTATGTCATTCATATCAGCTGTGTTGTTCATGTCCTAGCTCAGCCAGGTCTTGCCAAAACTCTGTTGAGGTCCAAAATTTATTATAAACTGAAATGTCTTCACAAGAATTGACCTCATAAAATGCCATAATCACAAGATATTCCATACATGGCTGTGATTATGGCTCGCAAGACCCTTAGAATTTGAGCAATGAGGCTCGCAACATCACTTATGATTATGCACTCTACAATTTTGTGACCAGCTGAATGTCAAGCAATTGAACCGCGATTTAAATCCTATTTTGTCAGCAATAAGTACTATACTTTGTCTTTATTTAGTGTAGAGAACCAAGCACTTATTCTGCTCATATATAGAAGGGACAATGGTTGTTTGCCTACGAGGTATAAGGAAATCCTATCAGATGTTTTGTATTTTCATATGGAATTGAATCATACTCCTGCACACTGTAACATTCATATATATCAACCTGTAGAGGCTTTAATAACACCTGGTATTCTGGTTAGTGATTTTATTGGACCTCATGTGCATATCCTACATGCACAGGATGGACTATTCATATGTTACAAGGTATTATTCTTATTATTTAGGGTGCACATCTTCAGGTGCTCAAGAACGATTACTAGAACAGTCAGTTAATTCTGCAATTTAAAGGATGAAAAAGGAGGTTATAGGAGTCTAGTTTTGGTTCTCATCCACAATGTCACACTAGTCTGCCTGGGCATGGTTCTCATGGTTTAATAGTGACTTGAGGAGTCATAATACCACAGATCACTAAACACGAACAGCTAAGGTAGCCCAAGGACAATAGCCATCTTTACACATTAATTAACAGGTCCTACATTAATTATCCTAGGGGGTTTTAATACTTCCAAATGCTTAAAAAACAGTTAGCAGAGCATTCACATTACACATTCTAGCAATCTTTTCTATAAACCAACCAAATGCAGTCAGGAGAGCCCTCCTTTTACACTATACAACCTTATTGTTAGTATGATCAACCTTATTTTAATATATATTGTGACAAACCGTATGTGACAGGCAGGTGGAAAACTTTTCTCGCAATTGACTAAGCGACGTCCTGCGAGCCAGACTTGAGACGGAAACCCTCGTCAGAAGTTTATGCTTGGCGCTTTTCCAAACAAATGAAGAGTCAATGAGGTTTTTTGTAATCACTTCTAGTATCGTATTAGGTTATTGTTAGAAGCGATAATTGGATTCAGATTCTCATCGAGTGAGTTGTTCTGCTTTCTCAATTTGAGAGGGTTTGTTTGGAGGGAAAAACGAAAGAGGACATACAAGAATAGTGAGGGGAAAGATGCAGAGGAAGAGGATTGAGAACATCGCCAGCAGGAAGGCTACATTTTCCAAACGTAGGTGGATTGCTGAAGAAAGCTTACGAGCTCTCGGTGCTCTGCACTGCAGAAGTTGAACTTGTGATTTTCTCCCCAACAGGAAAGCACTATGAACTGTTTTTTAGTGCAAATCCTACTATTTTGATTCTAATAATCATGGCTATGCAAACCTCATGAGATTCTTACTAATAACCCCGGTGGTGCAAGCCCTAGTAAGCTCGATGTTGAAAAACTTAGTGTAAAACCTCCAAATCGCTGGTTTTGTTGTAGTGCTTATTGGAGACTATATAAAAAATTTCACACCTTTTTATGAGATATGGGAGGAAAACATGTTAAAGATTTTTAATAAATATAAAATTTCCAAAATGATGCTAGCTACGTGTGATTCTTTTTTCATTGTTTGTGATTATGAAAAATGAAACTCAATGTTTTTTCATTAGTGCACACATATTTCATTATGTAATTGCATATAGAAAAATCATTCCAGAGCCGATAACAATAAAAATAAAGAATTTATGGTCCAACGTTATATTTAAGGGAGATGTTTAAGGATGACGTTTGAATTTTGTTTTTCATTTTAAGACATTTGGAGCAAATATTAGGAAGGACTTTGAGAAAGGATTGTCCTTGATTTTCAAAAATGGAGTTGTTCCTTTCCAGCCATATGCCCCAAGTGACCATTAAAGGGAGAGCTCATATGTTTTTTGGATTTTTTCTTTATAGCCATTTTTTTACACATATCCATAGAGTCCCCATGCCATTGATGTGAATTACTTGTTCGGTTTCTTTTAACCAAAATTTTTAACTAAACAAGAAAAATTAAAAAAATGCCTCAAGATCAAAGACTGAAACAAAGACCTATTGACATACCTTTTAAAGTATGGAAAGAACTTGTAAAATCATATGAGAAGTTGGATGCACAAAGAAAAGCCGACAATGAGAGCATTCAGGTATTGAATTTTTCATTAAACATTATTTAGAATGTATTAATACTTATAAGTATCTTAGACATATATTTGTGTGAAAATAAATTGAATTGGTTTATGTTTAAGGACAAGGCATCCAAGGCGAGGTTAACCAAGACAAAAGTCACTCATCGTAGTGGCCAGAAAGGTTTAAAAGCACTGATAACAACCTTTGTAAGTATATTAAACATGTGATATTTTTTTAATAAATTTTGTACTAGAAGAAAGTCATTGTTATCTAATTTCTCCCTATTTACTGATTGACAGGAACTAAAATATGGAAGACCTCCAAATCATTTGGAAAAGGAGGTGCTGCAGCAAAAGAGATGGGTTGAATTTGTTGTTTGGATGGACTCTATGGTATGTAATTTTAGTTGGATTTCCAATATACTTTTAAACCATATTTTCATTTTATTTTTTAGTACTATTAGATATTATATCTTACCTCATTTTATGGTTAACATTGTATAACAAAAACATGCGTTGTGTTATGTAATTAATACTAACATGTAATATTGATTTTTTTGTCAGAATGCTATAGGTAATGATTGCCAAGACGATGATCCAAATTATGTTCAACATATATCAGGAGATGATGAGGATGAGGATGAGGATGATGGTGGTGAAGGAGGAGATGATGATGATAGTTGCGGTGTTGGTGATGATGTGGGTCAGAGTAATGAGGATGGTCAAGATGATCATGAGGATGATCTTGGTGGTGGTAGCTAGGCATGCACATGCATTGTTTTTTATGAAGAAATTATTGTGTAGAATGACATTGTTATGTTTAGATGGGTGTTGTGAATTTACCCTATATAAATGAGACATTTTGATTTTGTAATCATACGATGAGTTTGATTTATGTATGTTGTTAATTTATCGTAGAATAATGATATTCATGAAATATTTTGATTTGTTAATCATATTTGAATTTTGCTTGTTTTGATTAAAAATAATACTGATTTTATTAGTATTATGTTGCTATTTTATACATGTTTTGAAAATTGTTAACGACACATTGTTATTTTTTTGGATGGATGTTGTCAATTTCTCTTAAATTTCTTTACAAATGATTTTGAATTCTGATATCTGCTTTAATGATATTTAGAAACTATCATATATTTCACTATGAATCTATAAAGGGGGTCATATATGTAAAGAAAAATATACTCTATATAAGAAGTCAAATGCGGATGTAACCATGGATGCAAAATTGGATGTTAAACTAGGAATTAATACAAAATGCAAACAATTGACATACAAAGTATTTTAAATTAGAAGTGAAAAATTGTGCAATAGTTGACACAAAGAAGGGAACAAAACATGGCATACAAAAGGATATCAAATTGGGCAAAAACAAGGACACATAAATGGGCACCAAATTAGATGCAAAAAAAGACAACAATTAGATGTAAAATAAGATGCAAAGTTGAGCGTTAAAAAGAAGCAAAAAACGTTACAAATTAATATGCCAAATGATGATGCAAATAATGGTGTAAATTTGGGATGCAAACTTGGGTGCAAAAAAAGGAAAAAAAAAAGATGTAAGAAAAGACATAAAACAAGATGCAAAATGGGGCTGAAAAAAGGTGAAACCAAGGATGCCATATTGGATGTAAAAAATTATTCCTAATCACATGCAAATTTAGGCTCGAACTCAGACACAAAATTATATGCAAATGTGGACACAAAATGGGGCAAAAAAGATGCAAATTTGGATGGTGAAAACGATGTAAAACTAGACACCAAAAAAATGCAAAATTGGATGAAAAAGTCGGTGTAAATAATGGTGCAACATTGGACACAAGTAGACACAAAAAAATGGTGCAAAAAGGGGCATAAAATAGCTTAAAATTGGATGCAAAACTTGGTGTAAAAACAAATACAAAAGTAGACGTAAAAAATGGCTCTAAATTGAATGTACCATTAGACACAAAATAAGATGCAAAGGTGGACACAACACATGACTCAACATAAGATGCAAATATAAATGCAAATTTGGATGCTCAAAATGATGTAACATTAGATGCAAGAGATGGTGTTAAAAATGATGCAAAATTGGATGAAACAAATGATGCAAAATATGGTGCAAAATGAGATGGGAAAAATGGAGACAAATCAAACGTAAATGTGGATGTAAAAAATGGTCCAAAAAAAGATGCAAAAATGGGCACAAAAATGGATGCAAAATTTGGTGCTAAATCAAATCCAACACATGGTGCAAAGATAGGCACCAAAGCTGGTGCAAAAATAGAAGCAAAAACTAGTGTAAGACTAGATACAAAACCTGGCGTAAGACTAGATCCAAAAACTGACACAAAATAGATGCATAAAAAGATGTTAAATTGGATTCAAAATACAGTGTAAACTTGATGCAAATGATGGTGCAAAAATGGAAGCAAAGAAAGACACAAAATAGGAAGCAAAAGAGAATGAAAAATAGATGCAAAAAATGACACAAAACTAGAAGCAAAACCTGTCATAAAATAAGATGCAAATCTTGGTTCAAAATTTGACGCAAAAAATGATGCATAGTTTGGTGTAAAAAATGATGCAAAATCTAGCGTGAAAAAGGATGCAAAATTAGGTGCAAAAAAGGACGCTTTAAAAATTGTACAATAGAGCCAGATTTAGCGCCAGGTTGCTCATCACAATTACAAAAAAAATGCACTAAAATCTGGCGCTAAATCTGGCGCAAATTGCTGGTTTTGTTGTAGTGCTAATTTTATCAACCCGATAGTTCGTACAAACTTGGAAGCGACGGTGTTGTATGCACAAGTACTAGCTCTTGTCACAGCTGTCACTTGGTCAGCTGGCACAAGTCCGCTAGGGCTCAAGCCAACTCCTATATGCTCTCAGAAGAGGCTTTCTAAATGATGGACGAAGGCTATCTCAAAGGAAATTAATCTACTTTGCAAAGATGAACTGAAAGCCAACCAAAACATGGAAACCCTAGTAAACCCTAATCTGACTAGATTAATCTCTATGATGCAATGGTGGGAGTGCAAGTGTCTAAGAATGATGCCATTACTGTTAGTGATATGAAATGCATGAACTTAAACTACTTCCATTGAAAAGAACATTGTTTTTGTATTTTTTCTTAAGTGGTTGGAGTGATTACGATTTTGTTTCTTATTAGGGTTTGGCTGTGCAGAGGTGGTGCGAAGGGAGAGAAAGCTTGGGAAAGGTCAGGAGAGCTAGGAGAGGTCCCAGGGGATCCCTAGCATCAGCCCACAGAAGTCTACAACGTTCAGGTGCTCGGCAACCAAGTTTGCAGGTTTCTACAGGATGTCTGCAGGGGATCCTACAGGAAACTTAGGAATTCTACAGGAAGTCTGCTAACTTCTACAGGATTTCCTACCGTGGGAGTTTTGGGTGATGGTGAACTGATGGAGCGGTATGGGTGGATAGGTAAAATGGAGATGGTGCTTGTGATGGCTCAGGGACAGAGATCTGAGGTGAGGAAAGAGTGAGTACAGTTGGTTGGTGAATAGAAGGGTGGAAGCAAGGAAAAGTTGAAAAGATGGAGCTACGTGAGACGTAGAAGGGTTGGAAGGCTAATGAGCTGAACAGAGGTCGAGAAAGTGGCTTCAGGCATGGTTGAGAAGAAGAAGAACACGATAAAGTGATGCTATGTAGTGTAAAAGAAACAAATCCTCTATATCTTGCACAAAACCAAGAATTCCATCAACCTATTCTAACTGTGTTATTAAACCAATGAACAACAATGTAAAGTGTGGAGAAAAATCGTGCATGGTGTTGGAACGAAGCAGTAGTGCTCAAGAGCAGAATGCATGAATGGATCTATAATTGAAATGACTGTGTGGCAGCTTGCATGAAAGCATAAGACTGCGTTTTTGGTGGTTGGTACAGCCCACACCCCCAATCTCTAAACAGAGATGGCAGCGAGTGCACTATCAACCTTTTTTGGAGCTCTAATGAATTACAATCCTCCTACTTTAATCTAAGCAACTGAAAGCACTTGAACTGTAAACTAATCCTACTCAATCACATAAAATAAATCAAATCAGCAGACTGTAAATTCTAAATGCATGTCAAAACAAAGAAACAAAGTGATGAAAAGAAACAAGTAACAATACAAGGAAGAGGAGGTCTATTCCTCTCAGGTTGGGCCCTAACCTAAGAGCTATAGCTCCCTTAAAAACTCAGAATTGAATCCAAAGCTGCATACCTTTATTAAATAATCATGAGTCTAACATCATGCCAAAACTGGCTTACAAAGAGAAAAAACCCAAATTGACTAACTAAAATGAGGTCTTAAGCCCTCTTATTTATACAATTTGAGGACCCAACAGTCCTCCTAGAATTTAGGGACTCGGCTGCCCAAAACTTGGAGTTAACAACAGTCCTACTTGACTTGCTCAGTTGCCCATGTGTTGATTGATTCGGTGGCCCTTGAACTCCGAGCTGATGGTGGAGAATTCGAGCTAAGGGCCCATAAATGAAGGGGACACCTTCCTACAAATCCTCTAGCTTGTTCTCCCACGAATTTGGCTGCCAAGTGCTCATTAAGACCTTCAATTTTGTCTCCAAGTTGACCAAAAACGCTACACGAAGCACCCATTAGACTTGTTGGCATAATGACTAACCAAATTCAATCTATTAACATAAGTATAATAAAAAACATGCAATAAACTAATGAGAATGGTGGATTAAGTCAAATTAGGAGGTTGAATGAGCCCAAATAATTGTCCATTTTTGGGGCTCATCATCACCCCCCTACTGAAAGTGTTGCTCATCCTCTGAGAAACCAATCTCTCTCCTCATCTTTGATGGCCCTGGTGGCTTCTTTGGCTAACATCTCGGCTATTTTCTCCTTTGGCTTCCCTCTTTTCAAACTTCCTGTAGAAACAGTTCGCTGGCTTCCTCTAGAAACAGTCCTTTGTCTTCCTGTAGAAACAGTCCTCTGTCTTCCTGTAGAAACAGTCCTCTGTCTTCCTGTAGTGGCCGTTTTCTGGTTTCCTGTAGAAACTGTTTCGGTCTACTGTCACTGATATCTCATGGTGTGTCTCTTCCTCCTTTTTTCCTCTTCTTTGGTCTTTTCTGCCTCTGTTAGCTTGCTCCCTCATGCTCTGTTTTGGCTTTCTTCTCGTCTTGTTTAGTCTCTGCCCTCTCTGCTTTAGTCTTTTTCTTTCCTGTTCTTCCTTTGTTTTTCCCCCTGCTTGAATGATTTTTGCTCCCTCATCATTGGTTTTTCCACATTCTTCAGGCCTGATTCTTCCCTAGAATTGCATCGCTTCTTTTGCATAAACATGCAACAAATAAAACTATTTGTTTTCTTCTTCTCTTGAAGCCAAAAAATTTGTAAAAACCTGTGTTTTCTTCTAAAAAGATAGCTCATTGCCCCTCTTGTAAACTTGTTATTGGTCCTGGAGTTTTCATGTTTTTCACAACAACAACTTCCAATTTTTTCTCTCTTCAAACTTTTCCAACCTGAATTTGCTCCTTAGTTTTTGAAAAGAAATCAATTTTTTTTTTTTTTTTTTGTGACAAAACAGAGACCAAATAACATAGTTTTTTTCTCTGCTAGAAAGTGGACAGTCTTGCAAATTCATTCCTTCACACAAGCCTAGTTCCTATGGTTGCATCTCTCTTTTCAGAAGAAGGTGAGAAAGAAGAAGCGAGGCTTCGAATGCAGAGGAAAAAGGTACTGTGTAGAACTCAGAAAATATGCAAGCAGACTTTTCACATTTTTTCAATGTGTAGGCAGACTTTTCCTCTCATTTTTAAAATTTAATTCCATGTTCAATTCACCATTTTGCACCAACAAATCATGCACAACGAAGTTTCCCCAATCCTACCTCGTTTGGAGCTTGGAATTCGCCGAAAATCCCAGGTTTTTCTTTTTGCATGGTTGTTTTCTGCGTTTCCTATAGAAGACTTCCTGTAGAAACGCCTGTATGATGTCTCTGTGCCTCTGAATGATCTGATACACGGGATAATTTTGAAAACAGGTAGAAAAACTTAGTGGAGGACGATAGGTTAACCGGTTGTGCACACTTCAGTTGAGGATGTGGAAAGTGCAGATGAACAACAATTCATAAGTTTTAGCTAAGCCGTCTTTAATTGCTGCGTGATTTGCGTGAGAGAGTGAAGTGGCCAAGTGTACGTGGCCACATGCAACTGGAAGTGTTGTTCATGAACTATGTGTTTTCCCCCTGTAATCACTGCCGTGAATTGAACTGAAGTTTAACCGGCCAACACTCCTGGTTGCTTTAAGTTTCACGTAAGTCAGTTGTCCACATGTACTGCATGACTTCCAGCTGAGTGCTAGAGAAGGAAATCGGCTTAACCTTGCTATATTCGTGGCTCAATTCCACCATTCCATCAATTCATGCAGTTTTCAAATTAAATTTATGCAATAGAAGAATGAGTTTGTCACATACCTCGAAGTTGAATGGCTGCCGTGAGCTGCTGTGGCCTGTCATTGCTGCATGCATTGGTTTTTCTGATTGCATGTGGCTTGGCTGCTAATAGTTGATTGTTTTTCCTTGTGCAGGTGTCCTCTGGCCGGATCTGAGCTGCATGCAATTGTTTCCACGTTCAGATCTGCACCTTCAAGCTGCTGCTGCTGCATGGTCACAAAACCAGAACTTGTTCTCGCCATTGCTCTCAAACGGTAAACCGGATTGATCTAAAACTCGGTGAGCATGTTCCTATCATCATTATGCATCTCCCATAGAAAAATCGTGATCAATGGATGCACGGATTTCGAGAAAAATGGAAAATGGCTGAAGATTTCAGAGCTCGATTTCTCGGAAATCGTGCATCAGAATCGGCTGAAACTGCTTGGGTAGGCTACTATCACCCATGTGCATCTCCCCATGAAACAGGTTTTAAAATGGATGCATGGATATGGAGAAAACGCAAAAAAGGCTGATGGTGATGGAGGCTGATTCCTTGGAAACCGTGCACCGGAATGGCTGAAACTGCTCAAGCATGTTTCCATCACCCTTGTACAATTCCCCATAAAACGTTTTGTCAAATGGATGCATGGTTTTCAAGTTATGGCAAAAACAAATTTTGTCCTAGGTATTTTTGCCTCAAGCCTTTTTGCAAAAGTTTGCATGGAAGGAAAAACTGAGCTTGGGCTGTGATGCAGGTATGGAGATGATGGAGGAGGAGTTGGAAGATTACATGAGGACTTCTGAACCCTTGAGGAAGCTACCATGTTTTCCAAACCACTTTTTGAAATCTTGTCTAGTTTCCCACAATTTCTACAGGAAGTTCCTGTAGAAGCACAATGGGAAGCACAAGGAGGTGGAAAAAATGATGGATAAAGGCAAGGTATGGACACACAAGTGCTTGTAGGCCTAATCAACAGATTCCCACCATTAGATTCACTTTTGAAATTGGATTTGGCTCGTCCAAAGGTTCTATAGGATGTTTCCTGTAGAAATACAGAGCTTCCTGTAGAAGGCAAAAAAAATCCTTTGACCTTGACTTGAGTGCTCCTCCTGTCATGAAACGTCCTTCTTGCAACCTGCAATTAGCCAATGGAATTAGTTTTATTTTTATTTTTCTTTTTCTCTCTTTTTTTTTTTTTTTTTTGAAAAACAACTAGGGCGCCTCATGGAGGTTTTCACCCTAATTGCCTGCCTTGGGCGCCTCCAAGGGAGGTTTTCACCCAAAGATCTTATTCTATTTTCTCTTTTTTTCCAACCCATTGACCGCCTCATGGAGGTTTTCAATCAATGAGCCAATCTAAGGCACCTCCGAGGAGGTTTTCACCTTAGATTTCTTTTTCCCTTTTTTCATTTTTTTCTTTTTCTTTTTTTTTTCTTTTTTTTTTTTTCTTTTTTTTCTACCCTACCCTACTTGAAAAACAAACTCATTCTCAAGTATAAGAATACTTCCAATGGAGCCATGTGCACATCGAGATTAGAGACAAGATGATGTGAAGGCTCGAAATGCATGCTTTGACAGGTATCCATATTTTAGAGACAAAACGATTTGACTTTGAAGGGATCAAACATAGCTGAGGAAGAGAGTACTGCTGCAACTTAGTGACGATCTGAAACCATATCTCAATATAGCTTTGATATCCTTGGTTCTTTTTCTAATCTGGATCATTCTTCATGTCACTTTCTATCATGACTTTCTCATCTTCCTCCTTTTGCTGATCTTTCTCTTGAATACATGGAAGATTTGATGGTAACCATGAAGGATCTTTCTTTATCTCTAATTCTGATGTCTTCTCTTCATCAAGTGCAGCGCATGGTTCTTTGATCTCCTCTTTGTAATCTTCTTTTTCCTTTGGTCCTTCAATGTTGTCAATATAATCTCTGTTTTGCAACACTCTTCCTGAGCTTTGGTGAACATCATTGAGCTCAAAAGGAGTCATTTGCACATGTTGTGCCTCAGCTTTGCAATTGGGTTGAGCTACTCCATTGTATGGCTTTGGAAATGGTATGGGTAGTTGAGTGGAGGTGTGAAATTGAGATGAAGATGGATGGCATTGTGGTTGGGTAGGCATTTGGGGTTGCCTTGGTGGAGGAGGAGGCGATGGTTGTGGATGAGAAAGTGGTGGAGGAAAATGAGCGGGATGAGAGTTGTACTAGGGCCTCCACTCCTGATAAGGTGCATTCCACTGAGGTTGTGGCTGAGCAGAAGAGTGAAATGAATGAGCAACTGGTTGGGCATAATATGGATCTGTGAAGGAACAACGAGGATATGACCAAGGAGGAGGTGTAGACCAAGAAGGATGAGCAGGGGGACCCGAAGAAGGCATTAAAGTGGCTTGATAGGGGTCATAATAGGTCTCGGGTGTCCCTTGCAGATCCTGCTGGTAAGATCTAGGTCCATGCGGCCAACTTTGGTTCATGTAATAGAGTGATTCAGTGGCTCCTTTGGCTCTCTGGTATGCAGCTTTGAATCTGGGTAAGGAAGGGCACTGATCTGTCGGATGGTATTCTTCACAGACAAAACACACTTCTATGGAGTACAATGGACATTCGTTCCTAGGATGCTTTCGAGTGCACCTAGGACAAAAAATTACCAAAGCCCTCTTGGCTTCCTCTTGCTTCTGTTGGATCCGCAAGGTATCTAGTTGCATGGCAAGAAACTGCCTCATATCACTCTTGAAATCTTTGATCTGATTTTCAAATTCATCTTTGGACAAGATGTTGCTCCCAATATTTCTGCTTGTAGCCATTTGCTCCAGAGGAATGTTTTCTTCTTCTTCTCCCCTAGAGGTTCTTCAGATATGTCTTGATGTCCACCCAGGGGTTCTTCAATCACAGGCATCGAAGAAGAGAGAATCTTGGCTATGTGAAGCAATGGGGGCGTTGTGCAATCATTTTTCTAACTTATCTCTACTCCTACATGGCATGAAATGAAATATTTTTGGTTGATTTTTGTTTTTTTCTACTTCTACTTACAAAACTGAAATAGATTGAACTACAACTAACTATCTTGCTAAAATGAAAATGCGGAATTGAAACGAAAGCAAGAAAGGACTAATCTATTTTTCTCAAATGAAATTGCAGGAATGAAATGCTAGTCTACGCTTGCAGAATTGAAATGCTAATCTATGCTTGCAGAAATGAAATTGCGGAATTGAAATGCTAGTCTATGAAAGCGGGAAATGTTAATCTATGAAAGCAGGAAATGCTAATCTATGGAAGAAGAAAATGCTAATCTATGAAAGCAGGAAATGCTAATCTATGAAAGCAGGAAATGTCTATGCTACTTTTGCAGAATGGAAATGAAATAAACTACTTAGCAGAAGGCAAGAGTAAGAAAATAGAAGAAAAGCGACAGTCACCAATACTCTGACGCTTCCCCGGCAACGACGCAAAAAAGATGGTGGGCTCCAGTATTGTAGCAATAATGCTACAACTCCTGGGGCTTCCTATCTCTAATTTTATCAACCCAGTAGATCGTACAAACTTGGAAGCGACGGTGCTGTATGCACAAGTACTAGCTCTTGTCGCAGCTGTCACTTGGTCAGCTGGCACAAGTCCGCTAGGGCTCAAGCCAACTTCTATATGCTCTCAGAAGAAGCTTTCTAAATGATGGACGAAGGCTATCTCAAAGGAAATTAATCTACTTTGCAAAGATGAACTGAAAGCCAACCAAAACATGGAAACCCTAGTAAACCCTAATCTCACTAGCTTAATCTCTATGATGCAATGGTGGGAGTGCAAGTGTCTAAGAATGATGCCATTACTGCTAGTGATATGAAATGCATGAACTTAAACTACTTCCATTGAAAAGAACATTGTTTTTGTATTTTTTCTTAAGTTGTTGGAGTGATTATGATTTTGTTTCTTATTAGGGTTTAGCTGTGCAGAGGTGGTGCGAAGGGAGAGAAAGCTTGGGAAAGGTCAGGAGGGCTAGGAGAGGTCCCAAGGGATCCCTAGCATCAGTCCACAGAAGTCTACAACATTCAGGTGCTCAGCAACCGAGTTTGCAGGCTTCTACAGGATGTCTACAGGGGATCCGACAGGAAACTCAGGAATTCTACAGGAAGTCTGCTAACTTCTACAGGATGTCCTACCGTGGGAGTTTTGGGTGATGGTGAAGTGATGGAGCGGTATGGGTGGATAGGTAAGATGGAGATGGAGCCTGTGATGGCTCAGGGACAGAGATCTGAGGTGAGGAAAGAGTGAGTACAGTTGGTTGGTGAATAGAAGGGTGGAAGCAAGGAAAAGTTGAAAAGATGGAGCTACGTGAGAAGTAGAAGGGTTGGAAGGCTAATGAGCTAAACAGAGGTCGAGCAAGTGGCTTCAGGCGTGGTTGAGAAGAAGAAGAACACGATAAAGTGATGCTATGCAGTTTAAAAGAAACAAATCCTCTATATCTTGCACAAAAATGAGAATTCCATCAAGCTATTCTAACTGTGTTATTAAACCAATGAACAACAATGTAAAGTGTGGAGAAAAATCGTGCATGGTGTTGGAACGAAGTAGTAGTGCTCAAGAGCAGAATGCATGAATGGATCTATCATTGAAATGACTGTGTGGCAGCTTGCATGAAAGCATAAGACTGCATTTTTGGCGGCTGGTACAGCCCACACCCCCAATCTCTAAACAGAGATGGGAGCGAGTGCACTATCAACCTTTTTTGGAGCTCTAATGAATTACAATCCTCCTACTTTAATCTAAGAAACTGAAAGCACTTAACTGTAAACTAATCCTACTCAATCACATAAAAGAAATCAAATCAGCAGACTGTAAATTCTAAATGCATGTCAAAACAAATCAACAAAGTGCTGAAAATAAACAAGTAACAATACAAGGAAGAGGAGGTCCATTGCTCTAAGGTTGGGCCCTAACCTGAGAGCTATAGCTCCCTTAAAAACTCAGAATTGAACCCAAAGCTGCCTGCCTTTATTAAATAATCATGAGTCTAACATCATGCCAAAACTGGCTTACAAAGAGAAAAAACCCAAATTGACTAACTGAAATGAGGTCTTAAGCCCTCTTATTTATACAATTTGAGGACCCAACATTCCTCCTAGAATTTACGGACTCGGCTGCCCAAAACGTGGAGTTAACAACAGTCCTACTTGACTTGCTTGGCTACCCTTGTGTTGATTGATTCGGTGGCCCTTGAACTCCAAGTTGATGGTGGAGAATCCGAGGTAAGGGCCCATAAATGAAGGGGACACCTTCCTACATATCTTCTAGCTTGTTCTCCCACGAATTTGGCTGCCAAGTGCTCATTAAGACCTTCAATTTTGTCTCCAAGTTGACCAAAAAGGCTACACGAAGCACCCATTAGACTTGTTGGCATAATGACTAACCAAATTCACTCTATTAACATAAATATAATCAAAAACATGCAATAAACTAATGAGAATGGTGGATTAAGTCAAATTAGGAGGTTGAATGAGCCCAAATAATTGTCCATTTTTGGGGCTCATCACAAACCATATCATGATCTATTCTCATTTGATTCAAGAAAGGTAAAATTCCTAGGATTAATCAAAGACCTAGCCATTACCCTAACTTAGTTGTCCATAAAGAGCATGATGATGGAAATTGTGGTAGCAGATGTCCCTCCTAAGTTTGGCATGGTGCTGTCCAGAGGGTGGATTAAGAGACTAGGTGGGACATTACAGAATGATTTATCTTATGCCATTGTCGCAGTGTTTGGAGGAGAAAGCAGGAGATTGTACAGAGAAACACATCTGGCCTACATCATCAGTGATAAGAAGAATCCTTCCAATCATCCCATTTATGTTGTGGACACTAACTTTGGAGCTTGTATTCTCCAAATAGAAGAATCTCAAACAGCCTCAATGCAGATCAAGAAACCAACAAATCAGGCAAAGGGAGAGAAAGGAAGTCAGGTTTGGGAGATGTTCTTTGATGGAGCATGTTCAAGGGAGACTGCAGGAGCAGGGGTGGTGCTGATATCTCCAAAACAAGAAAGCGCACATCTGTCTTTTAAGTTGGCTTTCCAAGTCACCAACAATATAACAAAGTATGAGGCTCTAATATTAGGCCTTAACGCAACAAAAGACAGAGGAATCAGAAACATAAAGGTGTTTGGAGATGTTGATCTTATAATTCAGCAAGTGAACAAAATGTTTCAAGCAAAGCACCCAAGGCTGAAAGAATATAGAGATGAGGTATGGAGACTTAAAGATTCTTTTGATTATTTTTATATCTCATACATCCCTAGAGTTAAAAATCAGCTTGCTGATTCCCTTGCCATGTCTGCTAGCAGCTTTATCCCTCCCATGCCTCCCAGACTTGTTTATGAAGTCCAAATGAAATACAGACCATCCTTGCCTGACAATTTCCAGCATTGGAAAGTTTTTGAGGATGATGATGAGGTAAACAGATTTCTGCAAGTCATTGACGAGTTCTCCGAAATGAAAATTGACCAAGAGAATGAAGCCTTGGAAGGAAGCCCCCAATCGCAGCTTAGAAACAAAATTGGTAAAGATAGCATTGTCCAACTGCCCAGCAATCAGACACCTAAGGATCTAGTTCCTTTAGAAAAGTTGTTTGACTAGAACGATGTGCCTTATAAGGCTACCCAAAAAGAAGATCAATCTACAATCTATAAGCATAACATAGGGTGTCCAGACCATCCGAGACACATAAATCTATCCACCCATCTATTTGGTGCCCAAAGTTCTGAGTACTGCAATTTAATGAAGCAATTTGTTGATGTCTTTGCCTGGGAATATAGTGACCTGAAAACATATGAAAAAAAGATCATCCAGCATAAAATTCCTTTAGAGAAAGACACCATCCCTTTCAAACAGAAGCTGAGACCAATAAATCCTTTGCTCCTCCCTCTGATTGAAAAAGAAATCAAGAAGTTACTGGTTGCCAAAATCATAGTCCCTCTCAGATATTCAAAATGGGTAGTTGATTTGGTAGTGGCAAGGAAGAAAAACGAAGAAATTAGGTGTTGCATTGATTTCAGAAACTTAAACAAATGCTCTAAGAAAGACAACTACCCTCTGCCCAATATGGAGCATTTGCTACAGAAGGTCTCAGGAGCCAAAGTGATGTCTCTCCTGGATGGATTTTCAGGCTATAACCAGGTTGTTGTACATCCAGATGACCAAGAGAAGACTGCATTCACCACTCCTCGGGGCACTTTTATGTATTCCAAGATGCCTTTTGGGCTGATGAATGTTCGAGCCACCTTTTAGAGAGCTATGGATATAGCGTTTGTAGGAGAGAAGGATAAGTTTTTCCTTATCTACCTAGATGATATAACAGTGTACTCCAGCAGCCATCAACACCATTTGCAGCATTTGAAAGAAGTGTTCCTGAAGTGCCAGATTTTTGGGATTTCAATCAATACTAAAAGGTCACAGTTTTCTTTAGAAGAAGGCAAGTTGTTAGGACATGTTGTTTCTGCTGCAGGTGTCTGGATTGACATAGAAAGAGTAAGAGCAATACATACCTTGTCTGTATCGAGATCAAAGAAGGATATCCAGTCCTTATCTGGGCAAAATAAATTTTGTGAGGAGGTTTATCCCAAATTTTGTAAAACTTGTGAAGCATATTACCTCCATGTTGAAAAAGGGGCCAGAGATCAAATTGACTGATGCAGCAAGAAGATCCTTTGAGTCCATTAAGAAAGCTATTATGGAAGCTCCTGCCTTAAGTAGTCCAGATTACAACAAGGAGTTTTGTATATTTTCATTTTCCTCTGATGACACCCGTGCAACAGTTTTATTGCAAGCAGATGAAGAAGGTTTAGAGCATCCAATAACATTTTTCACTGAAACCTTAAGGGATGCTAAGCTAAAGTATGATATCATTGAAAAACAAGCATATTCTCTTATCAAATATTTGAAAGATTTCAGGACTTACATTCTGCATTCCAAGATAATTGCGTATGTGCCCTCTTCTTCAATAAAAGATGTCCTAATGCAGGCTGGTGCTGATGGAATAAGGGCTAAATGGATTGCAAAGCTTATTGAATTTAACATAGAACTAAAGCCCACCAAGATTATCAAAGGTCAGGGCATTTCTTAACTAATGGCTAAATAATATTTCAAAATGTTAGATATGAATTTACTAAGCATAAATTTAGAAGATAGTTAGGCAGCAGAAGAAACAGCTGAACCAGGGAGAGACCAGTCATTGGAAGAAAATCTAGCTTCTTGTGATTGGTACTCTGCAATAGCTCAATACTTGTTGAAGCTAGAAGTTCCTCTAGGCCTTGGTCCAGGCCAAGCCAGAACTGTTAAGCTCAAGGCAACTAGATACTGCATTCATGAAAATTTGCTCTACTGAAGGGACCCCTCTAGAATTCTTATGAGGTGTCTAGACAAAGAACAATCCATGGAAGTGATGCATCATTTTCATTCCAGCATATATGGAGGGCATCACTATTGGAAAACTATAGTTCACAAAATCTTTAGAGCTGGGTACTATTGGCCCACCTTATCTTTTGATGTCTTTTCATTTCTTAAATCATGTGATAGGTGCCAAATATTTGAAGGGAAACAGCAATTGAAGTCCCTGCCTTTAAAACCCATACATGTTAGTGGCCCTTTCCAGCAGTGGGGCTTGGAATTCATTGGATAAATCAATCCACATTCCAGTGGCCAACACAGATGGATCTTAGTTGCCACTGATTATTTCACTAAATGGATTGAAGCAATCCCTACCAAAAAGCACCATGTGGTCATGAGGTTCTTGAATGATTCACCAGGTTTGGTTGTCCACATAAAATAATCACAGATAATGCAGTAGCCTTCAGGGAAAAATAATTGGTGGACATGTGTGATTCAATGGGCATTAAGCTGGTTCATTCCACCTCATACTACCCACAAGGCAATGGTCTAGCAGAATCTTCCAACAAAAGCCTCATAAGGATAATCAAAAAGATGTTGGAAGACAACAAAAATAATTGGGTTTCTAAACTCAAGTATGCACTGTGGGCTAATAGAGTAACCACCATGAAATCCACCGGGAATTCTCCTTTCAAGCTGGTGTATGGCACTGAAGTTGTATTCCCAATACAGTTGACCCTCCATGTGGCAAGGTTCTTATAGGAAGAGTAGAATGAGGAAGAGAACATGGAAAAAAGGATCACTAATTTAGCAGAGGTACATCAGATCAGAAAACAGTTGGTTGAGAAGTCTGCAGCACATCAACAGGGGATTAAGGAAGCCTTTGACAAGAGGGCAAAAACAAACAATTTTCAGGTTGCAGATTTGGTTCTTAAGTGGGATGCACTGAAAGAGAAGAAAGGAAACCATGGGAAGTTTGATGCTCTATGGACAGACCCTTTTATCATTTCTTAGATCCAAGGGAGCAATACTTTCATACTGCAAAGTATGGAAGGGGAGACAGTTTTTGACAGCCCAGTTAATGGGCGTTTCCTAAAAGTTTATGTTCTTTAGGATTTCGAGGCCTTAAATTTGTAAATATGATATTTTAATGAGTTTTATTGTAAACTCAGTTAGAATCCATGCCCAATGGAACACTAGGGAATTTTTCTCATTTGGTTTTGATAGGCAAGGCATTAGTCTGTAAGTTCTTGAGACCTCACAGGGAGGTTCTCATCCCTAGAAGGAACCAGTGTTAGCTCTGTTACATATTGCTGATATTCGAAGAGTCATGAGTAAGCTCGGTCCTTGTTTTGTCTAAAAGAAATTCTATAAGGATCATCCTCACCTTCTCCTTTACCTCTTTCGCTCTCCCTTCATCTCCATTTCATGTGCTCTTTTGTTGAAAACCATATAAAACTCCATTGTTCTTAAGCCCCGAGCGCTTAAACCCATACCCCCATAAACCCGCGCCCACACGACTGCACGCCTTCACAAACCCTTCCACCACAACCTTAGTCATTGATCTCCGTCACCCTGATCCAATGGTCCTCCTGTCATGTCAAACAAAGTGACCTGTGTGATTAAAACCCCACTGTCCGATCATCTCTGCCGCGATCAGACAACGTTTGCTCTCCCCGCTCCCGCAAGCTGTCGGGGCGATAACACACGATGGAAAGCGGTTTCATCCTTCCCCTATCGCCATGTATCACAATTTGAATGGAATCGCATGCCGCTATCCTTTTACTGCCCTACGTCTAAAAGCGGTGCGACTAAAACAACTTACCACTTAGCCTCCGGTTGCCGCTCGATAACTCTCGCGCATCTCCTCTGCCGAATAGCCGTAGGATCTATACGCCCGAATTCCAATGGTTCACGTTCGCCTCGCTCCCATATCTCGCGATACCCTCCCCCAAGCAATCCCAACCATCCATTTTCTAGATCCTACGACTCATCTTCCTTCGTCATCCAACCCGTCCGTTTGCCATGCAGTCCATGTCCCTCCATTGTTCTGTGCAACCGAAGGATGAAGGTGATCAATTTATTTACTATTTGCAGCCACCCCTAAACCACCATATTTAACCAATAGTATGGTTGAGGAGGAAAAGGATAGATCCCGAGAAGGTGAATGCATTTAACAGTTATGGAACTTTATCCCATATGACACCTCAGCCACCTGATAAGACAACAGAGCACAGGAAAAGATCAGATCTATCCATTGAAGCAAGAAAATGCATCAGAGACTTCATTAAATGTAGTTGTTGGTCAATTATGACCCCTCCATACTTAGAATGGTCAAGTGCCTTTGTAATGAAACTCTATATATACCCAAAAACAAGATGAAATCAGGGTTGATGGTTGATGTTTTGATGTAAGGTTCAACTTCTAGAGACTATAACTATTTTTATACTTGCAACGTCTCATCTTCATTTCCAGCTAATACAAGCTTCTTTTGTTGTTAATTGCTCACTTTCCATTCTTCTTCTTCTCCAAGCTATGCCTGATATACTATATTTCTGAGCTCTTGATATCTAGCATTAGAGAAGTTGTCATTCTATCTCTTTTTTAAAGCCTTGTATGTATCAGTGAATGAGTTATTCAGGTTTCTGTTCACCTAGTGCGAGAGAGCTGTCATTCTGTCTATGCATTAGGGAATTAGATTTGCAGACTTCTTTACTGGTTGCAACCAGCCATCACATGGTCATGTGCATCTGCTGGTGTGGTCAGTATTGTCCATATTCACACAATCCTTAAACTGTGAGTAATTGGTGGTCTAAAGCCTTGTAATCTCGGGGTGTCCATGCATGTCTGGAGTCAAGCAAAATAGAAGTGGTTATCTAGCTTGGACAAGCATCATTCCTTCCATTCATCCATTTGCAACAATAAGTTGAATTTTTATGTTCCCAAGCATCTCCGAGCTACAACCTAGGAGAGTTTCTTGGGGTGATAACACTATCAATTAACGAGAGGGATCAAATGTATCAAGTGAAAACCTTTTTTCAACTTTTACAATCTAAAAAGTGTTTACACCTTAAGAGATTTGATCTGTATCAGTGCTTGATAGATCTCGGGTTAACATGGATATATGTTTGTGTAACATTAATGTAAGTGTCAATGTTGCATTAATGTTTGTGTTAATGCACATTAATGGTTGAAGAGGGTCATAAATGTTTACTATGGTCAACCATGTTGACCATAGTTGGTTATGGTTGACCTTGTTTGACCATGGACGGACAAGGTTGCACATGGTTGTACTTGTTGACCATGTCTAACCATGGTTGAGTTTGTTTGACCATGATTAGCAATGGTCAACATGTGGTTGACTATTTTGAACATGGTTGACCAAGGATGTTGCATTTTCTTGTAGATGACTATGATTGACTATGGCTAACTAAGATTCACATATAAACTATAGTTGGCCACGTATCATGTTGAGCATGGTTGACCATAATTAAATTTAATTAACAATGTTGAACATATGATGACCATATTTGACATTCGTTGACCATGGTTGGGTATCTTGACCATGTTGATGATGTTCTCCATAGTTGACTGTGCTTAACCATGGATGATCATTCTTGATCGTGTCTAACTGTGGTCAACCAAAGGTTGATCATGGATCACATAGTTAAAAATGTTTGACCATGGTTGACAATGGTTTTTGTTCAATGCATTATGATATCAATATTTGTTTATCACATTGAGACATCATTTTTTTCCAATTACAAAGATGTTTGTGGTTCATCATATTGCAATGCTATTTATATTTTCTCACATGGTGATGTTTTTCGTTGTTAGTCACTTTACAATGTTGTTTGTTGTTCATCACAATGTCAGAACACATGTTGTTTATCGCATTGTGATGAAATTTGTTTTTCATCACATTTTGATGTCATAGTGTTACAATGTTGTTTGTTATTGATCACATTGTGACAACATTCGTTGTTCATCACATTACAAAGTCATTTGTTGTTCGTCACATGGGTGATGGAAACATTACGGCAATATTTTTTTGTCCAATTGCCATATCATTTAGTGTTCATCACGTTGTGACATTACTTGTTGTTCATCATGTTGGGACAATAAAATCATTATAAGCTCTATATTCAAAATTAAACACAGTGTAAGATTTAGAGTTTTTTTTATTACAAATGTTGCATGCATGTAAAGTTTTAGTAGAAAATGAATATTTGTTTGTCATTGTTATGTTGAATGTAATGAAACTTATTTTTTTATTTGTATTTTATAAATAAAAATTTATGATTATTTTTGTTATTAAAAACAAATGAAATTATGTAGCTAATTTTGAATTCTAAAATTTATTGATAAGCTTATTCTTGGCTCTATTCTTGGGGAGATGATCTTCCCAACTCTTACCTTCCGTTAGTGTACCTTTTGGGGCAATTTCTAGTATGTAAAGTAAATGAAAATAAAAAATTCTTATGGTTAAAACATTTCATTAATGTGTTTCTCAAGATAAACAGGATACATTATTCCTTGCATTGATAAGTGTTCTCTATTTTAGTGTATAATGGGGGTTTATAATTATAGTATAGATCCATATTAACTTTTGATTTATAAAGGACTCAGAGGGATCAAATCTACTTAGGTGAAAACCTTTCTTCAAGTTTTGCACTCTAAAAGAGGTTTGCACCTCAAGATATTTGATCCATATTGGACCTTGGTAGATCCCCCATTAACATGCATGTATGTTGGTTGCTAACACAACTATATCAATTAAAGAGTTAGGAAATGTCTATAGGCTTCACAATGCTTATCTCATGGTCTATGTCACATTACCAAAATTAAAAATATCGTAAAATTACCTAATTATAGCTTTCTTTTAAAGTATTATTGTTATTAAATATAGCAAGAGTTAACAATATACATTTTAAAAAAACATCTAAGAAGATTCTTAACCATGAAGATTCAATCCCCGCCTTAACCCTAGAGATTCTTGATCTATAAGTAGACTTTGTTATAATACCATGACTTACTAACACCACATGCGAAAAGATAGTGAAAGAGTATATTTTGAGATCAATTTCAATCTTTGATCTACTACTACTAAGATTAATGCAACTATATGAATTAAATTCTCAGGAAATGCATACATACATCAATCCATAATAACCATCAAAACACTAACTTTATAATACCTATCAATTTGTTAAAATTTAAAAAAAATCACAAAACTAATTAAATTATAATTATTATTATTATTATTAAATATAAAAACAATTAATATGTAATTTAATATACATTTGAAAAAACATGGAAGAGGATTTATCCCCACTTGTCTAACTATATTTTTTTCACAATATTGTGGGCCAATACCATGGTTGATTAATGCAACATGCCCAAATAATCAATACTCATTTCATATGATGGTTGTTGGCATAATACATTTTTAATTAAAACAACAAGAAGATCATCACTACTTTGGTGATAAATCTTAACCTTTGATTTGTGTATATTATTAAGAATATACTAAAATATTCCATAAATGTTAAATGCTTATACCATCCACTAAATAAATATTGAGAATTAAATACAACTTCTAGAAGTCTTATTCCAAAATAAACATAAATATTTTAGAAACTTTAAATCCTCTCATCCATATAATAATTATTGTAATTGTGTCAAAATGCACTTTAAGGGAAATTGGTAGGTATTAAATGTCAAATGTTAGATATAAACATATAGTAGTCATAAATTAAAATTAGTTTTACCATATAAATTAAAATAATGATAGCTTTGGATTGACGGTGAATGGGTGTATTGTTAAGGCACTCCTTACGATCTTAACCATGAATATTCACTTCCATTTTACTATGACTAGTACAACCACATTAAAAATATCAAAGTATTTGATATAGGCAAAGACTTTTTAAATATACAAATAAATTATTGCAACAGGAAGAATGTCTTACCAATATACACATTTACCATGCATAAAAAGGTTATACTTGAGGAAAAAAAGGAATTACACATCTTATTGTAAAATGGACCATTTTGCTAAATAAAATTTGTTTATATGTTAATTTCCCCATCTAATTAAAATATGAACTTATTAGAGTTGGAATAATCTCATTGGTGGGCATGGAGCCATGTGATAGGAATGTAATTAATTTGAGAAAAAATGAATTACACAATGTATTGTAAAATGGACTATTTTGTTAAATAAAATTTGTTTATATATTTATTTCCACATCTAAATTAGAATAATCTCAAATCCCTAAGAAATTGGTGGGCAAAGGCATAAATCTATTTTTTTAAACTTATTCAAATCATTCAGATATCTAGCTCCCATATAAGATACCTTAAATTTAAATAACTAAATTTTTTTTGTTTCATAAAGAAAGAAATTACACTACACTTTTAATTTTTGTTTCATAAAGGAAGAGGATACACTAATTTTAATTCTTGTTTTAAAAATGCTTAAAATTAAAGTATCTCATAATCTTTACTATGTATCTGTAAAACAAATTTATTATCAATATAAATCACAAAAGTCTAAAAATTATATTAAATGTTAAAATAAATAAAAAAATCTAATTATAACTTTAAAATTAAATTATCATTTTAATAATTACGAAAATAAATAATATATCCAATGCTGTTATAATTACCAATCAAGTGTCTAGAGTTTACACTTAACAAAAACATAATTAAAGTAAAATTTATTGATTGGGTGACGATTCCGTCTCATCAATCAAGTGTCTAGAGTTTACACCTAACAAAAACATAATTAAAGTAAAATTTATTGATTGGGTGACGATTCCGTCTCATCTGAAACCCAAAAGCCCCAGTAATATACCCTCTCGCCTTCATTCTACTTGATTATATGCATTCTTGAACATTTTACTCCTGAGGGGGAAGGAATTTCAGAAAAAATGGGGCATGTGGATCATGAAGTATTTCAGAGTAGACTCCATGAGGCAGGGAAGCAGCTGGAACATGCATCTGATACCAACATGGGGCTACTTCAAGCCCTAGAAAAAGTGGAGTTCTGTTTATCCATGGTGAAACAATCACCTCTTCGTTCGATGCCTCAGCCACTGCGCCATGCACTGCTCCCATCAATGAACACACTGGTAAAGGGACACCTCTTAAGGCACCAAGACACAGATGTGAGGCTGCTGGTTCTGAATTGCCTCAGCCAAATCACCAAAATAACAGCACCCGAGGAGCCATATGAGTATGAGGTAATGAAAGAAATCTTAGAGCTCATTGTAGGAAGTTTTCAAGATCTTGGGGAGATGGACCGTCCCTCCTTTGCAAGAAGGGTTTTCATTCTCAAGAATGTTGAAGAAGTCAAGCTGTGCACAGTGATGCTAAACCTTGGATTGTACGACCTACTCTGCGAGATGTGCAGACATTTTTTTGCAGCTGTTTCTCACCATTCTTATTCTGCAGATATACATGACTCCATGAGAAGGATTATGGAACTCATTGTTGAAGAAAGTGATGAAATCTCGCAGGAACTGTTGTCTGTTTTTCTCATCAACCTGAGAAGAGACATGAGGAACTCTTCGCCGGCTGCACATTGGTTAGCCACGGAAGTCGTTGCGTCTTGTGCTGAAACTCTCAGACCATATTTGAAAGAAAAGTTTCCACCAGAGCAGGCAATTCATTGTAACTGTCTACATGGGTACCGTGAAATTGTTCAAGACATGTGCAGACAGGGAAGTCAAAAGATTAATGTTAATAGGTACACAACTCCTGCTCAGGAGCCTGTGGTAGCAGATATCAGTACTTCAGAACCAACTGCATCGCTTTTGAATAACGCAAACTCTCAGGTTGCAAGAGTGTCTCCTAATGGTCGCCATAATGAATCTGTTAATGACAAAAAAATGCGTTCCCATCCGTTTACAGATGTCACAGGCGGACGCAAACGAGGGGGCTCCCAAAAACAATCAGAGGTTAAAAAAGATGATCCCGTGTCCGGAGCAAGGGTAGAAACGGGATCCGGAGGTTTAGCTTCACCAGAGGAGACCGTTGGCGAGTTGGCCAACAACGTTTCAGTTTCGAGATCGTCGAAGCGGAGGACAAAAAGAAATTCTGCCAGGAAGAAGAGATCTTGAAGGAAAGGGAATAGATGTTCAACAGCGTAAGATTGTAGGTTGGATTTTCTGGAACCCTAACGCAAGCTTGGTAACTTTAGGATTTGATGTCTCTCATTAGGGTTGATTTGATGGAATTCATTTGAACTTAGAATTTGCTCATTTTTTGTGGTATTGATAGAATTCATTGTAATTATGTCACCGAATTTGATATTCCTGTATGCAATTCAATCGTATGAGTAATGCTCTTTATTGATTTCTATTATAATTTTTTGGGCAGCACAACGATTCCCTTGTTGAATAATATTATATAATATCCACACATAAATGGGATTTTTAATACGGAAAAATGAAATCTATATATTATTTGATATTAAATAACTGAGAGGTTTGTAGTTCTTGGTTTGTTTTATTTTTTTAATTAAATTGGAGTAGAGATATAAGTATTGGGGTGGAGGGTGTTATGCACATTGGTTAGAAGATTTTATGAAACTTGATACTTATTTACATTGGTTAGAGGATTCTATGAAACCTGATACTTATTCATATTGGTTAGAGGATTCTATGAAACTTGGTACTTACATAGAGAAAACAATAATGGAAATACAATAAAGGGAGATTATATTTTTATTTTTACTTTTTTTATTAGGATAAACAAATTATATTTATGTCAAAAAAAATTAATAAATAAATCTAATTGAATGTTATTTTATTCACTGAAATTGGATACAACTTCCTTGTTTTGGTGCAGAAATACCTAATTTGTAAAAGAAAGGGTTTAATTTATTTTTTTTGTTATTATGGAACTTATTGTTGCACCAGATATTGATAAAGTTTATATCTAACTAGTGGTAGCTCTATCATATCTATCAGCGTTCATATGCATGCCAAATGAAAAAATTCTCTGAAACCCACATCTTAATATGGATTGGAAAATATAAATTTATATCTAAGTAGCCGTAGCTCTATAATATTTATTGTCATCCATTTGCATGTCAAATTAAAAAATCTCTAAGACCCAAATCTTAATCTGGAGTGGAAAAAGCGATTGAGATTTCTAATTTATCATTAGAAAGATGTACAAATTTCTCTTCCTTACCATCTTATGCTTCTAGTATCATTGCATGCTCGTAAGCATGGTCCCCTCATGCATATTTGTCGAGTATTGTTTTATTATTTCTTGGTCATATGGGTATGAATTCTCTTGTCCATTGTAAGATGTTTTAAATAAACATTTGTAATAAAATATCAACTTTGCTTTTGTGGAAAGATTATTTATTAAAATTGAAGACTAAATAGCATTTGTAAACTTTTAAAAGTTTTTAGCATTATCTAAGATCATAATATTTCTACTTTTACTTTAGTGCATTCCTTGTATTATAACATTAACCCACATGCTCCTTATATGACATAATATACTTACTTTTGTTTGGAAAAAAACAATGCTTATATTAATATATAATAAAACATAGAAATGATTCCTAAAGAAAAACAATACTCCTTATATGACATAATATACTTGCTTTTGTTTGGAAAAAAACAATGCTTATATTAATATATAATAAAACATAGAAATGATTCCTAAAGAAAAACAATAATCATAGGATGAAAATATTATTAAAATTGTCATTAAGTCCATATGATGAGAAACACATGAATGAGTTATTTAGCATATCACTTAGCTAAGGATTATTACAAAAATAAGCTTGATAGATGGAGATGTATGTACATAGATAGATATGGATTTTTTAAATATTCATGAGATTAAAGACTTATAGGGCAAAGAGTTATGATTTGTGATCTATACATATATACACATATGCATAAATCTCTTCTTAGCAAATGCAGGATCATGTATTAAATTGAAGAGAGGGGTGAAATTAGTAAAATACCATGTCCATGAACCCAATACCATCTTACTAGTGTGACATATCCCTATGTTGGGATGTCAATGCACTTGTTTGCTTACTTTTGTGTTATTCTTGACTCTATATTAGGGGTAGAATAAAGAAAGGTATTAATATTGCCATAAATAAATTTGACACATAGGATTTCTAGTAATTTTTGAGGGATTTTTAATTGGAAATATGTATTGGTAAATGGGTTCAACAAAATTATTTTGGGGGATATTTGACAATATCTATTGAAATTAGGGTATTCTTTAATATTCCATGAAAGCACATCCTTTGTCATAGGATCACTAAATGAATCACTCATGAGAATAAGTTTCAATATTAAGATTAGGTCAATTAGCTTCTTCAGTGTCTTTTGTGTTGGGTAAATAATATATTGCCTTCTAAAATGGAATATAGAATACTTTTGCTAGATATTTTAGTTTATTCTTTCTCTAGAAACACTCCAACAACCAAACATGCATAGGAAATTGTAATGTTCAAAAAGACTAGAAGGATTATACATGTACTAAAACATGGGCTAGATTGGGCATTAGGATGAATTCTAAAACCAAAGTGAAAAATAAGTTGGAGTATACCATAGGACTAACAAGAGGGATAAAATATGGTCTAGATAACCTAAATGGGATCATCATTGGGTATTTAAAGTTTGTCTATAATGTTATTAGTAGGCACAAGTATTTGAATTCACTTGTTGAACAATATTTCATCATGTCCATTCATAAAGGGATTTAAAATTTGAGAAAAATGAAATCGATATATATATTTTTTATATTAGGTAGAGAGATATTCCTATAATTGAGGTAAAAAATTTAGTATTGAGGAGGGATGTTGTTTTATAGATATGGGATGCTATAAGAATTGCTTACATGCTTTTGGGCAAGAAACCTAATATATACACATGAGAAACATCAATATAGGTAAACTAAATAGATCGTTATTTTTAACCCAAAATTTAATTTGAGATAAATAGATTATATCTACATGAAAAATAATATTCAATAGATAATAAAATTTGTTGTTATTCCATTCATGGAGGTTTGAAAGGGATTACACTAAGTTTAGGGTAGACATTGTTTGTGTAGCAATACCCAATCCATGGTAGGGTGAGTTTAAGTTATTATAAGGTTTAGGCTCTCTATGGAAGTTACTGTTGCACCCTTTATTATTACTATTTCACATCTAAGGAACACTAACTATATCATTATTTCCATTCAAATGCATGTCAAATGAAGAAATGCTTTGAGAAATATAAATCAACAAAGGATATATATGCCTTTGCATCCATTGGAAAGGGGATTGGGATTAGTAATTTATCAATAGCCGTATGTGCAAATTTGCAAATTTCCTCTTATATTTGCAGTATCATTGTGTGCTTATAAGGATGATTCCTTCATGCAAATTTGTTGAGTATTGTTTTAGTAGGGAATTTTCTTGGTCATATGAGCATGGATCTTCTTCTCCATTCTAAGAGATTTACTTCAACATTTTCAAGAAAAGATCAACTTTGCATCAAAGACTAAATTAAATTTTGATTGAATCTTTTCAACAATTATATACATGTGGAAAAATTATATATTGAAACTGAGGATTAAATGGCATCTGTAAACTTTTAAAAGTTTTTAGAATTAAGTAATATCGTGATATTTCTACTTTTGATGTAGTACATTCCTTGCATTATAAGAGTAATAGGAGCCATATTATGCCGCTCGTACAACATAATGTCATTGTCATTTTTGGGAAAAAATGATGCTTATATTAATATATAAGGAAATATAACACTGTGAGCATGTACAAGGAAGAAATGACTCATTTATACCCAAAAGACAATAATAATGGCAATGGGTTCATTGAACAATTGGATGAAAATCTTGGTCTAGATGATGAAAGTCCAAAGTGTCTAAATGATGAAAATCCTACTCAAAGTGCCATAAAATCTAAATGATGAGAAAAAAATGAATGGGTTATCTAGTATATCACTTACATAAGGATCATTATTAGGACAAACTTTATAGTTAGATATGTATGTAAATAAATATATAGATATATTTTATTAATATGATCATGCACTAAAATCCTAAACGAAAAGAGTTATGATTTGTAGTGTGTTACACACTCCACCCACATGTACCCAAGCTAATCAGTCCATCGGGGTAAACATGTGATGAAGAGTTATTATGATATGATTCAAATCCTTGTACAGTCAAGGAAGTGGAGTCAAATCACCAAAAACTAAACTGGCCTTGATCAGGTGTTACAAGAACCCCAAAGGCTAATCAGCCCCAGAGGCTAACCAATCACTCCATCTTCTGAACCCCTAAGTTAACTTGCCTTTGACTTAACTAAACCCCTAGTCACTCCCATGAAAATACCTCCACTCGAAGTCTCCATTCACTCCCACACTAAGGTGTCCATGCAACTGTAGTATTTTTCACGAAGTTATGTGCCAATGACCCTAAAATCTAAGCCACCTTTTTAGGCTAGGACTCAGTCCTCTTCCCATCACTTGCTGAAATTCTCATAAATGATAAATAACAAGAATATAAGACCTTTAATGAAAAACTTGAACGAGGAACTAACCAGACTCACTCTAACCATGACAATAATTTCGTCAAACACATCATAAACATGTAATATACAGGTCATATAAACACATCTAAATAAAAGGACTTCATACTTATCTGAGATTCATCAAGAAGGTTTGATTCCCTCTCACGATAATTGCATTATCATCTATTAGGTTATTCATTCATTAACATTTCATTTACTAATCAAAACATGATGATAGCCATAACTCAAGTCATTCATAAACCATGCTTATAACCAGCATATAACCAGAGAAACATCAATGATAGAACAACCATCAAAGAAACATAAAAACAAGTGCATTTACACATAATACACAAGAGGAAAAGATCTCTTATTAACATATGAAAATCCAACCAAGTCAGGTGTTGAATCGCCCCCACGACCTTGGGTCTAGGATAGAATCTTAAAATATCTGACGCTACCAAACCAAGAATCTCAACAGAACTGTTTTGAACAATGAAATATAAACAACAATAAATCACACATTGTTAGGCCCCTATACCACTAGTGTAACCCCTTATTCTTATTAGTACAATCCCATTATTATATTGTTGTACCCATGTAGTCCCCATATTGTTACTGTTGTGCCTTATAAAAGCCAACTATTATTATTATTGTGCCCTTACATTATTATTGTTATGTCGGCTCTGATTATATTATGACCCCTTAGACTCCTATATGTAGAAAGGAGGTGTTTTCATTTGAATCAGGTAAGAATGGTTCGTTTGTTTAATATAAAGGAGGTTGCCCCCTCGAAGAGGCTGAATTCTAAGGCATTTATCTCTCTTTTCTATCTTTTTGTGAGCTGGTTTCATAACATTTGGTATCACAGCTTTGGATTCTAGGGTTTCGCTTCTCCAAATAGGTTTTCATGGCATTTTCACTATAATGTTTTTTCTGCAAAGTTTCAGAAGCGAAAAAAAACGCATTTGAGACGAAATCGCATTGAACCTGGGGTCCGAATTTCAGAGCTTTTTTCACTATATTTGTGGAGATATGATTTGAGGAAGTTGGTCTTTTTGTAGACTCCTAAATTAAATTCCAAACAGGTGACCTGGGGAAAATCCTCATAACTTTCTCTCTCAGCATCAGATTGAAATTTCGTAAGAAGGTACAGAAAGATGACATATTTTAGTTTCTTGTATATATTTTTCAGAGCCAAAGGTCGAAAAAGGGGCATTTGGCACGTCGTACAAGTCACTCTACTGAACTAGTCTATAATTAGGTCACTATGGGAGATTTGGCATAACTCTTGATTGGAGAATCCCATTTGGATTAGACTAGTGGCATTGGAAAGAGGACATAGAGGGCTACTGCAGGTTGCAATTTCAGAACTTAAAGATCTGAAAGTACAGAGTTATAGTCGTTTCAAGATCGAGCTCCTAAAATCAAGAAAAAGCGAGATGAGGAAGTTTGATGGCAATGATCTGGTAAATTGGATACTACAAATGGAGAACTATTTTGATCTAGATGGTGTACCACTATTAAAAAAGGTATGTATTGCATCTTCATATTTAGAAAAGGATCAATTTTTATGGTTTAAAGGGCTTTGTTCTCGTAAACCACTTGTTACGTGGTCAATTTTCATGGAGGAAAGGATAGCACATTATGAGGATACAAAGAGAAACTCCTTCTCTAGCCAATTGATAAATCTCAAACAAAAGGGTTCAATGGAAGAGCACATTGAGGACTTTCAAAAATTGAATAGAAGGGTAAATTATATTTTAGAGAAGCAAATGATTGATGTCTTCATAGGGACTTTAAAGGATAATGTTCAACATGAGGTTCGTTTTTGGGAAGCTGATTCATTGGAGGAGGCATTCGAGTTGGCAAGAAAAATTGAAAGTGAAATTATGGCAACAAGGAATTCTACCCCTCACAACTATAAGGATAGAAGTGTTGTTTCTCCTAGCCTTCTACGACCTACAAGGGTTACACCACAACAATTGGAAGAAAAGAGAGATAAATGGATTTGTTACAATTGTGATAGAAAATGCACTAAAGGTCACAAGTGTGCTAAGAAGAAATTATTTTACATAGAGTATGAAGAGGAGGAAGAAAAGGATCAATAAATATCAAAAGAAGAGGATATACGCCGGGGCCCAACCCTAGAGAAAGAAGAAATGAATTCAACCATATCTTGTAAAGCATTGGCAAGAATTACCACTCCTCAAACTCTCAAGATAGAAGGACATATCGACAAGAAAAGGGTTCAAGAAGTGAAAGATCACATCGAGAAAGAAGAAATGAATCCAACCATATCTTGTAATGCATTGGCCAGAATTACCACTCCTCAAACTATCAAGATAAAGGGACATATCAAGAAGAAAAATTCTCAAGAAGTGAAAGATCACATCGAGCATCAAGAAATGAATCCGACCATATCTTGTAAAGCATTGGAAGAAATTACCACTCCTCAAACTCTCAAGATACAAGGAAATATCAAGAAGAAAAAGGTTCAAGCAATGAAAGGTCACATCGAGCATTAAAAAAAAGTTCTCCAACTTTTAAAGGATAATGCCACTTTGGGAAACAACAGGTAGATCAACATCACAGTGAAAAAGTTTTGATGTAGGCGATTGGGTATTTTTACGGCTACATCTCAAGGAAGCTATTTATGAGAAGGAAATGTTGGCAATACTACACGCACTTAAGAAATGGTGACCTTACCCAATGGGAAGATACTTCAAGGTAAAAATGGATCATGATAGTCGTAAATACGTTTTAGAACAAACATTATCTTTAGAAGATCATAAAAAATGGGTCACAAATATGTTGGGTTATGACTTTGACATCATCTACAGAAAAGGGAAGAAATTCTTTGTTGTAGATGCACTCTCAAGAAAGGATGAGGAAGTAGAAGCATTGTTTTGTGCTATTTCTATTATCCAACTAGATTGGATAAACGAAGCAAGCGATGAATGGAAGAAGGACGAAGAAGTATGACCACTCATTCAAAAGTTGCAGAAGATCCCAATTCAAACAATATTTCCATAACTTGAAGAGGAAGGAAAAATCATATTGGAATGTGGAGGAGTCATAGAAACAAGAACTAACAACTACGAAATCGATCAATTTCATATTATCTTATCAAGTGGAAAAACTTACCCACTAAATATTCCACATGGGAGGACAAGAATTTTATATAGAAGCATCAAGAACTACTCAAGCGTTGAGGACAACACTTTCTGAAGGAGAGGGGCATGTTAGGCCCCTATACTACTAGTGTAACCCCTTATTGTTATTACTACAACCCCATTATTATATTGTTGTACCCATGTAGTCCCAATATTGTTACTATTGTGCCCCATAGAAGCCCACTATTATTATTATTGTGCCCTTACATTATTATTGTTAGGTCAGTTCTTATTATATTATGACCCCTTATACTCCTATATATAGAAAGGAGGCCTTGTCATTTGAATTAGGTAAGAATTGTTCATTTGTGTAATATAAAGGAGGTTTCCCCCTCAAAGAGGCTGAATTCTAAGGTGTTTATCTCTCTTTTCTATCTTTTTATGAGCTAGTTTCATAACACACATGCACATAATATAAACAACTTTTTACAATTTTCAACCCAGCTTCATTATATTAAACAACATATAGTAATACGACAACCTAGGGATCATGTACCAAGGATAATGACCTTGATACATCCACTAGTATAAGATACAAAACTGGCACTTGGTCTGAGTCCATTGACAATGAATATGTCCTTAACAAGATATTCTGACCATCTGGCTGATGAAGTCAACTCTCTTAGCTGCCCTCGGTCCAAACCTATACCTGTCAAGTCCTTCGGCTCCTAATCTGTAGCTCTTGTCCCTATCAATTCTCCAAATCCATCTGGCCACTTAATCGCGGCTATCCAATCTGCTCTCTAGTGGTGCCTTCGTTCATCAAGGCTAGAACACATCGAGACTCCTGATGATTTGTTCACTACTCAACTTGTTAACAACTCTTGATCTGCCCACTTCTTCTCCTCAGCTATTTAGGGACTTCAACCAACTATGATCTTCCTATGATGCACCGATGAAGACCAACATAAAGCACAGAGGGCTGCCACCTATCATGATCCAGGTGGATGTTGGTGGCTAACCACCTATCCCATTTGGACCCCCACAACTGTCTCTTTCAGTTTTTCAGTTTCCTAAATTGTAGCACAGTTTACTATTTTTAGCAGTTTTTCGGGTCCTGAAATTTCGGAGCTATTTTGAGGCCCTAAACGACGTTTTTTGGGGAAATATTTGGGCAACATGGGATCCATGTTTCCCTTGCCAAAGTGGTAGTGCTCACATAGATCTTTCTAACAAGCTATTGTACGCATCAAACGAAGATCATATGTGGAAGTTACAACCTCGAGAAATTGATGTACCAATTTACCCAAACGGGGCCCACAATTTGGTGTTTCATCTTCTAGGGTTAGGTTTTGAGATGTTAAGGGTTTTCCATTGTTTCTCAACAATAAATAGGCCTTCGAGCCTCATTGTAACAGAGTTCAGAGGCATGTAGCCACCACATCGCTTCTCAGAGATAAGCTACCATCGTCCTAGCTGTTTATTTCCATTTTCTGTTTGTAAGAAAATCTCAGTATTTTGCATTAATGAAATGAAGTATTATTTCCGTTGTATCTTTGTGTTTATGATTATCTCTATAATTTGTTTCATTCTTGTTTAAATCCATATCAGTGGTATCAGAGCAGTCTGATGTTTCTCTATTTTTCTTTGCATGTCCCTAACGAGGTCGAGATATAAGGAGTTAGGGCTTGAATTGGTCAAACCTTTGCAAGACCAGCCTCACAAATCTCGATGGCCTCCCATGGCGGATGATAAGAAAGATGAGGGGGCAGGAGATCCTCTCAAAATCTTGCTCGAAGAAGCCCCCGAGTGACAATGGAATGCGATGATGGACAGATTTTCACAGATCCTTTAGTGGCTACCCAGAGGCGACGCATTGACTTCCAATAACTACTCTGGAAACGCCACACCTTTTAAGGTACAAGTTGATTTTTAAATCCCCGTATTCGAGGGTAAATAGATGCACATGTTGCAGATAAATGGTTAAATCTGCTAGATGGGTACTTTTCTGTTCATGAATTTTCGATTCGGGAAAAGATTTTTTTTTTCTCTTCTCAAAGCAGCCCCCCATGTTAAGGACTGGTGGGAAACCTACTACAAGTAGAAAGGTGAAAGTACAAGCTCACTATTTTCAGCCACACCCACTTGGGATTCATTCCGGGATGTCGTCAAGGAGCAGTTATACCCTGTCAAAATCTATGAGGAAAAATACATCAAATGGACCACACTGCGACAGGGAAGGGACCAGGATGTGCTAGAGTTCACCAACATTTTTCATACGCTTCACACACAGTTGGGTATCAAAGATTTTGATCTGAATTTGGTACCCAAATACCGTGGCTTCCTACACAGATACATCTCCTCGGTTGGCACGACGTACCGATACGTTGTCAAAATCGAGCAAAAGTTCAAACATAAGAAGCAAGACTTTGGATCTGCAAATCCGAAGACCAAAGGACAAAGCCAAGGTGGGGTGACCCAAGACAACCCGTCGAAGCCGCAAGAAAAGAACAACACCACGAAGTCAAATAAGGACACAGGAAAGTGGTGTGAGTTCCACAAGAGCCCTACTTACAACACAAGTGAGTGTCAGACCAAGCAGTCACTGGTGGTTGTGTTGAAGGCTTCCGAATTAGATGCATGTTCCAACCCTGAGCCATAACCTAACAAGGGGAATGACAAAGGGAAGCAGATCATTGATGTAGAGCCCAGCATCATTGTTGCCACCGCCAAGATCCAGAAGAATGAACCCAAAGATCCAGAGGAGGGGGAAAGTATTTTCCACTCACAAATGTGGGTGAAGGGTTCACTACTGCAATTCATTATCAACAGTGGTAGTCAAAAGAACCTCATTTTGAGCAAAGGTCATGAAGCGGTTTGGCTTACCCACTGTTAACACCCATGTTGTTCCCTACGACTCCCAAGGGAATACGGCCGGGGTAACCACTAACCAATCTTTGGATCACAGTTTCTAGCCAAACTGTAATCAGAGAGGGCTCTCTCTTTATAATTTGTCTCTATTTTTTGATAGTGTTTTTAGGCTAGCTATTATGCTCAGGTTTTTGGTTTATGTTTTGGTTGAAGGACTTCTTTCAGTGCTTAAGGTGTAGTGTTCAGACAGTAGTATATCATTGGGCAATGGAGTCTAGAGCTGTGAAATGTTTTGAAATGCTAGAGTGATGATGTTCAGACTGCAGGGCCTATTGAGTATCTCAAACAAACAAAATTTAAACTTAAGTGGTGATGTATGGTCAGCCAACAGAAAGCAATTAAGAATTTTCCATTAAGCTGGTGATGTGAAAGTGAAAGATGTTGCTTAGGAGCAAACTTGAATTCCTAAAACAAAGGTCACTGTGAAAGATATATTCTGAAAGTGCAGTAATTAAGAATTACACTTATCAAGATTATAGCTGAAGAAAACATTTATTAACAACATAGATTGAACTCAGGGTATTGCATGAATAAATCCTGTAGGTTATTCTTTTTCTTTGTTGGTGAATACTTAGGAATTAGAAACATAAATGGATTGTAACAGATTGAAACACATAACAAAAGAGTTTACAGAAAAACTTATTGTATTGTGAGGTACACAGGAATCCTGCAGTTTTCAACAGACACCAGAACGCATTCAACACTTCAGAACTCCGAGAAATTCCATCACTTTCTTTATTAAACTCTGAAAGGATTACAGCATAAGAACTTCTTCAAGAGAAATCAACAACAACCCCTGCAAGCTTGTGCGAGGGGCAAATATATATTATTGGTTATACAAAATATCTGAGTGCTAAGTTATCTCAGAAATGAATACGTTCACCAACTTTTCAAGATATTTGATAAAAAAGTTATTACATCATTGAATACAAAGTAAATGCATCTTTATGCTTGTCAGAAGATATTTTGGCCTTTGGAGGCTACCGAGTCGGTTGGAATGATCTGCTTTAAATGCTGGAAAAATGAGCTGATGTGGTTGCTCCGCTGTAAATTCTCGGCCCTGTCACCTGTAGCTGTCCGTCTTGTCTTGCTGGCTGGGACTTCTGCTAAGTTGGCTCAGCTTTTATCTTTAATGCATGCTAATTCTTTTAAACTGCCCTGTGTATCACAATTTGCATTTTTCATGAACAAAATTTATTGAATGGCTTCCTGTTTATAAAATCATCTGTATGGCCTTAGTCCACCATTCTAGTGTAGGTAGTTGATGCCTGAGAATTGCATCCATAGTCTCCTCTGCCTCTGTATATTTGTAAAAATTGGGAGGCACCTCAAACAGGTGTTTAATTTCATTCATTATAAAAAATAAACTTTCTACTCTATTATAGAGAGTTTGTCCTGTGGTTGGCCCTGTTTCCTCTGAGGTGCTGGGCTTCTCATTGATCTGACTTGTGGCAAATGCATTAACCCTTTTGGCATACTGGTCATGAGTGAACAGTCTCCCTGTGCTGTTCAGTAAGCCAGGGAGCCCTCTGTTTTCTAATACCTGAAATTTCTCCAAAAACCTGTTTACCTCAGTCTACATGTCCTGGGTTCTTCTCTCTAATGTCTGCACCAAGTTTCTCAGTGTAAGAACCCTCTTGATTAACTGAATGTGCTCAGTTCTGTTTGAAATTCCCATGGTAGCCAACTGAGTACTTGTTCTATTGTTAAGCACATTAATCATCCTGGTGGCAATTTCAGGCATATTGCTTAGAGCAGCTCTTGATCTCTGAATTTCAGTCTGTGCTTTTGGAATGAGCTCTAACTGCTCATGGATTGTTTCAATATATTTCCATTGGTCATTAATGGATTGGCCAATGTTAGCCCACAGCACTATTTTAATCTCAGCCACAACCTTATCTAATCTGAGCTCATTCTCTAGCTCTTTGATCCTGTCTTTGAGGGCTTTTATCTCCCTGCCCTTTTCTGCCACAGACTGCTTGGATTTGTCATATCTATCATTCACTTTGGCCAATTTATCCCTGGTCTCATTCAGCTCTGTCATTTGAGCTTCCAGGGCCTGGATCTCATTCCTCAGCTTTTGCATGTCCAGGCTTGGGGCCTGCTTTGTTGCTGGTGGTGCTGCTGAGGTGGATGTTGCTGCCTGTTCTGTTTGTCGAGGAGGAGGAACAGTAGTTGGAGCAGTTTCCTCCAGGTTTATTACTTCAGGAGGAGGCTGGGAGGTCTGACCTTCTTCTCTTTGCTTCAAAGCTGCCTGTAATGCTGCCTGTGCAGCCTCTGATTCTCCCAGCTTTTCTTGTGTCTGGATTAACTGCTTATATAGAGACACCAGCAAGGCTGAGGCATCTTGACCATGCCTCTGCTAGGCAACCTCATCTGTTTGAGGGTGAATTGTGGCTGGCATTTTGATCTTTTTCTTCAAAGCGGCCATGTCTGCATCTCTTAACTTCAATATCTCCTGTATGCCCTTGATATCTTTGGGATCATGCCCAATCTCAATAATTATATCTTCTAAGGACCTAATTCTATTGTCCTTAGCTTGTGAGGATGCCCTTTCCAACTCAAGTTGGGCAGCTGTATTATTAAGGCTATTTTCCAGCCTATAATTGTCCAATGTTTTGTCTGCCAAGGAGGCATACACCATCTCACCCGTTTGTTTGTGTAACTCAATTTTGTCCATCGGGTGGATGTCCTTGGCAAGGACCTCAAGATTGGTCCTTATATAATCTGCAGGAGACTGGGGTTGTGCTACAGCTGGCAAGAAATGACTCATGATCATTTTGCCTTCACTAACATCAAAAGCAGACATCAGTCTTTGCTGGTTAGTGGGAGCCATCTTCAGCAAATGATTGTACAGCTGTATTTTTATGGGCTCATTCCTTTTCTTTATGTCTATGAACTGCTGTTTAATGCTCAGTTCACCCTCTCTCTGCTGGCTAGAGGAGCTGACTTCTCCTCCCACAGTTCTGTTATGTTCCTCTTGGAAGGAACTTGCAGATGCTTCCCTGCTAGGTGGGCCCATGCCCAGAGACTGCCCTGTTGGCATTTCCTCTTCAGAGAAAGGGTTCAATCTCTGTCTTTTCTCACCATGACTTTCTGATGTGGTCAAGGGAGTCTCTCTGTCCCTTTTTCTGCTAGTATCCTCCTTTTGTGGAGTTTGGAGGATTGATGCATCAGCTGATGTTTCTTGCCTAGGAGGCACAGTGTTTTGTGCCTGCTGTTCTGTGAAAATTGGGGCCTCAACTGCCCCTTCTTGCTGTGAGGGCTGCTCTTTGTCATGTTGCCCTTCTTCTTGCTGCAATTCATGTTTTTGTTGTTGTTCTACCTGCTGTTGCTGCACCTTGTCATGAGGTGGCTTTTTAGTCTCCATTTCCTTTTCCTTGCCCTTGCTAGATATATCTTCAGTGGCTTTGGGTGCTTGCTGATTTGCAGTCCAGGAGGATGCAACTACTCCCACTTGTGTGCTTGGAAGGGAGAAAACCTGTGAACAAAGTTCAAGGTCAGCCATCTTTTTTAGATTCCTCACCGCTCTTTGATTCAGCTCCTCTTGTGTAACCGGCTCTTCTAGGGTTCCTCTCCTCCATTTTGCTTGGTTTGCATGTTTTTCAATGTGAGGGATCTTTACATGATCATAGCCAGATAGCTTATATTTGAGCCTTCTCAAAGTGACGAAGTGGTTGGGGTCATAAGGTTTCCAGAGAAAACTGGTTTGAAGGCCAAGGGACTCAAGCATCCTGTCTGCTTCTCTCCAACCTTCCTCCCTCTGGTTATAGACAAAGTGGCCAAGTTGGTTCCTGACTTTCAACTGTGCTTTCTTGCCTTTGCCTGAAAAGTGAAGCACATCAACATTGCTAAATTGCCTGAAGTATTCTAGGGCAAACAGCCTCATAGGCACATATTTGGGTAGTCTGTAGGGAGGCAATTCACACCCATATATCCTGATGACGGTGTGGTTCTGGTAAAAGTACTAGTCCCCAATGCTGTATGATTTGGATAACTGCAGGATCCTTTGCATTTCATCAGTGAGCCTTGGAGGAGGTGAGCCCATCATCATTGACATAGCTGGGTGGATGAAGAGATCTATGAACTCACAATAAGTATAAGGAGACTTGAATCTACAGTGGAAAACAGAGGACCAATAGACCACTGATCTTGGATTGCCTTGGGCATCCTCTCTTTTGATTGGAAAAGAGAAATTCTGATGTTGATGATATAAGATCAAGTGGTAAATGTAAGAGGTGTATCTGAACACTCTTTCTCTTGCCAGGTTCATTAGTTGCTCATGTATTTTGTCTGCTATATAGGTGGCATAGTCATAGCAGATAGGAGACTTGCCAGGAGCAAACATGAGCATCATTACCAGTACAGTTTGATCAACAATCTCAATTGAGTTGTAGCCCAAAATGGGACTAATCATGTCTGTAAGATCTCTGCCCAGCTGGTTGAGGTATACTTGATTTATAGGAGGATACTTCACAGAGTCAGAGTCAATGTATAGCTGGTTTAATTTGGTGACCTGAGCATCTGTCATTCTGGCTCCTTGATTTATCAGGTCTACAAGTGATAGAGGGACCAGTTTCTTCTCAGTCTTGAAGCATAGCATATCCTTGATAGCTTCTGGGGTGACATAAAACACAACTGAGCCTGAAGGGTCGAGAACTGCCCTCTGAGTGGGGTCATAGTTTTCAGCACACAGATGGATCAAATCAGGGAATTGTCTAACCTGAGGGAGCTTAAAAATAGGGAGGAATGAGTCCCATATGCCCAGCACATCTGTTCCAGTCTCATGCTTGGCATTTAATTCATTGACCAGGTGGATGTGGAACTTAGTCCTCATCAGCATTTCCTTTGAAATCTGATAGTCCATGTCTGCCAGAGACTGCCATTCCAATTGTCTTTGAGGGGCATTCAATGGAGCAACGTTCAACGCTATTGGAGCTACTGGTGGATCCATGATTTCTCCTAGGATTATGGATGGAGTTGCTATGCAGAGCAACACAAAGAGTTTTCTTCGACGGAGAAATGTGAATTTTTCAGGGATAGAGGATAAATGATCAGCTGCAGCAATTGAAATACTGCTTTAAGGTAGAGATAAGACTAATGTCTGGTATCAATCTGTCTCTTTTAGCAGGTATGTACAATTTGAGTGACTGGTTCGCGATTGCGCGAACAGAGTACAGTTTCTTATGAAAATGTGGGCAAACAAGGCTCAGCTGGTGCTTTTAGACCTCACAGTTGCTAATGGGGACTAGGCACAGAGATTTTGCCGGTGAATTTGCAAGTTTTTTGTCTTTTAAGCTCTTTTGAGGGAATTCACAGACAAAGTAGGCGTATGAAGGATTTATAAGGGAAAATACCTGGTAAACAACGAGCAATGGTCACGAATGTCTGTAGAAATGGCGCGCCGGAGGTCTCCGAATTGAATTCAGCAAAGGTGGTGCAAGTTTGGACGTAAAATCATGTAGAGAAAGCAACAGCTCTTGTGGCAAAAAGTATGAAAAAACGCGAAAATTGGCCTAAATATGGATTTTTGGCATATTGGCGCGTTTTTTTGGATGACGTCAGCATGACGTCATGAGGTGGGGTCAAGGTCGGATGACGTCAACATGACGTCATCGGGTGAGGTGGCAGGTTCTGATTGGTCCACGGATATGATGAGGTGGCGGACATATCAGCGCGGGGGCGGACGAAGGAGCTGACGCGATGGCGGGGTGGCACTGACGTGGGTATGACGTGGTGGTGATGTTGGCCGGGCGGATCGATCGAAAACTGGAAGCGGTTAGCGGTTTCTCATCGCACCGCTTTTGATACGGAAGGGGAATTGTCAGGCGTACCTCCGATAAGCTGTGGGGATGACGCGTGGCAGAGGCCTGACGTCACCCTCTGACAGATATCGGAAGGTATCTGTCGGATGTCGGGGCCGGTCCGATATGGATGAGGACCGTTGGATCAAAGAGGTCTGATCCGACGGCTGTCGGATCAGTGAGGTGCTCGGACAATACGGAAGGGGGCAGGATTATTTAAATATTTATTTTCGGGATCAGTGGTTGGCGGAAACTCTTGGGATATGGCGGGTTTATAAAGGTTTTTCAATGCCCATTTAATATAAAAATAACCCGGCGCCCATACTTTGGATAAATGAGAAAAGTGGGTTTTTTGTTTATTTTGCAAATTAAAGCGGGTATAGGTAGAACAAGGTCTTTTATAAGGTTTTCTTTAGCAAATGAAGGTTTTAAGGGGCCAAATGAATTCAGAAGAGGGGAGGGGGTTAGACTTAGGTTCATCAAAGTGACCAGATGCCAATTTGATCCCTGACAGAGGGCATATGGCTATAATGCCAAGGGGAGGGATATTTATACAATGTTTGGGGTTTATACACCATGGTGTTATAATACTAGGGAAAGGGTAACATAGGGGGTTTATATAATAAAGTTAGGGGTTAATATGGATGAAAGGAGTGGATGAGGGGAAATAATACTAAGTTTATTGAAAATAACTTAGCTTAGGGAGTAGATCAAAATAAAAAGAGTTTTAGACAAGAAATGTGGCTTTTAATAGGACTAAGAACCACTAAAAACCACCAATTCTTTCATGAATATCAATTGATGAGGGGATGTTAGTAATGAATGGAGAGGGGAAAATTGGGAAGTTAGACATGCTTCTCTGCTTGCTGCAACCTGATGGAGAAGAACACCTTCTCACTTCATTGATTTTGCTTTGTGAACAAGGCTAACATACCTTCAATTGTAAGGAGTGACATTTCTGCAACCCCAACTGCCTACCCATCTACTTGCCTAGCATTTTTTGTTTCTTCTTGGAGGGTGCACTTGGACTTGCAGACCCTTATCTGCCTTTTCTTTTCTTTGGCTTTTTTCTTTTGTTTTTCTATCTACTTCTACCCTTATTTCCTCCAAGGTCCCAGATTAAGTAGTTGGGAGCCTTTCTTCTCTACCTAAACTACTTGTCTGCCAAGATTACATAGTTTGGACAGACTTCTTTCTCTATTCTACAACTGAAAATTTAAAACTTGGCATGATCCAGATTAGGTTGTTGGACCATCCATCAAATTTAGACAACATCAAGCTATGCACACAGATTGTTTTCTCTTGGAAATATGTGATCTTTGCATGATCAAAGCAGAGCATATTTGGACCTTTCCTTGCCAATCATGAAATATGAAACCTATTGGTATAGGTAGCTAACACCCACTACACCACTCCCGCAGCGTTACAGTATCGGGTGGCTTCATGAAGGATGAGATCTCAAAGTTCGCGAGTAGTGCCGCCTTCCCTATAGCATGAATCCCTTCACAGATGAGGTATTGTGTGATGTTACAACTCTGGATGTTTGTGATGTGCTATTAGGCTAGCCATACTTGTGGAGGCGACATGTTGTGCATGAGTCAAGGCCTCATGCTGTCATCATTTCTTTGGGTGATTCATTGTACAGGATACCAGAGGTAGCCCCACATATTGCCACCTCTTTGATCATTGCTAAGAAAGGCACCAAGCTCATCCCCTAGACTAGGAAATTCATCTCTCTGGTTCGCTCCCAAAGTGAGGGGAAGATCTTTGCCACATCCATGACCCCCGCAAAGGGTTCCTCCACACAGTAGCAGCAGCAAAGGAATACGGTCATAACAGAACACAGGAACAAATTTTCCTCACCCACAGGGGTACCGCAAAAGCTTCAGGTGGGCAACAAAGTCTGGCTGCATCTGTAGAAAGAACGACTTATAAGAGCCCATCAAAAGCTTCGACCACGCTGACATGGTCCTTACACCATTACTAAGGCTATGGGAAATAACGCTTTGGAGCACAAAATTCCTCCATTTCTTCGCATGCACCAAGTATTCAATGTGTACCACTCTCAACCATGCTTCACACCATTACTGGACACATATGAGATTGCAGAACAACCCACCAGGGACCAAGTTTAGCAGATGGAGGAACTCAACGCAATGGGGACCATTTCTTCCTGGGGAGGGAGGAATGATCTAGGTGGATGCTGGTGGCCACCCACCTATCCCATTTGGACCCCCACAACTATCTCTTTCAGTTTTTCAGTTTCCTAAATTGTAGCACAGTTTACTATTTTTAGCAGTTTTTCAGGTCCTGAACTTCCGGAGCATTTTGAGCCCCTAAACAACGTTTTTTGGGAAATTTGGGGGAAACATGAGTACATGGACCAATTTTTTCCTACCCAAAGTGGTAGTGCTTGGATAGATCTTTCTAATGAGCTATTGTACGTGTCAAATGAAGATCGTATGCCAAAGTTACGACCTCGGGAAATTGATGTACCAATTTACCGAAACGGGGTCCACAGTTTGGCGTTTCATATTATAGTGTTAGTTATTGGGATCTTAAGGGTTTTCTGTTGTTTCTCAACAATAAATAGGACTTCGAGCCTCATTGTAACATAGCTCAGAGGCATTTAGCCACCACATCTCTTCTCAGAGATAAGCTACCATCGCCCTGGCTGTTTATTTCCATTTTATGTTTGTAAGCAGATCTCAGTATTTTACATTAATGAAATGAAGTATTATTTCCGCTATATCTTTGTGTTTATGGTTATCTCTGTAATTGCTGAGTTCTTGTTCAAATCCAGATCAGTGGTATCAGTGCGGTTTGCTTTTTCTCTGTTTTTCATTGCGTGTCCCCAATGAGGTCGGGATGTAAGGAGTTAGGGCTTGAACTAGTCGAACCTTTGCAAGACCAGCCTCACAAATACCGATAGCCTCCCATGGCGGATGAGAAGAAAGACGAGGGGGCAGGAGATCCTATCAAAATCTTGCTCGAAGAAGCCCTCGAGCGACAAAGGAATGCGATGATGCACAACTTTGCACAGATCCTTCAGCAGCTACCCAGAGGTGACGGGTCAGCTTCGAACAACTACTCTGGAAATGCCACGCCCTTTAAGGTACAACTTAACTTTGAAATCCCCATATTCGATTGTCAAATAGACGCAAATGTTGTAGATAAATGGTTAAATATGCTAGATGGGTATTTTTCTATTCATGAATTTTTGAGTCGGGAAAAGATTATTTTCACTCTTCTCAAAGTAGCCCTCCACGTCAAGGACTAGTGGGAAACCTACTGCGAGTAGAAGGATGAAAGTACATGCTCACTATTTTCAGCTTCACCCACTTGGGATTCATTTCAGGATGTCGTCAAGGAGCAATACTAAGCTATCAAAAGCTACAAGGACAAATACATCAAATGGACCACACTGCGATAGGGAAGGGACCAAGATGTGCCAGAGTTCACCAACATTTTTCATACCCTTCGCACACAGTTGGGTATCAAAGATTTTGATATGCATCTGGTACTCAAATACCATGGCTGGCTACACAGATATATCCAGGAAGAGATGGAGTTCCTCGAACATCTCCTTGCTCAGCACGACATACCGATACGCTGTCAAAATCGAGCAAAAGTTCAAACAAAAGAAGCGAGACCTTGGATCTGCAAATCCAAAGACCAAAGGACAAAGCCAAGGCAGGGTGACCCAAGACAACCCGTCAAAGCCTCAAGAAAAGAACAACACCACAAAGTCGAAGAAGGACATAGGAAATTGGTGTGAGTTCCACAAGAGCCCCCCTCACAACACGAGTGAGTGTCGGACCAAGCAGTCACTGGTGGCTCAGTTGAAGGCTTCCGAATCAGATACATGTTCCGACCTTGAGCCAAAAATTGACAAGGGGAATGGCAAAGAGAAACAGATCATTGATGCAGAACCCAACGTCACCGTTGCCACCGCCAAGATCCAAAAGAATGAACCTGAAGATCCATAGGAGGGCGAACGTCTTTTCCAGTCACAGATGTGGGTGAAGGGTTCGCCACTACAATTCATTGTTGATAGTGGTAGCCATAAGAACCTCATTTTAGCAGAGGTCGTGAAGCAGTTGGGCCTACCGACTACACCACACCCGTAGCCGTACAGTATCGGGTGGCTTCATGAAGGACGAGATCTCAAAGTTTGCCAGTAGTGTCGCCTTACATACAACATCAAGCCCTTCATAGATGACTTATTGTGTGATGTTACACCTCTGGATGTTTGTGATGTGCTATTATGCCAGCCATACTTGTGGAGGCAACATGCTGTGTATGAGTCAAGGCCTCACGCTATCATCATTTCTTTGGGTGATTCATTATATAGGATACCAGAGGTAGCTCCACATACCGCCACCTCCGTGATCACTTCTAAGAAAGGCAGCAAGTTGATCTCGTAGACTAGGAAATTCATCTGTCTAGTTCGCTCCCAAAGTAAGGGGAAGATCATTACCACATCCATGACCCTCGTAAAGGGTTTCTCTATGCAGCAGTAGCAACAAAGGAATACGGTCATGACAAAACACAGGAATAACTTCTCCTCACCCACAGGGGTACCACATAAGCTTCAGGTGGGAAACAAATTCTGGTTGCATTTGTAGAAAGAACACCTTACAAGAGCCCATCAAAAGATTCAACCACGCTGACATGGTCTTTATACCATTACTAAGGCTATGGGAAATAATGCATTGGAGCACAACATTCCTCCATTCCTTCGCCTGCACCAAGTATTCAATGTGTACTACCCTCTACCATACTTCCCACCATTACTGGACACATCTGAGATTGCAGAACAATCCACCACGGACGAAGTTCAGCAGATGGAGAAACTCAATGGAATGGGGACCATTACTTCATAAGGTGGAAGGAATGATCCAGGTGGATGTTGGTGGCCACCCACCTATCCCTTTTGGACCCCCACAACTGTCTCTTTTAGTTTTTCAGTTTCCTAAATTGTAGCACAATTTACTATTTTTAGCAATTTTTCGGGTCCTAAACTTTTGGAGCCGTTTTGAGGCCCTAAACAACGTTTTTTGGGAAATTTGGGGGCAACATGTGTCCATGGACCGATGTTTCCTTTCCAAAAGTTGCAGTGCTTGGATAGATCTTTCTAACGAGCTATTACACGCGTCAAACGGAGATCGTATGCCAAAGTTACGACCCCAGGAAATTGATGTACCAATTTACCCAAACGGGACCCACAGTTTGGTGTTTCATCTTCTAGCATTAGGTTTTAGGATGTTAAGGTTTTTCCATTGTTTCTCAACAATAAATAGGCCTTCATGCCTCATTGTAACACAGTTCAGAGGCATGTAACCACCACATCTCTTCTTAGAGATAAGCTACCATCGCCCTAGCTGTTTATTTCCATTTTTTGTTTGTAAGCAGATCTCAGTATTTTACATTAATGAAATGAAGTATTATTTTTGTTGTATCTTTGTGTTTATGGTTATCTCTGTAATTTTTTGTGTTCTTGTTTAAATCCAGATTGGTGGTATCAAAGCGGTCTGTTTTTTCTCTGTTTTTCTTTGCATGTCCCCAATGAGGTCGGGATATAAGGAGTTAGGGCTCGAACTGGCCGAACCTTTGCGAGACCAGCCTCACAAATCCCAACGGCCTCCCATGGCGGATGAGAATAAAGACGAGGGGGTAGGAGATTATATCAAAATATTTCTCAAAGAAGCCCTCGAGTGACAAAGGAACGTGATGATGGATAGCTTTGCACAGATCCTTCAGCGGCTACCCAGAGGTGATTCATTGGCTTCCAACAGCTACTCTAGAAATGCCATGCCCTTTAAGGTACAAGTTAATTTTGAAATCGCCATATTCAAGTGTCAAATAGACGTAGATGCTGTAGATAAATGGTTAAATCTACTAGATGGGTATTTTTCTGTTCATGAATTTTCGAGTCACGAAAAGATTATTTTCACTCTTCTCAAAGCAGCCCCCGATGTCAAGGACTGGTGGGAAACCTACTGCAAGCAGAAGGATGAAAGTATAGGCTCACTATTTTCAACTGCAACCACTTTGGATTCATTCCGGGATGCCGTCAAGGAGTAGTACTACCCTGTCAAAAGCTATGAGGACAAATAAATCAAATGGTCCACACTGCGACATGGAAGGGACCAAGATGTGCGAGACTTCACCAACATTTTCATACCCTTCGCACACAGTTGGGTATCAAGGATTCTGATCTGCATCTGGTACTCAAATATCGTGGCTGCCTACACAGATACATCCAGGAGGAGATGGAGTTCTTGAACATCTCCTCGCTCGGCACGGTATACCAATATGCTGTGAAAATCAAGCAAAAGTTCAAACAAAAGAAGCGAGACTTTGGATCTGCAAATCCGAAGACCAAAGGACAAAGCCAAGGTGAGGTGACCCAAGACAACTCATCGAAGCTGCAAGAAAATAACAACACCATGAAGTCGGAGAAGGACATAGGAAAGTGGTGTGAGTTCCACAAGAGCCCCACTCACAACACAAGTGAGTGTCAGACCAAGCAGTCACTAGTGGCTGAGTTGAAGGCTTCCGAATCAGATGCATGTTCCGACCCTGAGCCAGAACCCGACAAGGGGAATGACAAAGGGAAGCAGATCATTGATGCGGAGCCTAGCATCACTCTTGCCACCGTCAAGATCTAGAAGAATGAACCCGAAGATCCAGAGGAGGGGGAACACCTTTTCCACTCATAGATGCGGGTGAAGGGTTCACCGCTGCAATTCATTGTTGACAGTGGTAGCCGAAAGAACCTCATTTTAGCAGAGGTCGTGAAGCAGTTGGGCCTACCGAGTACACCACACCCATAGCGATACAGTATTGGGTGGCTTCATGAAGGACGAGATCTCAAAGTTCGCTAGCAGTGCCGCCTTCCCTACAACATCTTCACAGACGAGGTATTGTGTGATGTTACACCTATGGATGTTTGTGATGTGCTATTAGGCCTGCCATACTTGTGGAGGTGACATGCTATGTATGAGTTAAGGCCTTTCGCTGTCATCATTTCTTTCGGTGACTCATTATACAGGATACTAAAGGTAGCCCCACATACCGCCACATCTTTGATCACTGCTAACAGGGGCAGCAAGGTCATGTCCTAGACTAAGAAATTCATCTGTCTGGTTTGCTCCCAAAGTAAGGGGAAGATCATTGCCACATCCATGACCCCTGGAAAGGGTTCCTCCACGCAGCAGCAACAACAAAGGAATACGGTCATGACAGAACATAGGAACAACCTCTCCTCACCCATAGCGGTACAACACAAGCTTCAGGTGGGCAACAAAGTTTGGTTGCATCTACAGAAAGAACGCCTTACAAGAGCCCATCAAAAGCTTCGACCACGCTGACATGGTCCTTACACCATTACTAAGGCTATGGGAAATAATGCTTTGGAGCATAGCATTCCTCCATTCCTTCACCTGCACCAAGTATTCAATGTGTACTGCCCTCGACCATGCTTCCCATCATTACTGGACACATCTGAGATTGCAGAATAATCCACTAGGGATGAAGTTCAGCAGATGGAGAAACTCAACGCAATGGAGACCATTGCTTCCTAAGGGGGGAGCAATGATCTAGGTGGATGTTGGTGGCCACCCACCTATACCATTTGGACCGCCACAACTGTCTCTTTCAGTTTTTCAATTTCCTAAATTGTAGCACAATTTACTATTTTTAGCAGTTTTTCGGGTCCTGAACTTCCGTAGCCATTTTGAGGTCCTAAACGACGTTTTTTGGGAAACTTGGGGGGAACATGGGGCCATGGACCAATGTTGCCCTTCCCAAAGTGATAGTGCTTGGATAAATCTTTCTAGCGAGCTATTGTATGCGTCAAACGGAGATCGTATGCCAAAGTTACGACCGTGGGAAATTGATGTACCAATTTACCCAAACGAGGCCCACAGTTTGGCATTTCATCTTCTAGGGTTAGGTTTTGGGATGTTAAGGGTTTTCCATTATTTCTCAACAATAAATAGACCTTCGAGCCTCATTGTAACATAGTTCAAAAACATGTAGCCACCACATCTCTTCTTAAAGAGAAGTTACCATCACCCTAACTATTTATTTCCATTTTCTGTTTGTAAGCAGATCTCAGTATTTTACATTAATGAAATGAAGTATTATTTCCACTATATATTTGTGTTTATGGTTATCTTTGTAATTTGTTGCATTCCTATTTAAATCCAAAACATATCACTGCAAGATGTCCATCTTCCACAATGAACACGGGCTAGGAGGAATGCCCATCATCTGTTGTAGATGTCTTTCTCCACACACACATCTCGTGCTCCACAATATTCTCCTAGTTGATCAGACCCTTGAGATCAACAACTATGTCTCTCGCAACTACCTTTGTCCATCAACGTGTTGCTCATCGGGCTCCAACTTGGACACTATCTCGTTGTCCTCCAGCAGACCATATGTGCCCAATCATGTCCACACTTTGTTCACACTCATATTTCCCTCCAACAGTCCACGAGTGACCAATCCTCACTGTAGCATCTGCTCCAAGTTGGGGCATCCAACACCTAGGAAGCCCTTCCACATGGCCACTAACAAAATTCCAAACTGTTCTCTCCTAAGACATCATCCACTAGCATTAATTCAACCTTAACACATCAATACAATACATACCTAGCTCGTTCCTGCACTTGTGTGTTCTTGTAATAGCACTCCTACACTCATGTGTTCCTGTTACCATGTGTTCTTGCACTTACCCGTTCTTACACTTGCACCTTCCTGAACTCGCATTCTTGCACTCGCGTTCTTGTACTTGCGTTCCTACACTCATGCATTCCTGCACTCGCGTGTTGAACCTGCACTTCGCATGTTCCTGCACTTGTGTGTTCCTGCACTCGTGTGTTCCTGTACTTGTGCATTTCTGCACTTGTACCTTTTGCACTCACGTTCATGTACTCACATTCCTGCATTCGTGTTGCCCACGCTTGAGCTGGATTTCTTGATCTGCAGACTATGAAAGATGATTCTTGGATGTGTTAAATGACTCTCCTCCACCTTATATTTATACACAATACAAGGGTTCCATCAATTCACATGTGTGGGCTTGAAAACTTGTCACAAAGCTTATTAACATCAAGCTGACCTTGATACTTGTTCTTCATGCCCACTCTTTAACTTCAAAAATTCATAACTCAACAACGACAACTTGAAATTGGACAATTCTCGTTGTGTTGGATTCTCCTTTCCACCCTCTATCGTCTGCTGCCATCAAATGTAGAAATGTTCTTCCAAAATCCCCCCAAACACGATTTGGTGCAAAACCTCAGGCTCGGTTTTTAAGCCCACAAGCCTACTTGTGGCACTTTGACCTCCAACCCTCAAACATTAGGGCTTTAAGTACCTCCCAAGCTACACAAAAATTGACATGAGGGACTTTAATATACCACTCGACCATAGATTAGGCTAAACCAAATCTTTATTTTAGTCAATCACCCCCATGCCATATTCTAAGCATGAATGTGGGACTCACAACAAAACCAACGAGGGCTTCTTCAGGCTTTACCATGTATCCCTCCATTACCGATCAAGGGATTCCTAGGCCCAAAACCATCATCTATACAACTAGGCTTTACCGTGTATCTCACCATTACCGGTCAAGGGATTCCTAGGTCCAAACAAAGAAACATACAATACAGGATTTACCACAATTATGCCATATACCAGTCAAGGGATCACTAGGCCTTAAACAAGCATGGATTCCTCTAAATCTCTCGTCCTAAAGTATGAGGAATTTGTCCATCTCCACCATATGGATCTATCCTGTATCCCGCCATTAGCGGTCTAGGGATTCTTAGGCCTTTGGGAATTTTCTTGAGACAAACCCACTGAATTTCAAAACCATCTAGCAATCCAGTTGAACCAAGTAAAATAAATCCATCACACCATGGCTATCTGAAAATGGCAAGGCAAGGTTGAAAACCACTATCACACTTGGAAGAACACATGCCAATGACAACAAGAGAATCAAATACGCACATGCATGTATCATGCATGCCAAAACTAGCAAGGAAATCATACATTAAACTTGATACCTGCAGGTAATCATGTGTAACCGCTTGAGCCAACTCCTTTTTTCTTGATGTTTGCTTCCCTTTGATTCCCTGTCCTTCACTTTCCTTCCTTTGTCCAATGCTAGAGTGCTCCAAGAATGCTCTAAGTGTGCAAGAGTATAAGAGAATAGAGAGCTCGAAAATTGAACTGAAAAAAGGTTGTGAACTGATCCTGAGAAGTCTTTGTATTCATAAGGCCTCTATTTTCTTCAATTTCCATTATTTTCCTTCATTTTCCTCCTCACATGCAACTTATGACCTTTGACATTCATTTTCTCCCATTTTCCTTTATTTTCATAATTAAAATGTTTCTTAATGCTTGTTGTCTTTTCAAATCCTTTTTCATCTGCTTTGCCAATTTCCCCTTAGCCATAACAAACAAAATGAACACCCATTAGGATGTTTTTCTCAACATTCAGCTTGGAATATGTGTCCCATGACCTTGGTCTTATTTTTCCTTTATTAACTTTATTAAATGAAATTTTAACTAGGGGTTTTTACAAACCCCTCCCTCTTAGAGGAATGCCATAGAAAATTTTAGGGGTGAATCTTAGCCCATAAGCAAAATTTAAGGGTTTTTGTATTTTAGAGGAGCAAATTTTTTATATTATACACATTTTTTATAACTAGTCCAAAAATTATTTAAAAAATAAATAAATATTATATTTTTGCCAACAAAAATAATACCGTAGTGCGTTTTAGCTTGTAATAAAAAATTCCAAGCCCAATTCCCCTTTATTTTCCAAACCCCCTATTCACTCCAATTCATGTGGTTTCAGGGTGGGATTTGCTTCAATGGCCCCCCAAAAATTTACAAGCTTGATTCCCCTCATTTTCCCCTCTAATTTTTTTCAACCTCGATTGGCCCTTATTCGCCTTGTTTGAGGGTGATATTTGCTTCAATAGCCCGTGGATTTCAATTAGTGGTGCCCTCTACCATAATCCATTTCTATAGATTGAGACCTGGTTGAATTTTCCCCGGATTTTAGGTGGTTGGTTGCATTTTTGCTTGTATTTATTGTGTGAAATTAATGCATCCACTACATTAATTTCGGCTGAGCATCTTACCCTTGAAGTGCCCATCAGTTCAACCCTCAATTGTCCGTTACTCGTGCAAGTATGGCTTCTCAAAATCATTCACCTACCAAATGATTCTGTGTATTTTCTTCTTGGGGGCATCGACCGCCCCTGTATATATATTTGAAACTAGGGGCTTCAACTAGTGGAGATATATGGCGAATTTTGCAATGTCAGATGTTTTGTAAGCACCCCCACGGTGGCCTTTAGTGTGTCCTCACATCCACGATTACAAACCTCCATATCTTGGGGCCAACGCCCTTAAATCCTCAAAAACTATGCCAATTTCATGCAAAATAAGAACATCGATGTTTATATTGTGTAATTCTAGCATCAGCATTGAAAAGGTTTTGAACGATGAATGTGATGTGCATTCACGGACACAGGGGAAAACGTTGAGAGAGATTTGTGCTAAAGTTGTTCGTGAACAAATTCCAAAAAGATCAATTTCATTTATGCTTTCATTTATAGTCACAATAAATGTTGCAACATATTTCACTGAACCTACTACACGCTTTATCTTGAGGTAGCATTTCAAGTCTCAACTGTTGCAATTGGTCCACTATAATCTCCCAATTATATTAAAAAAATTGCTAGAAACACAGCGTACGACATAAGGTGCTAGAGTGTGAGGTATTGTATTGTTACAGATTGCTTGAATTGGATTATTTTAATTGAAGACCTCATACCCACAAAAATAATTTTTAAGAGTGAGTGAAGAAAGGTTTGTATGTCCATTGACTCCAAAGGGAGGAAATTTTAAATTGAATAGAAAATTTGACGGTGTCGACTAGTACATTACAGAACATTTTCTGCAAATGATGCTAGACATGTATTTTAGCCTAGTTATGGTAGGATATAAGAGTTTGACATTTAGATGAAAGTTCTCGCAGCCTTTGACGTGAAGTTCAATATGTTACTGGTAAGAGAGAAGGTTGGATAAACTAGAGGTTTATTGGTGACCTAGAAAATAATGTAGTGTCATTAGAACTGATGTGTCAAAATTTGTAGCAGTATTATCAGGTTCTCCATGATCCAATAGCTAATGTTTTGAGTGATATATGTAGTCAATGTCTTTCTCCATTAGCTAGCTATGAGCTTAAAAACGCAAATGATAAAAATTTGACCAGGCAGTCAGCTTCATTGTCTTGTTCAATAGGAGTCTCATTATAAAGCTCATCCGAAAATTTACAGTCATATCAGAAAAATTACAAGTCAAAATTACACGAGATTAAGGATGAAAATGAAAGTTTATATTCATGGTATAAAGACCACCTAGAGAAAAATTACAATCTATTGGATGAGCTAAATCTCAACGTACATTTGTTTGAAGACCCTTTAGCCAATTTGTTGCATCCATATGAGAAAAGCACCTTTCTTGTATTTAAGGATCATGAGCACATCTTTAGTGAACACTTGGACTTTCCTACCTTTTGTTTTTTCTACTTGCTCAAGGAAAGTGTGAGCATGATTCAAATAAGTAGCCATTTGCTTGATTGGTTACATTGGAGTGATCACATCCCATTATTGTATATATATATTCATCACGTGGGCGATTGTCATCTTGATTTGAATCCAAAGGTGAAGGCCCTAAGATCCCGATGGTCCACTGCCAAATGTAAGTCAAGTTAGTTTTTGAGTTTAGTCAGTTTAGTTTGTCAATCATTTTTTCAGTATTGAGTTTGGTCACTTTATTTTTGATTCCATGCCCAATGGATAAGGATACTTGGTCTACGGTGTTCTTGGCACCTCACAAGGAGCTTCCATCCCCATTGGAGACAATTTCAGTGCTTTTCAGTCATGTGAGTCACCAATGATCAAATATGCTCTTTCAAAGTTTTTTTCTAGGGATTTAGGTCAATTTTTTATAGTTCCAAATGAGTTTTGAAATGAAAATCTGATCATTGGTTGGTGTGTCTAGATCAGTGCTACCACCTTCAATATTCATGGTTATCATCATTAATCATGGTCATGTCATCATTCAGGTGTTACAGGTCATGAATGAGTTAAAATGTCATCATATGGGTATTAGTCTAGGTATGCACCTGTTTTGTCATCACCATGTGAGTTTTAAGTAAAAAAAACAATGTTTATTGTCTTGAGTCTTCATATAAAGGGAGTTAGCATATTAGGGAGAAAATGTAATAAACGTAAAGGTAATACTTTAGTTCATAAAGATAGTGCTCCAATCAATGAGGTATGATGTCATGTCATGACATTTGCTAAAAAAGGTTTTTTTAAGTTTTAAAGGATCTTTCAACAATTTATTTGACTCATCTCATTTGTATAGAACTCAAATTTGTCATTGAAAGCCTTCCAACCAACCTTAGCATCGATTTATACTCTCAAAGGGAATTTTGCATCCTCTCACTACGTTTTCCTGCCTCACGCTATGTTTTCAGAGTCACGCTGTGTTTTCTCTAGCTCACTACATTTTTAGTGTGTGAAGTAAAGGAACAACTCCAAAAATTCTCTCGTGCAGGTGGAGCTCTCCTCAGGGCAGGTACAACTAAGTTTAAGAAAAACACCACCTCCAATCATCAAGTTTTTCAACCTTTTAGTGGGGAACCCTCTTCTAGGGTTTCACGCTACGTTTTCTTGGTTTGGCACTATTATTTACTTTGCGCACAAAAAAACCTATTTCCCTACACATTTTACCCTTCCCCACACTCAAACACACTTCCCCTAGCTTTCCTTATCCCTCCTCCCTCATTCCCCTAAGTCCTAGAGCTAACCCTAGTTTGTATGTTACGTTTTTAGCAGAAATTAGGGTTACGACTCTATTTTGATTCCTACCACTCATCCTTGACTCCCTATCTGATTTTTCACTTCCCTAAGCTTCCAAACACACCTCCCTACCTCCCAAATTTTTCCTACTAAGATATCTCCTCCCTAACCACTTTATCCCCTCACCTCAAGACACTAACCCTAATCCCCTGTTTTCCCAAGTAAAACTCTGTTTTTCCCCCCTTTCATCCATCTAGGGTTTTGCTGTGAAAATTCAAATCATGGAAAGTGAGAAGAAGGCATATAATAAAGGAGGTCAGGTGTCTAGATTTGAGCTAGCTCACACCCATGAGATCAATGCTTCACCATTCATCAAAAGGTCATGTGAAGAAGTCGGCTCCCAAGGGTTTTGTGAGAAAATTCAGCAAGTGGGATACCATGCCAAGTTGATAGGAATATTTGCCACCAAATTGAAAAGTGGAAAAGCCATAATATCATGGATAGACTTCATCATATCAACAGATGTGATTGGCATAAATTTTAGGGTTTTGAGCTCATTTTCCACACATAGGGACAATGTTAATTCAAAATCAATTTCTGAAGTAAGGAAGATGAATTTGACAAAAGTGAAAGAAGTTTTGTCAATAATAGACTAAGGAATAAAAAAATCCTTCATTTTTTATACATGTATGATATATTGGGAGATATGCATCTTTATTCGAGACATATTTCAGAAAATAAAAATTTTCCAAGTTAATTCCCTGCTTTAGTCATGATTTTGTGGCACCGATTCCAAGCAAATGAAAATTAATTTTTAAAACATGAGAGAGGTTTGTCTTCACAACATCTGTGTCTAAAAGAACCTCTACAATTTTTTTTAAAAATTTCATGGTTAGATAGAAATCTCTCCATCATTGAGGCTTATGTTTGTAGAAAACCCAAAAATTTTACATAGCTTTTGTCCAAAAAGGTAGCGTGCCCCATGTTACGTTTTTGTCGGGGGCCTCCATTTGACAAATGTTTTACACTTCTGGATTCCTTTTGAATTCCACATCAAAATCATCCAACTGGAGTTCGACTCCAACACATTCTGGCAGGTAAAAAAGTCAAAAAATTACCAAAAACACCTTTCTACCATGTTTTTTTAGAGGCACACTACATTTTTGGAGTAGTTGTGGGATAAATATTTTTTGGAGGTATATCGGTAGTATTTTTTAGTGCTTGAAGACTTTATGGTGTAGTAGATAGACAAATATTTCTCCAGCATTTTTCAGATCTTGATTTGGAGCTTGGGAACTGCTCCAAAAGTCACTTACAAGCAATGAGCTACGATTTCTCCAAGCACGCTACGTTTTCAGGAAATTTTCTATGTTTTTGCCTCGACCTCAGTTTTCTCCATTTACTCAGTCCAGTTTGACTTTTATTGATGAAATTTGTCATTTTAGGGGTTGTGATGATGCATTGAGGTGTAATTATGTTTTTCAAAGTAAAAATTAAGTAGATTCATGCTTGTATAGGTTCTTATGGTCAAATGAATCAGTTTTGCACCAATTTGGGAGTTTGTTTTAACCTCCCTAATCATTAGCTTTGGTTAGAGGGATTTGTGTAAATTAATTCTATACTAATGAATTCGATCCCTGAGAGAGGGGGATGTAGTTTTTGGTGTATATGTAACCAATCTAAGCCATAGAGAGTGTTGGATGTTTGAGAGTCTGTTAGAGCTATTGTACTTTATCATTTTGCAGTGATACAAGAAAGTTGCAGCTCATATTCAGGAATTCATTTGGTATGATCTTGTGTTAGTGTTTTTCTTCTGTAATTCACTTTTATGAATGAATAATTCATCTTCTTTCCATGTCTTTGCTTTTAGTGATATTCATATCAGTTAATAAATAGAATTCTTAAGTTTAAGATCTGTTTTGGTAGGAATTTCATGTTTTTGTTATTCATCTTCTAATAAATGAATTCATGCTTTCCATGCTCATTTTTATCCTTTTCTTTTCTACCCTACACTACACTGACAAAGCCTAAAGTGTCACTGAAACATACCTACCTTGTTCCTCCATATTTCTACAACTGAGTTCTTTGAAACCCTAGCCCTAGTTCCTTGGCCCATTAATCATGTAGCAAACCCTAAATTTCAAAACCTTAGAGAAGAACATACCTAGCCTAATATATTTTCTTCCTCTAGTCATTTTTGGCTGTGAAATCATAAAGAGATCCCTCTCTGGTTTAGTAGGGCTATCTACCAAACTAAAAGTTCAGTTTGAGGTTACCTCTATCGATCTCCTTCTAAGCCTCGGACATTTGTGTGATAACATTTTGGCGTCGTTGGCGGGGAAACGAGAGATCATTTCCTCCCTTGGGAAAAACGATAAGGAACAGATCTGATTGTTGATGGTGGATAGCGGTTAGACACAGGAAGGCTAAAATCATTCACGTGGTGACTCCAAATTAGTTTCAAATCTAATTCAAGGACTCCACTCGAGGATGAACCTTACCAACAAAAGAATTAAAGAAAAATATGGGAAGATCAGGTATCCAAGTTGGAATTTCATCCAAGACTTCATGTTCTTTGTCATAAATTATTTCTTCTCTTTCCCTGAGAATGTTAAGAAGGTTTTCCAGAGTATACTGTATTTCAGAAAAGATCCCAGACCCGATTTTGATTCCTTTCCTTTGGAGATTGTGAATAAAAATTTTGATATTGGTGAAGACCATTCTTCTGAATCTTATGATGACCATCTTCCACTTGATGAGCCCCAAGAGATCAAGACTAATCCTATAACTTCTATACATTCTCCTATACCTTGTAAAATTCCAAATAGATACAAGCCACTCATCTTAAATCCTATACTCCATGATTTCCCTCAAAATGATTACAAATATCTTCCGAGGTTTGATGGAGAATATGGTAACATCACTGCTAAAAAAAAATTCAGAGCTTCGAAATTTTCTTGACCTTTTTGAGGTTGAAGAAGGTGATGCTAGTATCAGGGTTTTTACTTTCTCTTTACAAGGCGAAGCCAAGAAATGGTTCAAGAACTTATCAAGTGTAAGCATTTTTTATTTCCATCAATTTGTAGAAGTTTTTATTGATAAATGGGTGATTAAGAGGGATCCTTTTCTAGTTTTAGAATATAATCATTTGGAAAGACACTAGGAGAAACAATGCAACACTTTTCAACTAGATTCAATCATGTATACCATTTAATGCCTGCTGATATAACACCACCTTCCAGTTTAGCTCTCCTACACTACCCAGATGCCTTTGATCTGGAAATTGAGTTTCAGTTGAGAGAAATGAACACTACAACACTTTAAGAAATGCAATACAATGCAATAGTTGTGTAAGCTAATTTGCTAGTCAAAAGGTCAAAGTTGAAGGACGAATCAAGGGAGAACATAAAGAAGGAGTACCTGACATCTTTAGAAGTGAAGCTCGACATTTTAGTAAGTGCAATGGAGGAAATGATGCGAAATAACACCATGATACATGAAATTGTTGTTCAAAAAGACCATGTCCCACTTATTGCAGAAGAAGAGGAGGTTGATGGCCCTAACCATTTTCTTGCTAAGCCCAGTTACCATAGATCAGAAAATGATTATTTTTTGTATTCATTTATGGATAGTCATGAAAATGAATTTGTAGATAAGTCCATGGAGAAGAAATCTACTGATCTAATGTGTATCTCTGATGACACTGTTTATATGGATGATTTAACCAAGCATTATCAATATGATGATGATTATGTTGTCGAAATAGAGGCTAAATCTTCAAGGCAATCAAGGGCATGTTTGTAGGAGGAGAAAGTTCAAATACAACATCACAAATATAGCACTCATATTGTGCATATCAATCATGATAGAAATGTAGAAAATGTAGAAAATTCCAAAGCAGGTGAAGGGTATTTACCTTTATGTTTCACTTCATTTCAATTTATGAGAGAAAATTGTCCGAATATTAGAAATCAACTCTCTTTTAGTTTTGATATTGAGCATGAAAAAGAAAATGAACTTCTTGATCGGGACTCCTTACCTTTGTGTTTCTCCTAACTTGAAAATATAAAGGAAAACTATAAGCAAGCAAATACGCGAGTTGTTAACAGTATAAATGGGCAGCCTTCTCATGAATTGTTTGAAGATGTCACTTGTGATATGGATGTTTCTTTTGCTCCAGAATCGCAACCATTGAGTTACATTGAGTTTCAGAACACAAATGAAAGATTAGAAGTTGAAAGATAGGATGAATTGATGCAGGATAAGTTTTTACCATTAAGTTTTGATTCATTTCAGTTTTTGAAGAATTTTTTTGATAATATTTCTGAAGCAAAGAATGACAAGCCTATAGAAAGTCATGTAGTGTCATTAGAACTAATGTATAACAAGTTGTAGTAGTCTTCTCAGGTTCTCCATAATCAAATAGAGGGTGTTTTGGATGATATATGTAGTCAAAGTATTTCTCCATTAGCTAGCTATGAGCTTAAAAACCCAAATGGTAAAAATTTGTTCAGGCAGTCGGCTTCATTGTATTGTTCAGCAGGAGTCTCATTACAAAGCTCATTTGAAAATTTACAGTCATATGAGGAAAATTACAAGTTAGAATTGCACGAGTGTAAGGATGAAAATGAAACTTTACATTCATGGTATAAAGATATCCTAGATAAAAATTACAATCTGTTGGATGAGAAAAATCTTAATGTACATTTGTTTGAAGACCCTTTTGCCAATTTCTTGCATCCATCTGAGGAAAAGAAATTTTCTTGTATTTATGGATCATGAGCACATCTTCAGTGAACACTTGGAGCTTCCCATTGTTTTTTTTTCTACCTTCTCAAGGAATGTGTAAGCATGGTTCAAATAAGTAGCCATTTAATGGATTGGTTACACTAGAGCGATCACATCGCATTATTGTGTGTGTGTGTGTGTGTGTATATATCTTCAGCAGGTGGGCAATTGTCATCTTGATTTGAAGCCTAGGGTGAAGGCCCTAAGATCCCGATGGGTCGCTGCCAAATGTAAGTCAAGTTAGATTTTTAGTTCAGTTAGTTCAATTTGTCAATTAGGTTTTTAGTATTGAGTTTGGTCTCTTTATTTTTGACTCCACACCCAATGGATAAGGCTACCTGGTCTACTGTGTTCTTGGCATCTCACACGGATCTGCAATCCCCATTGGAGTGAATTTTAGTGCCTTACAGTCATGTCAGTCACCAGTGGTCAAATATCCTCTTTCAATGTTTTTTGCTAGGGATTTAGGTCAAATTTTTACGATTTCAAATGAGTTTTCAAATAAATTTTTTATCATTGGTTTGTGTGTATAGGTGAGTGCTACTCCCTTCAATATTCATGGTTATCATCATTCATCATGGTCATGTCCTCATTCAGGTGTTATGGGTGATGAATGAGTTAAAATGTCATCATATGGGTCTTAGTCTATGTCTTCACGTGTTTTTTCATCACCATGTGAGTTTTAAGTAAAAAGAACTATGTTTATTGTCTTCAGTCCTCATATAAAGGGAGTTAGAATATTAGGGAGGAAATTTAGTAAAGGTACAGGTAATATTTCATTTCATAAAGATAATTCTCCAATCAATGAGATCATTGGTTCGTGTGTATAGGTGAGTGCTACTCCCTTCAATATTCATGGTTATCATCATTCATCATGGTCATGTCCTCATTCAGGTGTTATGGGTGATGAATGAGTTAAAATGTCATCATATGGGTCTTAGTCTATGTCTTCACGTGTTTTTTCATCACCATGTGAGTTTTAAGTAAAAAGAACTATGTTTATTGTCTTCAGTCCTCATATAAAGGGAGTTAGAATATTAGGGAGAAAATTTAGTAAAGGTAAAGGTAATATTTCATTTCATAAAGATAATTCTCCAATCAATGAGGTATGATGCCGTGTCATGGCATCTGCTAAAAAAGGTGTTTTGTGTTTTAAAGGATCTTTCAAGCATTTCTTTCACTCATCTCATTTGTATAGAGCTCCAATTGGTCATTACAAGCCTTCCAGGCAACCTCAACATTGATTTCTACTCCCAAAGGGTGTTCTACATCCTCTCACTACGTTTTCCTGCCTCACGCTGCGTTTTGTGTCTTCCATGTTACGATTTTAGCCTCACGTTATGTTTTCTCCAGCTTGTTACATTTTCAATGTGTGAAGTAAAGGAACATACCCAAACATTCTCTCCTACACGTGAAGCTCTCCTCAACTCATCTACAAGTAATTTTAAGCAAAACACCACCTCCAATCATCAATTTTTTAGCCTTTTAGTGGGGAACCCTTTCTTAGGGTTTCATGCTGCGTTTTCTTCCTTTGGCACTCTTGTTTACTTTGCGCACATCAAAACCTATTTCCCTTAACATTTCACCCTTCCCTACACTTGAGAACACTTCCCCTGGGTTTCCTTATCCCTCCTCCCTCATTCCCCTAAGTCCTAGAGCTAACCCTAGTCTGTACACTATGTTTTTGGCAGAAATTAGGGTTAGGACTGTGTTTTAATTCCTACCACTCATCCCTTCACTCCCTATCTAATTTTTCACTTCCCTAAGCTTCCCAACACACCTCCCTACCTCCCAAATTTTTCCTACTAAGATATCTCCTCCCTAACCCCTCTATCCCCTCACCTCAAGACATTAACCCTAATCCCTTGTTTTCCCAAGTAAAACTCAGTTTTTTCCCCTTTCATCCATCTAGGGTTTTCCTATGAAAATTAAAATCATGGAAAGTGGGATGAAGGAATATAATAAAGGAGGACAAGTGTCTATATTTGAGCCAACTTACACCCATGAGATCAATGCTTCACCATTCATCAAAAGGTCATGCGAAGAAGTGGGTTGCCTAGGGTTTTGTAAGAAAAATTCAACAAGTGTGATACCATGCCAAGTTAAAAAGCCTCTTTGCCACCAACTTGAAAATAGGAAAAGCCATAAAATCAGGGAGAGACTTCATGATATCAACATACGTGATTGGCATAAATTTTAGGGTTTTGAGGTCGTTTTCCACACATAACGACAATGTTAATTCAAAATTAGTTTCTGAAGTAAGGGAGATGAATTTGAAAAATGTGAAAGAGATTTTTTTCAATCATAGAAAAAGGGGAAAATCCTCCTTTAGTTTTTACATAGTATCACACATTGAGAGATATGCAGCTTTCTTGGAGACATATTTCAGAAAATCAAAATTTTCCAAGTTAATTTCCTGTTTTAGTCATGATATTTTGGCACGGATTCTAAGAAAATGAAAACGAATTTCCAAAATCTAACATACTTTTTCATAACATCCTTATCTACAAAAACCTCTCATATTTTTGCAAAACGTTCCATGGTTAGAGAGATATTGCTCCATCTTTGAGGTGTATTTTTGCAAAAAATCTAGAAATTTTACGTAGTTTTTTGTCCAAAAAGGTAGCATGCCCCATGCTATGTTTTTTGGGGGGGCCTCCATTTGACAAAACGTTTACATTTCTCAATTATTTTTTACCTCCACATAAAAATTATCCAACCAGAGTTCCAATTTAGACATTATGGCAGGTCAAAAAAACAAAAAAGTACCAAAAAAACACCTTTCTGCCATGTTTCTGAGAGGCATACTATGTTTTTGGAGAGTTGTGGGAGAAATGGTTTTTGGAAGTCTAGAAGCACTCTTTTTTAGTGCTTCAAGATTCTATGGTGCATTAGACACGCATCGATTTCTCCAACATTTTTCATATCTTGATTTGGATATTGGGAACCCCTCCAAAAGTCACTTACAAGCAACACACTACATTTTCTCCAGGCATGCTACATTTCATGCAATTCACTATGTTTTTTCTTGGAACTCATTTTACTCTGTTTGCTTAGTCCAGTTCAACTTTTGCTGATGTAATTTGTCATTTTAGGGGTTGTGATGATGCACTGAGGTGTAATTATGTTTGTCAAAGTAAAAATTGAGTAGATTCATGCTTGTATAGGTTTTTATGGTCAAATGAATCAGTTTTAGGCCAATTTGGGAGTTTGTTTTAACCTCCCTAGTCATTAGGTTTGGTTAGAGAGATTTGTGTAAACTGATTCTATACTAAGGAATTCGACCCCTGAGAGAGGGGGATGTAGTTTTTGGTCTATATGTAACCCAATCTAAGCCATAGAGAGGGTTGGATGTTTGAGAGTCTAGTGGAGCTATTGTACTTGATCATTTTGTAGTAATACAAGCTAGTTACAACTATTATTCAGGAATTCATGTGGTATGATCTTGTCGCACTTTTTTTTCTTTTGTAATTCACTTTTATTAATGAATAATTCATCTTATTTCCTTCCCTTTTCTTTCAGTGATATTCATATGAGTTAGTAAATAAGATTCTTAAGTTTGAGCTCAGTTTTGTTAGGAATTTCATGTTTTTGTTATTCATCTTCTCAAGAATGAATTCATTCTTTCCATGCTCATTTTGGTCCTTTTCTTTTCTACCCTACACTACACCAACAAAGCCTAAAGTGTCACTGAAACATAACTACCTTGCTCCATATTTCTGCAATAGAGTTCTCTGAAACCCTAGCCCTAGTTCCTTGGCTCATTCTTCATTGAGCAAACCCTAAATTTCAAAACCCTAGGGTAGAACATACCTACCCTAATATCTTTTCTTCCTTCAGACATTTTTGGCTGTGAAATCATAGAGAGAGCCCTCTCTGGTTTGGTAGGGCTAGCTACCAATCTAAAAGCTTGGTTTGAGGTTTCCTCCGCTTGTCTCCTTCTCAGCCTGGGGCACTGTGGAGTGATAACAGATTCCATTCTCTGTGCAACAAACTTCAATCTACAAAGGCCCACATCTATTATGTAGGACAGATTCATAGGTGGCATGCCTAACACTGTGTCCGTGTATGGGTTTTTTCCAAAGTTATCTGGATTAAGATATGGATCCGTGATTTTTTTTGAAAATTTAGGACCCGTATATGGTAGGGAAACCAAAAGTACAAACCAATGTAAAATATTTTTTAATTTTTTAAAATTTAATTGATATAAAAAATAAAATAAAAACATATATTAACTTTTAAATATAATATTTGCAAATATAAATATTAGATGAATACCACTAAAATTAACCTATCATTTATAAGGGGATCTCCCATATATAAAATTCGAATTAGACCTCACACCATTTGGTGTAGGAGTCCCATCTGGTATAAAGGTCTCATTACGAACTCCTTAAAGATTTTCCTTGGCTCTAACTATTAACACAAATAAGTGATGCACTGGTATCTTCGAACAATAGGGCGAGTGTTCCTAGTGAGTGTGCAACGCAATTGTGTCTACATTCTCCTACTGCAAGAGGGGGTAGAAAAGTGAGCCTCTAAGTGAGAGGTCATAATACCACCGAGGAAGAGACACACATGAACCAAAATGACCTGTCTAACATCGAGCAGAATATTCCATAGACGCGACAGTGTTTACAACCAATGAACAAGGGAAGATCTGTTTAAAGTCCAGTGGAATAGTCCACAGCGGATGTAACGGTTGTTATAACCGATAAGCAAGGAAAGGTTTGTCTAGTATCCCGTGGAATAATCCAGAAGGATAAGACAATAGTGAAACCATTACAACACATTCCCAAAACTATTTACATCCTTGATTTCTCATTGTGTAAGTGTTATTGCAGTGCCAACACGCTAGTCTCTCGAATCTGTTGTGCTTGCACTGTGTCACCACATGGACTCATTTATGTTGTCAATGGAGAGGATGAAGATCAAAATCCCCTGTGATCAACAATTGTGTACAATGTGTATGTAGACAAATGGAAGCTTCTTCCTAACATGAACTGAGGACGGGATGGATGCTTTGGTGCTTTCATCCACGGCAAATTTTTCGTTATTAGTTGTGACCTAATCGGGTGGAGTGCGGAAGTTTATCGTCCAGAAATAGGGGCATGGACAACAATGGAGAATATGAGGGTTATCAGGGCAAGGAAAGGCCCATAGGAGTGTCTGGTTGTTTCTTCTTCAAGGTGGTTATATTCGTTTGAGAAGCAATAGGGAGTGATGGAATACGCTTCCAATGAAAATGTTTGAAGGGCACTGGGTTCTCTTCCTAAAACCCTTGAAAGAATTCCACTTTTTGTAGCGTGGCATGAGAAGATTTTGTTTATGGTAATATTGAGAGTAATGTTAAAGTTTGTTATATGTATGAGCCCCTTCCTATAAAATGTGCAGTAGGAAAGAAAACATAAACGATTGTGATGTGGATTGTCAATGAGGGATCATAAAACTTTTGTTTGCACAATGTACAGAGTATTAACGTTCCTTTAGTTTTGAGATTTGAACTTAAGTAATAGTGATAACCATATTTCCATTTGGATAGCGTAGTAAGAAATTTCACATTCATGTTATCCTTGACTGAACATTGGTAATAGGTTTTGTGGATAACCATATTTCCATTTGGATAGCGTAGTAAGAAATTTGGCATTAATGTTATCCTTGAATGTTATTCTTGATCTCGTTAATGAGGAGGACCAATGACTATAACCCTAGTGATTGTGGCCCCCTCTTACTTTCTAGCTCATGTCGCTTTGCTTCGAGAGTGTCTCAGTGGCAGTTGTGTTTTCATTTTGCCTGATGCCTTGAGTGGGGGTCACACCTCATTCTCTTGTGGCTACCTTTGTTGTGGCTTGTGGATTGTGGATTCGTTACACTTGCATTGATGCATGTGGGGAGTTGAGGGAATAGGTTCGCCGCAACTTCCATGTTCCTATGGACCCTGGTTTGTGCCCCTTTGTTGCCATTGTTCATCGTCATTTTCATTAATGTTGTCAATTTTGTGGGGCTTGTCGGGGTTTTTGTGGTGCTTTTGTCCAATTTACTAGCTTACTATGGGTTTTTGATAGATTGTTAATTTCTATTTTCATTAATATAAATTAAGATATTTTTCTAGAAAAAAAATTGATTATTGCTATAGTAATGAATATTAAAGGAAGTAAAGCATGTACTACTAGATTGATTGTGACCTTAAAACTAAATCATTGTTATTGTTAAACATTATATAATCCTAAGATTAATCAAATTTTTGTTGTAGAATAGTCAAATCCTTAAGATCTAAGCGTGCATTTTCTCATAAAAAAGTGACATGACCAAAACTTTGAAATTAGATAATTAGGTTCCCTTGTTTCATAAACATATGATATTGCCACAACTTTAAAATTGGATGATTAGAGATCTCTGGTGTCATAAAATATATGGTGTTACCATTCGTTAAAATTATATAATTAAAAAGTCCCCTATTTTAGAAACAAAAATGTCTAACTATAATTTTAAATTTAAAAAATTTATTATAATATTATTACAACATGAGAAAATATATTACAAGTGGTCAAACTAATAGTAAGACAACGTCAATGGTTGTTATCGACCCATAAAAGAAAATCATAGCAGTTAAAATCACCACATTGGTGGTCCCTAGAAAAAAGAAATCAGACTTTCACTTCCACTTCCGCTGGAAGCAATTTTAAACCCAAAAAATATTATAATAAATGGTATATCACATTTTCTCCAAAATTTTAAAATTAAGTTATTATTATAATGATTAATTTATTATTATCATGATTAATGTAATGAAAATTATATTCAAATGATATAATTGGAGCTTCCAGCATATCAAAAACATAATTATAGGAACATTTATTGATATTGGCCGACCATTACGTCTCATCTCAAACTCAAATGTGCCTCAAGGAAAAACATGGAGTATATAATTATACGTATCGTCTCGCCTTCATTCTACCTGTTTATATGCATTCTTGTACATTTTTCTCTGAAACTGAGCGGACGTGATTTGAGGGAAAAATGGGGTGCGTGGATGGGAAAGCTTTTCATCGCAGACTGTATGAAGCAGGGATGCAGCTGGAACATGCATCTGATACCAACACGGGGCTACTACAAGCCCTAGAAAAAGTGGAGTTCTGTTTATCCATGGTGAAACAATCACATCCTAGCTCAATGTCTCGGTCACTGCGCCATGGACTGCGCCTATCAATGAACAGACTGGTAGAGGAACACCTCCTAAGGCACCAAGACACAGATGTGAGGCTGCTGGTCCTCAACTGCCTCGCCAAAATCACCGAAATAACAGCACCCTACGAGCCATACGACGATGAGGTAATGAAAGAAATCTTAGAGCTCATTGTAGAAAGTTTTCAAGACCTGGGGGAGATGAACAGTCCCTCCTTTGCAAGAAGGTTTTTCCTTCTCAAGACTGTTGAAGAAGTCAAGCTTAGCACAGTCATGTTGAATGTTGGATTGGATGACCTCCTCTGTGAGATGTGCAAACATTTTTTTGCTGCTGTTTCTCACCATGCTTATTCTGCAGATGTATGTGCTTCCATGAAAAAGATTATGAGGTTCGTTCTTGAAGACAGTGATGAAATTTCTCAGGAATTATTATCTGTTTTTCTCATCAACCTAAGAAGAGAAAGGAGGACCTCTTCACCGGCTGCGTATTCGTTAGCCATGGATGTCGTTACGTCTTGTGCTGAAATACTCAGACCATATTTGAAAGAAAAATTTCCACCAGAGCAGGCAATTCATATCAACTGCGTACATAGGTACAATGAAATTGTTCATGATATCTGCAGACATGAAAGCCAAGAGACTAATTCTAGTGAATATACAACTTCTACAGATCGGGAGGCTTCTGTAACAGATACCAGTATTCCAGAACCAACTGAATCAAACTCTCAGGTTGCAAGCTCTCCCATGTCTCCTGATGGTCCCCATAACGAATCTGTTAATAACAAGAAAATGGGTGATAACAAGAAGAGTGAAGCTGATGTTAGGTTGGTAAAATTATTTTCGCAGATTCCCGATCCACTTCCAGATGTTACATCTGGATGCAAACGGGGGCGCGCCAAAAAACGATCAGAGGTTAAAGAAGATGATTCCGTTTGGGAAGAGAGGGTAGAAAGGGGATCCGAAGGTATTTCTTCACCAGAGGACACCGTTGGCGAGTCGGCCAACAACGTTTCAGTTTCGAGATCTTTGAAGCGGAAGAGGCCAACAAGGAATTCTGTGAGGAAAATTAGATCTTTGAAGGAAATAGAGACATCTGAAGATAGTTCGACGGATGAAGATTAGATGGTTTCTGAAACCCAAACCCAATTATAGAAAGGTAGTAACTTAGGATTTGATGTCTCTCGTTTAGGTTGTTGTGATGGAATTTATTGTAAAACCCAATTATAGCAGGTTAGTAACTTTGGATTTGATGCCTCTCGTTTCGGTTCATGGAATTTATTGTTGCTCATTTGCGTTGGTATTGATATAATTCATTGTAATTATGTTACTGAATTTGGTATTACTACATGTAATACTTTTTATTATTTTTTTTCCTTGCAATCAACATAAGTGCCACAAGTCTCACACATTGCCCCATCTCAAGATGGAAGATCACCCCCTCTATCTCGTGGTTGCATTATGCCTCATTGCAACTACCATTGTGTCAACTATCCTACCTCCATCATGTGAATTCTTAACACCATACTCCAATTGAACTCCAACACATCTCATCAGAGTGCATGGCCCCATGACTCATCAGAGTGTTGAATAATCAAGGGAAGTTAAACTCGATAACAATTTGTGAATCACTTTTACAATTTATCTTAGCTTGATCTTCTTCTCATTATTAGTGTGTGTGTGTTTAATTCATCAAACTTTTACCAAAACATAAGAACCAAGAACATAAGATATTGGCTCTCTGCTCGGGCCAAGACATCTTTCTCTTAGAGAGGAAAACTCTTTTGTAAATTTCTCCTATTGAAGCTTCTTATTGATCAATGACAAACCCTAGACCCTTGACTAGAATACCCCCCAAACACAAGTCAAGTCCTTCCTCCTTGCACTTTGTTCCTGGACACTTAGTCTTCTTCCAATGCTTTGTTCTCCTTCTACCTACACTTTGCTCTTCTTAAAATTGTTGGTAGTCCTTCTTGTACTTTCCCTAGAAGAGACACTTACCCTTGGTCTCTAGTGAATCCCTTGACAAATGATGATTTATTCATTCTTCTTGGCCAACCGAGCTCCTTTTTCAATGTGTAGGTATAAACATGATATGATAGTTTTGTAGCCCTAAATTCTCGCACATGTGGGAGGTTTAGTAGTGTATTTGGTTCCTTTCTTCTTTGTATGAGAGAGTCTCTTCTTCTCTTTAGTGGGAGGCCTAGTGGGAGGCCTTGTAGGCCTAAGTTTCAAGCCCAAACCAAGATGAATATATGACTATGATTTTGTTGCTGATATAACAACAGACAAACCTCTTTTTTCTTGCACTACTAACTATACTTTGCCCTAGAAATAGTCCCAAAACTTCGCTTTTCTTCCTTCTTTCTTCACTGCACTTGGAGACCCATTAATCTTCGTCCTTCTTCACTTTTCCTTGACATCTATTAATCTTGAAATAAATAAATTTGATACATAGGATGTCTAGTAATTTTTTAGGGATTTTTAGTTGGAAATATGTATTGGTAAATGGGTTCAAGAAAATGATTTTGGGATATATTTTACAATATCTATTTAAATTAGGGTATTCTTTATTATTCCATTAAAGTACATCCTTTTTCATAGGATCTAAAATTAATCACTCATGAAAACAAGTTTCAATATTACTATTAGGTCAAATAGCTTCTTAAATATGTATTTTTTGTGGGGTCAACTATCGTACCTCCATCTTGTCAACTATAGTACCTCCATCATGTCAACTCTTAATGCCATACTTCGACTCAACTCCAACACATCTCATTACAATGCATGCCCCCATAACTCATGTAAGTCATAAACCATGCTTATAACTAGCATATAACTAGAGAAACATCAATGATAGAACAACCATCAAAGCAACATAAAAATAAGTACATTTACACAGTACAGAAGAGGAAAAGAGCTCTTATTAACATATAAAAATCCAACCAAGTCAAGTGTTGAATCTCCATGACCTTAGGTATAGGATAGAATCTTAAAATTTCTGACACTACCAAACCAAGAATATCAACATAACTACTTCGTACAGTGGAATATGAATAACAGTAAATCACACATGCACATATGGAAATTTTTTTACAATTTTCAACCCAACTTTGTTATATTAAAAAACATATAATACAATAGTATAGGGCTCTAGTACCATGGATAATGACCCTCATACATCCACCAATACAAGATACACAACTCGGACTTGGTGTGAGTCCATCGACAACCAATATGTCCTTAAGAAGATATTCTGACCATCTCGCTCATGAGGTCCACTCTCTCAAATCCCCACAGTCCTACCCTATACCTGCCTAATCCATTGGCTCACAATCTGGAACTCTTGCCTCTATCAATCCTCGAAGTCCATGTTGCCATTGGACCTTGACTATCTAATCTTCTCTCTAGTTGTGCCTTCGCTCATCAAGGACACAACACATGGAGACTCCTATCTAGTTTTTCACATCTCCACTTGTGAAAAACTCTCTATGTGCCCACTGTTACTGCTCAGCTACTTAGGGACTTCAACACACTATGGTATTCCACACTATGGTATTCCTGTGTTGCACCGATGAAGACAAACATAGGGAACAGAGGGCTGCCACCTATCATGGTAAGATTTCCATATATCACAATGGACAGTCCATGTTGCCATTGGACCTTGACTATCTAATCTTCTCTCTAGTTGTGCCTTCCCTCATCAAGGACACAACACATCGAGACTCCTATCTAGTTTTTCACATCTCCACTTGTGAAAAACTCTCTATGTGCCCACTGTTACTCCTGAGCTACTTAGGGACTTCAACACACTATGGTATTCCTGTGTTGCACCGATGAAGACCAACATAGGGAACAGAGGGCTGCCACCTATCATGGTAAGATTTCCATATATCACAATGAACACGGACTAGGAGGAATGCCCATCATCTGTTGTAGATGTCCTTCTCCACACACATGTCTTGAGCTCCACAAACTGATCCTAGTTGATCAGATCCTTGAGCTCAACAATTGCCTCTCTTGCAACTACCTTTGTCCATAAGGTATTGCTCACCAGGGTCCAACTTGGACACTATCTGGTTGTCTTCCAACAGACCATAAGTGCCCAATCACGTCCACACTTGGTCCACTCTCAAGCTGCCATCCAATAGTCCATGAGTGACTAATCCTCGATGTAGCATCTGCTCCTAGTTGGGGCATCCAACACCGAGGAAAACCTTCCACATGCCTGATAACAAACTTCCAAATTGTCCTCTCCTAGGACATCATACACTAACATCAATTTAACCTTAACACATCAATACAATACATACCTGTACTCATGTTCCTACACTAGTGGGTTCTTGAACCCACACATTCCTGCAATTAGTTGTTCCTACACTCGCCTGTTCCTGCGCTCACATTCTTGTACTCATGTTATTGTACTTTTGTTCCTGCACTCATACGTTCCTGTACTCGTGTGTTCCTGCACTCGTGCGTTTCTACACTTGTATTCTTACACTCGCACGTTCCTACACTCACTTGTTCATGCACTCACATGTTCCTATAATCTTGTGTTCTTGTACTCGTGCATTTCTGCACTCGCTTTCTTTCACTCGTGCACTCCTGCACTCGTGTGTTCCTACACTTGTGCATTTTGTTGTGCTATTCAACAACCCCCGGCCATTTATTGGTTTAATAGCTAATATTCTATTAATAAATGGGGACCCTTTATAAAAAAACCTTGCAAGAAAAATTTAGCACTTAGGTGCTTTCTTTTAAACTTTGAGAAATAAATCAAGGTATCAAGTCAAAAGCCTCTAAGACTAGCAATTCTTGCCTTGTTGCATACCATTGGACAAAGTTTGTTAAAATTCTAAATAATGAAAAAAATCAGTGAATTGCGATTGAAAGGATCACCACACTTACATATCATTTGACTTTTCATTCAAAGCTAAGACTTAAGGCATTTCCTATAAAATAAAGCCCTTATCGCAATCGCATATCAACTTTCACAGAGGATGTCACTCGTAAAGCATGTCGTAACGTGCGAAATGCGGTATTCTGATAGAACAAGTCAACCTTACTGGATCACATCAATTTACTTAAAATCCTAATCTTATGAACTGTGCGAGCTTATGAAGTGTAATTACTCCTTTAGGAAAACTATGCTCTAAACAAAGGATATGTTTCTTATCTCACATCCCGCAAAATTATTAAGAACTTTTAGAAAACACATAATCAAAATGTGATGATGTGATTTGTGAAATTGCATTGCAATCACAAAATCAACATTCTTGCAGTTTAAACTTGCCACCTTAAAGTTTATTTCTTCTCCTTTGTGATGCAGTATTTTAATGAGTAATAAAGGTAGCGATAAGAAACCATTAGTGTCTATTTAATAAGTTTAATGGCATTTATGTTGAAGAGTGGATTGACGTGATACGATATCGTTTCATACGCATTTTGATTAAAAGATCCTTTCTTGTCACCTTTTTGAGGTTAACTATATCATTCATTCTCACTGTCATTCTCGCTTGTGCTTATCCGATAACTTCCATTTTGCTTCATTTCAGGAAAACTCCATAGATAAAATCGTTAGAAACATTGGGAAACAAGGGAAAGGTAGTTGCATCTCAGAAATGAGAAATAGTGTCGCTTTTCTCTGATACCACATGGAGCAAGCATGGAGGAACTTCGACATGGGAGGCCATGTATAACTTGTTAGAGGAAGAGCACCCCAGGCCACTGGTAACAAAGACCAGGAAAGATGCTCAAGAGTCGTCTGACACCTCGTACTTCAAAACAACATGTTTGTACCTACACTGCATAGTTGCGAGACCAAAGATAATCCCATACACGAATATGGTCAAATGGATAATTGACTAGGTAGACAACAAAGATAGAAATTTCAAGAATCATCGACAAGAGGTCATGGGGTATTTCTCAGCAAATAACCTATGACTAATGTACTAGTTACCAGAGCCTCAAAAGCTCTACAACAAACAATTCCTCGAGAAATCGCCAAAGAAAATGACGACCCAACAAATGTCATGCAGAACGTGGAAATCAAGCGAAGGCAAGCTCAAATGGGATGAAACTGTTATGTACTCAACAACATCCATTTCTCCCCCTCATAGTTTCGCAGCAACAATGATATGTAGGTTATTCTGTAGACCCAATGGCATCAATTTTTCCATGCAATGGCACCCTTTAATAGATGCATAAGTAAATTCAACAATAATAAATTGGCCTCAAATTTTATCAGAAAATTTGGCTAAGCCCATTATAAAATATAGAAGAAAAACAAGTTATTCTCTATGGATTTTCCCCCCTTTGTTCATGAGTGCTTTTGTTATGGATGCAATCTATTTTTTTTCTCAATTTCCAAATATGGGATGGAAGTGGACTGTATAGTACCTGCTTCCTATCCATATGTATCATAAAATTTTGTGGGAATCTCAATTCCACCCCCATTTTTATAAAAATTTTCAAGGGGTTATGCTACCCATTCATAGAACAATGTATGACAGAACCGCCCCTAGTTTTTCTAAAGAGGCCAAAGTATATATCTTGCAAGTAGCCAAATGGTTTGGGGAATAGACATTCATCTACATCAGAGATTTTGGGAGCATTTCTTCACCGCATGTTCTCCCATATTATGTCTTCAACAAACTAATGGCTAGAGAAATATCCTACCAAACAGTAAGGGAAGGCAAATTAAGCAGAGGACTGAAAGAGTAGAAGAAGGCCATTTGGCCTACATTACCATTACAATGTGGTGTGTTTGCACTAGACGATTATGCACATGCATTAAAAGAAGCATAGATTATTAAGTCTCTGAAACTAACTATAGCTTTGGGAAGGCTATATGACCCAAATGGCACTGTTAAGGAATTTAGACTATGGTAAAAGTAAAATAGTTCACCCATAAAGAGGACGTCTTTGATGACCTCTTCCTATAGGCATGAACATTTTCAAAAGTTTTTCATATGGAATCACTACTTTTGACCATGGAAGATGTTCAGGATTTCTGTGTGTATAGGAAGATGAGATTATTAAAGGTCCCATTGGACCTACTGTAGATTGAACCAATAAGGGAACCAACTCCTAGTTTAATCTTGAAGGGCAGCTGTAAAGAAAACTCTGAAGAAGAAACCCAAGAGAGATCTACACATGAATCAAAGAACTAAGAGAAGCAGTCTCAAAATACAGGAGGAAACACAAATAAAGAGTTTGAAAAAGACATAGCTGGAACTAGAGAGGAGACAGTCGAGCAAGCCTTCACAAATAAATAAGCAGAGGTTGCCTCTAGATCAATAGATTCAGGTGAAACCCCAATTATCGACTTGGAACAAGAATGGGAGCAGTTCAACAAGAAGCTCCAAAGAAATACAAACCCTGAGTAGACATATGGAATGCAAACTGCTGAGAAAACCCAAACAAGTGAAATCCACAAACAATAGGGGAAGGAGCTACGGGCACTAAGGACGTTGAGATCACTCCTGCTACACCTACTTCATAAATTGTTTCAAGAATTGAGGAAATACCCCCGCTAGATGTATTTTATAGTCCTACCCACCAAGCTGTAGTCAAGAGACAAAGGAAGAAAAGAAAAATGGATGTTGTCACTGTTATGACTCTGGAAAATGAACCAATGGACAATGTATAGAAGGACTTGCCTATCAACCCATCTGAGAATCTCAAGAAGCTATCGAAATTCCAAGGAGCCTATGCCACAGAAACTATTGACAAGGTGACAAAGGTCCAAATGCTACCCAAGGAAAAGGAACAGAGATTTTTTTTGCTAGAACAACGATTAGCCCAAGAAAAATCTAATCAGAAAGCAAAATTACAAGCACCATAGTTCCAAAAGGAATCTAAACATATCAAAATACAACATCAAGCTAGCTTAGCAGAAAAGGATTTGCGGATACAAGCCATAATAGATAAATTTAAAGATAATCCACAAATCGACGAATTCATCAAGGAAGCTCTCGGCCTTAATTCCCTAATAATGCAACAAAAGGAAGTATTTTGCCGGAAAATCTCACATATAAATCCTTATTGTGAGGCCAGTGATAAATTAACAAATCAAGTCATTGGTATGAGGTTTCAGTACGACAAAATTCATACAAGGTTTTAAGAATTTATCACCTGGCAAGAATTAGAGGATGGGAGAATGGTTGACATACCAAAGATGCAAGGGTCACATAAGATATTATGTTCATGGATTGGGATTCTTGGTTGAAATAGACGGAAAGGGCAACAACAATAAAAATGATAGCAAAAACCAACATAATAGAAGCCATTAATGAAAATCTTCATGGCGCCAATCTTATCAAGGAATGTGTAGCAAGATTTCTTCCTAATGTCAAACAATTAGAGTAGTAGTGGAGATAGAGAGCACATGAAAAGGAGGAGGCAATCAAATAGATAAACGGGCTGAATTGGGAAGCATACTGTCATTTTTTAGTGAAACCACATAGCCAATGGATGACTCTAGGGTGTTTAACAACCTTTACACAAACGATGGTGCCAACACTAACAGATGCCATATTTTTTGGGTAGTTAAAATCTACAATCAGCCAGCCACCTCAGATCAAGCCCATGACTGATATTTGTGACCTTAGAGATCAAGTTCAAAGGAGTTACCATTAATTTATTTTTATTTTAGTTTTATTTTTTTCATATTTTGAGGAAGGTTGCTTGAAACCTCCTTGGCTATTTTTGTGATAATCTATTTTAAGACATATAGTCTAATATTTAAACCCCTCTCATGCATTTAGAGAGAGGTTCATAAATTTTATCAAAAACACTTTTCAAAACATTGCGCTTGTGTACTTTGGAGGAGGTTTTGATGAAATGAATGGAATAGATCTATTTTCTTTTAAATATCTAGCATTCTCTACTGAAATGCACTTTTGTACTCTTAGAATATGTTGGTTTGATTGAAATTGGGTCAATATTGCTGAAGCACATGAGCAATTCTTATCATATATGGTAATTTTATCTTATGATCTTGGTTTATTTATGTATTAAGAAATACTTATTCTTTCAATTGTTTTATGTATGAAAATCTTAATTATAGTTTAACATTATTACACTTCTGTATGATGTTAGCTCTGATTCCGTTTTATATACATGAACGATTTTATATGCGATATATTTTTCTCAATCATTTTGTCTAACTATTTATCCAAAATGATTAATATTAAATATTTTAATTTCTTGTTGCAGTTGAATGATCTTTATTACCAATTGCTATAAGACATCATTGTAAATTGCATATTGTATTTGATTCCTGGGTATATTTATAGTTAAATAGTTTTAAATTAGGATATATGCATGTGTTTAGTAGTTAGATTAGATTACACTTAGCTCAATCATTCTGTGTCACATCATATATCATCCCACCAACATTATCAAATATTTTCTGGGAAACTGGTCTGAATATCCCCAATTGGAGCCACTATACCAAACAGAAAAGGAGCTTCTTTCAATGTCCGAACTTGATGGTTTTCTCCCATGTTGTCGCAACGATTTTCAAGGCTTCAACATTTTGCCGCTAGAAGGAGGGCCTGACTATGAATGCCAGGAAAATTTAAATCAGTAGGCCATTCTAAGAGTAAAACTCCCTCACCATCACCTCCAACTTCTCGGTCACATTCTAAATCCCCAAATCCTAGGTGAGAACTTGTAAAGAAATCCTTAGAGTCCACTAATGTGATCCCAAAGAAATTGCATTAATCTTCTTATATAGAAACTCCTAAAGTTCAGTCTTTGATTCATAAACTGCAAGGGATTTCTTTATCTGAAGAAGAATCTGAGTTATTCTAAGTTCGTGTTTCTTCTTAGTTTCCTTCCTCTCAAAGGTTAAGTAGATCATAGAGCGAAAAATTTGGGATCCCGCCATTTGAATTCTCTCTACCAAATCGAAGGAAGATTAAGAAAACACACTCTGAAGCTCATAGTGAGCTTCTCTCGTCATCACATGAAACACCCTCATTCATTCCATCCACTTCATCACAAAATCAATCATCCACCTCACAACTCCATATCATGATTTACACTGGTACTGGAGCAGAAACCTCCTCCATCCAATCACCTTCAACTAATGCAACATCCTCCTCTACACAGGTGCCCATGATGGCTCAAATACCATTGATAAATCCAAGAATTTTTTTGAATGGCAGGACCATTACACCCACTACTTCTGCATCCAATGAAATGGTTGCCAAAATTTAACCCTCATGATGGTCTCCCTAACAAATCGCACATAAACAACTTTATGTTGTCCATTAATCTTAATGCAGTCGTAGAAGAAGATGCAGTTGTAAGATTATTCCCTTATACCCTACAAGGATCATCAGGGTTATGGTATTTTTCATTATCATTTGGTTCCATTAATACTTTATATGCCTTTCAAGAGTAGTTCCTAACCAATTTTGGAGATGACCAATCGAAAAATACTCTTCTCAATCATCTCTCCAGCTTGAAAGTTGAACCTAGAGAATCGATTAAGGAATTCAATTCACATTTTAATAAGCTATTGAATAAAATCCCCATGGAATCCAGGCCTAGCGATGAAGTCCAAAATGAATGGTCAATTCTTCTCTTCCCTCAAACACAACTATTTTTGTCGATAGCGCTACCAAACCTAATTTGGTAGAACACATGAAAGAAGCCATAGTTGTAGAAAAATGCATCTTAGCTTTAGAGAAAAAGAATGCATAGAAGAAATAAAATCCAAGAATGTAACTTTTAGGGATGAATACAAGAAAAAACACCTAAACATCTTTTTTCTCTTGAAGCTATACAAAAATTCCTTAAAACCATGTCCAATGAAATGGTCGACATCAAAAAAAGGTAGCTGAGACTTCTTCAAGGAAAGATTTTATACCTTATAAAAGAAATCCTTTCTCTAATCCTAAGCTTCCAAGTACAATATAAAATGTTGAATCGGATGCGGAGGAAGAATAAATCTCAATAGATGAAGAACAAACTGATGATGAAGAAGTTGTTGAATTACAAGGAATATGGGATTTCATCCTTCGTAATGAAGAATCACAAGAAGCACTACCCATCGCAACCTGGAGTAGAAGCACTGTAGATTTTCCATAAACAAATCCAAAATAGAAAGCAACAACTCCAGCTCCCAAAGATAAAGCAATAGGTAAGAAATCTTCCCCCAAATCCACTTAAACCACTCGTCCTCAATCAAATTATTCACCTTCATCTAAAACCATACTAGTCTCTCATGAAATGGAATACAACATCGTCGAAGATATGAAAAAGACTAGGGCTAACATTACATTCCATGAGCTTAGCAAGTTAGAACATCAACATAAGTTATTGCTCAAAGAACTAAAAGCATTCCCCACTTCTCCTCTTCACGCTGCTATAATCTCACAAGCTGCTTAAGCAATGGGAAGGCCTCCTACTACCTCATTAGACAAAATTGGTTGAACTGATATTGCTCTAATAGGAGGAAGATCCAAATCCACACCTCCATTTCTTTTGAATTTTGAAGTTTTCAATAAAAATCTACACAATTATTTAGTTGATTCTGGAGCTTTATCCAATATTCTACCAAGAACAGTTTATGTGAAATTGAATGTGGAGCACCTAAAATATGTTGTTCGAATTGTGCAGCTAGATCGATCTCAAGTCAGAGTTATAGGGGAACTCAATCAAGTCATTATTCGACTCTCATCAAACTTAAAAGTATGTCAAGTCATTGAAAGTCTTGTGGATGATATCCCGGAATTCTATGGCTTAATCCTTAGCAGAGACTGGTAGGAAAAGCTTCATGGCTATTTTGCAATTGACTTGTCCCATATGTGGCTTCCCTATAATGGTAGGCCAAATCAAATAAGGGTTGAACATGAAAAAGATCAAAAATACATTGTTACAGAGCTAGAGGGAGAGAATGAGCCCATCACATTCAATGCAATATCATTGGAAATTATTCAGTTGAATCATTTCTAGGAAATTTTAATGCAAATACTTCACCCTTCTTAGAAATTTATGTTATATCGCAAGTTGAAAACTATTCTCAAATAGATGCTTCTAAGTGCATAAATTTTGTAGTTAAACATGTAGTCAAGTCTTTGTTTTGGAAATTATTTTTTGATGGATCTAAATCTAACGATGGAGTTGAAGCAGGATGCATATTGGTTAGCCCAGGAGGGGAAAAAATTATGTTAGAATGCATAATTGAATTCGAATGCACAAACAACACTGCTGAATATGAAGAATTAGTTCAAGGGTTGTATAAATTCATCGGCCTTGATATCAAATACCTTCAAGTGTTTGGAGATTCAAAAATTGTAATTAAACAGGTGAGAAATACTATACACTATCTCTTTGGACATTTGAAACATTATCAATCATTATTCTAGGGCCTCACCTCTCATTTTATAGCATTCAACATTTACCCTATCCCAAAAATCCAAAATGCAAGTGCCGATATTTTAGATAATGTTGCATCCAAGCTCATTTATTAGGAGATTATAACCCTACTCGCTTTTGTATTGAATTATTTTTTAGGGCTTATATTCTCAACAATATCACCAATTTGTGAGTCTTTAATAATGATCTGATATCATAAATTTTATAACATATGAAGGCTCTTACAATGACCATATAATAGATGAAGATAAACATGATAGCCGGCTAGCTTAAGCAAGAAATAACTACAAATTCCATACCTAAATCTCTAGTTAAGCTGCAAGATTTACATGACCTTAAGGACAAATTGAAGAAACCACTAACTCAAAACTTCAAAGTTTAAATTTGAGGTTTGAATTAGTTAATCTTGGAACTGATCTTAAACCTCAAAATATCAATCTAGGACTTTTTCTTACACCAGATGAGAATTCAGCCTTTATTCATTTGTTAAAGAAATACAAAAATGTCTTTGCTTGGAACTATGAATATCTTAAGACATGATACTTCCATCATTCAACAGACCATTCCCATGAGATCCAATGAAAATCTAGTGCAACAGAAGTTGAGAACGATTCAATTGAATTTAAAAAATTAGATCAAATATGAATTGACTAAGCTTCTCAAAGCCAAAATAATTTTTCTTGTCAGGGATTCAAGGTGGGTTTCCAACCTTGTTCCAATCAGGAAAAAGAATGGTGATATTCGAATATGTATGGACTTTCGCAATCTCAACAAAGCTTGTCAGAAGGATAACTTTCCATTACCTCCTATGGAACAAATACTACAATTAGTTGCAGGCTTAGAGCTAATGTCTTTTCTGGGATGGATTTTCAGGTTATAATCAGATTTTTGGACATCCAGATGATTGGTTAAAGACAAATTTCGAACCAAATGGGGAACCTCTGATTATCAAAATACACCATTTGGGTTAATCAATGATGGTGCAACATTTCAGAGAGCCATGGACATAGATTTCAAAGGTTTGGTGAATAAATCAGTGGTAATTGATTTAGATGAAAAAAGTGCAGTAATCATTTAAAATACTTAAAACAAATCTTTGAGCGTTTTCAGAGATATGGAATTTCTCTTAATCCCAAGAAGTATTTCTTTTCTTTAAGTGAGGGAAAACTTCTCGCATTTATCACATCCAAAGAAGGAATTCAAATTGATCCTGATAGGATAACATAAATGTCTGAAATCTCCTTACCCCATAATTAAAAGTCCATGCAATCTTTCCTAGGTCAGATAAATTTTTGTCAAAATATTTGTCCCTCACTTTTCATGAATTGTTTTACCTCGCCAATCTATGATTAAGAAAATTATTGTTTTTAAATCGGGACATACCGAGCATGAAGCTTTTAACTTAATTAAACAAGAAATCATAAATTCTTCCTCTTTAGCAACTCTAAATTTTTCTAATCATTTCATTTTATATACTTTCTCTTCAGAGACATCATATGCATCTATATTGACACATGTCAATGATGATAAAGGCGAAGCACTAATTTCTTTCTTTAGCTCAAATTTCTAGGAGGTTGAATTAAATTATTCAAATGTTCAAATATAAGCTTTTTTCATTTTCACGTTAATTAAACATTTCAGACGCTTCCTCCTCAAAACACACACTAAGGTAGTAGTCCCATTCTCAGCAGTGAGAAATTTACTAATGCAAAGAGATATAGGTGAGAAAAGAGAAAATTAGGTAACAACATTGTAAGAATATGATATTGATATTAGACCATCTAAGATCGTTAAAGGTCAAGGTTTTTGCAAAATGTTAGTAGGAGCATCCAACTTACCAACACTACAAGATCAAGGTGATGATATACAAATATGTGAGGTAAGCCTCAATGATACTAAGCCTAAATATGTTGATACCATCCTTTACTTGAAAAATGGATATGCACTTATGTAACAAAGTTACAAAAGAAAAATGGATTTGAGGATAAAAGCTAAGCAATATGAGACCATCAATGATGTGTTGTTTAGAAATAATTATGATTATGTTTTTCTTAGATGCCTTGAAAAATATGAGGCAAAAAAAGGTTTTGCAGGAACTCCATGATGGACCTTCTGGTGGACATTTTGGAGGGGACATAATGACACATAAAATCCTTATGCTAGCTATTATTGGCCAACCTTATTCAAAGATTCACACGAATATGTAAGGAAATGTTAAATTTATCAAACAGCTGCTAGAAGAGAGAGGAAACCCACATTACCATTGTAACTAGTCAACATTGAACAACCATTTCAACAATGGGGACTGGACATAATAGATGAGATTTTTCCTCACTCTTCAAAGAAACATAAATATATCCTTACAACAACTCGTTACTTCAAAAAATGGGTGGAAGTGGTTCCACTTAAGGTAGCCAATTTTGAAAATATCATAAAATTTATTCACGAGTTTATTATTACCATATTTGGTCTACCATCTGCCCTCATGTTTGATAATGCATCTTATTTCACAAGCAATGCTATGACAGAATTTTCTCTTAAAAGAGGTTTTAAACTTTAATATTCTACTAACTATTATCCTCAGGGAAATGGTTTGGCCGAATCTACAAACAAAAATTTCATAAGAATCATCAAATGAACCATTGATCAAAGTCAAAAAAACTGGCACAAATCTTTAACATTTTCTCTATGGGTAGATCAAATAACACATAAGGCCTCAATAGGCACTTCTCCTTTTAATTTGGTTTATGGGAAAGAATTTATTCTCCCTACAAATATAGTTATTCCCTCTCTAGCCCTGGTTCAATTTATTGAAGAAACTCCTTCCTCTTTTATGCAATTAAGGCAATCGCAAATCCTCAAGCTCGAAGAGGAAAGAGACAAAGCCAAAATGACACATGCACATCATCAATAGTTAGTTAAATTTTCATTTGATGCAAATTATGTAAGTCCAAAATCCTTTCAGCTCAGAGACCTTGTATTAAAGTGGGATAAATCACATGAGGAGAAAGTTAAGAATACCAGATTCCAAATAATGTGGCTTGGCCCATTTCAGATTGTGGAAAAAATATGCCCATCAAGATTTTTATTGCAAGACTTATCAGGAAAGATTGATTCTATGCCTGTTAATGGGCAAATTCTGGAGAAATATTTTTCATAGAAGATAACCTCTTCTATCCCTTGTACACTATTTCTTTTACTTTTTTAGGAAAATAAAAAATAAATAACATCTACTTTTGGCCTTTATAACAATAATATCTTTTATATTTTGACTTTTCTCTTGTATAAGTAGAGATTGTTGAGAAGATAATTTTCACTTTTGAAACATAAGCTAAGTTCTATTACTCTGAAACCTTCTTATTCTCCACCAAAATAATTTGTCCTTCGCTAACACTCAAATTTATAAAGAAACCTTGGTCCTACCATCAGTCAAGAAAATTATCTATAACAAAGCAAAGACTCTTTACAGAAAAGCATCCTTAACTCTATAATTGTCATCTAGAAACTATTAAGGAGTCAATGATTCTCCCCATCTAGTAAAGATTTTCTCTTTTTAGAGTGTAATTCTAAAATATGCTTAAACTTAAAGGATAAAAATGTCTCATCAAGAGCTGACTTACCATGATCATAGGGAAGTCATAAAATGACATTACCAATACTGCATATCAAAACAAGTAATGGCTTGAGATTATGTTAATCAAAAGACAAGGGGTCTCTTCACGAGGAAGCTTGTTCAATTTAGTTATGACTAGTGAATGGAATTGTCAATTTTTGCCACCAAACCAAGACAATGACCTTTAAGAAGAAAAAAAAAGAAAAAGAAAAAGGAAGTAAGTATATGAATTTGAATTTATCTCTAAAAATTGCACTCTTATTTGGATGGGATAGTGAATCATTGATGGTTAAAAGGTAACCCTATTGAGGTCGTGGATGGTTACTAGTAGTAGAGGCTCTACCTGTGACAACCGAGTACATCTAAAAGCTAATTTGCGAGAGCCCCCTGCTTTATCTTTAAAACCAATTAATGGCTGATGTAGACAAAGCAATTTTCATATCGAAGAGGATAATCAAATAGATGATAATTAGGTGGATAATTTTTTCTTATTTAGAGAAATGTTGCCTATTTTATTTCAGGTATTTTTGTTTTCTAAAGTACATTTATTCTGGAAGTTTTTAGAAATTTCAAAAAACTATTAGAGATAACTAGTTCTTCTAGTGAATCACCAATTGTTGGGCTACTCAACAACCCCCCAATTTATTCATTTCATAGCTAGTATTCTATTAGTAAATGGGGACCCTTTATAAGAAAACCATCAAATAAAAGTTTAACACTAAGGCGCTTTATTTTAAACTTTTAGAAATAAATCAAGATATCAAGTCAAAACCCTATAAGACTAGCAATTCTCACCTTGTCGCATACCAGTAGACAAAGTGTGTTAAAATTCTAAATAACTAACAAAATCCATGAATTTCGATTGAAAGAATCACCGCACTTAACTTAGATATCATTGGAAATTTCATCCAAAGCTAAGGCTAAAGGCATTTCCTATAAAATAAAGCCCTTATCACAATTGCATATTGGCTTTCACAGAGGACGCAACTCACAAAGGATGTCGTAACATGCGAAATACGATATTACAATAGAACAAGTCAACCTTATCAGATCACATCAATTTACCTAAAAGCCTAAGCTTATGAACTGCACGATATTGCAAAGTGTGATAAAACCTGGTCCCGATAGAAGAAAATGTTATAAATTGTAAGTCTGCCACATAGTGAAAAACAGTTTATGAAGTAATTACTCCTTCAGGAAAACTATTCTCTAAACGATAAAGGATATGCCGCTTATCTCACATCCCACAGAATTCTTAAGAACGTTTAGAAAATGCACAATCAAAATGCAATAATGTGATTTGCAATATTGCATTGCAAGTAAAAAATTGACATTCTCGCAGTTTAAACTTGCCACCTTAAATTTTATTCCTTCCCATTTGTGATACAATACTTTAACGAGGGATAAAGGAAGTGATAAGAAACCATTAGTGGCTATTTAATAAGTTTAATGGCATTTATGTTGAAGAGCGGCTCGACATGATACGATATCTTTTCATCTGCGTTTTGATTAAAATCTCCTTTCTTGTCACCTTTTTGAGGTTAATTATATCATTCATTCTCACTGTCATTCTCGCTTGTGTTTATCCGATAACTTCCATTTTTCTACATTTTTGGAAAACTCCACAGAGAACATGATTAGAAACAATGGGGAAGAAGGGAAAGGCAACTACTTCTAAGAAATTAGAAATGGTTCCGCTCTTCTCTGATACCACATGCAACAAGGACAGAGGATCTTTGACATGGGAGGCCATGTATAACTTGTTAGAAGAAGAGCACCCTAGGCCATTGGTAATAGAGGCCATGAAAAATGCTTAGGAGTCATATGACGCCTCCTACTTTGAAACAACATGTTCATTCCTACACCACATAGCTGCAAGACCAAAGATAATCCCGTACATGGATATGGTTAAATGGGTAATTGACAAGCTAGACATCGTAGACAGAACCTTCAAGAATAAAAAAAAGAGGTCATGGGGTCTTTCCCAACATATATCCTATGACTAATGTACCAATTACCATAGCCACAAAACCTCTACAACAAATAGTTCCTCGAGCAATTCACCAAAGAAAATGAGGACCCATCAAATGTCACGTAGACCTGGAAATCAAGTGAAGGCAAGCTCAAACGGGATAAAATTAGTATGTACTCAACGTCATCCATTTCTCCCCCTCATAGTTTAGTAGTAGTAACGATATGTAGGTTATTCGGTAGACCCTATAACACAAACGTTTCCATGGAATGGCTCCTTTTAATAGATGAAGCAATAAATGCAACAATAATGAACTAGGCTCAAATTTTATCAGATAATTTGGCTAAGGCCATTATATAATATAGAAGGAAAATAATTTATTATCTAAGGATTTTTCCCCCTTTCTCCATGAGTTCTTTTGTTATGGATGCAATTTGTTTTGGTTCTCAATTTCCTAATATGGGATGGAGGTGGAATGTATAAAACCCGCTTCCTATCCATATATATCATAAAATTTTGTTTGAATCTCAATTACACCCCCATTTTTATAAAATATGTAAAGTGGTTAAGCTATCCATTCATAGAGCAATGTATAACAGAACCGCCCCTAGGTTTTTTAAAGAGGCTGATGTAGATATCATGCTAGTAGTCAGATGGTTTGGGGAAGAGACATTCACCTACATCAGAGTTTTTGGGAGCATTGCTTCACCACATGTTCTCCCATATTATGTCCCTGACAAACTAATGGCTAGAGAAATAGCCTACCAAACAGTAGGGGAAGGCAGATTAAGAAGAGGACTAAAAGAGTAGAAGAAGGCCATTTGGCCTACATTCCCATTACAATTTCATGCGTTTTAACTACATGATTATGGAAATTCATTAAAATAAGAAGAGATCATTAAGTATTTGAAATTAGCTACAGTCACGAGAAGGCAATACAACCCAAATGGCATTGTTAAGGAATTTACTACTATCGTAAAAGTAAAATAGTTCACCCATGAAGAGCACGCCTTTAATGACTTCTTCTTATAGGCATAAACAATTTCATAGGTTTTGCATATGGAATCACTTCTTTCAACCCCTGAAGATGTGAAGGATTTTCATGTGTAAAGGAAGAATATATTATTAAAGTTCCTATTGGACCTACTGCATATTGAACCAATAGGGGAGCCAATTCCCAACGTAAGCTTGGAGGGAAGATCCAAAGAAAACTCTGAAGAAGAAACCCAAGAGAGATATACACATGAGTCAGAGCACTCAGAGCAACAGTCTCAAAATGGGGGAGGAAACACAAATAAAGAGTCTGAAAAAGACACAGTTGGAACTACAGAGGAGATGGTCGAGCAAGCCTCAGCAAAGAAATAACGAGAGGTTGCCTCTACATGATCTATGTCAGGTAAAACCCTAATTATTGACTTGGAACAATAATGGGAATAATTCAACAAGAAGCTCCACATAGATACAAACCCTGAGCAAACATCTAAAATTCAAAATCCCAAGCAAACCTAGTATAAGTCAAATCTAGAAACAATAAGGGAAGGAGCTACGGGTACTCATGATGTTGAGATCATTCCTGCTACTCCTACTTCAGAAATTGTTTTAATAATTGAGGAAATCCCTCCGCTAGATGTATTTTATAATCCTACCCACAAAGCTATAGTCAAGAGACAAAGGAAGAAAAGAAAATTAGACAATGTTCTTGTTACAACTCTAGAAAATGAACCAATTGACATCGTATGGAAGGACTCACCTATCAAACCATACGAGAATCTCACAAGGCTATCACAATTTGTAGGAGACTATGCCACAAAAACTATTGACAAGGTGACAGAGGTCCAAAATTTTCTCAAGGAAAAGGAACAGAGAATTATGCTGCTAGAACAATAATTAGCCCAAGAAAAATCTAATCAGCAAGCAGAATTACAAGTAGCCCATATCCAAAAGGAATTCAAACATATGAGAATACAACATGAAGCTAGCTTAGCAAAAAATGGTTTTCGGATACAAGCCATGATAGATAAATTTAAATATAATCCACAAATTGAAGAATTCATCATGGAAGCACTCGACCTTAATTCCCCACTGATGCAGCAAAAGGAAGTATTTTTCCAGAAAATCTCGTAGATAAATCCTTATTGCAAGACTAGTGATAAATTAACAAATCAAGTCATTGATATGAGGTTTGAGTACGACGAAATACATAAAAAGGTTTTTGAATTTATCACCTGGAAATAATTAGAGGATGGGAGAAAGACTGACCTACCAAAGATGGAAGAGTCTCATACATATATTATGTTCACAGATTTGAATTCTCGGTTGAAACATGAAAAAAGGGAAACAATGATAGCAACGACAACAAAAAACAACATAATAGAAGCCATTAAGGAAAATATTCATGGCGTCAATCTTGTCAAGGAATGTGTACCAGGGTTTCTTCCTAATGTCAAACAATTAGAGTAACAGTGGCGACAGGCAGCGTCGGAAAAGGAGGACGCAATCAAATAGATAAACAGGATGAATTGGGAAGCATACTAGCAGTTTTTAGTGAAACCACATAATTAGTGGATGATTTTGAGGTGTTTAACAACCTCTACACAAAATATGGTTCCAACACTAACATATTCCATATTTAATGGGTAGTTAAAATCTGGAATTAGTTAGCTACTTCAGCTCAAGCCCATGAGTGATATTTGTGACCTTAGAGATAAATTTCAAAGGAGTTAGTCATTAATATATTTTTATTTTAGTTCTTTTTTTTCATATTCTGAGTAAGGTTGTTTGAAACCTCCTCAACTATTTTTGTAATAATCTATTTTAAAACATATAGTTCAGTATTTAAACCCCTCTCATGCATTTAGAGAGGGGTCCATAAATTTTATCAAAAACACTTTTCAAAACATTATACTTCTGTACTTTTGAGGAGGTTTTGATGAAATAAATGGGCGAGGATCTATTTTCCTTTAAATATCTAGCATGCTCTACTGAAATGCACCTTTGTACTCTTAGAATATGTTGGATTGATTGAAATTGGGTCAATATTGTTGAAGCACATGAGCAATACTTATCATATATGGTACATTTATGTTATGATCATGTTTTATTTATGTATTAAGAAATACTTCTTCTTTCAATTGTTTTATGCATGAAAGTATGAATTATAGTTTATCATTATTGCACTTCTGTATGATGTTAGCTCTGATTCCATTCTGAATACATGAACGATTTTATATGTGATATATTTTTCTCAATCTTTTTGTCTAACTATTTATCCAAAACGATTATTGTTAAACGATTTAATTGGTTGTTGTAGTTGAATGATCTTTATTACCAATTGCTATAAGACATCATTGTAGATTGCGTATTGTATTTGATTCGCGGGTAAATTTATAGTTGAATAGTGTTAAATTAGGATATATGCATGTGTTTAGTAGTTATATTAGATCACACTTAGCTCAATCATTCTCTGTCACATCATATATCCTCCCACCAACATTATCAAATCTTTTCTAGGAAATTGGTCCAATTATCCGCAATCGGAGCCACTATACCAAACATAAAAGGAGCTGATTTCAAGGTTCGGACTAGGTGATTTCCCCCACGTTGAACAACAATTTTCAAGGCTTCAACACATTCCTACACTCATGTTCCTGTACTCGCATTCTTGCACTCACGTTGCCCACACCTGACCTAACTTTATTGATGTGTAGGCTGTGAAAGATGCTTCTTGGATGTGTTAAATGACTCTCCTCTACCTTTTATTTATATACAATACAAGGGCTCCATCAATTCACGTGTGCGCTTGACAACTTGTCACAAGGCCTATTAACATCATGTTGACCTTGACAATTGTTGTTCATGTCCACTCTTTAACTTCAAAAATTGATAACTCAACAATGACAACTCGGAATTGGACAATTCTCGATGCATTGAATTCTCCTTTCTACCCTCTATCATCTCATGTCATCAAATGTAGAAATGTGCTTCTAGAATTTCCCCAAACACGATTGGGTGCAAAACCCAGGCTTGGGTTCTAAGCCAACAAGCCTACTTGTGGCACTTTGAACTCCAGCGCTTGAACACTAGGATTTGGATTACCTCCCAAGATACACAAAAATTAACATCAGGGACTTCCATGTGCCACTAGACCATAGATTAGGTGAAACCAAATCTTTCTTTCAGCCAATCACCCTCATGCCATATTCTAAGAATGAATGTGGGACTCACAAAAAAACCAATGAGGCCTTATTTAGGCTTTACCGTGTATCCAACCACTATCGGTCAAGGGATTCATAGGCCTAAAACCATCATCTATAAAACCATTCTTTACCGTGTATCCTGCCATTACTGGTCAAGGGATTGCTAGGCCCAAACAAAGAAACATACACTACAGAATTTACCCCAATCTCGCCATATAGGTCAAAGGATCACTAATACTTAAATATGCATGGATTCATCTTAATCTCTCTGCCTAAAATATGAGGAATTTGTCCATCTCCAACCTATGGCTTTATCATGTATCTCGCCATTACCGGTCAAGGGATTCTTAGGCCTTTGGGAATTTTCCTGAGTTGAACCCAGTCAATTTTGAAACAATCTAGTAATCTAGGTGAATCAAGTAGAAGATCCCCATCAAACCATGGTTATCCAAAAATGGAAAGGCAAGGCTGAAAACCATTGTCGCACGTGGAAAAAACCATGTCAATGACAACAAGAGAACCAAATATGCACATGCATGTACCATGCATGCGAAAACTAGCAAGGATATTGTACATGCAACTCGATACATTCAAGTAATCATGTTATAGCCACTTGAGCCAACTTTTTCTTAGTTGATCTTTGCTTCTGTTTCCTTTCTTGTCATTCCTTTTCCTTCATTTCTCCAATGCTAGAGTTCTCTAAGAATGCTCTAAGTGTGCAAGAGTATGAGAGAGTAGAGAGAATAAAGAAAGCTCCAAAGCTAAACTAAAAAATGGCTGCGAACTGATCCTCAGAAGTCTTTGTATTAATGAGACCTCCATTTTCTTCAATTTCCATTATTTTCCTTCATTTTCCTCCTCACATGCAACTTGTGACTTTTCACCTTCCTTTTCTCCCCTTTATTTTCATATATAAAATTCCAATTAATGTCTTTTGTATTTTCAAATCCTTTGCCACCTCCTTTACCAATTTCCCCTTAACCATAAAAATCCAAATGAACACCCACTAAGATGTTTTTCCCAACATTCATCTTGGAATACATGTCCCATGACCTTGGTATTATTTTTCTCTTATTAACTTTATTAAATAAAATTTTAACCCGAGGTTGTTACAAACCCCTCCCACTTAGGGGAACGCCATAGAAAATTTTAGGGGTGAATCTTAGCCCATAGGAAAAATTTAATGGTTTTTATATTTTAGAGGCGTGAAATTTTAAATATTATACACATTTTCCATAGCTAGCCCATAGATTATTTTAAAAATAAATAAATATTATATTTTTGCCAATAAAAATAACACCATAAAGTGTGTTTTCTCCTGTAAAAAAAATTCCAAGCCCAATTCCCTTGTTTATGCCTGTAAATTTTATTTTCCAAACACTCAGTTGGCTCCAATTCGCCTGGTTTCAGAGTGGGATTTGTTTCAATCACCCCCCAAAAATCTACAAGCCTGATTCCCCTCGTCTTCACCTCTAATTTTTTTTTTCAACCCCGATTAGACCTTATTCACCTTCTTTCAGGGTTGGATTTGCTTCAATTTCCCCTCAATTTCTAAGTCCTGGCACCCTCTACCATAATCCATTTCTAGATATTGAGACCTGGTTTAATTTTCCGCGGATTTTATGTTGTTGGTTGCATTTTCCCCTATATTTATAGTGTGAACTTGATGCACGCACCTTGGATTGGATGTCAAATTATATATGCACTGAAATGGGCCTATCGTAGCTGTTACACAGTAATTTGTCACCGTTGGTCACCGTCCCTATCGCCCCGTTTCCAGACATTAGAGGACGTATTCCGGGACCTGTGAGCAGTGACATAACCCAAAAACACTTGCATTATGTTCCCCTGAGTATGTACTTCATGTTTCCTAAAGACACCTTCTGCAGATTATCCCTGAAAAGTGCTCTTTTTTCATTGGCGCAGGTCCACAGTATATTACCCGCGCCAATAAATGAGATCCTCAAAAGAGGGCGCGACCATTGGCGCTCTGTCATAGAACAACACCCGCGCCAGCCCAATTTAGTAATGATTTTTGCCAAAAGCACGCCCATATGATTTTTCCCTTCAGATCACGAAGCCTTTTGAGGGAAAATCCAGTGGATAGAGTTCGAGAGTCATCATCTATCCTTGACAACTATCCACAATAGCTTTTCCGAGATAATGCCAATCCACAATGGGTGTCCGGGTTCATCGAATCTTTCTACCTTCTCCATCTATAAATATTTGTCCTCATGCATTAGACAAGCTAGTGCTAGTTGTTGAGTTCTTGAGTTCTTGGAGAAATGCTAGTTGTGGTTATCATGAGTGATAATGAAGCATAGAGAGGTTATGCTGTCGGAGAGGAGATACATTGCAAGACACATATAGTTGCTCACCCAGCCGAAGGAGAGGTTCAACGTCAGAACCTTGGTTGTAACTTTTCCTTTTTATTATTAATTAATGAGCGACTGCTATTATAGTTCCAATCTCATTGTCTATTATGGTGATGTGTGATTTATTTCCTTTCTGATTGAAATATAGTTGTGCCTTGGTGGACTTTATGTTGGTATCTGTTTCTTCCTTTGCATGTGCAGGTGTCCGTTTATGATCTGCTGGAGCGAGGGAGCGGGAACATCAACCCGGCTTCAACCATAGCGCTGGATTCCAGGTTGGTCTTCTTAATTCACCTTTGATGCATAATTAGGAACTTGCGTGGCAACGTGGTTTGATTGTGGCTAGTTGTGTTTTAGACTAGTGGGATCGCCTCTGTCCGCAGAGGGGATTTACCTGTCCAACAATTTGGCGACTCCACTAGGGAGAAGCTATTTCGATTTTGTCTTGCATGTTAATTTTCTCTTGCTTTCTTGAGTGAATGAGCTCCCTGGGTCAGTTCTGAGTTTATTCTTTACTGGTTAATCCATCTGAGCACTGTCAACTCGACCCGAGGTCATGTTATTTATTTTTCTAGCCGACAAGCTTGATTGGCGCGGTTATTACCCTGACAGTCGCGCCAGTTGGCGCATGTTGCTCAAAAGCAACTCGCGCCAATCCTTTGGTAGCGCAAGTTGCAGGCTGACAGACGCGCCAACCCTGTGAACTTGTTCATTTGCTTGTTTACAACCTCTCAAGCTTGGGTTTCCTGTTTTGTTCAATCATCTGAATGTATCAGAGTCTTTTTTGACTGGTTTTGAGTCTTTTTCTGGCAAATTGTTAATTTTATTTCCTTTGATCATTTCTTGGAGGGGGGCTAAATTGCGTATGAGTGTTAATCGCCTTTGAGTGTTTTTAGTTTATGATCTTTGGAACCCTCACCTGTTTTTCTTGGTTTGCACTTGATTGGTTCTTAGATTACATTAGAATCATCGTGTGTTTGAGAATTCTCTTGCATAGATCACACTGCATAATTAGAATTCTCATTTTCAGGATATAAATGAAAAGTGTGCATAGATTACATTTGCATACTTTGGGTGTTTGCCAGTTTCTGTTTCGGTGGTTGTTAAAGCTTGTTCTTCTATGCTTTGAGTAATTCACTTCTAGCTTGTTGGATTTTACTTGACTTCATTTGAACTTAGATTACATGGTTCATTGAAAGTCTTTGTGTTTTTCCTTGCTTGCATAGCTCATTTTGGTGTTTCAGAATTGGCTCTATTTCATTGAGTGAACTTGGATTGTGTATACTTGTGAATATCTCTTAAGATTTGTTTAAATGCATCATGCCATCTTAAAGGAAAGAAAAACAAAAGATCTTTTGCATCATATTAGCTGCATTAGATTACAATGAAATGATATAGTTTTGGCATGTAGTTTTCATCTAAGAAGCTTTTAAGATATCACATATGGTAGGACCAAAAAACTGAAACATAATTGAAGATAAAATTTAAAATAAACTCAATGAACATAACAACGCATTGGAACATAACGCAAATACTCTAGAGGTCTAGGTTAGAGACGTGTTCCGACATCTTTAAACCTGGTAGTTTATCATCGAGTGGTTGGGTGATTCCTCCACAGTGAAACGATAGGCGCCAATACGGACTGAGCTCCCACGTACCGTCGCGTATATACGGGAGACCCCACTAGGCTATTATCCTTTATCCATAGGAAGCCGAGTCTACTGCCTTACAAGCCGTAATGCACTGAACACAACATTCGGGAATATTGACTGCAGTACGGGAAGTCCTTGGTTTTCATCTGATTGCCAAGGTGTATAAGCAGTTTTACGGATTGTTTGGTAAACCTTTTTGCCTAGAGTCTCCAGAGTCGTCACTTTTGATCCTTTTCGGACTCCCTAAAAGAAAAGGTGCCTGTGAGCGTCTTGTCACTTCGTGCTCATTAAACATTCGAAGGAGACTAGAGTCATCTTTTGTCCTTTTCTCGACTCTTAAAATATGAAAAGGTCAAGTTCAGTGTCTTAAAATTTATTGGCCACGATAACATTTCCCAATTAGATTTTGTTTGCGTTAGCTTGAGTAGGATTCTTTCTCGCTCAATGGCATCCTTCCCTGAGCCCACCAGCCAAGGTGTTCCCCATGATGGAAACCCTAGTCCATTTCCTTCTGTTGGAAATGTCGGTGTTCAGTATATCGCAACTTTGTCTTTGCCTGGGTTAACCATCGGTGTGCCCGTATTGTTGTTTTCAAACTCGGTGGTCTCGAGTTTCATAACTTATGCTCCAAATGAACCCTCCTCCCAGGTAACACCCACTTCGAATGTTACTTCCGAGGTCAATGCCGTCCAAACCACCACGGCAAACAAAGCCTCGAAAGCAAAGAAGAAAGGGAAACCGAAGAATAAGCGAGGTGAACCCAAGCAGGAAGCCCCTAACCCTCCGCCCGAGGATGGTACCAAACGCAAACCCAAGTATCCTTGTCTTATCTGTGATGAGGATCACTATACAAAGGACTACCCCAGGCGGTCCGAAGTTAGTCGTTTGTTGAAAGGCACTCCCGGGACTCCTGCGGTGCTTAAAGAACCCTTTCCCTCACAGCAAACTCAAAAAACTCAAATGGTGGCTGACCCATCTCAACCTCCCTCTTCCTTTGGTTCTCAAGTGTTTATGGCTGGAACGATACCCATCAATATCAGTACTCGAACAAAAGATTACCCGCCATCTACCGGGAAGGAGCCTGAGATACCCTTTAGTGCTCCTCCATTCAGTTCGGGTCCACCACCACCTCCTCCACCCGAACAACGTCTTGCTGATTCCAAGGTGGACCGTTCCCCTTCTTCGCCTACTGCTGCGTCCTCATCTTCTACTTCGCCTGGTCAACCTCTGGATTCAAGTAACCAGGTGACTAAGAAGAAAAGGAAGAAGAAGACAAAGAAGAAGAAGACCCCTAAACCAGAGGTTAAAGGTATGACCCAAGTCGAGCCACCTTGTGCTCCTCCGCGGAAGGTCAAATTTCCTTGTAAGTTGTGCAAGGAAGACCACCTTCTCCGCGATTGTCCTGGCATTCCCAGGGTTTTAGAAGTATGGTGTCATGATCCAGACCGCCCTGCATCGTCCTCTATTGTTATAGACATTTTTGTGCCTTACAGCATAGAGCATGAAATGTCAATAATCTAAGGGATCCAAAGTCCCTAAACATGTTGTTCTTACCCTTAGAGGAACAAGGTCAGCAAACCACAGCACTGCAAATCAGTTCTCCACTGAAAAACACTCAAAAACAAGTCAATTTTGGATCAAAGCAGGTGCTCCACTAGGCATCTGCGCTGAAAGTCAAAAGCTCTGTAGTGTACCTGCGCTGCATAGCAAGTGCAACAAAGGCTACCTGCGCTGGGCGTACTTGGACATGTGGAGGAATCTTTTCTCAATGTGCCAGTGCCTAGGAAGCTTCCAAATTGACACTTGGATCAGAAGATTCGCCTAATAATGAGTTAAGAGCTTCTAAAACTCCAAGTGGAAGGTAGAAACTCTGAGTGAAGGACTAAAGAACAACTGGAGTTGAAGAGGACAACAAGTCACACATCAAGCTGACTTATCTTCACTCCAAAACTCTATATAAGGATCTCATCCCATGGGATCTAGAGGGCGGAATTCGGTGCAAAGAATTGATGTTGGTTTACAGTTGAGAGTATTGGGTGATTGCTTGAGGGAGGTGAAGAAGAGATTTCTCTCCGTCGGGAAGGTGATGCTGGATTGGACCTCTCATGGTTGTATCACTGCCTAAACCTTACTTCCATATATTAATAAAGCATTTGAGGTTCTTCTATTCGCATGTGTTTCAATGGTGTATTGTCTTACTTGCATCTTTGATTTATGCTAATCCTTGAATCGATTATGAATGCATGCTTCTTGTAGTTTCGTTTTCTTGTCTTATTTGCAGGATCTCGTGTAGCTGGGCCCGTGAAAAGACTTGGAGATGGGAGCAAGAGGCAAACAAAGGAGATTGGATCGACCATTTGTGCAAGACATCGGTAAGTGGATCTCTCCCTTTTATCTCTTGCATGTCATAAAGAAGAAACTTTAGATAGCTTTTCTTTCAGCTGTTGCTAAGGAACTGTCACCCTTAGAGTGGGTTAGGGTCCTTCCGAGTTGGATACTTTCCCCCACAACAGACTGGCGACTCCGCTGGGGATCGTGTCTTGTTGGTAACTTGTGTTTCTTGCTATTCATTTCTTAAACAAAGGGATTACCGAATCGAACTGCATTCGAGTCCTTCGAATGCAAAGTAGAGGGCAGCTACTCTAGCCCAGTGTTGGGCATGTTTATGATTTGAAGAGCTGGTCCACAAGGACTCTTTTTAGCTCTTTGTGATAGTGCTCATCTTCCTTTAATCATCCTCTAGTGTATACTTGACTGATAGCCTCTGATTTGGCCAAAAACCATTGATTTTTGAGCAAACTGTGACCCGGAATCTGAGAGAGACGAGAGTTGTCTCTTCAGTGCAGCTGCAGCAAAGGCTACCTGCGCTGCAACGTAGGTCCCGAAGGGGCTACCTGCGCTGCATGTCAGATTGACAGTGCAGCACCTGCGCTGATCCAGTTTTTCCTTGTGCAACTTGGATTCCCCACTGTCTGTTGCCCAGTTTTCAGTATTGTTTTTGCAGCCTGTTGTCAACCTGTATACCCAGGTCAAACTACCTCTCTTTGCCTTCATTCCGCCTCAGTTGTATGAAGAAACCGTGATTGTTCTTATTGTATTTCTTGCTTTCATTCACAGTTTCCTGTAGCGAAAGTGAACTAGTCTTGCTATGACCTCTTGGATCTAGACCTATGAGAAAGTGTCGTTGTGATTGTAAGAGCTAGTTTATTGTTGTTCATAGCTGCTTGAGCATTTGCTTTCGTTATATGGTTCGAATTTCAGTATTTCTTGTGTTGAAACGAGTGAATCTTAAGGTGTTCTTTTGATTATTGGACAAAAACTTGTTTGCTTTCGCTTGAAATTGAATTCGAAATTATACAACAGCTTTCTTTTTGTAATACATCAACATTAAGGAAGAAGAAAAGAAATACTTGCATTGTGCATGCGCATTTTGACAGTTTGCATGTCGATTTAGGAAAAGTGAATCAGTGTGTGCTCTATGATCTGTTTGAAAAGATGATGTCTTTCTTTTCCTTCAGTAGTTAAGATTTTCATAAGTTGAAAGAATTGAAAAAAGCTTGCTTATCATTCTTAGACTGCATTTAGGAGTTGTATCATACATCACGTGGTGATCCATAAAGGCAAACTGGTAAGCAAGATCAACCTAAAAAGAACTGAATTTATCTAACAACGCTTTGAAACATAACGAAACACAGTAGAGATCTAGGTAGAGACGTGAACTGGCGTCGTTAAACATAGTGACTGTCGATCTCTACAAAGGTGGGTGATTCCTCTTGAGGGACGATAGCACTAATACGGATTTGTGCTCCCGCGTACCGTCGCGTATATTGGGAGACCCCTATAGGAACAAAGCCTTTATCCATAGGAAGCCGTGTCGGCCGCCCTACTGATCGCAATGCATTGAACACAGCATTCACGAAGATCGACCACTCGTACCGTAAAACGTATTCTGTGGTTTCGCGAAAGGTTTGGCACACCCTCTGCCTAGAACTCCAGAGTAGTTTCTTTTGGCCTTTTTCAAACTCTATAACTGAAAAAGTCCATCCGAGCATTTGTCACTTCGGGCTCGCTAATACATCGAAGGAGACTATAGTCATCTTTAGCTTTTTCTCGACTCTTAAAAAGTGAAAAAGAAAGTTGTGTCTAAAAGCGTCGTCATAATAAAATTCATTTTAAACGGAACATAATCACCTCCTATTCCTGCGTTGATCTTCGAAGTTAGTCTTTTGGCATCGTAAGTTCTTGTAGAATCGCTAAGAAATCTTTTGGATAGACTAGATATGTCTGAACAACTGTCGACATCTAGGACTATGTCGTCTGACACAGCAGCAGTAGAACCTCCTGCTGCTAATCCAACAATGTTCACTGGTATACCATCTGTCCCGGCAGATTGTGAACAACAAGCCGGAGTCCAATCAGGGACGACAATATGGTTAGTTCCTATTTCTTCATCCGGATTATCATCTGGTACTTCTTATGTTGAAACTCAACAAATTGATCCAATGTGTCTTCAAAGGCCAATTTACCCTTTAAGTACTGGATTTCCACCATGTGGAGGGCAGTATGCTCTTTCATTGTTCCCTCCTAGAGAACAACCATATGAGAGTTTACAACAAGGATCAGGTCAAACTGGAATTACATCCAGCGGTTGGGTACCAATACTGCCCCAACAACCAGGAGTTGTATCTTCAATGCAACCAGTACACCCTGTGTCGAATATTACCACCACACCTGCTATGGCGAATGCGTCGCAAGTACAAGCGCTACCTGTTGTAATACAACAACCTCTTGTCTCAGCGGCTCAATCACAATCTCAGGGTAGTGCCTCCTTATCTGGAGCGAATCAGGCTCAAACGAGTACTGTGACTCCTCATCTTGGTCAATCATCCAGTATTGGTCAACAGAAAATGGTCCAACAACCAGAGCTGGTTCAATCTCAACAACCGCCATTCCAACAATCATATCAAGGACCTGAGCAACAAGTCTTTGTAAGTAATGGGCAACCATGCTATAATGGTTATACCCATCAACTTTGTCAAAGTTGTCAGCATTACGCTGGTCTGCAAAGACCCATTGCTCAGGCGATACCATCTTATCCTGGATATGCTTCGCCTAACCTGAGCCAACAGTTGCCCTTTGTAGCAACTCTAGAATTTCCAGATCTAAACCGGCTGACGAATGATCCAATTGCTTATGCCCCTTGGTGGCCAGCGATTCCGCATAAACTTCCATCGGACATTCCTAAATTCAATGGAAATCCAGGCGAAGACCCGTCGAATCACGTCATGACTTTTCATCTGTGGTGTTCATCGAACACTCTAAACGATGATTCGATAAGACTTCGCCTCTTCCAGAGGACATTGACAGGTCCAGCGGCTAAATGGTATATTGAATTGCCAAGAGCCTCTTTCGACAATTTCAGCTCCTTAGCCACGACTTTCTTAACCCATTTTCAATTACCGATAAGGTATGAAACGGGAACAGAACTCCTTACCAACTTCAAACAGACAACGGCCACTCACATATCTGATCATATACATGAGTGGCGACGTCGTCGTAGGATGGTGAAAATTTACGTTCCCGATCAGCTGTTAGCTGAATGGTTTATAAAGTCGTTACTTCCGGCTATAACAGAAGATGTGGCCAAGGGAGGAGTCGTAACAGAGGAGCAAGTCATTGCTCGTGCTCAATACTTAGACTTAGTATATACTCAGTCGGGCACGCTCTATGACAAAATACCTGACGCCCCTAGACCTGAATTTTCAATTCCTCCCCCTCCTAAATCAAATACTAACTCTCACGCCAGTAATGGCGTGACTGGCAAATGCAAAATTTCTAGTCAAAATGCAAATGAGGAACTTCTTTCCTCAGAAGTAAATGCCATGTCGACCAACAAGGGAAAACGACTGAAGCAACAAGGGGGCAAGAAGAAAAAGAAAAGGAAAGGGAAACCCCCGACAGGGTGTCATATATGCGATGAGGATCATTGGACGAAAGATTGTCCACATATAGCTGAAGTTAAGAAGCTCTTTAAGAGTTCGAAAACCCCAACAATATTGACTGATCCGTTTCCTAATCCAAGACAAAATCTGGTTGCTAATCAAAATGCTTCCCGATCCCAAGTGCTTATGTTGTCCACCTCAAAGCAGCAGAATAATGCTTTGACAAGGAATAAAGATTACAAGAATCCAAAGCAGTTGAACAAAAAGGCAAATAAACAACCTAGTAGTTCAACAACAACTTTGACCAAAGTCGTGCCACCCATCATTCCTAAACCAATGATAAAGTCGCCAGAGGGAGTAGTACACAAATCGACATTTAATCCTCGTGCAAAAATAGCACAAAATTATAATATAATAGAGGACCTGGCCCAATCGCCGTCCGCTATGTCGACACTTGAGGTACCGCAAAATTGCCCCTCCCAAGAGCAAGCTTTACTAGCAGCGATAAGTGGGATTGACCCAATGGATTCCAATCTTGTGGCCTTTGATCATAAAGGATATGACCCTCAGTTACCACCTCAACTAGCTTTCCTTATTCAAGTGAAAGCCCTCAACAAAACTGTTCATCGAACAATTATTGATGAGGGGGCATCTACATGTCTTATGTCGATGAGTTGCTGGAAAAATTTAGGCTCACCACCCTTGTCAAAATCGTCAACGACATTAAAAGCATTTGATGGACGATCATACACTCCATACAGGATTTTAAGTAACTTGCAAGTTGAACTGGGGGGCAAAACAGTAGAAGTTGATGTGGAAGTAATCGATGGAAACCTCGATTACAACATCCTACTGGGAAGGCCTTGGATATATGCCATGGCTGCAGTTGTGTCGACCTACTTCAGGAGGATTGTATTTCCTTTTCAAGGAAAAATTACAATCGTCGACCAACGAACATTTCTCCCCAACAGTTCTCAAGTTACGGGAAGCAGCACAATGATCCATGAAAGTAATCAATCGCTCCAAAATATTGGAGTAGGTCTCCTAAAAGACCCTGCCTTAATGGGTACTTTTGCCCTACAGCCGGCAGGTAATCTGGCGGAAGTAGCCACAGTGGAAACCTACAATATGAAATCTTCTATATCCAACGGATTCGGAAGATTCCTAAATATTTTGTCAGCATGGATCATCACCTTAATGGAAATACTGTAAATACAGTGGGCTCCGAGGACGGTTCTCATCTCATGTCAGCCTTGTTAAAAAATGAAACAAGGAGTCATGAGGATAGTTCTTTTACTATGTCAACCTCATTAAAAAATGAAACAAATCCCCTTTTCAAAATTCAAAGGTAAACCTTCATTCCAACCACCAAGTTGAATGCAATGAAGCTTGGGGGGCACCCTCCTTTGACATGCGTTATTATGATGCTGGGGGCATGCAAAATAAACGAGCAGTTTTGGCAAAGTTCACGCTCGTTAAAAAAAAAAAAAAAAAAAAAACGCAAAAACGAGCAGTTTTGGCAAAGTTCATGCTCGTTAAAAAATAAACGCAAAACCGAGCAGTTTTAACGCGGAATTCATGCTCGATAAAAAATAAACATAAGCATGTGAGCAAGCTTCCTCCAGAGTTCAAGCTCATCCAGAAAAAATGAACCAGTAAATAACCATTTGAGACCATAGATTCATCAGCCATAAAAACCTTGGTCGTGTTTGCACAGTCACCTCCACTCGTCATTTGGCCGATCATTCACATCCATTTGATTGTTTACCTATTTTGAGGAACAGCTGCGAAGAGTGGTTTCACTTAGCCATCCTTGTAACATTGCCGTGATTGGAAAATTCCAACCTATACCTGGAATCTGCTGCTATCCCTGTTTATCACTCGTTCCTCAAAATACGAGTCTTCTTTGAGCCTCTTTTCACTGACTCGTAAAAAATGAAAAGTTTGCCGAGTTTTGGCCTTCCAGCTCGTTAAAGGGACCAGAAGAGCTATCCCTCCTCTAGATTTTAATCTTTTTGGACCTGAGGGATGATTGCACAAAAAGATCGAGCGCTTGTCTAGTTCGGCTCGATAAAGCTATCGAACATTCATCCCTTCTGTATTGTTTTATACTTTTTCAGACATAAGGGATTAGATGACGAAAAAGGGCCTTTGGAGTTAACTTTATGTACCTTTTTAGACTCTCTAAAAATGAAAAGGACTGAGTTGTCTTTATCACTAGACTCGTTAAAAATATTAGATAGCGACAAACTTGTCTTTAGACGAGAACGAGTTTCCCTATCGCTAGGCTCGTTAAAACATAGCGATGGGCTTGCCCGAAGGGCAGGTTATAGAACAAGCATATGTTATCCTCCTCAAGCTTGACAAAAATAAAGAGGTACTGGTCAGAAATGACTGGGGAAAAATTGGGAGAACCTCAAAGCTTAATGGTAGCAAGTCGCTCTTGAACATGACACTTTTGCCTCCGTAAATATCGGGTTGGGTTATTATCATTCACCGGTCCCTTCACCATGGTCTCACCATACCATCCATACATGGGGTAATGCTACCGATCCATCACATCAGTGTCGTTATATGTTCAAGAGATGTCATTCAGAAAGTGTCAACCGGGTCCCATCCACTACCGTACATCATCTTTCATCCTTCCATGACCGCCACCCTGAATCATATTTCACAGATCGTTTTCACCATCATCACTAGCTCCGTTCCGTGTCACTGATGTGGGATTCATTAAGGCCCTCCTTTGACGGATCACTTCTTGTCGACATCAGCTCATTATCCAAGAAGTTGATCTAGGAACACCTCCTCAGTACTTTGAAGCTTGCATGCCTCAATGGCAAGTTTCTCACTTCCGGCGATAGGTATACATTAATGACCTTCGACCGGGAGACTTTGCGTGGTGTTCGACATCAGATCCTATATTCACACGACGTGAATTGTGCTGCAGTACCTTGAGGGTCATCATCATTATCGGTGATTCCTCTCGCGCTTGTTAACAGTTTACATTATTGATTGGTAATCAAGCGATGTCTTTCCATGTTCGACTTCAAGAAATTCTCACATGGATCGACTTGTACTAGAGTGAAGATCGGACAAGTTTGAAGACCCCGGATCTAGTTTCATCCATCCGGGCTGTGATATAAATTCACGAGATAAAAACATAGACATGTGCAGCAGATGATCATCCTACTAAAAGGATGATAATTAAAAGCAGAGAATTATCAGTCTAGTATCAGACGATCGTCTGTTTATGTACAACAAATGTATTTATAAAGCTGAGCATGGGAAATGCCCGCATCAGCTAGATCATGAAAAGAAAGTATGAAAAGATAATGTATTGTATTGTATTTTGTTACAGGTCACCTCCCGACTATTGAATGAACTTCGGATCCTCCTAATAAAGTATTTCACCCGATAAACGACCTCATACTTTAGGGGGCAACTGTTATAGACATTTTTGTGCCTTACAGCATAGAGCATGAAATGTCAATAATCTAAGGGATCCAAAGTCCCTAAACATGTTGTTCTTACCCTTAGAGGAACAAGGTCAGCAAACCACAGCACTACAAATCAGTTCTCCACTGAAAAACACTCAAAAACAGGTCAATTTTGGATCAAAGCAGGTGCTCCACTAGGCATCTGCGCTGAAAGTCAAAAGCTCTGTGGTGTACCTGCGCTGCATAGCAAGTGCAACAAAGGCTACCTGCGCTGGGCGTACTTGGACATGTGGAGGAATCTTTTCTCAATGTGCCAGTGCCCAGGAAGCTTCCAAATTGACACTTGGATCAGAAGATTCGCCTAATAATGAGTTAAGAGCTTCTAAAACTCCAAGTGGAAGGTAGAAACTCCGAGTGAAGGACTAAAGAACAACTGGAGTTGAAGAGGACAACAAGTCACACATCAAGCTGACTTATCTTCACTCCAAAACTCTATATAAGGATCTCATCCCATGGGATCTAGAAGGTGGAATTTGGTGCAAAGAATTGCTGTTGGTTTACAGTTGAGAGTATTGGGTGATTGCTTGAGGGAGGTGAAGAAGAGATTTTTCTCCGTCGGGAAGGTGATGCTGGATTGGACCGCTCATGGTTGTATCACCGCCTGAACCTTACTTCCATATATTAATAAAGCATTTGAGGTTCTTCTATTCGCATGTGTTTCAATGGTGTATTGTCTTACTTGCATCTTTGATTTATGCTAATCCTTGAATCGATTATGAATGCATGCTTCTTGTAGTTTCGTTTTCTTGTCTTATTTGCAGGATCTCGTGTAGCTGGGCCCGTGAAAAGACTTGGAGCTGGGAGCAAGAGGCAAACAAAGGAGATTGGATCGACCATTTGCGCAAGACATCGGTAAGTGGATCTCTCCCTTTTATCTCTTGCATGTCATAAAGAAGAAACTTTAGATAGCTTTGCTTTCAGCTGTTGCTAAGGAACTGTCACCCTTAGAGTGGGTAAGGGTCCTTCCGAGTTGGATACTTTCCCCCACAACATCTATAGATCATGGCGATGTTACCTTATCGCCTGGAAATGGTAAGGGAAAAGAGAAGATTTGAATCCCTTGTAAACTTTGTGAAGGTAATCATCCCCTTCACCTTTGTCCATTCATGGATAAAGCCTCTATTGTATTGGAAAGTCTTACAACTCCCTCAACCCAACTTCCTACTGGTTATCAACGTCTTTCTGCAACTGCAGAACGTTCCCCTGCTGAAAAAGAAATCAACCAAGATTCCTCTCTTGTCCAACCTCCTCTTCTTGAATCTGGCTTTGCCAAGCCTATTCCAGACCAACCATTGGTCGGAAAGAGCATCGACTCGAGTTCACCACCCGCCGACCACTCTATTTCGGAAGAGCATCAAACTCATGTTCTTCTCGTCTCCTCAGATTCTCCTACATCTGGAAATACCCCTACATCTGAGAGTCCAACTGCGCTCTCCCCCGAGCAGGGGGGTAATCATAAGATTCCCCCACCAAGTAGTTCAGTCACTTCCTTCGACTGGAGACGTTTGACTACCTTCCACCTCCCGTCTCATGTGCCTTTTTGGGTCATGGTACATGCCTATGACAAGGAAATACCTGGCACTGTTTTGGATGAGGGTGCATCTTTTAGTCTTATGTCTGCTACTACTTGGCAAGCTTTGGATTCCCCACAGCTTGTGCCCGTAGCATCGAATCTGACTTCTTTTGACGGAGGAACTAGCCAACTATTAGGGATCCTTCCAAAGTTCCCTATTACTTTGGGAGGCAAGACTGTCTATATAGACGTATCAGTTACCCAAGGTGCTTTAGATTTCAATCTTCTCCTTGGTCGTGACTATGTTTATGCCATGGGGGCCATTATTTCTTCACTTTTCCGTGTGGTTTGCTTTCCACACAATGGACGAATTGTGACTATCGATCAATTATCATTCGTTAGTCCACGGGTCCCCCCTGCGCAGTCGTCATCCCCTCCTGGTGTTCATCCACCAGTTGCATCTGCCTCACCGCAGGTCAACTACGTGGCCACCTATCCCGTGCCTGTATCCAGCGATGCCACCGTCGTGCATAGTGTCTTGGGGGCATTGGGTCTTGACTTCTGAGATGTTGTCCTTCCACTGGAAGTGGCACTCTTGGAAGCCCCGAATTCCTGTTCATTATGATGAAGTTCGGGCGGAGCACAGTTCGTTTTCCTGTGTCAAGCTCCTTAAAAAATGAAATTAGGTGGCAGAGCATAGTTCGTTTTCCTATGTCAAGCTCCTTAAAAAATGAAACTAGGTCTAGCCGAGCATAGTTCCTGATCTTGTGTCAAGCTCATTAAAAAATGAAATAAGGGTTATGAGGATAGTTCTTTTACTGTGTCAACCTCATTAAAAAATGAAACATCTCCTCCTTTCCAAATCGAGTCTTTTGATTAAGATCTCGTAAAATACAAGTCGAGTCTTTCACAGATCTCGAGAGTGAACCTTCATTCCATCCACTCCGTGAATGCCATGAAGCTTGGGGGGCATGTACCTCGATTTGCATTATCATGCTGGGGGCATGCAAATTTATAGCAAGCATAGTTTTTCGTTTCAAGCTTGTGTAAACATGAAACCGAACCCAAGCAAAGTTCTCCATGGTTCAAGCTTGTGTAAAAATGAACCCATACCTGATTCACATCCCGTGATTGCCTTTTTTCTGCTAAATTTTGCTAGATGAGCCTTGGTTGTTTCATTCCATCGCCACCATCTCTTTGGCCGATCATATGCTTTCACTTGGTTGTTTTCCTTTTCCTGAGGATCCACAGCGATGAGTTGTTTTTATTAGCCAGCCTCTTGACCATTACATGTTTTGAGTAGTTCCACCATTACCGGAACCAGTTGCTACCCTTTATACCACTCGTTCCTTCAGGACGAGTCACCTTTATGCTCTTTTCTGACTCGTAAAATATGAAAAGATTGCCGAGTATTTTTCCTTTTTGACTCGTTAAAGAGAATAAAAATGGAGGTCCGCTTTCAGCTCTTTTCTGACCATTTAAAGAGGAAAAGATTGACGAGTCGCTCCTCTTGACTCGTTAAACGTTAATAAGGGGCGGTCGTTTTAAGTTCTTTTTGTCGACCGTGAAAACATAAAAAGATTATCGGGTTTTTGTCGTTTCAAACTCGTTAATGGTTACGAAACGACGTGGTTTTGACCACTTTTTTACTTTTTCAGGTCGAAATCACTAGTTAGGAAAAGTACTCCTCGATCGTAATGATCGGGCGGTTCTTTCGGGTATTATTTTATACTTTTTCAGGCCCGAGAGACACAACTTTACGAAAAAGGACATCCCTAGAGTTTCCTTTTCTGTTGTCTTTTCAAACTCTCTAAACATGAAAAGACGTCGAGTTCTTCCTTTGTCAGACTCGTTAAAACTTGATAACATCGGATTTTGTCACACCACAAGCATATGCTATCCCCATCAAGCTTGTTAAAAATAACTGGGGTACTCGCCAGAAATGGCGGGGGGAAAAGAAAATTTTTGAACCACAATTATTATCGTATCGGCAGTATGTCGCTCTTGAACATGGCACTTTTCTGTTTTCATGTCCAGGGTGGGGATACCTCATCTCATATCTTTCACTTGCTTCCATGGACTTGGGTACCTTATTTGACCTCTCATCCACTCATTGCCTCGTCATCATGACCTTTGATACATTGATGTCAAATACTGCCGATTCCATTAATGTGCCGCCGATATGTTCAAGAGAAGTTGACCTCTGCAAAGAAACAACCTCCCTCTGATAGTTCATACAATCTTGATTCACAGCATTATCTCTCTGTCTCGTGTCGATGATGTGGGAAACATTATGGCCCACCTTCGATCAAGGTCACTTCCTGTCGACTTCAACTCATTATCCAGGAAGTTGATCTAAAGACTCCTTTCCGGTGCCTTAGAGCCTGCATGCCTCAATGGCAGGTTCTTCGTGTTCGACGTGAGGTTTTCATCATTGGCCTCTGATCGAATAATTCTATGGGTGTTCGACTTCAGAGCATTCATTCGCACGCCGTAGATTGTACCTATAGTAACTTGAGGGCCATTGTCATTATTGGTGGTACCTCTCACGTCTGTTAACAATTTCCACTATTGAATGGTAATCAGACGATGTTCATGCATGTTCGACTTCAGCTCATATATTCACATGCTTGAACGTGTACTCTTGTTCGGGTCGAGATGGAGCGCAAGACCCTGGATTGTGTCTGTTGTAATCCAGGTGTGATTCTTGATACTTGACTCATTCACTGGATGGCTGCGACCATACCTGAGTCAATTCATTGATCCTAACCAGATGGATGCGTCCATACTATGGATCTAGATTATTTATCTACTCTCTTATGGATGGCTGCGACCATACCACGTACATCATGTAATTGAACTACCAGTCATGTCTCTTGACACGGATCCTCGGCGGCAGCTCTATATGTGTGTTCTTGTCTGTTCTTGTAAAGCATTTCACCCCTCTCTCTACCTCTCGGACTTCATGCTTTAGGGGGCATCTGTTACACAGTAATTTGTCACCGTTGGTCACCGTCCCTATCGCCCCGTTTCCAGACATTCGAGGACGTATTCCGGGACTTGTGAGCAATGACATAACCCAAAAACACTTGCATTATGTTCCCCTGAGTATGTACTTCATGTTCCCTGAAGACACCTTCTGCAGATTATCCCTGAAAAGTGCTCTTTTTTCATTGGCGCAGGTCCACAGTATATTACCCGCGCCAATAACTGAGATCCTCAAAAGAGGGCGCGACCACTGGCGCTCTGTCATAGAACAACACCCGCGCCAGCCCAGTTTAGTAATGATTTTTGCCAAAAGCACGCCCATATGATTTTTCCCTTCAGATCACGAAGCCTTTTGAGGGAAAAATCCAGTGGATAGAGTTCGAGAGTCATCATCTATCCTTGACAACTATCCAGAATAGCTTTTCCGAGATAATACCAATCCACAATGGGTGTCCGGGTTCATCGAATCTTTCTACCTTCTCCATCTATAAATATTTGTCGTCATGCATTAGACAAGCTAGTGCTAGTTGTTGAGTTCTTGAGTTCTTGGAGAAATGCTAGTTGTGGTTATCATGAGTGATAATGAAGCATAGAGAGGTTATGCTGCCGGAGAGGAGATACATTGCAAGACACATATAGTTGCTCACCCAACCGGAGGAGAGGTTCAACATCAGAACCTTGGTTGTAACTTTTCCTCTTTATTATTAATTAATGAGCGACTGCTATTATAGTTCCAATCTCATTGTCTATTATGGTGATGTGTGATTTATTTCCTTTCTGACTGAAATATATTTCTGCCTTGGTGGACTTTATGTTGGTATCTGTTTCTTCCTTTGCATGTGCAGGTGTCCGTTTATGATCTGCTGGAGCGAGGGAGCGGGAACATCAACTCCGCTTCAGCCATAGCGTTGGATTCCAGGTTGGTCTTCTTAATTCACCTTTGATGCATAATTAGGAACTTGCGTGGCAGCGTGGTTTGATTGTGGCTAGTTCTGTTTTAGACTAGTGGGATCGCCTCTGTCCACAGAGGGGATTTACCTGTCCAACAGTAGGCTCAGTGGAAATGAAATTGCCTCACTTACTTGAATCTAGAGATAGCTAATAATGATCCACGAAGTGGGCATGCAAGCTAGATTGAGCATCTGACCCTCGAAGTGGCCCATGAGTTCAACCATTGATTGCCCATTACTGGTGCGAATATGGCTTCCTGAAGTCATTCACCTACTGAATGATTATGTATATTTTCTTCTGAGGAACATCCACCGCCCCTGCATATGTATTTCAAATTGGAGGCTTCAACTTGTAGATATGTATGGCGAATTTTACAATGTCAGTTGTTGTGCAAGTACCCCCATGGAAACCTTTAGTGTGTCCTCATATCCACGATTACAAAACTACATATTTCAGGGCCAACACCCTGAAATCCTTGAAAAGTATGTCAGTTTCATGCAGAAGAAGAATGTCAATGTTTATATTGTGTAATTCTCACATCAGCATTGAAAAGGTTTTAAACGATGAATGTGATGTGCAGTCGTGGACACAAGGGAAAAAACTGAGAGAGCTTTGTGCTAACGTTGTTCCTAAAAAATTCAAAAAACGTAAATTTCATTTTGGATTTCATTTATAGTCACGATAAATATTGAAACATATTTCACTAAAAAATATTACACACTTTAGCTGAAGGGTGCATTTCGAGGCTCAACTATTGTTGGTCCATTGTAATCTCCCAATTATATTAAAATAATTGCTAGAAACACACGGGATGACATAGGATGCTAGAGTGTCAGGTATTGTATTTTTACAAATTTCTTGGATTGGATTATTTTCATTGAAGACCTCATACCCACAAAAATTATTTTTAAGAGTGAGTGAAGAAAGGTTTGTATGTCAATTGACTCTAGAGGGAGGAAATTTTAAATTGTATAGAAAATTTGATAGTGTCGACTAGTACATTAAATAAAATCTTCTGCAAATGATGCTAGACATGTATTTCAGCCTCATTATGGTAGGATATAAGGGTTTCACATATAAATGAAAGTTCTAGCAATCTTGGATGTGAAGTTCAATATGCTACTCGTAAGAGAGAATGTTGGATAAACTAGAGGTTTATTGGTGACCTTAATTGGCTTGATGTGTGTAGGCTTTACATATAGACAAAATAATAAATAGTTAGTTGTCCTTGAAGTAAATTTCATTATACTTCCAATAACATAAAGGTTTGAGTAAACTGGATGATTACTAGTGACATGGATTGTCTTGATGTGGATGCCCTCAATGGCAGGCCTAATGGTTACACTACCTTTCCCTCCACAAGTCCATGTTTCTCTTCAACAGACACTTGTTTCCCTTCAATGTAGACCATATCCCTATGTTCTACCATGTTTTTGACCACAGTATGTAAATATATTGTAGCCCTTTTGTTTAACTCTGAAAGAGAATGATGAATCTAAAACACTCCATTCCTTAACATTTCTTTATTTATGCTTAGTCTTTTTTGGTTGAAGAAATATTTCTTATATTATACGGAATATAGATCTTCATGTATTTATAATTGATCTGCTCCAGATCTGTGGCTCTTGATCTGTAGCTGATGTATTTATAATGGATCTACGGTCTTCTATCTCTGCGGTCTTTTGTGGTCTTCTGTCTCTGCATGAGCAGATCTACAACTCCAGATCTACGGCTCTTGTGAAATATAATATGAATGGTAATGTCTCAACTATTCAGATCTGTGCATCCATAGTCCTTATGTTGAGTCCGGTCTTCCGTCTCTACATGAGAACTCTGTCTTTTTCCAACCCTCTTTCAGAATTCCAGATTTGCGGCTCTTCATCGATTGGGCCTTTTCCTGGCAGCCATTTCTAGAATATGACAAAACGCAAATTCATGGTTCTGATCAACTGCGCGTGATTAAGAAGAAACTCAGGACAAGCCTGCTGGCTGTTATATGAATAGTAGATCTTGTGGCTGCCATAGATCTCTGGCTCTTCAATTCTCTTTGTAACCAAGTCATAATATAGATCTGTGGCTCTTCACTTCTCTTCTCATTGATTGGGCCTTTTGCGGTTTATAGATCTACGACTTTTCACTTCTCTTCGACAATCTTCAGTGCCCTTCTCTTTGGCAATATTTTATACTCAATAGGAGAGAATTCTCCAGATGGCTCCCAACTTCGTAAAAATAGTTGTTGGCTCAGTTCCATCCTCCTTTAGGGGGCAATCTCCAGCTCATATCGTCAGTGAAGCCCCAGCTCCCACTGTCCAGCTAGTCCAGGTCTCACTCGATGAGGCATTGAAGTTCTCTAAAAGTGACCTAATATACTGATTCAATGGTTTCTGGCTGCGGCTGATAGCTCTCCACGGTTGGATCTTAGAGATATGGAAGCCTCTAATTCCTGATGCAATTAATATCTACCCCTATGCTAGGGGTTTCTTTATAGTAGATTTTGAAAACCTTGAAAGCAGACAATGTATTCTAGATTCTGACCCTTGGTTTTGGGAAACATTAGGCCTATTCATGAGGGCATGGAACCCATCATTCGATCCCTCAACAATAGTCATAACCTCAGCACCAGTTTGGGTGAGATTACCAAACATACCCTTGCATCTCTGGAATTTCTCTTCACTAAAAGCCATTGGAAATGTAATTGGGAAATTTTACTGTAGGTGCCTAGAAACAGAGGAATATGCCAGAACGACCTATGCACACATCTATGTGAAAATGGACTTCAGCGCTGGATTCCCAGCTAAAAACAACTAACAAGTAAAGACTATGGGTGGAACCAAAAACTTGATTATGAAAGTTTCCTCTTTAGATGTCGATCCTACTTTGAGACAGGCCACCTAGCCAAAAATTGCCCAAAAGCCTCCCAAAAAAATTCTGCTAGAAAAAATCACCACAGATCTACATGGTGGGAAGGAGCACGAAAAGAACACTACACTGCCATCAAGGAAGAATACTCTCGAGAAAACTCTGAATCACAAGAAATCGGGCAAGAAAGAAACAACTCTTAAGACAAGCAGGGGAAAGCCCCGCCCAACAACAAAAGATTGAACTCGACAACCCCTCAAGCATCAATGAATCCCTACTGTCAAAGAAGCATCAACTTATAAACATATTATGAATTCTGTTGCCATGGCCATAGGTGTGGAAGTAAACCTTTCCAAATCAAAAATCTTTTTCTTTAATACAAACTTGGCAATCCAAAGGAATATTTCTAGAATTCTAGGCTTTCAAAGGGATTCCCTTCCCTCAAAATATCTGGGTATCCCTCTAATAGATAAACCATTGCTCAAAAGCATTTTGGAACCCTTGATGAATAAGTTACAAGATAAAGTTGGCAAATGGACCTTCATATCTCTAAATCTTACAAGCAGGTTGATTCTCACTAAAGTTGTTCTGCGAGCCATCCCTACCTTTATGTTATCTGCCCTCTCAGCTCTGAAAGGAGTCCCTCAGCAACTGAGAAATATTCAAAGAAAATTCCTTTGGGGAAAGGAGGAAAATAAAAAGAAATGGGCTTTAGTGTCTTGGTAGAAACATTGTATACCCAAAGACCATGGAGGGTTCGGCTTGGATGATCTAGAAATACTTAGCAAGGCTTTAGGGGCCAAACTTTGGTGGCACTGGGTTCATAACCCAGAGACCCCATGGGATAGGATATGGAAAGAAAAATATGCCACATCCTGGCAAACTAACGATCTCATTAGAATGTCAGGGAACATTAAGAGTTCACACATCTGGAACAAGGCCTGGGAAAATAGAAGATTATTTCAAGAAAATAGTTTCTGGGAAATCAAAGAAGGGAATCAAGCTCTCTTTTGCGAAGATAAATGGCAACAAGAACTAATATTGTTAAACGAGAACTTCCTCGAGATTAAACAGGAGACAGATTCACAAGGCTTAATTAAAGTCATGGACTTCTGGGATAATACTCAGCCAATGGGGAAATGGAGAATCTGGAAGAATATGGAGTGCAGAAATAACAGTCTCTTGAAAATTAAAGTAGAGGAGCTAAAAAAAATGGTGGAACAAAGGAAAATCTTAGTTTCTCAAGGGCTAGACCAACTAATATGGGGCAAGAATCAAGAGGGAACCTTTAATCTCAAAGAAGCCAAAGGTATTCTACTGGAGCTGAATCCCCAGGTTTTGGATAAAATATGGCAGAAACTTTGGAGGCACCAGGGGTGGATGAAAATCAAACTCTTCATGTGGCTGGTTTATCACAGGAAAATATTGACTTGGGATAACATTAGGAAGAGAGGTGTTCTAGGGCCTTCCAGATGCCCTCTCTATGGAAAGTAGGAAGAAACGATGGAACATCTTCTTAATTACTGTTGTTTCACCTCCTGGTTATGGGACGTATTTGCTAAAAAATTTCAACAAACTGACAGGGACAGAGGAAGCATCTTCAAGACCCTCATCAGTTAGAGGGGAAATTTCTCAGAGCATGAAATTCTCAACTCAGAATGGACCCTTACACCAAGATTTATCATATGGAATTTATGGAAGGAGAGGAATAAAAGAATATTCAAGGAGGAGAAGAATCCCCCACTTGTACTATTTGAGAAGATTTTGAAACAACTTAAGGAGACTGTAGGTTCCATAGTTTGCAGCCACCATATTAATACCCCCTCAGATAGTGAAATAAATATTCTCAAGCCTTTAACGCTGCAAGAACTTTCTCTTCAGGGTCTTAATAGAAAGGTTACAGTTAGGGACATGGAATAGGATTTTTGCCATACTCCCCTGGCTGGATATCTAAAATTCAACATTAATGGGGCGGCTAAAGGAAATCCGGGGTTGGTCGGGTATGGAGGATCACTCAGGGATGATAAAGGAAGCATCATCTTAATTTTCCATTGTCATCTCGGTACAACCACCAATAATATGGCTAAACTCATGGCTTTGGAGCAATGCCTTGATTTTCTAAGTCAGGAGAACTGCTGCAATGTGATTGTGGAAGAAGATTCAGAGATGACCATTAACTCAGTGAAAAGAATTAGTAATGGATTAGCGCCGGAGAAAGTCTCCAAGCACTGGAAGTTAATCGGGGTTTTCCAGAGAATTTAGAATCACCTACATAACTTGCGCATGGTCACTTTCCAACATGTTCGCAGAAACGACAACAAGCTGGCTGACCGGTTAGCCAATCAGTGGGCTAACAATACATATGTCAATGTTTCGATAAGATGGCAAGAGTTGAGACAAAGCAGTTTAAAAACTCTATGTAGTGAACAAGAGGACGAAGACATTAGAGTCTTTAGACATAGAGTCCTGGAAGAAAGCCCTTAATTTTGAAGCCTTTGCATGTGTTTTCAGAATCTAGCTTACAGGTCCCTAAAGAAGAATCGATCATCGAAGGGTGATAGATACACGAGTAGAGGTAAGAGGGTTAGCATTGATCTCCAGGGAATGCAAGTTCAGACTAGAAGCACAAGCAATCTTGATAAGGATTTCATCGGTAGCCGGAAGTAGAGTTTTTATGGGTCTTGGAGAGAAAAACCACTTCCTAAAATGATTTTTGATGATCGCACAACTTTGAAAGGGAAAGTGGTTTTAGAGAAGTTGAAGCAAGCCCATATTTCTTCCCATACATGGTAGAGGAAGGATTGGAAAATCACCCTTTAAGTGCTTTATAGTATGGTTAACTTGGGTGATGCGACATTATGGACAACCGGTGGATTTTGCGATTGGTTCAACGGTCTAGATCGGTTGAACAGTTTTGAAAAGCGACAAGGAAAACCTAGGTTGGCTTGGCTGGGTGTTATCTTCCAGATCTGCTAGGTTAGGGGTCAGAATACAAGGCTCCATTCAAAGATTCTCATCAAGGGTCTGTTGGGAGGTAGGCCTTGCAGGTTTCACGATTTCTGAGATCCAATTTTACAATTTCCTTCCGAGCATCTGGGGTAGGGAGGAAGGATTAAAGAGATTTCAGGGGCTCCTTATGTTGGAAGTTTCAACAGTGTAGATGAGGGATTCTGTATCCTTATTTCTATGATCAGGTCAAGGAGGGTTGAAACAGTGACAGGTCGTAAGCCGGAGTCCATTGGTTGCCGTCAAGCCAGAGGTTTTCCAGAATAGTATTCTATACCACGCCTCGAGTAGTTTCTCGTGATCGCGGAGAACAAAAGTGGAAAGTGGTTTTGTCTGTTTGGGAGAAATACCATACAGCATGCTCCACGTGGCGGTGGGTGTGGGTGGAATACCACCCTCATCACACGCTAAAGTGTGCAAAGGTAGTTGGTTGTGAAATTATTATCAACTGTTCGATCATCCAAAGCAGATCAATGCTTGGGAGTGGTCGTGCAAGTTGGCAGGTCCCTTTGGTAAATGGAAGATGTCTTGTCAAAGCGAAATGGTTCAGAGCTGTTGGATCGGATGGAGAGTTTCAATGGTTGAGATCAAGTGGATGTTAAGTTTTGGTGGGAAGGATCTGGCAGGTTTTTGGCAGGAAGGATCTGGTAGCCTTTGACTTTTTACTCTGGCCTTTGTGCAGCAGATTTTGAAGACGGGGGGAAACAAATCCTTTATATTTTTGACTCTGTTGTTCTTTTCGGATCTGTTTCCATGCACACTCTTCTTTCTCGATAGAATTGTTTAGTTTGGTTGTAGGAAGGAAGGCTTATATTTTTAGCCCGGTTTTCAGGTTTTGATGTGATCTCTTCATGGTCAACGACCATTCAGGAACTCTTGTATTTTATGTTCTTTTGTTGATGGTTAATGAAATTGAAGGTCCGACTCTTGCATTAGCAAAAAAAAATAATTGATATTATCTTACTCTGGTGGAATATGATTATGTTGTGATATTAATTCACTTATCTTACTTTTGTGTTATTATTGAATCTATCTGGCAAGAATAATTTTGATACACATGATATACAGTAAAATTTGACGGAATTTTAATTGGAAAAAAGTATTGGGAAGGGTGTTCAAGAAAAGTATTTTGGGATATGTTTTACAATTTTTGGTGAATTTAAGAGTATTATTTAATATAGCATGTTTCTATACACTTAGTTTACTTGATGTATTTCAGCCCTTTTTATGTTGGGCATGCTGGCCTTCATTTAGACAACTTCTCCCAAGCTCACAGTCTTTTAGATGTTGTTTGTTGAGATGCACTCACCTTTGTGTGAGTGTCCCATCTAACCACTTCATCCATACTTTGGTGATCCTTCCTTGCGGGTATGTCATCGCACGTCACCCCATTGCACAAATCACCCATGTTGTCACAAAGTTGGTGCAACCCAATGTGAGAACACCCCTTGGCATACTAAAACCAAAGCCTTGACATCCTCCCCTACTCTAAAAAATTTTGTTTTTGTGACGAAAACTCCTCTTGGAAAAATTATTTGCCAATTTCAAAGTGTGACAAAGTTCCACCAACTCTAATGCCTTGGGAGAATCATTCATCTCCTATTGTTCTTGATGTATGAAATCTTCTCTTCCTTTGCATAAACCTTCGTGAAGGCTCATGTATCCTCTTTCCTTCATAAGGCTTCATGTAGGAAAGATATCTCAAAATATCCAAGGCCATTAGCAATCAACACAAGTGCCACAAGTCTCACACACTGCCCCATCTCATCATGGAAGGTCACCCTCTCCATCTCATGGTTTTATTATGACTCATTGCAACTACCATCATGTCAACTACCATACCTCCATCATGTGAACTCTTAATGCCATACTCCGACTCAACTCCAACACATCTCATTACAATGCATGCCCCCATAACTCAGACTAGTTGGGTGATCACTCCAACTGCCACATCCAATCCATGATAATGCACCTACTCGTGCCTTCATTAGTTGTTTCTTCAGATCTTTGTCACATATTTACCTTCATTAAATCACACCATGAAATTCTCCTTCAAGCACAACTTTCTCATGTTGTGAGGACTCTTCCTTCAAGGACCCGTTTTTATAGTGGTGCAACACCTCTTATCTTGAAAAGGCATTGTGCTCACCCATCTCTAATGTTCTAGTGCATGATAAGGGTTATGAAGTTTCCTCCCTAACTCTTGACTTAAAAGAAGCACTGGGGCCTCCCCTCTCTTTGGTATCATCTTGGTGAATACTTACGATAGAGGTCACTTCTTTCTTCTTTGCAGTGGGAGGAGTCATTCTCCCACCTTCATCCTTCTTCCTCCTTGTGGCATGTGTAACAAAGTTCATTAACTTATTCTCCTTCATTTCTTGAATCAAGCTTTCAACTTCTTACTAGCTCATATCTCCATGCTTCACATTTAGGTCCTTTTCATTCAATATCATGGAGGAGATCCTTAGATGATACCCTAAGTGACTCTTCGTACTCATATATACAATCACAATATTTCCATCGACCATAATGAAGAAAATGTATAGATCCATCATTGACACAGCTTGGAATATCCTCAAGAAATATAACCCCAATGTCGTAACATGATCATCCATCGACACCACTCTTATATCCAACCTTACAATCCATGAAACAACCTTCATGTGCATATACTTAAGAATTCCCATCACAACCTTGTAGCTCCTGAATCAACCATTGTAGGAAACTTCCTTTCACACACGTTCACCTACATAAAAATTAGGCCTAAAATTTCTAATCTTGTGAATATTTTGGCCCATGATTTCTTGTTGCTTCCATAATCTTGTGAATCACCTTCATTCCTTCCATAAATGACCCTCTTCTTCATCACATTTCAACCTCAAGGTGATTGTTATCTTGAGATACTTCATCATTTTGTGCATGCAAATAACTCAAACCTAGTTTAGCCGAGGAAGAATTCATTCCATAACATTATACCTCCTTCAACTGTTGCTTTACCGCACTTGCTTGGCACTTGAATCCCTTAATTCTCACCAAGGAAGCCATTATTTTACTTTCTTAATCCAAGTATTTTGAATGCAATTCCCTTTATTCTACAACTCGATATGCTCATTCTTTGCATTTAGATAGGCATCCCATGGTCAAGGTATGCCTCTTTTAAACTAACTTGGAGGGCATCAATATTCTTCCACAAATTAACCTTATCCTCTTCCATACAAGCTTGATCATTCAAGAATATTATGAACCTCTTACATATTTTCTTCCTTTCAAATCTTCAAGGTGCAACTTCTTTTCCTTGGAAAACTTCTCGCAATCTTGAAATTTTTTTCTTTAATGTGACCCATATCTACCATGAGTTACACAAATTCATCTTGGCATTGTTTCCATCAAGGCTTCCAAGAATCGATTTCCCTTATTATCTCTCCACCTTGGTTATAAGTCTCCATACTTGCCTTCAACAAGCTTCCGATGAGCTCATTTAGGAATTGTCATGGTGGTGGTTTTCATGCCACTGCCTTCTGTTACACAACATTTTGTCATTGTCCCTGTATTCCCCATTCCTTGATCCTGGAGGATCTATATAGTGAACCCTATATTCTTTCCCATCATGAAGAGAATGCCCTTACATCCCTCTTCATATGAAAAACATTTCCCTCTTACATCATTTACCAAGAATCTTCCTTCAATCCTAGTTTTCAAGACCGATGCTAGTGCTCAATTCCTTCCCCGCACTGATTTCTAGAGTTTGAAATGAGGCCTAGTGTTGAATGGCACAAGTGAGCCCTTTATCATTTTCACTGACCCTCTTTTGGCAAGTTTTTAAAATGGAGTCGAAGCTTCCAGGTCTAAAAGTTTCATCAACGGAAGTCTGGTAAATGGTTGTGCTAGATAGAGCTGAGAGAGTCTATTTGGGCTCCTTTCCCCTATTAAGACGGAACAAACCAAAGAGGTAAGCCCTCTCCCACCATAAGAAGATCCATCTCCGCTCCATCAAACATATATAAACTCCTTCTTTTCGACGCTGAAGTAGTCTTTTTGGAGCTTGAATAACCAACAAGATATCTATAGCTTTAGCCTTCTAGTTTATGTTTGTGAAGGGAGAATATTGTAGTGTGTTTGGTTTGGAACTAAAGGGAAGAAGCCTTAAACTTCCATTATTGAGGCTAACCATGAGATGCTAACAGAGGTGTGGGAATCTGGATACTTTAGAGGAGACCTGTAATGTCAAGGCTTTGGTTGTATTTCTTTCTAAAGTTTATATTAATACAACTAATGGTTTATTTCCTACATTGAGTGTCATATTACATTTTATGGCTTAAGTATCCTTGACTTTTTAAGTAGATTTAATGCGATTGTATGCTGTCATGTTTGTTGTTTTCTCTTGTGTGTTTGTTTCAAGTACTTAAAGCAAAGAAATGAAAGGAAGCTGGAGCAAGGAAACAAGATGACCATCTAGTGGATTATTATTCTGAGAGGTAGGCCCTATTATTTGACGCTAATCTAAGGAAGTTTACATTAATTTTTTTATTTGTAGCTAGACCCTATCTCTTGCGCTAGAGGGATTGTCTTTGTCTGCATCAAGAATTTACCTATACCACAAATTGGCAACTCCGCTGGGTAACCATGCCTCTCTTTTGATTGTTTTTTCGTTTCATGGTTTTTGTGAACTTTTGTTGTATCACCCTTTCACTTTGGTTTTCTGTGCTTTGCCTGGTTCACTACTTTGATTCTGAAATTTAGAGTGATAGGTCTGATTTTGGTCTTTGAAATTTTTTATTTTTTCTCTAAAATGCTTGATTAGTGTGTTTTATTTTCTAATAATCACGCCAACCAATGTGATTTGCTCTTAAACAGTCACGTTGTACCCCCTTGTGGCACTTGCTGTCAGTTAGGCAATCACCCCGATTCCTGTAGGGGAAGATCGGGGTTTCTCTTGAATCATAACTAGTGTCTCTTGCCCTGATAATTTATGTCTCTTAGCCTATTTGCCTTTTTTCTCCCTCGCTATAAACGTTCATTATCTTGCTCTGTGTGCTTGTTTTGGTTTGATATTTCCTTACCTAATTTTTTGAGTCTTTGGATGGTTTGCGGCCATAGGGCATCTAGGTCATTATCGGTTTATTTGTTTGTGTTCTCAGCAAGTCAAGTTGTTGGTTCATTACTCCATGTATTTTGTGTTTCAGACCTTTTATTGCTTTGGTTTCAATTGAAAAAGTTTGAAAAGTTTCGTTTTCTCTTCTCTCGGTTGAAAGTCTCTTTTCAAGCATAGATTACATTGCTCATCTTGTTTCTATTGAGTCTTTTCATGATTGGTTTGGAAAGAGTTATGCTTTTCGTGCTTTGCATATGATTGATGTTGATTGCTTAGAAAAAAAAATCAGTGAAGTGTTTATATGAAATATTCCTTTTATCATTCCATTGAAAAAATACATTATTCTAGTTTGTTGAATCAATATGTTGCATTGAGTAGCATTATTGAAAACTCAAATTGCATCATATTTTGCATTCAAAATGAAATGAACTTCTTTTACTATTGGAAGGACTAGTTGAACTACATTTGATAGGAACGGTAGGAAGTGGATACAATTTTCATTATTTTGTTTTCAAAATCGATGTAGTGAAGAGTCATCTTGCTTTCAGTTTCTTATTTGTTGCATTGATTATTTTCTCTATTCTCAATTAGTGCAAACATTCATCGAATTGAAAGGGTTTTGTCTCATATAGTTGCATATAGGAGTTTTTCAAGTCACATCGATAGGACCTGAAAACAAAGACATAATTTCAAGATAAACTTTAAATGTATTCGATTAACCTAAGGTGAATTTGAAACGTAACGCTCACATCTAGAGGTCTAGGCTAGAGATGTGTTTCGACATCTTTAAACCTAGCAGCTGTCATTGGCTTAAGAACTAGACAACGCTAATAAAGACTTGTGCTCCTCATACAATTGCATATATAAAGGGAGACCCCAATAGGTTTGCAATCCTTTATCCATAGGAAGCTGAGTCTGCTGCTTTGTAAGCGCGATACACTGAACACAACATTGAGGGAGATTGCATGCCGTACTTCTCAGTTCACCAGGAGGTATTATGCAATTCACGTTTACCTAGTAATCCCTTTTTCCTATATTATCCTGAGCAGTTATTTTAGTCCTTTTGACTCTTTAAATTTAAGATATCATTGAGCACTTTTCCTTTCAAACTCGTTAACTCCAAAAGCGACTAGAGTCACCTTTTGCCCTTTTCTTGACTCTTAAAATATGAAAAGACAAAGTTTTGTTTCAGTGTCTTAAAGTTAAGTGCCCATGAAATATTCATGGTTAAATCTATCTTCCTTAGTGATTCTTTAGGGTCAATTCCAATGGCAACGTTTTTGGAGTCTACCAGTCAAGGATTCCTTTCGGATGGGAATCCTAGTCCTTTTCCTTATGTTGGAAACGCTGGTGCTCCTTATATGGTAATGTTGTCCCTCCCTGGGTTAACCAATGGTTTACTTATATGGTTATTTTTTACCTCTATAGTCCCGAGTGTCCCAAGTCTTATCTAGACATCTCCTTGATTTGAACCACATCACATTGATTTTAAAGTTGACTGCTCACCTTCTTCCCCTGTTTCTTCATCTTCCTCTTCTACTTCACCTAGTGAAAGTTTAAAATCCAGTAACCAAGAGGTTAAGAAGAAGAAGAAGAAGATAGAGAAGAAGAAGGTGGGTAAGCAAGAGACCAACCGTGCAACTATTGCTCTAAATGCACTTCCTATCGACAAACCTTCCGATTCTTTATGGAAGGTAAAATTCCCTTGTAGGCTATGTAAGTGTGGCCATCTCCTTTGAGACTATCCTGGCATTCCCAGAGTCTTAGAGGTATGGTCTCAAGAGCTGGATCGACCATCCCCATCGACCTCTGGAGATCATGTCAATGCTACACCTTCACCTAACAATGTAAACTTTGAAACTGGAACCATAAACTCAAAATGGGAACTTTGGCAAAAAAACCCCATAAAAACATCAAAATGGTGCTAAAAACGAAAAGTGTTCATGTTGGAATAACACCTTTTTTTTCTGAGATAAATTTTCAACATGTATTAAAAACGGCGGTAAAAACCAATTTTTTGTGCAAAAATGTCCAAAAAACACCCTCAAACGAAAAGTGTTGATGTTCGAATAACACTTTTTTTTTCAATGCTAAAGTTTGTGCAAAAAGCACTTAATTTTTTCAAGGGTAAAATTTCAACATTTCAAAATAATGGCGTAAAATATTTTATCATGACCCCGAAAAACATTAAAATTTCAAGAAAATAATGAAAACATAAGATAAAATAAAAAATTAAGAGATTAAAATAATGAAAAAACACAAAACAATTTTTTTTTTTTAAAAATAACAAAATATAAATTAAAATATATACTAAAAACAAAACATAAAAAAAAACAAATATATATATATATATATATATATATATATGGACAAAAAAAATCAATCATAAAAAAAAAACAAAAAACAAAATTAACCTATAAAATATCAGAATTAAAAAACTAGAAAAAAAAATCTTAAAAATTATAAATAAATAAATAGTAAAAAAAACATATTTAAAAAAATGGGAAAAAATATATCTTGGAAACCATAAAAAAGAATTCGAAAAAGAAAAAAAAATGAAAAATATCGAAAAAAAGAAATATAAACTATCAAATTAAGTAGGTAAAAATAGAAAAATTTAAAAAACATTAACAAAAAAACTAAAAAAAAAATGAAAATTAAAAACAAACTAGATTTTAGAAAAATAGAAAATTAAAAAAAAAATTAAATACTACTAAAATTAAGATTAAAATGTTGATTACTTAAAAAACTAAATATAAAAATAAATATAAAAAAAAGACAAAAAAAAGTTAAAAAAAAATTATAGCATAAACCATAAAAGAATTTGGAGAAAAAGAAAAACAAAATTTAAAAAATATATATAAAATTAAGTAAGTAAAATAGAAAAATTTAAAAAAACATTAACAAAAACTAGAAAAAAAATAAAATTAAGAACAAACTAGATTAAAAAATAAAAAACTAGCAAAAAAATTAAAAAACTAGTAAAATTAATATTGAAAACATTAAAAAAAAACTAAAATAAACAAAAATAAACTCTAATCATAAAAAAAAGCTAGAAGAAAAAGTTAATAGTCACCTCACCTTAAATAATGTGGTAGATAAATTAGATATCAAACCAATTAAAGATGAAATGAAAAAATTAATAGAATTAGACCATGGGCGTAACAAAAGGGACTTGAACCTTATAATCTTTGGTTTAAAAGAGGAGGTAGATGAGGATACTTTAGCCGTAGCCCAGACAGAATTACATAATAGATTACAAATTGAAACAACTGGTCTCACAAAAGGAACAAGGTTGGGGAAATTAACTGAGAATAAAAGAAGACTAATTTGAATAAAGGTGAGCTCTACTGATCATAAGTATGACATACTTAGTAAAACCTCAAGTCTAAAAGGAACGCGATTATTCGTAAATGAAGATCTCATTCTAGAAGATCAAGCAGAATTAAGAAAGGAGGTTCAAAAGGTAAAGAAGCTAGGAAGGAAGGAAAATGGGCAATAATCAGAAATAAAAAGTCTTTATTCGAGATAGAAACCAAAAAGATAGTAATAAATAGAAATTCAACATGCTCTGGATTCTTTCTAAATGAAATAAAAACTAGTTTGCTTCCTTTATCTAGTATAGACAACATAGAAGACCTCTATCATAATTTTACTACAACCCTCTCATATTCTATTAACAAGTTCTCAATTGAAGTCTCAAATAATAAAAGAAATAGCAAAATCAACCCATGGTATGACAAAGATTGTCAAAGTGCGAGGAGATAAATTAAGGAAGTTGTTGATGAATCTCTTAAAGTGGACAAGATAAAAATATACAAAGCCCTAACTCAAAGGAAAAAAGAGGCAGTACATTCATAAAAGACAAGAGAATCTTTTACACCTCTCTAAGGTAGCTCCTAAGAAATTTTGGAGGTAGATTCTGAATAGGAAAACTAAAGATAATATTAAAATTTCTTTACATGATTGGAATTCCTATCTTAAAAAGCTTTAAGAATCTCCAAATGTCATGATGATAACTTTGAAATCCTGCTCACAACGGAAGAAGTTTTCTCATTAGAAGACACTAATTTTGGGGTTAATCACATGGCAAATGGGAAAGCTAAGGACATTGAAGGTTACCAGACAGAAATCTTAAAAAATGGAGGCCTTTCCTCATCCCCCACATTCACAAGCTTTTCAATCAAGAATTTAAGCAAGGGTTCCGTAAACCATGGTCTGAGAGCCTCATTATCCCTATTTTAAAAAGTGGGGATACAACTAATCCCTCTAATTATCTGATAATTATGATCAACCCCCTCTTAGCCAAGTAATATGGTATTATTTTGGAAAAGAAGTTGAGCATATGGCTCAAAAGTGAAGGTAAGCAGGCTAAAGGCCAAGTAGGTTTTAGAAGACATCACTCAACGATAGACCACCTCGTTACACTTAGGACCATTATGGAGGAATGTCGTAATCATAAATCCAATCTCTTTTGTTGCTTTGTGGACTTTAGAAAGGTTTTCAACAAGGTTCCTAGAAACAACCTTTGGAATAGATTAGAAGAGCTAAAGGTTCCTTTCGAGTTGAGATCTACCGCTATAAGGTTATATGAGAATGCAATTGCCAAGCTAAAAAGCAAGGAGGGGTGGTCGAAAGATATTAAATGTAATATCAAAGTTAAACAAGGTTTCCCCCTCTCCCCTACCCTATTTGGCATTTACATCGAAAAGCGTGAAGGGTATTTAGAGGAAGCAGGATGTGTTGGCATGATCTTAGTTGGGATAGTCATCATCCTTCTTCTCTATGCTGACAATATTGTTCTTCTTGCAAGGTGCCCATCTGATCTTGATAAGAAACTTAGGCTTCTTAAGGATTTCTTCTCTACCATGGGTATGATTGTTAACACTGACAAAAAAAAGGTTATGATTATAAAATCCAAGGACATTTACGCTAATTTTATGTATGACAATAATAACTTGGAGGAAGTGTTTTCTTACAAGTAACTAGGAATTGGTATTTATCACAAGCTTAGCTAGAACTATAGCATTGAGAAAAGGATTAATGGGGTGTGGAAAGCTTATTTTGGTCTTGAAAATAATTGTAAAACAGAAAACCTCGTAATGTGGGATAAAAATAAGTTCCTCTTTCAAACTTTAGTCACTTCTGTTATCTTATATGGTTGTGAGGTCTAGGGTTGCAGCATCTCTAGAGAATCCTGGAGAAATATTGAGCAAATCCAGAAGTGTTTTATAACATATAACCTGAAAATTAAAAGCAATACACCCTATCCTATTCTCCTTATAGAAGTAGGTCTTTCCCCTATCGAGAGCCTAGCTATGACTAGGCTTCTGGTGGACAAGCACAAACTCAATAACATAGGAGATCATAGACCTCCTAAGCTAGCTTTAAATTCTAGCCAAAACCACCTAAGGCTCAAGCGGGGGTGGTATAAAGACATGAGGACTTGGTTATACCATTGGGAGATCAACAAGAATGATGCATTGCAAAACATTAATAACATTAAAAACATTGTTACTTCTAAGTTCAAAGAAAAAATGTGGTGTGAGAAGGATTTAGTAGCTAAATGAAAATTAAGTTATTATAAGAAGGTCATCAACCCCACCCTAGAAGATCCAAAGTATCTCTTTGTTTTAACTAGATCAAAGAAGAAAATTAATATAGCGAATATTAGAACAAACTCTCATAAGCTCCATATTGAAACAAGTCGTTGGGCAGTTCCTAAAACACCATGGATGGAAAGGATCTGCCATCTCTATGAGAATAGGAACGTCGAGGATGAAAACCACTTCCTCTTAGAGTGCCCCATATAGAACCACATTAGATCTTAGTTTCATAATCTCTGCCACAATACTGACATTCCTAGCCTTTTACGATGTCAAAATTATAGTGAGCTCTGGAGGCTTCTCTCCAAGATTTTTGAGCATAGGAATAGAATCTTAAATCAAACTAAATAATTTGTTTCTTTAGGTTTGATAGACCAAAGTTTGGTCTCAGTGGACGTTAACCATCATCATAATCATCATCATATATGTCGTTTCAAATTAAAAAAAAAAAAATTAAAATTAAAAAACATTTAAAATTTGTAAATAAACATGTATTTTTTATTTAAAAAAAAAATCATTAAACTTAAATTTTTTATTTAAAAACAAAAAAAATCAGTTTTTTCTTCTTTTTTTTTTAATAACAAATTATTAAAAAAAATTAGACTTTTATTTTAAACATTTTTTTTTTATTTAAAGAAAATATTAAATTTTGTTTTAAACAATTTCTTTTTTATTTAAAAAAAATATTAAAAAAAATAATTTTTTTAAACAATTTTTATTTTTATTTTTTTTATGTAAAAAATTATTAAAAAAAAATTAAGCAATTTTTTTAATTAATTTTTGTTCTTTTTACCTCCGGCCGCCAGTGGTGGCATGGTCCTAGGCGGAGGGCAAGCAGACCCTCCATCCTGGGTCACGCTTCTACGAGCAGAGGTAATTTTTTTTGTTTTTTAATAAAAGAATAATTTAAGTATGGGGGTTTACACAGTGCATTATGTTAGATATCATTTTGAGATTCAACTGCATTAAGTCATTCACGTATAACCATTTCCATGAGAGGTAGTCGTAACTCACTAATTTCTCATGATTTTTGAATAGTGCTAAGAGAATTATTAAAAAATCATGAGAAATTAGTCAGTTACGACTACCTCTCATGGAAATGGTCATACGTGAATGACTTACTTAACATAGTTGAATCCTAAAATGATATCTAAAAAAAAATTGTTTCAATTTTTTTTTTTAATTTTTTAATAATTTTTTTTCTACTAAAAAAAGTTGTTTAATTTTTTAATAAACCTTTTTTTTAAATAAAAAAAAAGTGTTTAATTTTTTTTTTAATATTTGTTTTTTAAATTAATAATTGTTTAATTTTTTATTTTATTTTTTTGCATAATTTGTTTTTTTTTAAATAAAAAAATTTGTTTAAAAAAAATTTAAAATTTAAAATTTTTTAATTTTTAATTTTTTTGTTTTTAAATAAAAGATGTAAGCTTAATAATTTTATTTTTTAAATCAAAAATACATATTTATTTATAAACTTTAAATGTTTTTTTTTTTCAATTTGAGAAGACATACATATTTTAAAATTTTCATATTTATTTGGTTTTTCCTATAATTTGAGTTTATTTTTGTTTTTTTTAGATTTTTTAAAATGTGCTTAGTATTAATTTTACTAGTTTTTTATTTTTTATTTTTGTTAATTTTGTATTTTTTTGTTTTTTTAATCTAGTTTGATTTTAATATTTATTTTTCCTTTTTTTTTTTTTCTAGTTTTTGTTAATGTTTTTTTAATTTTTCTGTTTTTACTTACTTAATTATATATATATTTTCTTAAATTTTGTTTTCTTTTTCCGAATTCTTTTATGGTTTAGGAGATAATTTTTTGTTTTAACAATTTTTTTATCTTTTTTTTAAGTAATGAACGTTTAAAAAAAAAGAAAAATAAAACAACTTGAGAATTCGTTAAGTAATAAAATTAAGTCCTCTAAAAAAAAGGTATGCTGCATCAACATGTTCAAAAAATGGCATGAAAATCACTAACATTTAAAAACAAATATTTATGTTCGATACATAAGAAAATTTATAGTGTCAAAAATATGCTCCAAAAAAAGAAGTGTATTCTACATCACCAGTTTTCAAAATTGGGTCATGGATTTACTACCCCTACAAAACATGTAATCTTATCTGCTATTTAAAGTTCCAAAAACTATGCTCTAAAAAAATATGTGTGTTCTGCATCACCCCTATTCAAAATCTGGTCAATTTTTTGCTATCTCTATGAAACAGGTAATAATATCAGTTTTTGTTTCAAAGTTTACATTGTTACCTAATGATGGTAATAAGAAGGGAAAGATGAAGTTCCCCTATAAGTTATGTGAAGGAAAACATCTTCTTCACCTTTGTCCTCTGATGGATAAAGCTTCCAAAATTTTGGAAATCCTTACATCTCCTAAAGCCCAGCTCCCTATTGGGTATCATAGGCTTTCTTCTGACCCTCTTGTGGCTGGTAAAGGGATTAAATTGAATTCATCTCTTGCCCATTCTACTCTTCTTGACCGTTACTCTCTTGTGTTTGATCCTGACCAACCGTTGGTTAAAAAGAGTGTCGACTTGGCTCCACCTTCAATTGTTCACTCTGTTCCCGAAGAGAGTAGTGATCATATTGCTCATGTTCTTCTTATCTCCTCATATTCTCATGTTCTAGTTGTTCAGGAGAGTCCTTCTCCTATTCGTGTAGAGCATGGGGGGAGTCATATGATACCCCCACCAAGTAGTTATGTCGTTTCTTTTGATTGGAGTAAATTGACTGCTTTCCACCTTCCATCTTATCTTCCTTTCCATATCACAGTACACGCCTATAATATGGTAGTACATGGCACTATATTAGATGAAGACGAATGTGTTAGCATCATATCTTCTACTACTTGGCAAGCTTTAGGTTCCCCACCGCTTGTGCATATCACCCAAAATCTATTGGCTTTCAACGGAGAAACCAATCAACCCTAAGGGATCCTTCTGAAGTTCCCTATTAATTTGGGATGAAAAACTGTCTATATAGACGTGATGGTAGTCCAAGGTCCCTTAGATTTGAATCTTATCCTTCAGAACGACTATGTATATGTCATGGGAGCTCTTGTTTCTTCTCTTTTCCAAGTGGTCTATTTTCCACACGAAGGGAGAATAGTGACCATTGATCAGTTGTCGTTCATTCGTCACCAAGTGCCTCCTATGAAACCATCATCGCCTATTGGTTCTTGTTTGCAAGTAGTGCCCTCCCCCGCATAGGTAAATTATTTGGCTACATGCTCCGTCTCCACATCTGCTGATGATCACACAGATGGTATAGTACATTATGTATTGGGGGCATTGGAACTCGATCTATCTTTGGTACCAGTTGACATGTATCCCTCCCAGATCATGGTTCTCCCATCTAGTGAGGACCTATTTGGATCCATCTTCTCATATGGTCCATGAACATATTAGTGAGCATAGTTCCATGTCTTGTGTCATGCTCATTAAAAAAATGAAACAAGGACTATGAGCATAGTTCCTAGTCTTGTGTCAAGCTTGTTAAAAATTAAACAAAGTGTCAGAGCATGGTTCCTTGTATTGTGTCAAGCTCCTTAAAAAAATGAAATGCAAAGTCTTGAGGATAATTCTTTTAATGTGTCAACCTCGTTAAAAAATGAAACAAGCCCCTTTTCCGTCTCGAGTCTTTGGTTAAGATATCATAAAATCCCAGCCGAATCTTTCCTAGATATCAAGAGTGAACCTTCATTCCATCCACCCAGTTGAATGAAATGAAGCTTGGGGGGCATGTATCTCGAATTGAGTCATTATTCTGGGGGCATGCAACTTGAACTCCAGCATAGTTTTCCATTTCAAGCTTATGTAAACATGAAATCGAATTCAAGGAGAGTTCCCCATGGTTCAAGATTGTGTAAAAATTAACCCGTGCCCAATTTACATCTCATGATTTCTGTTTTTATCAGCTAATATTTGCTAGATGAGCCTTGGTTATTTTGTTCCATCGCCACCATCTCTTTGGCTGGCCATTTTATTTCACTTGGTTGTTTTACCCTTTCCTAAGGAATCACAACGATGAGTGGTTTTTCTAGTTATCATCTTGAACTTTCAGTGTTTCGAGAAGCTCCTCCCTTAACCAGAACTAGTTGCTACCATTTATACCACTCGTTCCTCCAGGATGAGTCACCTTTAAAATCTTTTTTGACTCATAAAAAATAAAAATATTGCGAGACTCGTTAAATAAAATAAAAGCATGGAGTCATGTTTAAACTCTTTTCTCGACTCATAAAAACTCAATTGAAAAGATCGTCGATTATTTTTCCCTTTTTGACTCATTAAAGACAATAAAAATGGGGGGTTTGCTTTCAACCCTTTCCTACTCTTAAAGCATTAAAAGATGGTCAATCTCTAGTCATTTTGAACTTGTTAAAAGTTGCGAAACATCGTTTACCCATTATAGGTTTACCCCTTTTTCGAGCAGGGATAAAATATTTACGAAAAATGTACTCCTTGACTGACATGGTCAAGAGGTTCTCTCAATTATTATTTTCTACCCTTTTGGGCTCGAGAGACAGAAATGTACCAAAAGGTACCTTTCAGAGTTTTCTTTTCCATGTCTTTTTCAAACTCTCTAAACATGAAAATGATACCGAGTTACACCTTTTTCAGACTCGTTAAAAAATTAAACGACATCGGATTTATCACCATGACGGACATGAGCTTCTCCTTCCTAGGCCTCATTAATCTCACTAGTTCAGACTCATCGAAGGATGGACTTACAGTGCAAGAACATGATATCCCCTTCAAGCTTGCAATAAAATATAATTTGGGTACCTGCCAGAAATGGTGGGGGAAATGGGAAATTCTATGAGTTGTGTTGGCAGCTCACTCTTGAACATGACATTTTCTCTTTCGTGTTGGGTTGGAATATCCTCACTTCATCATTGACCTTCCTGGGTTGGGCTATTCATTGTTTCCTTTCCATTTGATCCCTGCCACATCATCATGACCTTCGATCCTATGGATCCAAAATGTTCCAAACCTTGGAGTCATGTCGCCAATATGTTCAAGAGTATCATCCAGAGTTACATCCCTGTATCATCCAAAATCATTACATCCCTTTGTCTTGCAACAATGATGTGGGATACATCATTTCCCTCATTCAACAGGATCACTTCCTGTCGACTTCAACTCATTATCCAGAAAGTTGGCTGAGAGACTTTGTTACAGATCCATTTGGGCATATCATTCCCATCATCTAGATCAGTTTTTTAGCACTCATCAAACCCTAATTCCAGTTGCTACATACCCTAAAAAAGTCAACCTATTGAATGCCTCCTTCCCATACAGTTTCATGGCCTAAAGACATCCTGAAATGACTCCTTGAAGAACCAACACATGTAGGCCCATGTAAGGGTGTGCTGCAGAGTAGTTAAGTCCATGCCAGGGTGCTCTGCATAGCACTTAGGACTTCATTCACCCATGCTGGGCGAGACTGGGCAAAATTCACATAGGTTTTGGGGAACATTCTTATCTTTTGGAGTCATATAGAAGGTTCCCTCACTGATCAACTCTTATGAACTCAAAAATGTATGAGGAATGAGTTAAGATGCATCGTATCCTCTCATCCCTTCCTCCATGGAACTAATTCTATGTATGGAAGGCCATTCAATACCACCATTTATGACAAAACCTCCTTCATCTCCCTATAAATTGACCACTCATCTAAGTGATCAAGGGCTAGAATTTGATGAATTGTAAGGAGATAATGTTAGTTTCAAAATTGAGACTATTGTAAGTGTCATTAGGCTATCAGAATGTCATGCTTATGATGTGATGTGGATGGAAATAAAGCTGGAGGAGTGACTTCGAATTAGATTTGATGGTTGTAGTTCCTTCTTCTATTTCAATTAAGTATTTGTACCTTTTTCCCATATGCTTATCTTATTATATGATTCTTGCATGTGTGAATGTATCTAATTCCATTTACTTGTATTCAATAGATCTTTTGCTTTGATCGGTTCTTTGTCTTTTGTTGATGTTTACAGGTACTTCTCAAGTGTGCTAAGTACAGGGAGGAGTGAAAATATCGATACAAAGGAGACAAGAGGAAAGCAAAACTACAATTAGGTCTTCTCATCTTCTTTGTATTATCTATTGCTTATAAGAGAAGGCTAAAGTGCTTTAAACTATTGTTCTAGATATGGCTACTTATCTATGGAATTAATATTTATCTATAGATACCGAATTCTCCAAAAACAATTAGTGACTCCGCTGGGGAATGATCATCATTCCAAGTAGGTTATCCACATTCTAGGACACTCTAGCGGACCTTAATTCCTTTCATTGACTGTATTTCAGCCTTGTTGAAGTGTTATTTGGTCAAAAATTGAGGATAGATTACTATTGGGTGGCCTCTCAGGAATCAACGTAAGCTTGGTCAAGGGACAGTGCTCTGCAGAGCACACTTGAGTGAGAGACAGTGCTATGTAGCGTAGTTAGGTCCTCTTTGACCTATGCTGATCCACCTTAGGGAAAATTTTCACCTTTGGATTGGGTTTTTTATCCAAATTTCCTTTTGTTTATGCTTGCTGAAAGGTCAATGATTGTAGTATGTATTTGAATTCAACTTGTATTTCCTCTTTCTAGCACTATTTTGAATTGATTGATTAATGATTCTTAAACAATTTCCTTTTCATTATCGATTCATCATCAAAGTTATATTATAGTCGATCAATCTTTGTTCAAAAGAAAGTGTTGTAAAAGTCTTATTTTCCTTCGAAACTAAAATGTCATAAAGTCTCTGTTCTTATAAAAATATTGATTGATTTTATGTGCATTAGTTTACTTTTAGCTCATCATAACATTAAGGGATTCGAAAAGAAAAACTTGCATTGTTCATATTGTAGTTTTGTGAATGCTTGAAAGGAATAGCTATGGAAATTGCATTAAATGTGGTCTTTTCTCTTTGTCAAAGATCTGATTGCTCTATCCCTACTAGCTAAGGTTTTCATTGTTCAATTGAATGAAAATAATGCTTATCATATTAGTTGCATTTTAGGAATTTCAAAAATACATCATGTGGTGGACCTTGAAAGGAAAATTCTAAAGAAGATCAAATTAAAATTTATCTAAATTTACCTAATGGAGTACTTTCACCTAATGAAAAACATTTAGTGGTTCCAGGCTAGAGACATGTTTTAGCATTGTTCAACAAAGCATATTTTGCTAACTTGTCCGCAATACATCCTGAGTGTGATACCTCATTCCATGTACGTGAGTATATCGTAGCTCATCCACGTACCTTCGGGTATATAGGGTGGTGTTATAGTACGTAAAGTTTATGGGAATGCTCTCATTGTGCGGTTTTGCATTAGACAAAGCTCATACTGATTGAGCCTCCATGTACTTTCAGGTACATATGGGAGGACAAAACTAGGTTTATATCCATCCTTAGGTAATCGAGTCGACCACCTTGTACACTGTGATACACAAAACACATCATTCAGGGAGATTGTTTGCAACTTTGCCCATACTTCTCGGTTTTCCGCGAGGTATTTTGCCATTCACAGTTACTTGGTAAACCTTTTGCCTATATTATCCTTCTTCTATTTTGTTATGTTACTTTGATTAAAATAAAATTAATTGGACATGGATAACATCCTCCACGATCACTCGTTAGTTGATCTTAGGTTGAAACATATGGTGAAAAATCCTGAGTCCATCGATCAAGGAATTCCTTTTTATGGGAATCCTAGTCCTTTTCCTCCTTTCAGAAATATTGGTGCTCCTTATATGGCTACATTATCCCTACTGGGATTTACCATCGGCTTACTAGTATGGATTTTTTCAACCTCCTTCGTTCAAAATGTCATGATTTCACCACAATCAAGTACACCTCCAATTGGAAAAAATCAACCTCCAGTTGATCCTAAAGTTTACCCTTTGCCTCCTTCATTGATTGTTTCTTCCTCCCCTTCTTCCTCTTCTTCTGGTGAAAGTCTTGGTACTAGTAACCAGGTGGCTAAGAAGAAGAAGAAAGGGAGGAAGAAGAAGAAGAAGAAAATTCAGTAGAGGGGCAACCAAGCAACCATTACTTTGAATGCAACTTCTGATGAGAAACCATCCCATAAACCTCACAAAGTTATATATACATGCAAACTTTTTACGGGAGACCATATTCTTTGAAATTGTCCTAATATTCCTCAGATCTTAGAAGAATGGTCTTCTCATTCACATCATCCTATGTTGTGAACTTCTGGAGATCATGTTGGTGACACACCATCAACTACTGGTAGTAAAGTTCATGGAAAGAAGGGTAAATTTAAGTTTCCTTGTAGGTTATGTCAAGGGAATCACCCCATTATCCTTTGTACCTATCTGTATGAAGCCAAAAAAGTATTGGATAACCGTCCTGCTTCTCCGCATCGACTTCCACATGGTTACAGGAGACTCTCCCTTAATACTACACTAGTTGATAAACTAACTGACCCAAATCAACTGTCGGTCAAACCCAATCTCTCTGAATGTGAATCCAATGAGTCTACATCTCATCGATCATAGGTCAAGGAAACAATTGACTTGATTTCACCTTTAGTTAATCGTACCTTTCCCAAAGAGAGTGAATATGATACCACTCAAGTTCTTTTTGTTCCTTCTGATTCCAATGAGCTTGGGGGCAATCCTACTATTCCATCAAGACAGGAGGAAAATCCTCCCATTCTCGTAACTCAAGGGGCTAATTATCCCATTCTTATGGTACCCCCTCGAAGTAGTTTGGTCACTTCCTTTGATTGGAATTTACTGGCAGGAATTTGTCTTCCTTCTTACGAGCCTTTCCATATCATAGTACAAGTTTGTAATATGATTGTATCTGGCACTATTATAGATGAAGGTGCATCTGTGAGTATCATTTCCTCTACTACTTGGAAAGCGCTCGGTTTAGTGACACTTGTGCCTGTTACCTAGAATCTATTGGCTTTCAACAGAGGAAGCAATCAACCATTGGGGATCCTTCCTCAGTTGCCCATTACTTTGGGAGAAAAAATTGTTTATTTGAATGTGATGGTAGTCCTAGGCCCTTTAGATTACAATTTAATTCTTGGGAGTGAATATGTTTATGACATGGGAGCTATTGTTTCAACACTCTTTCGAGCGACGTGTTTCCCACATGAAGCCAGAATTGTCACCGTTGACCAGCTTTCATTTCCTAATCCAAATATAGCTTCTAGTCCACCATCTTCCCTAAATCGTCCTTTTGTACCAATGGTATCTTCCCCACCATAGGTTAATTATGTGGCAACCTGTTCCATGCCTACATCAACGGATGATCAATTACGTGATGTTGAGCATTATGTACTAGGGGCATCTCTCCTTCTAGAGTGTTGCTCTCCCATATGATGAGAAACTCTTGGAAGTCATGACCTCTTATGAGTCATGATCAAGGAATATGAGGATAGCTCTTTTACTGTGTCAACCTCATTAAAAAAATGAAACAACTCCAATGAGAACAATTCCTTGTTTTGTTTCAACCTCGTTAAAAATGAAACCAAGGATATGAGGATAGTTCGTTGTCTTGTGTCAACCTCGTTAAAAAATGAAACAAGGAATATGAGGATAGTTCCTTGTCTTGTGTCAACCTTGTTGAAAAAGGAAACAAAGGTCATGAGGATAGTTCCTTGTCTTTTGTCAACCTCATTAAAAATGAAACAAGGAATACAAGGATAGTTTGTTTTCTTCTGTCAACCTCATTAAAAAATGAAACCAAGGATACGAGGATAGTTCATTGTCTTGTGTCAACCTCATTAAGAAATGAAATAAGGAATATGAGGATAGTTCTTTTATTGTGAAAACCTCATTAAAAATTGAAACAGTTCCCATGAGGATAGTTCCTTGGGTTGTGTTAACCTCGTTAAAAAATGAAACAAAACATATCAGAAGAGTTCCTTGTCTTGTGTCAATCTCGTTAAAAAATGAAACAAGGAATATGAGGATAGTTCTTGGTCTCGTGTCAAACTCATTAAAAAATGAAATGAAGTGAATGAGGAGAGTTCCTTGTCTTGTGTCAAACTCGTTAAAAAATGAAAAAAGGAATGTGAGCATAGTTCTTTGTATTGTGTCAATCTCATTAAAAAATGAAACAATGAATATGAGGATAGTTCTTTTACTGTGTCAACCTCATTAAAAAATGACATAGGTCCCATGAGCATAGTTCCTTGTCCCGTGTCAAGCTTATTAAAAAATGAAACAAGGAATCATAGCATAGTTCCTTGTCTTGTGTCAAGATCGTTAAAGAATGAAACAAGGAATGTGAGAAGAGTTCCTTGTCTTGTGTCAAGCTCATTAAAAAATTAAACAAGGTCCACCGAAGCAAAGTTTCAATTCAAGTCTTTAAGTAGATCTCATAAAATTCGAGTCGAGTCTTTCACTTGATGTTGTAAATGAACTTTCATTCCATCCACCTGATAGCCATGAGTATTCTACTTAGGTGAATGTAATGAAGCTTTGGGGGCATGCATCTAGTGCTAAAGTTAAGTTTCCTTGTAGGTTATGTGAAGCGAATCACCTAATTCACCTTTGTCCCTATCTAGACAAAGCCAAAAAGGTTTTCAATAACTGTCCTGCTTCACTGCAGCGACTTCCATGTGGTTACAGGAGACTCTCCTTTTCATCATTCTCGGGGCATGTAAACCAATCTCAAGCATAGTTTTTCATTTCAAGCTTGTGTAAACATGAAACTAAATCTAAGAAAATTTTGTCATTTCAAGCTTGTGTAAACATGAAACTCAATCCAAGCATAGTTCCCTACAGTTCAAGCTTGTGTGAAAATGAACCCATATCCATTTTAACTCTTGTGATTTCCATTCTGTCAACCTCTTCTGTCAGATGAGCCTTGGTTTTTTCTCCTTCCATCGTCACTGTCTACTTGGTTGATCATACGCTTTTACTTGGTTGTTTTACCCTTTTTGAGGAACAATTGCAATGAGTGGTCTTACTAGCCAGCCTCTTCATATAATTCAACATGTTTTGAGAAGTTCCAACATCACCAGAACCAGTTTCTATCCTAGACACCACTCGTTCCTGAAAGTGGAGTCATCTTTAAGCTCTTTTCAGACTCTCTAAATATCAAAATATTGTCGAGCGCTTTTCCTTTTTAGCTCGTTAACGGATTGGAAACAACATCTACTCAATATAAGTTTAACCCTTTTCCGGACTGAGATACATTATTTACGAAAAAGGAATAGGTTGACCAAACATGGTTAATATGTTCTCTCTCGTATTGTTTTATGCGTTTTTGGGCTTCAGAGGAAAATCTATGAAAAAGAACTTGTGGAGTTTTCTTTTTGTCCCTTTTCAAACTCTCTAAATATGAAAAGGATCGAGTTATCTTTTTCGTTAAACTCGTTAAAGAATCAAATAGTGAAAAACTTGTCCATCTAGACAAGATTGAGTTTCACCTTCGCTAAAGTCATTAAAACATCACATAGCAATGGATTCACCTGAAGGGTTGAATTATACAACAAGCATATGTTAGCCTCCTCAAGCTTGATTAAAAATAAAGAGGTACGAGTCAGAAATGACTAGGGAAAATGGGAAAAAGGGGTAAACCACTTTATGGTAGCAGGTCGCTCTGGAACATGACATTTTCACTTCATCTCCATGACTATTTGGGTTGATTTATCTTCTTGACGGTTATCATACTTATGGTCTATCACACCATCCATCACTTTTGTTTTGGATCAATGCTGCCAATTCATTCAAACTATTTGGGTTCAGTTATCTTCTTGATGGTTATCATACCTATGGTATATCACATCATCCATTACTTTGGTTTCGGGTCAATGCTTCCAATCCATTCAGTGTCACCGATATGTTCAAGAGAAGTCATTCAGTTGAAATTCATTCTTTGCAATACTCATAAAACTTCATTTTCATGACTTCCAATCCTGAACCTTGTGTCATCAGTCAAATTTTGTCTCCAAAATCATTACACTTGTTTCATGTCATTGATGTGGGATACATCAAGGCCCTCCTGCAATGGGTCTCTTCTTGTCGACATCAGCACATTATACAAGAAGTTGACATAGAAACACCCTTCCAGTACCTTGAGGCTTGCACACATCAATGGCAGGTTTCTTACTTCCAACAATAGGTTGACATCAATGGCCTTCGACCGAAAGACTTTGTATGGTGTTCGACATAAAAACATCTAATCACACCATGTAAAATGTACTTCAATACCTTGAGGATCATTATCATTATCATCGATTTCTTTTGCGTCTGTTAAGAACTTACATCATTGGCTGGTAATCAAACGATGTCTTTCCATGTTCAACTTCAGATCTTATATTCACATGTCTAGAATTGTACTTGAGCGAATGATTGGACGAGATAGAAGACCCTGAATCTAGTTTCATCCATCCAGGCTACGATTTCAGGAAATGTACCAAATCATCCGTACAATGGCTTTACATTGATAGTCATCCTATCATTGATCTATATCTGTAGACAATTATCTATCATGGGGGCTTCATTGGGGGAGAAATATCATACCATGTGCATTCATATTGGGGTATATATATTGAGGAAAAAATGACATAATATATTGAGCATATAATAAGGTGTAAAGGGTTTTTATATTCGCAAGAATAAAAAATGGAGCTCAAAGTTAATGAAAAATTATAAAGGGGTATAAAAAATATTAATGAAAAAATGGATACCTACAATATCTATTGAAAGTAGGGGTTTTTTAAATTGGTAAGATGTATTCAATTAATATTGGTAGAGGGTTAAATAATGTGATTTTTAGAGGTATATTCCAATATTTAGTCAAATCAATGGTATTGTTTAATATGCCATGAATGCACGTGCTATGTCAGAAGTTCGTTGAGTGAAGCCCTTGTGTTGTCTATGTACTTGTAATGAAATTTTATATGCTGAGCATGGGTATGCCTTCCCTCAACGATTCATGAGAAAAAATCAAACTATCATTATATTCTATATTGTAATTGATGCAGTTAACCATCCGCTTCGGACCCTCCTCATCACATTGCAAGGCATATCACTCAACATTAACATTTTATTGAGGTTGACAAACACCAAGGAACTCTCCTCATACCCTTTGTTTCATTTTTTAATGAGCTTAACACAAGACCAGGAACTATCCTCATATTCCTTGTTTCATTTTTTAACAAGCTTGACACAAGACAAGGAACTATGCTCATATCCTTGATTTCATTTTTTAACATGGTTGACACAAGACAAGGAACTATCCTCATGGGAGTTGTTTCTTTTTTTAATGAGGTTGACACAGTAAAACAATTATCCTCATATTCCTTATTTCATTTTTTAACGCGGTTGACACAAGACAACGAACTGTCCTAGTACCCTTGGTTTCATTTTTTAACGAGGTTGAAACAAGACAAGGAACTGTCCTCATAATCCTTGTTTCATTTTTAATGAGGTTGACACAAGACAATGAACTATCCTCATATTCATTGTTTCATTTTTAATGAGGTTGACACAAGACAAGGAAATATCCTCATGAATTTTGTTTCATTTTTAATGAGGTTGACAAAAGAGAAGGAAATATCCTCATATTCCTTGTTTCATTTTTTAACGAGGTTCACACAAGACAACAAACTATCCTCGTATCCTTGGTTTCGTTTTTTAACAAGGTTGACACAAGACAAGGAACGGTCCTCCTGGGAGTTGTTTCATTTTTTTAATGAGGTTGACATAGTAAACGAGCTATTCTCATATTCCATGATCACGACTCATAAGAGGTCATGACTTCCAACAAGTTCTCATCATATGGGAGAACAATGCTCTGTAAGGAGAGATATGGTGCGAATGCCCTTAATTGTGCAACAGAAGGGTCACAGGGTGTCGACAGCCCCCCCTGTCTGGGGGGTTTGAGGGGGGCGGATAGTCCCCCTCTACGATGTCGGGGGTAGCACCCCAAGATAATTTTCTTCGACTCTATATTAGGGTGGGTGGACCTACCTATGGTTTTGTGCATGATTTTCGTACATGGTTTTGGATGCGATGGTTTTCGGTCCATGGTTTTAGACGCAATGGTTTTCAGTCCATGATATTGGATGCTTTGGCATGTATAAATATGTATTGTAACATTGAAAGGAACATAATGAAAAATCAAGCTAGTAGTCCCGGTTTTGGGATCCATGGGAAAATCTCTGTGTATATGTGTTTTATGTGTTATGCTCTCGCATTTTTTATTTTATGTGTTTTATAATTCGTATGTAGGTAATTTTTGTACGGGGTTAAAACCTACAATTGCTACCAGATATGTTTTGGCTTTAAGGGGATGCCTTTGTTGTTGAGGGGTTTTGCTCGAGCCTGTGGTAGACCCTTTTCAATGGGATATATGCGGGATTGATTCTGGTGGTGAAGGAAGATGGTGAGCAGTGGAAAGATAGAGATCGAGAAATTTAATGGTCAAAGTTTGTTGGGTGTGGAGCCTGATTATCTTTTGTATTCAAAGGTATCATCACATTGGACCCCAGTTCAAAATGGGGCAGCAATTCCACCCGTAAAATATTCGTTGCAGGGGGGTCCAGAAGGGGGCAACTGAGACCTTTTGGGAGCGCCCGTCTTGGGCGAGGGGTTTTTGGGGGTAGCGCCCCGAAAACTAAGAATAGATGTAAAATTTCCTTGTAAAATATTGTAATTTCATAGTCAATCTAGGCCGTTCATTAGGCAGAGATATGATGATAGAAGTTATGTTTAATTTAGGCTTTTTTGCCCTAGAAGGAAACCCCTCGCTATATATGAGGGAATCGTATTATGTCTATGCATATCTGTATTCTGAGTGAGGAAGAGAGAAAAGGTTGAGAGCGAAGAGGAAGTTACAACAGATGTGATATAAGCTGTATCTCTTTAGTTTGCTGGATAATATAATGAAAGAAGGATTGTCTGTTTCTCCGTGGACGTAGCCCAAACTGGGTGAACCACGTATATCTTTGTCTCTCTTGTTTTATGTGTTTTTTGTGTTTATATTTCTGCAATATTTTATGTGTGCCATTGCTCTGTAATATATAATTTTCTAACAACTAGTATCAGAGCCGAAGGCCTATTTGGCTAATAAACTCGCAGGAGAGAAGAGTTCTTGGTTAGAGTGGGAGCAATGGCAGAAGATGGTAGGTTAAGGCTTGAAACTTCAATGGACAAAACTACTAGCTGTGGAAGATGTAGATGGAAGATTATCTGTATTAGAGAGATCTATACCTACCATTGAGCGGAAAGACAAAGAAGCTTGTGAGAATGACAGACACATAATGGGATATTCTCGACAAAAAAGCACTTAGAACAATACGGCTATGCCTAGTGGCATCGGTAGCGTTTAATATTTCAAAGGAAATGATGGCAGATGGTTTAATGTTGACATTGGCCAAACTATATGAAAAACCCTTGGCCTCAAATAAGGTATTTATTATGAAGCATTTATTTAATATGAAGATGTCAAAAGGTGGATATATTGCAGACCATTTAAATGATTTTAATACAGTTACAAGTCAGTTAAGTTCTCTAGGGGTAACTTTTGATGATGAAGTTAGGGCTCTTTTATTTCTGTGCTCATTGCTAGAAGGTTGGAATGGTTTAGTTATGGCCATTAGTAACTCTATCTCTCGATCTAGTACTTTAAAGTTTGATGATGTTTTCGGTGCAATCCTTAGTGATGAAATGTGATGGAAAAGCTCTGGTGAGACATTAGGTAATGCTTTGATTGCCAAGACTAGGGGAAGAAAAATAGAAAGAGGAAAGAGCACAGGATATCACATTAAGTCAAGAAAAGGCAGATCCAAGTCAAGATCGGGGATACTGTGTTGGAAATGTGGGAAGAAAGGACACCTAAAGAAAGATTGCAAGTCTCGGAAGGGAAAAGGAGACGTGCAACAAGAAGCTAATCATGAAGCGAATGTAACACGTGATGTGTTGCAAGATTCTTTGATTCTTTCACTAGAAAATATTATTGATGCCTGGGTGGTAGATTCACGGGGCTCATTCCGTGCCACACCTGATAGGAAACATTTTTATGATTATGTTCAAGGATATTTTGGACAAGTTCGTTTGGGTGATGATAAACCCTGTAAAATCATTCGAATGGGTATAGTTTTCATAAAACAGCAAAATGGAAATCAGTGGCTATTGAAGGAGGTAACACATGTTCCAGATCTAAAGAAAAATCTAATTTCAACAGGGCAGTTGGGAGGTGAAGGTTGCGTAACTACTTTCACAGATAAAACCTGGAAGGTCACTAATGGATCCCTGGTAATAGTGAAAGGAGGGAAGGTTGGTACATTGTATTTATGCAATGGTATTTCTAATTCTGTTAATTCTTTAACCTCTACAAGAGAATATACAACATTGTGGCATCATAGGCTCAGGAACATGAGTGAGAAGGGGATGCAGATTCTTCACTCAAGAAATTTGTTGCTATGTTTGAAGCATTTTGATTTAAATTTTTGTGACAATTGTGTTTATGGGAAAACAGAAGAGAGTCAGATTCCTTAGAGTTGGGAAAGAAAAGAAGAGAGAAAAATTAGAGCTTGTACATACAGATGTATGGGGACCTGCTCAGGTATCATCTCTTGGTGGCTCTCATTATTATGTTACTTTTATTGATGATGCAACCAGAAAAATCTTGATTTATTGTATTCAAAATAAATTTGATGTATTTGATATTTTCAAGAAATGGAAAGCTTTGGTTCAAAATGAGACAACAAAAAGGTTGAAGTGTCTCATATTAGATAATGGAGGTGAATATTGCAGCAAAGAGTTTGATAGGTACTATTCAAAGAATGGAATTTGTAGAGAGAAGACAGTTCCAGGAACACCACAAGAAAATGGTGTGTCAGAAAGGATGAACAGGACAATCATGGAGCATGCAAGGTGTATGAGATTGCATGCAGGATTGCCTTTACAATTTTGGGTAGATGATATAGATACTGTTATTTATCTAATAAACAGAGGGCCTTCAAGTTCCTTGGATGGTGGTATTCCAAAGGAGGCATGGACAGGTAAAAAGGTAAACTACTCCTTTTTAAAGACTTTTGGTTGTGAATCCTTTGTCCACATTAACAAAGAAAATAGAACAAAACTTGAGGCAAAATCAAAGGAATGTACCTTTATTGGATATGTTGTTAATGATTTTGGTTATCTCTTTTATGATTATGAAAAACATAAAATCATTAGGAGCAGATATGTCATATTCAATGAAAAGGTTTTGTATAAGGATTAGTTGCAGGAAAAGAAATAGGAAAAAAGAAATAGACAATACACATTGCTTTATGAGATCACAGAAAAGGTGATGGTGGCTGAAAATCATAATGATCAACGACCAGAACAACAACCACAACATCAAAAAGCACTTCGAACACCTGAAAGTGGTGTTAGAAGATCTACTAGGATGAGTAGATCCCATGAACAATACTCTCCTTCATTATATTATGTATTGTTGACTGATTCTGGTGAACTAGAATGTTATGAAGAAGAAGTGCAGGTAGAAACCAGGAAAAATTGGGAGCAAGCCATGAAAGAAGAGATGGACTCCTTAGCACATAACTAGACTTGGGACTTAGTCAGGTTGCCTGCAGGTAAAACAACATTGCAAAATAAATGGGTTTACAAGTTGAAGGAAGAAGATGGACATAGAAAAAGGTATAAATCTAGACTTGTGGTGAAAGGGGTTGCATAGAAAAAGGGTATAGACTTTGATGAGATATTTTCTCCTGTTGTGAAAATGAATTCAATTAGAACTATTCTACGTCTAGTAGAAGATGAAGATTTGCATCTTGAGTGGTTAGATGTAAAGACAACCTTTCTCCATGGGGATTTTGAGGAAGAGATATATATGCAGCAGCCACAAGGATATGAGGTAAAAGGGAAGGAGAAACTAGGGTGAAAGTTGAAGAAGAGCTTGTATCGCTTAAAACATGCTCCAGTGCAGTGGTATCTAAAATTTGACAGGTTTATGTCTGAACAAGGTTATACTTGGTGTCACTCTGATCATTATGTTTATCTCGAAAGGTAAAATGATGGAAACTATATTATATTGTTATTGTATGTAGATGACATGCTTGTTGCAGGTTCTACATGTAGGAAATAAATGTGCTCAAAAGGAAATTGGCAAACTCATTTGCAATGAAGGATTTGGGTGCTGCAAAACAAATCCTTGGTATGAGAATAAATAGAGACAGGAAGAATCACAAATTAACATTGTCTCAAAGTGAGTACATAGAAAAGGTGTTGAAAAGGTTTAATATGCAAAATGAAAAACCAATTAGTATACCATTGGCTGGCCATTTCAAATTAAGTAAGGAGGCGTGTCCTAAGACTCAGGAATAAATGGCTCATATGTCTAAATTTCCATATGCATCAGCAGTTGGAAGCTTAATGTATGCAATGGTCTGCAAAAGGCCTGATATTGCACATGAAGTGGGAGTTGTAAGCAGGTACATAAGAAATCCAGGGAAAGAACATTCGATGGTAGTGAAGTGGATTCTCAGGTATTTGAGAGGTACCACAAATCAAGCATTATGCTTTGGTGGTTCAAACATTGCTCTACAGGGATATGTTGATGCAGATATGATAGGTGACAGAGATAACAGGAGGAGCACTACAAGATATGTATTTACTGTAGGTGGAACAACTGTCAGTTGGGTTTCAAAACTGCAAAGTGTCGTTGCACTCTCAACAACAAAAGCAGAGTATGCTGCTGCTACAAAGGCTAGTAAAGAAATGATTTGGCTACAAAGGTTTCTGGATGAATTGGGTAAGAAGAAGGAGTTGGGTAGGTTATACAATGACAAACAAAGTGCCATACATCTTACAAATAACTCTTCATTTCATTCCAAGACTAAGCATATATAGCTCAAGTATCATTTCATACGGTTAGCATTGGAATATGGACAATTGAAGCTGGAAAAGATACACACTAGCCAAAATCATGCAGATATGTTAACAAAATTTGTAACTAGGGAGAAACTGAGAATTTTCTCAGTTTCAATTGGTCTTCAAGTATAATGAAGAAGATGAGAAACAACCAAGTCCAAAGTGGAGTCATTGTCCAACAAATGAAGTAGTGGTGGAGTTGCTATAATCAGTCTCCAAGTGGGAGATTGTTGGGTGTGGAGCCTAATTATCTTATATATTCAAAAGTATCATCACATTGGACCCTAGTTCAAAATGGGGTAGCAACACCACCCGTAAAATATTCGCTACAGGGGGGGCAGCTGCAACCTTTTGGGAGCCCCCTCCCTAGCAGGGGGTTTTCGGGAGCAGTGCCCCTGGAGCTAAGAATATACGTAAAATTGCCTTGTAAAATGTTGTAATTTCGTAGTCAATCTAGGTCATTCATTAGATGGATAACTGACGGTATAAGTTATGTTTAATTTAGGGGTTTTTTCCCTAGAAGGAAACCCCTCACTATATATGACGAAATTGTATTGCATCTATGCATATCTATATTCTGAGTGAGGAAGAGAGAGGAGATTGAGAGCAAAGAGGGAGTTATAATGGATCTGCTGTAAGTTGTATCTCTTTAGTTTGCTGGATAATATAATAAAGAAAGGATTGTCTGTTTCTCCATGGACGTAGCCCAAAAGGGGTGAACCACATATATCTGTGTCTCTCTTGTTTTATTCGTTTTCTGTGTTTATATTTCTGCAATATTTTATGTGTTCCATTGTTCTCTAATATATAATCCTCTAACAGAGTTTTGAGTTGTGGAAACTCAAGATGGAAGATCTATTGGTGGGTAAAGATCAGTGGATCAAGGTAGATCCGGACACTAAACCAATGGGAGTATCTGATGAAGAATGGAGGAACTTGGATCAGAAGGCAAAGAGCACAATACGTTTGTGTGTCTCAGATCCACTATTTTTGAATGTATCAGGGGAAGCTACGGCGAAGGCTTTGTGGGACAAGTTAGAACAATGTACAATTTGAAACGGGAACTATAAACTCAAAACGAGAACTCTGGTCAAAAAAGGCCAAAAAAAAATCAAAAACAGTGCTAAAAATGAAAAGTGTGTATACTGGAACGATGTTTTTTTTAGGGACAATTTTGAACATGTTTTAAAAATGGTAGTGAAAACAAAATTTTTGTGCAAAATATAGCTTGAAAATGAAAAAAGTGATTATACTAGAACGGTGATTTTTTTAAGGTCAATCTTCAAAATTAAAAAAAAAAATGCTAGTAAAATGATCCAATAACATAAAAATGACTCATAACTTCTCATTAACACCATACTGAAATCAAAAATTTTATTTCAAGATACGATGCATACATCAGTTAGATAAACTGTCTTAAACAATTATTCAAAATCACTCATATTTCCTTTTCTTGCACACCATCAGAATTCACATCTTCAAATGAGTGATTGGATGAAAACAAGATGTTCCATATTCTTCTCTTTCATCAATTAGTGCCCCATGTGAGTCCATATGCATGCCCATCATTTCAAGTTTCAAAATTCTTCTAGATCTACGACTTGTTTCAGTAGACTCCCATCTCAACGTTGTTGCTTTTGGTAACAACCTTTTCAGAATCTCTATCGTCTTGAAGTGAAGAGTTCATCTCTTTGTTAAATTGAAGTCATAAACAAGTATGTCAACATCCTCCAATTTCAATATGTCTGTGCGGCGATGATTTATATTCGTACCCTTTCTTTTTCTCTTTCCACCATTTTTTTTGTCAACTACCATCTCTAGCTTACACCATTGAATGGGTGTGTATTTGTGGCATATTAATGTACTTCAACACTTGTAACATCCTCATTTTCTGTAAAGACCTTTATAACTTTAGCAACCCAGAATGGATAGCCATTGGGATTTCCATTTGCTAGCACTGTGATCATGCAACCCTCCTTAATATCCTGTACTGAACCCCTGTAAAGGTCTTCCATGGCTTAACGTTGTGCACGAGATCTTCTGGAACCAATATACATCTCTCTTTCCTCTACCTATGAAGAATTAATAATACCTTGAGATTGTTGTTGTTCAACAATGTTTATTTCCTCATGTGTATTTGACACATTTGTGGCCAAATAAATGGATTTTTCAAAGGTATATCTTCATTTGTTGTTGTTGAAATGATATCACTTTGATTATTGAAAAATGAATCCCACCAAACTGAATCAACAATGTCAAAGTACTCATATGTATATATAATACATTTTTTAATTTCTTCTAGGAAATTAGAATAATTTATATCTCTATTTTTTGCGTGAATTATGAACTTCACCAACTAATTGTAGTAACAATATTTTTGATGCAAATATTGGATGATCTGGAATGAAATTCAAAAATTGCAAACCTGATGACGGTGCCCATTTTGCAGTAGTTGAATACTTCTTGCCCCATATTAGTGTTTTCCCATCAATTTTTTTGATACAAAATTGATGTTGCAAACTAATGTCATTAAGTTGTTCAATGCATTTCCCCTCACGATATGATCCCATAATAAACCTTCGCATGTCAATAGTTTCTTCCAACACATCAAAAGTAGACTCTGGCATCTATGATTTCTTAATGCATTCAATTAACGATGACAAGCTCCCAACTTCCTTCCTCCTCAATGTGACTGAAAAATGACTGAACATCTGATCAATATGGTCATGAGTGTGCCAAACAAGAAGGAAACCAACCTTTACCTTCTGAAAAATTCTCAATTCAACAAGCATGTTTAGATATCCAAAAACAACCTGATTTTTATTTTCACGGCAAGTGTTGTCCAATTGTAGATACAAAACTTCAGGAAGATTACCAGATCAATGAGAAAGCACATCATGAATTATGGTTATGGTCAGATTTGCATCATTATGAATATTTGGAGCTGTGAAGTACACCATTCACAACATTTTCCCATTGAAGATTGTACAATTGACCAAGTGATACTGAATAAAATTTTCCTCATGTAAATTTTTGGGTGTGTGAACAAAATGTGGTAAAAGTGTTTTCTTCTAGTCCATACCATCAATTATCAAACCCAAATATTTATTTGGATTATCATAACACTTCTTTTGATGCTTGTACAACTTTTTCCGTTCATTTGTTTGTTTTTCGCGATGCTCCTGAAGTTATTTGACAATTGAATCTACACAACATAAAAGAAATCCATTAAGAAATATGTTTTCATACTTGATGAATATACAATTTTAAAAGTTAAAGTTATGAAAACCTACCTCTTTTTGACCCTTCACATTTGTCCCTTTTTTATTTAAGTGAAGCACATGTACTGCAAATCCCCATCCTTGTCTTCCTAGGAATGTAGACATTGTTGAATTCTTTCTTCCATACCTTCACAAAATATTGATATGTAATAAACTGGCCATGTCCCTCAAAACCTTCTACATATTCTTTGTATAAGTTGTATATTTCTCGTCTTGAAAAATTATCTAGAATATATATTGTCTCTCTATTTGGAATACACTCTCCGTGCTTTGAAAAGAAATATTTCATCCATGACATTGCAGTATTTGATAATGGCCCAAACTGTCTTTTATAATGTACTTTAGAATAAAATGTGGGATCCTTTTCCAAATTTTCTTGAATTCTCGAGAGACGAAAATTCCCAATCAAATGAAACATTTTGAAAGCTTTTCTACAGATAAATAAAGTCCTAATATGATAATCATAACTTGACAATGTAGATTGCATGCACCCAACTAAATATGAATTTTTCATGCTTTTATTCATTGACAAATATCTCTTCCTACTCTCTAATGCAAATTTGAAATCCATATGCTTCAAGTAATCATTTTGGCAAAATTCACTTGAAATGAGTGCACTAATACAACTTCTTCTTGTCAGATATTCTTTTCTACACCTTGTATAACTAGAACATCTTGCATTGATACGAAAAGGTCTGCTCCTACTCCTTGATACAATATTTCTTAGCATCATCCCCATCATTGGATCATCAATTGTATAAGGATTTTCATCATCATTAAGAGGAATGTTATCCAAATTGTGATCAACTGTGCTTTTCAAATACTGACTTGGAGGATATTCTTCATCTTCCCCTTCTTCAGTGCTACTGTCATAGTCCTTAGAATTCAGACTCAATGGAAAATTTGACTCGATGTTTATTAGATATTCCTCCTCATGTGCATTTTCATTGCTGCTTTCATAGTCCATAGAATTAGGACTATGTGCATCATCATGTCCTTCATCACTTCTGCTCTCATAGTCCTTAGAATTAGGACTAATTCAACACCGTGACACTCAATACTTTTGAAAATCATCATCATGCACTTCATCATTGCTACTCTCATAGTCCTTAGAATTAGGAGTAAGTGGACACTTTGACACTACATTCTTTTCAATATCACGCTCTTCATCATTGCTACACTCATAGTCCTTAGAATTGGGACTAAGTGGACACCGTGACAATCCATTCTTTTGAAATTCTTCATCATGCTCTTAACCATTATTGCTCTCATAGTCCTTAGAATTAGGACTAAGTGGACACTGTGACACTCCATTCTTTTGAACTTCACCATAGTGCTCTTCATCACTATTGCTTTCATAGTCCTTAGAATTAGGACTAAGTAGACACCATGAGACTCCATTCTTTTGAAATTTGTCATCAAGCTCATCATTACTGCTGCTTTCATAGTCCTTCGAATTCGGACTAAGTGGAATGTGTGACTCTTTATTTATTTGAAATTCTCCATCCCCTCTTTCATCAATGCTGCTCTCATAGTCTTTAGGATCATGACTAAGTGGAAGAATTGACTTTCTATTCATAGTGGAATAATTCTCGCTATATTCATCCATATGAATAGAGTTGTTACGCGATGAAGATGTTGATGTTGTATAAATCGAAACATTACTATTAGGACAATCCATTCCTTTCAAATAGAAGATGTTGAATGATACAAATGGAGAGTCTCCTAAAGATATTATATAGCTTAGAGAATGAAATTTTCCCTCCAAAAATTCCCCCCCCCAAAAAAATTTCGCGAAAATATTTCCCCCCTAAAAGTTTGTGAGATTTATTTCTCTTCATTATTTTATTCTAGAATTTAATGAAAAATGTAACCTAATTTTTTTTTATGAAATAAATCATTAAAGTTAAAATTGTAAACTACAACTTCTAACTAAAATATTTTAATAGTCAAAGTATATAATATTTATTAAACAATTGAATGTTTCTTTTAATTCTTATAATACATTATGAAACAAATTAATCCCACATTCACCCAGCCGTAAAACAATTCCATAATATTCGCTTTATCATATTTACCTTCATCGCCATAAAAAAATTAAGATGTTAAAATTTATTAAAACTAATTAATCCCGCATTCACCGTACGGTAAAACATCTCCATAATTTCACCTATATACTAAATTCCATTATCACTATTACTCACATTACATCAAGGTGAGGTTTGTTGAAAGACTTTGAGCGAATTTGTGGAGTAGCTACATTGGTATCAACAACATATTCAACGAAGAATTCTCGCAATTGAAAGGTCACTTGAATTTTTTTCCTTGAAAATTCTCATATTAAATTAGTTTAACGAAGTAGATTTTTTTTTTTAAACTTAATATTTTTTGTCATCCAAATTAACCAATATTTTTATCGTGAGCATGGTGGGCCTGGGGTACCCCCATCATGTAATTAGCCGACCACCTACCCCCTCCGCACACCCTAATGGCCCCCTCCCCAAACTCACCCACCCTGTCCCCTCGACCACCCCACCTACAGCTTCCCGCCTCACCCCTACCCCATACCCCTTGCTCCCCACGTCCTGCTCCCCATCCCCCACAGCCACCACCCAACTCCATCCCTACCACCCCACCTCCCACCCCTAAAACCCCCTTCCACCCCACCTCCCTACCCCCCCCTACTCCCCTACCCATCCCCGTTACCGCCGACGACCCCATCCCCCTACCCCCTACCCCCCAAAACCCACCGACCTCACCCCCTACCCCCCCACCCCCCAACTCGTCTGCCCACCGCCCACGACCTCCCCACCCCATCCCCCTACGCATCCCCACCCCACCCCCTACCCCCGCTACCCCCCTACCCATCCCCACCCCACCCCCTACCCCCGCTACCCCCCTACCCGTCCCCCCAACCCCCCTCAGCCCCGTCACTCGTCACCCCACCCCCAGCCATCCCCCCTACCCCCCTCATGTTGTGGGGGAAAGTATCCAACTCGGAATGACCCTAACCCACTCTAAGGGTGACAGTTCCTTAGCAACAGCTAAAAGCAAAGCTATTTAAAGTTTCTTCTTTATGACATGCAAGAGATAAAAAGGATAGATCCACTTACCGATGTCTTGCGCAAATGGTCGATCCGATCTCCTTTGTTTGCCGCTTGCTCCCAGCTCCAAGTCTTTTCACGGGCCCAACTACACGAGATCCTGCAAATAAGACAAGAAAAGGAAACTACAAGAGGCATGCATTCATAATCGATTCAAGGATTAGCATAAATCAAAGACGCAAGTAAGACAATACACATTGAAACACATGCGAATAGAAGAACCTCAAATGCTTTATTAATATATGGAAGTAAGGTTCAGGCGGTGATACAACCATGAGAGGTCCAATCCAGCATCACTTTCCCGACAGAGAGAAATCTCTTCTTCACCTCCCTCAAGCAATCACCCAATGCTCACAACTGCAAACCAACAGCGATTCTTTGCACTGAATTCCGCCCTTCAGATCCCATGGGATGAGATCCTTATATAGAGTTTTGGAGTGAAGGCAAGTCATGTTGATGTGTGACTTGCTGTGCTCTTCAACTCCAGTTGTTCTTCAAGCCTTCACTTGGAGTTTCTACCTTCCACTTGGAGTTCTAGAAGCTCTTCACTCATTAGTAGGCGAATCTTTTGATCACATGCCTTTCTGGAAGCTTCCTGGGCACTGGCACTTTGAGAAAAAGATTCCTCCACATGTCCAGTTACGCCCAACGCAGGTAGCCTTTGTCCTACCTGCTTTGCAACGCAGGTAGCCTTTGTTGCACCTGCTATGCAACACAGGTACCCTTTGGAGCAGCTGCTTTGATCCAAAATTGACCTGTTTTGAGTGTTTTTTCAGTGGAAGACTGATTTGCAGAGCTGTGGTTTGCTGACCTTGTTCCTCTGAGGGTAAGAACAACATGTTTGGGGACTTTGGATCCCTCAGATTATTGACATTTCATGCTCCATGCTGTGAGGCACACAAATGTCTATAACAGTTGCCCCCTAAAGTATGAGGTCGTTTATCGGGTGAAATGCTTTATTAGGAGGATCCGAAGTTCATTCAATCGTCGGGAGGTGACCTGTAACAAAATACAATATAATACATTATCTTTTCATACTTTCTTTTCATGATCTAGCTGAGGCGGGCATTTCCCATGCTCAGCTTTATAAATACATTTGCTGTACATAAACAGACGATCGTCTGATAATAGACTGATAATTCTCTGCTTTTTAGATTATCATCCTTTTAGTAGGATGATCATCTGCTGCACATGTCTATGTTTTTTATCTCTTGAATATATATCGTAGCTCGGATGGATGAAACTAGATCCGGGGTCTTCAAACTTCCGATCTTCACACTAAGTACAAGTCGATCCATGTGAGAATTTCTTGAAGTCGAACATGGAAAGACATCGCTTGATTACCAGTCAATAATGTAAACTGTTAACAAGCGCGAGAGGAATCACCGATAATGATGATGACCCTCAAGGTACTGCAGCACAATTCACGTGGCGTGAATATAGGATCTGACGTCGAACACCACGCAAAGTCCCCTGGTCGAAGGTCATTAATGTATACCTATCGCCGGGAGTGAGAAACTTGCCATTGAGGCATGCAAGCTTCAAAGTACTGAGGGGGTGTTCCTAGATCAACTTCTTGGATAGTGAGCTGATGTCGACAAGAAGCGATCCGTCAAAGGAGGGCCTTAATGAATCCCACATCAGTGACACGGAACGGAGCTAGTGATGATGGTGAAAACGATTTGTGAAATATGATTCAGGGTGGCGGTCATGGAAGGATGAAAGATGATGTATGGTAGTGGATGGGACCCGGTTGACACTTTCTGAATGACATCTCTTGAACATATAACGACACTGATGTGATGGATCGGTAGCATTACCCCATGTATGGATGGTATGGCGAGACCATGGTGAAGGGACCGGTGAATGATAATAACCCAACCCGATATTTACGGAGGCAAAAGTGTCATGTTCAAGAGCGACCTGCTACCATTAAGCTTTGAGGTTCTTCCCAATTTTTCCCCAGTCATTTCTGACCAGTACCTCTTTATTTTTTGACAAGATTGAGGAGGATAACATATGCTTGATCTATAACCTGCCCTTCGGGCAAGCCCATCGCTATGTTTTTAATGAGCCTAGCGATAGGGAAACTCGTTCTCGTCTACAGACAAGTTTGTCGCTTATCACCCCTTTTAACGAGCCCAGCGACAAAGACAGCTCGGTCCTTTTCATTTTTAGAGAGTCTGAAAAGGGTACATAAAGTGGACTCCAAAGGTCCTTTTTCATCATCTAATCCCTTAAGTCCGAAAAAGTATAAAACAATACAGAAGGGATGAATGTTCGATAGCTTTATCGAGCCGAACTAGACAAGCGCTCGATCTTTTTGTGCAATAATCCCTCAGGTCCAAAAAGATTAAAATCTAGAGGAGGGATAGCTCTTCCGATCCTTTTAACGAGCTGGAAGGCCAAAACTCGGCAAAATTTTCATATTTTACGAGTCAGTGAAAAGAGCTCAAAGAAGACTCGTCTTTTGAGGAACGAGTGATAAACAGGGATAGCAGCAGATTCCAGGTACGGGTTGGAATTTTCCAATCACGGCAGTATTACAAGGATGGCTAGGTGAAATCACTCTTCGCAGCTGTTCCTCAAAATGGGTAAACAATCAAGTGGATGTGAATGATCGGCCAAATGACAAGTGGAGGTGATGGTGCACAAACACGACCAAGGCTTTTATGGCTGATGAATTTACGGTCTCAAATGGTTATTTACCGGTTCATTTTTTCTGAATGAGCTTGAACTCTGGGGGAAAGCATGCTCACAAGCTTACGTTTATTTTTTAATGAGCATGAATTTCCGCATTAAAACTGCTCGGATCTTGCGTTTATTTTTTAACGAGCATGAACTTTGTGCTAAAACTGCTCGATTTTACCAGTCATAAAGTAGTAAGGTCTCATGGAAGATTCCTATTTTTTAAGGAGCTTTCATCTCCCTATGCATTGCTCCATATCCTCTTTTTGTGCAAGCCAGGTATCGACTTATCTACGGGTTAGTGGGTTAGTTCTACCTAAAACTAAAAGTCGCCTATGCTTGCATTCCAAGAGGTTTGCATGCCCCCAGGTGTAAGTCTAATTTCAAGGTTACCCCTCTTGATCGGAAAAACGATCGAAAAGACCATTGAGGATAGGTATGTGACTATTCGCGATGCGTGATCCCGGAAGTGAAAGTTGGTCTACGAGCTTGACCATCCTTCCTTCGTATGGAAAACACATTATTCGAAAGAGTGAGGAGACTATTGCTTCCATGCAATATATGTAGTCTCGTCCAAGGAGTAGGTTATAATACAAGGGTCCTTGGACGACCATCAAATCTATCTTGACAGCCTTCTCTTTCAGTGTAATAGGCACATCAGGTAGAATCCCTAATGGTCGACTGGTTCCTTTGTCAAAACCCGAGAGATTCCTTCTCTCAGGCAAAAGCGCTGGGCAACCCAGTGCTTTCCAAGCAATAGAGGACAGGATACTCACAGATGCCCCTTCATCAATGATAGTTCCAGCCATGACCATTTTGTATATTTGGACAATAATTCTAAATGGTATACTGGCTGGTAACCGGGGTCTGCCTAGTTGGTTCCAATCAAAGGACACAACTAGGTTGCTTGGTGGTAGGACCGAATATACGGCTGGATATGATCCTGACGACGCTCCTTCCTGTGATAAAGGAGTGGGCACATTGCCCTGATGTTCATCAGATCGGTGTTGACGAAGAGGACCTGGACGGTGTCATCCTTACTCTCTTCGGTAGGGGTGTCAACTGAAGATGAATCCTTAGTGACTGTGGTATGTGAAGATGAAACTTCTGAAGGGGGAACCGGGTCAACTCCCATTTCGACCTTTGGACTTTCGTCCGGTCCGGATTCAGTAGGTTCACTTTCAGCGACTGACACTTCAGCTGGCCCTATGAGCGGGGCAGCTGTATTTTCGACCAACGAAGGACTTGGCGCGAGTTTTTGATATCCAGGAGGAAGTAGCACCGGTGCCACCGGTTGATCTTCCAAAACTCTCTTTGCTTCGTCTAAAAAGGGACAACGGCGAAGGGTGTGATTTCCTTCACACAGTTCGCAGGGGGATCTCATTCCCCTTCGTTGTCTAGAACCTTCACTTTCGCTGGTCGACGGTAAGCATTCAACCTGGTTGTCAGAGGTTGACGCTTCCGAATCGTGCAAACGAGGGGACCAGTCCCTTAGTATCCGGGGAATACTGGGACAATCACTGTGGAAGTGGTTCCCTCTACATATGACACATGGCGATTTGGGCCCGGTCCGTGCTGTGTGTGGGTTTTCGTTAGATACCTTCTGCTTGCCCCCAGGCGCCTTTGGCTCCTTCTGCTTCTTTTCTTTCTTCTTCTTTTCCTTCTTCTTTTCTATGGGAGCTGCACTTTTGGCGGCTTGACCTCTCGAAGAAGAAGGATCGGAGGAAGGCTCATAAGAAGTGGAAGGCTAGAGGGTAGCTCTAGACGGGTCTAATTGTTGACTGGACTGTTCAGGAACCGTGGTGGTCTGAACTACAGCGGTTGAGAATAGCCAAACTGGCAGGCCAATTGTCAGTCCTGGAAGCGACAATGTGGCCATGTGGGGCGCACCAACTTCTCCCCAAGAGGAGAAAGGGCTAGGGTTCCCATTATGTGGAATCCTTTGGTCGGTGCGTTCCATGTTCTCAACCTTAAGATCAACGTAGGAATCAGGGGTGATTATGTTCCGTTTAGAATGAATTTTATTATGACGACGCTTTAGACACAACTTGCTTTTTCACTTTTTAAGAGTCGAGAAAAAGCTAAAGATGACTCTAGTCTCCTTCGATGTATTAACGAGCCTGAAGTGACAAATCCTCGGATGGACTTTTTCAGTTATAGAGTTTGAAAAAGGCCAAAAGAAACTACTCTGGAGTTCTAGGCAAGGGTGTGCCAAACTTTTCGCGAAACCACAAAATACGTTTTACGGTACGAGTGGTCGATCTTCGTGAATGCTGTGTTCACTGCATCGCGATCAGTAGGGCGGCTGACACGGCTTCCTATGGATAAAGGCTTTGTTCCTATAGGGGTCCCCCAATATACGCGACGGTACGCGGGGGCTCAAGTCCGTATTAGTGCTATCGTCCCTCAGGAGGAATCACCCACCTTCGTAGAGATCGACAGTCACTATGTTTAACGACGCCGGTTCACATCTCTACCTAGACCTCTACTGTGTTTCGTTATGTTTCAAAGCGTTGTTAGATAAATTCAGTGCTTTTTAGGTTGATGTTGTTTAGCAGTTTTCCTTTATGGATCACCACGTGATGTATGAGACAACTCCTAAATGCAGTCTAAGAATGATAAGCAAGCTTTTTCAATTCTTTCAACTTATGAAAACCTTAACTACTGAAGGAAAAGAAAGACATCATCTTTTCAAACAGATCATGGAGCACACACTAATGCACTTTCCCTAAATCGACATGCAAACTGTCAAAATGCACATGCACAATGCAAGTATTTCTTTTCTTCTTTCTTAATGTTTGGTGTATGACAAAAAGAAAGCTGTTGTACGATTTCGAATTCAATTTCAAGCGAAAACAAACAAGTATTGTCCAATAATCAAAAGAACACCTTAAGATTTCACTTATTTCAACAAAAGAAATACCGAAATTCGAAACATATAACGAAAGCAAATGCTCAAGTAGCTATGAACAACAAAAAACTAACTCTTAGAATCACACCGACACTTTCACATAGGTCTAGATCCAAGAGGTCATAGCAAGACTAGTTTACTTTCGCTATGGGAAACTGTGAATGACAGCAAGAAATACAATAAGAACAATCACGGTTTCTTCATACAACTGAGGCGGAATGAAGGCAAAGAGAAGTGGTTTCAGCTGGGTATACAGGTTGACAGCAGGCTGCAAAAAACAATATTGAAAACTGGGCAACAGACAGTGGGGAACCCCAGTTGCACAAGGCAAAACTGGATCAGCGCAGGTACTGCACTGTCAAACAGGGATGCAGCACAGGTAGCCCCTTCGGGACCTGCATTGCAGTGCAGGTAGCCTTTGTTGCAGCTGCACTGAACGAGACAACTCTCGTCCTTCCCAGATTCCGGGTCACAGTTTGCTCAAAAATCAACGGTTTTTGCTCAAATCAGAGGCTATCAGTCAAGTATACTCTAGAGCATGATTAAGGAAGATGAACACTATCACAAAGATCAAAAGAGTCCTTGTGGATCAGCTCTTCAAATCATGAACATGCCCAGCACTGGGCTAGAGTAGCTGCCCTCTACTTTGCATTCGAAGGACTCGCATGCAGTTCGATTCGGTACTCCCTTTGTTCAAGAGATGAATAGCAAGAATACACAAGCTACCAACAAGACACGATCCCCAGCGGAGTCGCCAGTCTGTTGTGGGGGAAAGTATCCAACTCGGAATGACCCTAACCCACTCTAAGGGTGACAGTTCCTTAGCAACAGCTGAAAGCAAAGCTATTTAAAGTTTCTTCTTTATGACATGCAAGAGATAAAAAGGATAGATCCACTTACCGATGTCTTGCGCAAATGGTCGATCCGATCTCCTTTGTTTGCCGCTTGCTCCCAGCTCCAAGTCTTTTCACGGGCCCAGCTACACGAGATCCTGCAAATAAGACAAGAAAAGGAAACTACAAGAGGCATGCATTCATAATCGATTCAAGGATTAGCATAAATCAAAGACGCAAGTAAGACAATACACATTGAAACACATGCGGATAGAAGAACCTCAAATGCTTTATTAATATATGGAAGTAAGGTTCAGGCGGTGATACAACCATGAGAGGTCCAATCCAGCATCACCTTCCCGACAGAGAGAAATCTCTTCTTCACCTCCCTCAAGCAATCACCCAATGCTCACAACTGCAAACCAACAGCGATTCTTTGCACTGAATTCCGCCCTTCAGATCCCATGGGATGAGATCCTTATATAGAGTTTTGGAGTGAAGGCAAGTCATGTTGATGTGTGACTTGTTGTGCTCTTCAACTCCAGTTGTTCTTCAGTCCTTCACTTGGAGTTTCTACCTTCCACTTGGAGTTCTAGAAGCTCTTAACTCATTATTAGGCGAATCTTTTGATCACATGCCTTTCTGGAAGCTTCCTGGGCACTGGCACTTTGAGAAAAAGATTCCTCCACATGTCCAGTTACGCCCAATGCAGGTAGCCTTTGTCCTACCTGCTTTGCAACGCAGGTAGCCTTTGTTGCACCTGCTATGCAACGCAGGTACCCTTTGGAGCAGCTGCTTTGATCCAAAATTGACCTGTTTTGAGTGTTTTTTCAGTGGAAGACTGATTTGCAGAGCTATGGTTTGCTGACCTTGTTCCTCTGAGGGTAAGAACAACATGTTTGGGGACTTTGGATCCCTCAGATTATCGACATTTCATGCTCCATGCTGTGAGGCACAAAAATGTCTATAACACCTCGGCCCCCCCACCCTGCCCCCCCATCCCCCACATCCCCTACTCTTCCCCCTTACCCCCCTCGAACCCCTTACCCCACCCCCTACCCCCCTGCCTGGCCCACCTACCCCCTCCCCCCCAACCCCTACCCCGCTCAACCCCCCCCCCCCCCCACTCCACCCCTCTACCTGCCCCCCTTCCCCCTCCCAACCCCCAGCCGCCCCCCTCCCTTCCGCCTCCACATCCTCCCCTCGCTTCCCTCTTCCCCACCCCACCCCACCGCACCCTCTGCCCCCCCTTCCCCCATTGCTCCCCTGCCCTCCCCACCACCTCACCCACCCCCCCTCTCCGTCCTTCACCCCACCCCACCCTTCGCTCCTCCCCACCCCACCCTACCCTCGGCCCCCCTTCCCCCACCCTCACCCACCCCCACACCTCTCCCACCCACTGCACCCCACCCGCCCTCCGCCCCTTGCCCTCTGCCCCCTCGGTCGGCCACCTGGGCAAGTGGGTGGGCTGCCGGGGTTGCCCAGGGTGGGGCACTGTGACCCACCGCACGCCACCCTGGTGGCCTGCTCGCCTGCCTGAGTGGCCGTCTGATTACTCGAAATCGGACGGCCACCCGGGCGGGTGAAGAGGCCGCTAGGGTGGCGCGGGGTGGGTCGTGGCACCTCACCCTATGCAACCCTGGTGGCCCACTTGCCCGCCAAGGTGGTCATCCGATTCTCATGTTGTGCGGGGTGGGGCACTGCGGTCCACCACGTGCCACCCCAGTGGACCGCCTGCCCTCCTGGGTGGCCTTCTTATTCTCGGAATCGGACGGCCACCCAAGCGGGCAGGCGGGCCAACAGGGTGGCGCAGGATGGGCCGCGACGCCCCACCCTAGCGGATCGCCCACCCACCCAAGTGGCCGTCCTATTCCCAAAATCGGACGGCCACTGGGGCAAGCAGGCAGTTCACCAGGGTGGCACGGGGCGGGCCGCGGTGCCCCACCCCGCACAACCTCGACGACTTGCTTGCCCTCCTGGGTGGCCATCATATTCCAGGAATTGGCCGACCACCCCAGGCGAGCGGGTGGGCCACCAAGGTGGCGCGGGGTGGGGTGCGGCCACCCACCCCAATGGCTTTCCGGCCTGCCTGGGTGCCGCGATGTGGGTGGTCGCGCCCCACCCCGGCGGCACTCCCGCCCAGCGAGGGTGGTGAGCTGATTCCCGGAATCGGCCGACCATCCCAGGCGGGCGAGTGGACTGTAGGGGTGGCGGAGGGTGTGGCGCGACTGCCCACCCTGTGCCACCCCATCGGCCCACCCGCCCACCGTGGTGGCCACCCACCCGCCCGGGTGAGCAACCGAGGGGTCGGAGGACGAGGGCGGAGGGTGGGGGTAGGGGTGGGTGGGGTAGTGGTGGAGGGGGATGGCGGTGGAGGTGAGGGAAGGGGGGGCGAAGGGAGGGGTGTGGGGGTGGTGGAGGGAGGGGTCGGCGCAGAGGGAGAGGGAAGGGGTTGCCGAGGGAGAGGGTGGGAGGGTTGGGTAAGGAGTGAGATGGGGGTTGGGGGGTGAGCGGTTGAGGGTTGTGGGTGAAGGGAGTGGGGAGGGCGGGGTAGCGGTGGGGAGGTCGTGAGGAAGGGAGGGGGCAGTTGGGTGGTAGGAGGGAGGGCCAAGGGAGAGGGGTAGATGGGGGGTAGTAGGGAGGTTAGGGAGGGGGGTTAGGGAGGGGTGTAGGAGGGAGGGTCGAGGGAGAGGGGGAGAGGGGGGTAGGGAGGAAAGGGTGTTGGAGGGAGGGCCGAGGGAGAGGGGGAAAGCGAGCGGTACAAGGGAGGGCGTGGGGGGTAGGGAGTGGGAATAGGAGGGAGGGCCGAGGGAGAGGGTGACAGGGGGGGTAGGGGGGTGGGTTGGGAGGCGTGGGGGGTAGGGGTATGGTGGGGGAGATGGGTAAGAGGGAGGGCAGAAGGGGGGGGGGGAGTGGAGGGTAGGAGGAAGGGGGGTAAGGATGGGGTGGGGTGGCCGTGCGATTGCGGGGAGGCGTTGGTCAGTTGGGGGGGGGGGTAGGGAGGGCGGTAGGGGGAATTGGTGGAAGGGGGTAAGGGTGGGGTGGTGTGGTGTGGGGTGGCTATCCGATTACGGAGTGGGGTGGCTCAGTTGGGGGGGGAAGGGGGGGTAGGTTGTAGGGGGTTAGGGAGTGGGAGGGAAGGGGGTGGGGGGTAGGGAGGGGTGGAAGGGTTGGAAGGGGGTAGGGAGTGGGCGTGGGTGGTAAGGGGGTGGGGGGTGGGAGTGGGTGGGTAGGTTGTAGGGGGTTGGGCGGTGGGGTGGCATGGGAGCTAGGGGTGCATGGGGTAGGGGGAGGTGTGGAAGGGGGATAAGGGTGGGGTTGGATGGTCGTCCGATTGTGGGGTGGTGTGGCATGCGTCAATTGCGGGGGAAGAGGGGTCATGGCGTGGGTCAGTTGGGGGGGAAGAGGGGTAGGGGCAGCGTAGGGGGTAGGGTTGGGGAAATTGCCTGCCACTCCACAGATGGACGAGCTGGTGTCTATGGGCTTCTGCCATTTCTTAGTGTTAATATTATTTTAATTTCAATTATCTAATTATACAAATTAAAAATTTATGATATATTTTCATTGTGGATTTAAGTTAATATGTTTTCATTATTTACTGATTTATGTGTTTCTATTTTTTAGGAAAATGACATAAATAAGATTTCTGTGAATCATTTCGACCAAAGACTCTTAAAGGTGCATCTTCAAAAAACATTGGTGAATGACCTCCACCTGAGCTCATGGCTACAAATATTTCAAATGCCTCAAATGATAAGAAGATCATTTCAGATTGAAAGAATTCAAAAGAGGTGAAATTCCCATTCAAGAATCTAGTATGTGAAAGAAAGAGAAAGCCAAAATGTGATATATATCTATATATTGATATACCGAATGATAATGGAATTTTTGAGCTGATGGGAAGCGTCATAGATATGTTTTGGGTATAACATAAATAATTACTAAGAGGAATAAATATAAAAATAACCAGCAACAACCATAAACACATAAACATAAAAGTTTATTTGGGAAAACCCCAAATACGGGGAAAAACCCAACCTAATAAGATCTCATTAGCATTGGCTAAAACCCTGGCCAATTCAACTAAGTGAGCCCTCACCACTCACCTCCAAGTATTGCATTACAATGAAGTATTTCCAACCTGATATAGGCTCTATTACATGCAATACCATAGGAAAAAAACCACGGGTGAACAATACCATGTGCCCCAAAACCATCACCGTTTAACCTGGTCAACTTTGACTCTATCCTGAGTGAAGTTTACCTAACAAGTCATAGATATGTGTTTGGTACTAGACACTGAAGTTGTTTACATACTTACAAAATCTCCCAAGTCACATGAAAGGATTAAATATCGACTATCATATTCATTATATGACACGAGAGAGGTATCTAGAAAGTTGTGTAAACAAATCATAATTGAGATGAAACAAAAAATCGTAAGTATTGTTATTTATATTTGTATTTTACTTTCTTGAAAGTGTCTCGCTATATTTTTTTTAATTTTGTTTTTATTGACATATAATATTTTGTTTGGCATAATTTTGTTGAAAGTTGTTCAATTAGGTTGGGAGGCATTCATTTCATAGAGCATGATATCATGAAAGTTGTCAGTAGTTTTTACTCAGTGTCAGGAGAAGATATGGAAAACAAGAAAAATGTTGTAATTGATGATGCTACAAAACTACATCCAAAGGATCAGAAAAAAAGGCCTCTACTGGATAAATCTAGCAAGGTTAGACAAGTTACTTTTGAGGACGATGAATTTGAAACTAACAGTGAAGAATATGTTGCCATTACTGAAGATGAGATTGGAACTGAGAAGAGCCGTAAAATACCAAAAGTAACAATGCCGAAGAATAAATCTGTTGAGAATGTTATGACAAAGAAAAGTAAAGTTGAAGATTTTGAAGTACTCATTACCAGCAGTCAAGAACCTAGTGAAACTTCAAAAGAAAGTAGAGAAAATGTTATACGAGGAGGTAATTTAGAGGATGGCATTGTTAAAAAAAAAAACAAAATGCCATTCAACATAATTTGACAAAGAGAAACATAATTGATGGTGGTCGTACATGTATTTCAGCTTAATGTTAGACAAACCTATAAGGCAAGTGAAGGACAATGTTAATATCAAGTCAGAAAGCCACACCATCTACATGTTCACAACTTGAAGACATTGATGACGTACAATCCATATGCTCATGTGGTTAATTATGTGCTTCTTGTTGATCCAGTTCAAGTTCCCAACAAAGAAGCATTTGATAAGTCAAAATGTTTTGAATACAATTATTATGTGCTTGGGGGGAACCATTCTATAGAAGCTCAAATACAATTGATGAAGGAATATCCCAATAACCCACGTTTTGAAAAATACAACTTTCCTAGTGATATATTCAGAGATGTTGATAACATTTTCCAATTGGCATTTAGAATTGGAGATGTTTGGAAGTTGATTGATGATATTTTTAGCATGTGGGAAAACATTGGCATTAAAAACTAGAACGTCAAAAAGTCTAAGCCATTGATATGTGGCAACAATAAATTAGCTCTTGAATTGAAGCAGCTTCTAGAAGATATGACTATCACACCTTCGAGAGCAATGTAAGGAGTGAAAGATGAAAAAAATTGTCAAAACAATATTATCTCGTGTGAAGTCGGGGGAATTATCATTGGAGGAAATGTATGAGGAATTTCAAAAGTAAGTTTGTTGAATTATTTTTATCTATTTCTAGAATATAATTTTCTTTTAAATAAAACATGTTGTTCTTGGTAGTATTTGTTATACATATCATTATATTAACTTTTTGTTACTTTATCTATGCAGTCACAAAGTTTACATGAAAATTCAAGAACAAGTGGTTAAATTGTTGAATGAAGATAGTTGGGATGATGTTATACGCAACTATCGAGATTCAAGTTCTACACCAACATTAAAATATTTTTATCTTGCATTTAAAAAGGTATCTTGATTTACACATTCATTTTTATTCATCTTTGTACTATTTTTAATTTATAACTTACCCATATATTTTTTATTTTATAAGAGATGAAGAAGGATGATAATGGAGCACCAACTAGCTTCAGAACCTTTATTGAAAAAATAAATATTGAAAGACTGAGGAAGCAATGTGTTAAGAACGTTGAACTTGATCCAACTCTTACTCATTTCATTTGGAATGGGCTAGACATTGTTCAATATCAAGTAATACAAGGCGACCGTGAAGACATTACTAAAATCATACCTAAAATGGAGTATGCCCTAGTTATTGCAGACATTCCTCATGGTTTCAATATTCCAAATATTGACTATGATAGTGACCCTTATACTTATCAGGCTCTTAGTAAAGTGGTTGCGGGATTTGTAGGAGTCACGTCATCACCATTATGGAGATTTGTGACATTTCATTTAGACACACAATTGGCAATGATATTGTCAAGCTTCAAAGGGAAAACAAATTCAAGGATGCAGCTTACATGGTAGGACATTTAAAATGTATATTTCATTAATGTTGAAAAGTTCATTTACGTACAAGTTGATTGAAATTTTACTATTTCATGTTACAGGCAAAAGTCAAATCTTCTTAACCATGATGATCAAGTATTTATAAATGATTGTGAGTTCATTCATATTGATAGTTGGGCAAGAGATGATAGCTATATGTCTATGATTTTTAATTGGATAGATGGAAAGAGTCATAGCCAAATACTGACTTATAATGTTGTTGTGAAAAAAATAATATATGATGACAAATAAGCAAAAGGAGAGATAGTTAACATTTATAAAAAACCACAATTATTAATTAACTATATTATAGACATGTGTTCAAATGAAGGAGATTTGGTTCTGGATTTATTTTCTGGCTCAATTAAGTTTTATTATATAGAATTGAATTTCAATATGCTACTTTTTTAATTACGATGTCATTGTACTAATTTACTTTATTATTTCTTTTTTGTTTGATAATTAGGTACAACACTAACATGCTGGCTTCAAAAAGGAAGAAATTGCATTGCAATTGAAAAAGATCCATTATAGTGCAATTTCATTCAGCAAAGAATTAATGCTCTTCAATTTCTTCTGGATGCAATGCAAGAAATTGGGTTGAAGAAAGGGGACTTTAGTGAATCACGTGTGGAAAAAAAGGAAAAGGAACTTCAACCACCATTACATGGGATGTTTGGAAAGACATACAATGGGAGATTCGCAGACATCAAAGATCCATTAGAAGACGAAAATGAGCGAAATGAAGCAGAAAATATTGTGGAAGAAGACAATGATGAAATTCTAGAGGACGAAGAGTTTGGATTATGTTGCAATGTTGATTAAATTTAAGTTATGCTTGGAAATCAAGCTCATTTTTGTAACTATTAAGTAGTTATACTTGCCATGTTTTGACTTTGACATTTTATGAGAAAAATATACACTCAATTAAGGTTGTTATGTGTTTAATATTTGTAATATGTGATTTTCGCATTAATTTTTAAGTTAATCATTATTTTTTGAAAAGAAAAGTGATTATTATTATTTTTTTGACATGAAATTCATAAAAAAAACTATTATTTCACTATTTTTAGTTAAATTTTTCGTATAAAAATTGTGATTTTTACATGTCAATTGTAGCAAAAAATTATCAAAACGTGTAGTTTTTTAGTTATATTTATGTTAAAATTGACTATTTTTATGTCCATTGTTAAGAAATATTGTTTTTTAGAAATAATTATTTCTTGTGGATTGAAAAATTAATTAACAATGTATAGATATGTAGAATATCGAAAATTCAAAATATCGACCTTCTTATTTAAATATGCGAAACAATAAAAACCTCACTACAAAAAAAAAAAAAAATTAAAATAAAAACAAGAAAATATGAAGAAAAAGACCACTTCAAAAAATATTAATTTTACAAAATAATTATTTACATTTCATACATTAGGAAAAAAAAAAAAAAAAGATCTGGTGTAGAATTACCACGTTTTTAAATCAGCATAAAAAACACTACCATTATAAAACACAATGTACATAAGAAAAATTTATAGTGCCAAAAACTAAGCTCTAAAAACCACATGTGTGTTCTACATCACCCCTTTTCAAAATTGGGTCACTTTTTTGCTATCTCTACAAAACGGGTAATAGTATGAGTTCCTATTTCAAATTTTACATTGTTTTAGGGACTTTGTATAAATCTAAGCCTCTGGTGAATAAACTATTCCTATGGTAAAAGTTGTATAACCTGAGGATGAAAGATGGGGACTCAGTGACAGAGCATCTGAATATGTTTAATACTGTGGTAAGTCAATTATCATCTGTTGATATCAAAATTTTATATGAAGATAAGTGCAATAGTTGGTTGTGTTCTCTACCAGATTCGTGGGATAGTCTAGTTATTGCAATAGGTAGCAATGCAACTGCCTTGCAGTTTGATGAAATATTCTCATCCTTGCTGGCGGAGGAGATGAGATGGAAAAATATGGAGAGCCAGAATGGTGATGCCTTGTCTGTATGAGGACGGTCCTAGAATAGAAACAAAAATAATTCATCGAGTAGGAGATCTAAATATAGAGGGAGATCTCAATCTCCAAGAAAATCTGTAAAGGTGGTGTGCTGGCAATGCAGAAAGGAACGACACTACAAAAGGGAATGCAAATATAAAGCTCTTGACAAACGAAAGGGATCTAATGATGCTCCTTCTACAAAGGCGAAAACCACCTCAGATGAAGGTGGGGATGTGTACTTGGCTTCTTCAAGTACACTTGCAGATCATGAGGCAAGGTTGATTGACTCAGGTGCATCCTTTCACTTCACTCCCCATAGAGAGTGGTTTTGTGAGTATGAGAAATCCAATGGTGGTGATGTATTCTTAGGGGATGAAAGGAAGGTTAGAATCATTAGTCACAGAAAATTAAAGTTGAAGTTGCAAGGTTGAAGGGTTAGAACACTTCCGGGTGTTCTACATATTCCTGCATTGGCCAGAAATCTAATTTTTGTAAGCAAGCTAGATGATACATGTGTAAAAATATTTTTTGAGAAGGATACCTGGAAGAAGGTTTGGGGAGCACTGGTATTGATGTCAGGAGTTTGGATTGGAACTCTGTAAAAGCTGCAAGGTATCACTATTATTGATGGGTGCAACGGTTCTATGTTTCTTGAAAGTGGAGCAGAAAATCTAGTGGTCTCTGGAGAGAAGACCATGTTGTGGCATCAAAGGCTTGGACATATTAGAGAGAAGGGCCTTCGAATACTTCATGGTAAAGGTATGGTGGAAGGTATGAGTAATAGCCCTCTGGATTTTGATTTCTCTAAAATTTTTGTATATGGAAAGCAGAATCAGGTGAGTTTCCCCTCTAGTGGTAAGAGGGTGAAGCAGATATTCGAGCTTACGCACAATGATATGTTTGGACTGTTGAAGGTTCCATCAATGGGTAAGTCTATGTACTATGTATCATTTATAGATGACTTCTCAAGGAATACATGGATATATTTCCTTAAAAAGAAATTTGAAGTCTTTGATAGGTTTAAAAAATTTTAGACTCTGGTGGAAAACCAGACAGAGAAGAAGATAAAGGTGCTGAGGACATATAACGGTGGAGAGTTTTACAATAAGGAATTTGAATAATTATGTAAGAAGTGCGGTATAGTACGGCAAAAGACTACTCCATATACACCTCAGAAAAATGGAGTTGCAGAAACAATGAACAAGATATTAATAGAAAGGGCAAGAAGAATGATCAGTGTTGCTGGGTTAGGATAGGAATTCTGGGTAGAGGTGGTGGAGATAGCATGTTACCTGGTCAATAGATCACCTTCATCAATGTTGGAGGATAAGACTCAATAAGAGGTATGGACTGGTAAGAAACCCTCTCTTTCACATCTAAGGGTATTTGGATGTGATGCATATGTACATGTTCGAAAGGAGAAATGAACCAAGTTGGATAGCAAATATGAAAAGTGCATCTTTATTGGGTATAAGGATGGTTTAAAGGGTTATAAGCTTTGGAACTCAGAAACAAGGAAGGTTGTGTACAACTGAGATGTGGTATTCAGAGAGGTGAAAGATGTTATTAAACATGATTTCCAACCAAAGGAACCCAAGAAGATAGAGTTTGAGACAAAGGAGGAAGAATCATACTCTATAATATAGGAGGAATCAGAAGATGAAGAGCCACAAAATCTGGGTGTGAGAAGATTAGTTCGAGAAAGAAGGCAACCAGAAATGTATAGTCCATCTACTTTCTATTCAAAATTTACTTTATCTATTGCTAATGATGATCCCAGAACTATGAAGGAAGCAGTATATTCAGAGGATAGAAAACTCTGGAAAGAGGCCATGGTTGATGAAATGGTACCTTTGCACAAAAATGTGGCTTAGGATCTGGTGGAGTTGCCAGCTGGAAGGAAACCCATTGGTAGCAAATGGGTGTTCAACAAGAAGGCAAATTTAGAAGGAAAAGTGGAGAAATAAAAAGCTCGGTTGGTAGAAAATGGTTATTCCCAAGTGTCGAGAATTTATTTTTCTAATATTTTTTCTCTTATTGCCAAGGTAGCTTCTATTATATTACTTTTATTTGTTGCTACCGCTTTTGATTTTGAGGTAGAGCAGATGGATTTGAAGACAACATTTCTTCATGGGGATCTAGGAGAGGAGATCTACATGAAGCAACCTAAATGCTTTGTGGTAAAGGGTAAGAAAGAACTGGTATGCAAGTTAAAGAAGTCTCTGTATGGGTTAAAACAGTCACCAAGGATGTGGTATTAGAAATTTGATACATTTACATGGGGACTTGGCTTGTATTAAAAATTAATTGGTGATGTGTTATTTATCTGGTCTTGTATGTGGATGATATGTTGCTGGTTGGAAATGACAAATAAATTATCTAGGATTTGAAGACCCAATTGTCCTCCAAATTTGACATGAAAGATCTTGGTGCTGCAAACTATATTTTGGGCATGGAAATTAAAATAGATCAAGCAAAGAGGAAGCTCTTGTTAAACGAGAGGAAGTATTTCGAGACAATATTGCAGAGATTTAATATGCAGGATCGTAAACCAGTGAAGGTTCCTATTCTTGTAGTTACAAATTTATCTGTTGAACAATGTCCCAAGACACAAGAAGAGGAAGAGGATATTTCCCATGTTCCATATGTAAGTGCAGTCGGTATCCTGATGTATGTGATGGTTTGTACTAGACTAGACATTGCGCATGTAGTGGGAGTATTATGCAGGTTTATGTCAAAACTAGGGAAGGAGCATTGAACAATAGTGAAGCTGGTTTTCATGTATTTGTGTGGCATTATTGATTATTGTTTGTGCTACTAAGGAAAACCAGGATTGGACAGAGTTTTGGATATCCATGGCTTTGTTGATGTGGACTAGGCTGGAGATCTAGATCAGAGAAGATCTGCAAGTGGGTATGTGTTTAACCTATTTGGAGGTGCAATCAGTGAGATGAGTAAGAAATAATCTGTAGTGTCACTATCAACTACAAAGGTAGAATACATGGCAGCCACTCATGTAAGCAAGGAAGCAGTTTGGTTGCAGAGATTGTGTTGAAGTATGGGGTTAGTACAGGGAGCTATAAGGATTGACTGTGAAAGCCAAAGTACAATTTTCTTGGTGAAGAACCCATCTTACCATTGAAAGACAAAGCACATTGATCTTCAGTATCACTTTGTGAGGGATATGATAGAAGGAAAAAAGGTGTTGCTCGTAAAGGTGGACACTTTGAAGAACACTACAAATGTATTGAAAAAATATGTGAGCTCTAAGAAGTTCTCTTGGTGTAGAGAAACAATGGGCATTGCACGCATGGATAAATGACTAAGGTCTCTTTTGGCCCCTTGTGGAAAGAAAATAACAAGTGGGAGAATGTTGGATTGTGTTATTCTTTCCATGACTAACCCACGTAGTGAACTGGGGAGCTTAGAGGGGGGGGCGGAGCCCCCCGTTCGTTGTGCCAATTGCGCAGGGCGGGTGGTAGCCCCCCATATTCGGGGGGCTCGAGGGGGTTGGGAAGCCCCCCTCTACAGGGTCCGGGGCAACAACCCGGGAATTTTTTTTTGGACCCTATATTTAGTTGGGTGCACCTACCTATGGTTTTGTACATGATTTTTGCACATGGTTTTGGACGTGATGGTGTAGAAATTTTTGTTTTTCCACCCCGGTTTTCAGTTTCTCCTTATTTCTCCCATATAGTTAAATGCCCTTTCCCATAACCATAAATTTAACAAGCTGAAAAAAATAAATTTGCTGAAAACAAAAATTCTCGAAATTTTGCAGAATGCTGGAAATTGTAGAAATAAAAATCAGCAGTAATAAACAGCCATTAAAACACATTTAAACACTGAGATTTTTGGTCAATGTGACCCTAGAAAAACCCCCTACAACTCTTGGGGAAAACCAGTTTGAGAGCTCTTCTTTATTTCTAAAAATTGCCTTTTACAGTGAGAAATTTTCAGCAAAAAATCAACAAGCAAATTTACAACTTACCTCTTTTCCCATGCTTCACAGCAAACTGAAAATTACAGCAAACACGACAACAATAAATGTTGTACGGTCTCCTCGATTTTTGTGCCTACTTTTAGCATTAAATGCTGTTGTATGGCCCTCGTTTTGCGTGCAGAAAAAACCAGCAAACTGCTCCTCGATTTTTGTGCAAACCTCTCCTCGAAAATCGTGCCAAAATCTGCCTTTCACTGTGTGCTGAATCAGTTGTACAAATCTGCTCAACTGGTGCCTTGGAATGTGTGCCAAGCTGCTGTCTCCTTCTCCTCCCTGCTAAGAAATCTCTCTTGCTCTGTTGCTCTCCTTCTCCCAATCTGCTCATGAAAGAATTGAATCGAATGTGATCTTTTCCTCTTTTTCCTCCCTTAATATAACTCCAAATGACTTTTGGGTGACCCAAGTGACTTTTGGGTGATCTCTAAATCCAATGGCTGAAATAGATTTAGATCAATGGCTAAGATTAAATGCTCATTTAAATCTCACTTTTTATTTTTTAATTCACCCCACTTTAATAAAGACCCACTTAGTCATTTATTTCCAAAGTCACTTTTCATTTCTAATTTTTCATTGACTTTATAAAAGTCACTTTAAAATTAGACTTAGTAACTTTATCACTTAAAGTCACTTTTAAATTAGATTTAACTTTATAAAATTATAAAGTCACTTTAGAAGAAAAATTAAATTCTTTTGGACACTTTTCCCTAGGCCAAAGATCAAAGCCTAAGGGAACCACCTGTCCTCCGGTACCAAATTTCAACACTCCCTCTTACCAAGGAAGGTGTTCCTCACCACACCCATCTTGTCTCTGAAGTAGACATGCTTGCCCTGTGGTAAGGCTTTGGTAAGGATATCTGCAACCTGCTCATCAGTGGAAATATACTCAAGCTTCACAACTCCCTTCTGAACATAGTCTCTGATGAAATGATATCTGATCCCGATATGCTTTGACCTATCATGAAATACTGGATTCTCCGTGAGTTTAATGCAACTTTGATTATCACAGTAAATCACTGAAGGTCTCAACGGCTAACCAAATAAGCCAAACAACATCTTGCAAAGCTAGATAGCCTCACAACTAGCTAGAATGGCTGCCATATACTCTGCTTCCGCTGAACTCAGTGCTACTGACTGCTACTTCCGGCTGAACCATGACACTACTGTTGAACCCAACCCAAAACAACACCCTGAAGTGCTCTTCTTATCAGAAGCACAACCTGCCCAATCAGAATCAGTGTATCCTGCCAATCTCACTCCATCTCCCTGCCTGTAGTCCAGACCATAATCCACTTTCCCCTGCAAGTACCACAAAATGTGTTTTTCAGCCACCTAGTGAACCTTCCTAGGCTCACACATGAACGGACTCATCATGTTGACTGCAAAATAGATATCTGGTCTAGTGTTGACCAAATACATCAAGGAACCAATCAGCTGCCTGTACAATGTGGGATCCACCAACTCAGAATCCGAAGCATGAAGCTTCTTCCAGTTTGTGATCATTGATGTCGACATGGGTCTACAATCCTCCATGTGGAATCTGCTAAGGATGTCCACAATATACTTCCCCTACCCCAGGAAGAAATGCCCCTCCTCCTGCCACACCTCCAAACCCAAAAAGTAATGCATCAAGCCGATGTACTTCATCTCAAACTCTGTTGCAAGATATCTCTTGTAGTGCTCTATGAGTCTCTCTGCACCTGTAATGATCAAGTCATCCACATACAGCACCAGAATGAGAGGCTCCTCACCAATCACAGTAAAGTAAAGGTTCGGATCTGCCTCACTCTTTGTGAAACCCATCCCCTGCAAATATGTATTTATCCTGGAGTACCAAGCTCTGGGAGCTTGCTTCAGGACATAAAGGGCCTTCTTCAGTCTGCACAAATGGGACTCCTTCCCATGCACCTCAAAACCCTATGGCTGCTCAATGTACACCTCCTCCTGTATGAAGCCATTGAGAAATGCAGTCTTCACATCCATCTGGTGGATCTTCCAACCCATATCTACTACTATCGATATAATGGAGCGGATCGAAGTATATCGAGCCACGGGAGCGAAGGTCTCCTCATAATCAACTCCCTATACCTGGGAGATCCCTCTAGCCACAAACCTCGCTTTGAATTTCTCAATGCTTCCATCTGCAGCATGCTTTACCTTGTAAATCCATCTGGAAGTAACCACGGATTTGCCCTCAGGCCTCGGCACCACCTCCCAAACATCATTCTTCATGATAGAAGAATACTCCTCCTGCATGGCCTCTCTCCAGACTTGCTGGCTAGCTGCCTCCTCATAGCTAGAAGGCTCAGAGTCAAGGATGTTGGTAACCATCATCATATAGCTACAAAACCTCTCAGGTGGTCTACTCTCTCTGACCGGCCTCTTCAGCTCAGCAATAGATGTGGCATCTATCAAGGTGTCTTGAAGCCACTTGGGATTTCTCTTCCCTGAGCATGCTTCTCCCATAGGAGAATGAAACTCCTCCTCCTCATCACCATCAGTAGCCTGAACTCCTGACTGTCTGTCTGCTGTCCTCTTGCCTGCACCTGAACCTATAGAAGCTGAGGCACTGTGTGAACTGTCCATCAATGGACTCCCTAGTGAACTGCTCTGTGAACTGCTCTGCATGCTGCCCAGAGCACCACCCCTCTGGCTCGGCGAGGCACTGCTCACTGAAGGACCTCACATCCTCATAGATGTACCTCCGGATCCTCCTGATCCCTGCCCACTGGATCCCTGCGACTGACTCAACTGCTGCTGAGGATCTGCCTGATCCAGATACTCTAACTCCCGTGACCTCCTAAAGGCCCTGTCCTCCTCGAACTTCACATCCCGTCTGACAACAACTCTCCTCTGTGCAGGAATGTAAATCCGAAAGGCCTTTGAGGTCTCACTGTAGCCCACAAAGATACCCTTCTCTACGGTGGGCTCTAGTTTGGTCCTCTTTTCCTTGGGTATATAGGAGTATGTAATGCATCCAAAGATATGAAGATGACCAATATCAGGCTTCTTCCCAGAGAAATCCTCCTCCGGAGTCATGTGCCCCAAGGCACGATGCGGACTCCTGTTTTGCAAGTAAACAATTGTGTTGCAGGCCTCTGCCCACAAGAACAATGGCAACCCCTGATCATGTAACATGGCTTTGGCAACCCCTATGATGGATTTGTTCTTCCTCTCCGCAACCCCGTTCTACTGGGAGTTGTAAGGAACAGTGAACTCCCTCCTAATTCCTACCTCCACACAATAGTCAACAAACTGTCCAAGGGTGTACTCTCCTCCATTGTCCGACCTCAAGGACTTGATCTTTCGACCTGTCTGAGTCTCCACAAGAGCTCTGAACTCCTGAAACCGCTTGAAGACCTCACTCTTGGTCTTCAAAAAATAAATCTAGGTCCTCCTGGAGTGATCATCAATGAATAAAGCATAGTACTCATATCCACTTAAGGAAACATGAGACATCTGACCGCTCACATCGGAATGAATCAAATCAAGTATCCCCGTCGCTCTGCTGTCACTGCTGGGAAAAGGGGATTTGGTAAATTTGCCCATCGCACAACCTCTACAAGTATCAAAGTGATCAGTATTGAAATCTGGCACACCTGTAGTGATCTCCCGCAATGTCCTCAAGGCTCCATGATACATATGTCCCATCCTACAGTGCCAAATCTCACACATCTCAGAACTGCTAGCTCTGCTGTCAGTACTACTGCCCAATGCCAAAAGGGGGTGGAATGCAAACTTGAACACCTTTGCATGGCGTACACATATCACTCTAGCTGAATCAACTGGAGTGCCCGTGGGATACATCAACACCTGTCCTCCCCTAAACAGTACCTAATATCCTCTATCCTCTAAAGCTGAGACGGATATGAGGTTCTTCCTCATCCTTGGCACATAAAGAACCTCTAACACCTTCAAGGGAGGTTTGGACTCCCTCTGAAATGTCACTATCCCCACCCCGACTGCTTTAACAACTCTGTCATCACCGAGTACTACCTCAATATCAGTGCCACTCTCAGAAAGCTCTGAGAAGTACTCACAGACTCCTATCATATGACGTGAAGCCCCACTTTCCACATACTAGATACCTGAAGATGCTCCGCTAATCGAGGGAAAAGCATGCTCCCTCTAAACCTGTGTGGCAGGTGATCCTGCACTAGAGGACTCAGACGTAGTGAATGCAAACTCTCAGTCAAAACGACTAGCAAAGTCCTCAATCTCTGCTGAAGCTGCCACGTCCTGGTTCTTCCCCTTCTTCTTCTTCTTCTCCGGACACACAACTGCATAGTTTCCCATCTTTTGACAATTCCAACACTTCACCTTGGAATAGTCCTTCTGTGTGTTCCCCTGTTTACCTTTACCTTTTCCTTTGCCCCCACCACTGCTTGTGGAAGCCTGCTTCTTCCCTTTGCCTTTCTTGCCTCCTGCCACCAGTGCTACATCCTCATCCTGCTCAACTGGCTTAGCTTCCCCAAGCTGACCTTTCCTGATCTCTGTCTGAATGCAATCATCCCAAAACCTCTCCCATGTGGGAAGGGTCTCACGTGCACAAATCCCATCAGCAAAGTTCAACCATGAACGGGGTAGGCCATTCACTGCAATCCGCACCAACTCAGTGGGTGGAATGGCCTCTCCAATCGCTGCCAACTCATCTCTCACATTAGTAATCTTTGTGAGATATCCAACTGCACTATCATTACCCATCTTAATGTTCTTCAGCTTCTCCTTCAGGACCATCTTCCGGTTCTCATTGGTACTCTGGTAGAGATTGGACAATGCTGTCCACATCTCATGGGCATTGCTCTTTCCTCTCATATAAGGAATGCAATGGTCTTTGATTCTATCTAGAATCAGCCTCTTACCCTTGTTGTTCTTTTTATTATAAGCTGTCAACTGAGTAGCATCAGTAGGCACAACAACAGGGTTTTGTGTGGTATGCACCATGATATCCCAGACTTCTGCCTCCTCAAAGATACTCTGCATTATCTCCTTCCAAACGTTGTAATTTATATGCCCATCCAGCCTATCCTCCACCCTCAATCCCAATGACATTCTGTTGTCCTAAAACTGAAAAATAACACTGCTGTAGTAAAGATAAAACTGTTGTTTATGAAAAATCAGCTTGCTGGAATTTTCTGAGTGAAAAATCAGCAACTGTAATATTTCCTTTTGCTGTCCCAAACTGCCCTTCAGCACTCAACCTCTGATACCATGTAGAAATTTCTGTTTTCCTACCTTGGTTTTCAGTTTCTCCTTATTTCTCCCATATAGTTAAATGCCCTTTCTCATAACCATACATTATCAAGCCGGAAAAAATAAATTTGCTGAAAACACAAATTCTGGAAATTTTACAGAATGCTGGAAATTGCAGAAATAAAAATCAGCAGTAATAAACAGCCATTAAAACACATTTAAACACTGAGATTTTTTGTCAATGTGACCCTGGAAAAACCCCCTACAACTCTTGGGGAAAACTAGTTTGAGAGCTCTTCTTTATTTATGAAAATTGCCTTTTACAGTGAGAAATTTTCAGCAAAAAACCAGCAAGCAAATTTACAACTTATCTCTTTTCCCATGCTTCACAGCAAACTGGAAATTACAGCAAACACGACAGCAATAAATGCTGTACGGTTTCCTCGATTTTTGTTCCCACTTTCAGCATTAAATGTTGTTGTATGGCCCTTTTTTTGCGTGTAGAAAAAACCAGCAAACTGCTCCTCGATTTCTGTGCAAACCTCTCATCGAAAATCGTGCCAAAATCTGCCTTTCACTGTGTGCTGAATCAACTGTACAAAACTACTCAACTGCTGCCTTGGAATGTGTGCCAAGCTGCTGTCTCCTTCTCCTCCCTACTCAGAAATCTCTCTTGCTCTCTTGCTCTTCTTCTCCCAATCTGCTCATGAAAGAATTGAATCGAATGTGATCTTTTCCTCCTTTTCCTCCCTTAATATAACTCCAAATGACTTTTGGGTGACCCAAGTGACTTTTGGGTGATCTCTAAATCCAATGGCTGAAATATATTTAGATCAATGGCTGAGATTAAATGCTCATTTAAATCTCACTTTTTATTTTTTAATTCACCCCACTTTAATAAAGACCCACTTAGTCATTTATTTCCAAAGTCACTTTTCCTTTCTAATTTTTCATTGACTTTATAAAAGTCACTTTAAAATTAGACTTAGTAACTTTATCACTTATAGTCACTTTTAAATTAGATTTAACTTTATAAAATTATAAAGTCACTTTAGGAGAAAAATTAAATTCTTTTGGACACTTTTCCCTAGGCAAAAGATCAAAGCCTAAGGGAACCACCTGTCCTCCAGTACCAAATTTCAACAGATGGTTTTCAGTCGATGGTTTTGGATGTGATGGTTTTTAGTCGATGGTTTTGGTTGCGATGGTTTTTGGTCCATGGTATTGGATGCTTCAGCATGTATAAATATGTATTGTAACATTGAAAGGAACATAATGAAAAATCAAACTGGTAGTCCTGGTTTTGGGATCCAAGGGAAAATCTTCGTGTATATGTGTTTTATGTGTTATGCTCCTGCATTGCTTATTTTTTGTGTTTTAGAATTCATATGCAAGTAATTTTTGTATGGGGTTAAAGCCTACAGTACATAATGTACAACATCATGGAATTGATCGTCCATTGATGTAGGCATGGAATGGGTTACCACATAATTAACCCATGGCAAGGAAGATACCATTGGTACAAAAGGACCATTTAGGGAAGATGGTTGACTGGAAGCCATATTTGGATCGGGAAATGAAGGCTGGTCAATAGTGATAATTCTTCTTTCATGTGGGAAAGAGTGATGAAACAATAGATCCCATTTCATTAGCACAGTCACGCCCAAGAAGTAAATTGTAATCTAAAGGGCCTGGGACTACCATCACATTCAGATAAATGCTTTTTCCTCCCAAAGTAATAGGAAACTGAGGAAGGATCCCTAATGGTTGACTGGTTCCTCTGTTGAAAGCCAATAGATTTTGGGTAACAGGAACAAGTGGCGGCGAACCGAGAACCTGCTAAGCAGTATAGGAAATGATACTCACAAATGCATCTTCATATATAATAGTGCTAGATTCAATCATATTAAAAACATGTACTATGATTTGGAAAGGCATATAAGAAGGAAGACGAAATCTTGCCAATCGATTCCAATCAAAGGAAGTGACCGGACTACTTGGACGGGGTACCATAAGAACAAAATAATTACGTGCTTGAGTTACAAGAATGGGAGGATTTTCCTCCTATATTGGTGCAACAGGAGGATTTCCCCCAAGCCCATTGGAATCTGAAGAAACAAAAAGAACCTGAGTGGTATCATATTCACTCTCGTATTGTTTTATAATTTTTTGGGCTTTATAGACAAATCTACGAAAAAGAACTTGTGGAGTTTTCCTTTTGTCCCTTTTCAAACTCTATAAATATGAAAAGGACCAACTTACCTTTGTCGTTAAACTCGTTAAAACATAAAATAGAGATAAACTTATCTATCTATACAATATTGAATTTCACCTTCACTAGACTCGTTAAAACATCACATAATGATGGATTCACTTGAAGGGTGGAATTATACAACAAGCATATGTTATCCTCTTCAAGCTTGATTAAAAATAAAGAGGTATTGGTTAGCAATGACTGGGGAAAATGGGAAGAAGGGGTAAACCACTTTATGGTAGCAGGTTGCTCTTGAACATGACACTTTCACTTCATCTATGTGACTATTTGTGTTGGGTTATCTGCTTGACAGTTATCATACTTATGGTCTATGACACCATCCATCACTTTTGTTTTCTTTCAATGCTACCAATTCATTCAGACTATTTGGGTTGGGTTAACTACTTGATGGTTATCATACCTATGGTCTATCACACGATCCATTACTTTGGTTTTGGGTCAATGGTGCCAATTCATTCATTGTCGTTGATATGTTCAAGAGAAGTCATTCAGTTAACATTCATCCTTTGCAATACTCATAAACATTCATTTTCATGGCTGCCATTCCTAAACCTTGTGTTGTGAGTCAAATTCCTTCTCATAAACATTACGCTCATTTCATGCCATTGGTGTGGGATACATCAAGGCCCTCCTACGACAAGTCGCTTCTTGTCGACATCAGCACATTATCCAAGAAGTTGACTTAGAAACACCCTTCCAATACCATGAGGTTTGCATACATCAATGGCATGTTTCTCGCTTTCGGCGATATGTTGACATCAATGGCTTTTGACCGAAAGACTTTGTATGTTGTTCGACATCAAAACATCTATTCACACCATGTAGAATGTACTACAATACCTTGAGGATCATTATCATTATTGGTGATTTCTCTCGCATTTGTTAACAATTTACATCATTGGCCGGTAATCATATGGTGTCTTCCCATGTTTGATTTTAGATCATATATTCACATGGTTATACTTGTATTTGAGTGAATGATTGGACAAGATAGAAGACCTCAGATCTAGTTTCATCCATCAGGGTTGTGACTTCAGGAAATATACCAAATCATCCATACAATGGCTTTACATTGATAGTCATCCTATCATGGGTCTATATCTGTAGATTACTATCTATGTACTTGTAATGAAATTTTATATGCTGAGCATGGGTACGCCTTCCCTTAGTGATTCATGAGAAAAAGTCAAAATATCATGATATTATGTATTGTAATTGATTCAGGTAACCATCCACTTCGGAACGTCCTCATCACATCGTAAAGCATATCACTTGAAATTAACATTATTGACTTCATGATTTAGGGGGCTACTATTACAGATCCATTTGGGCACATCACTCCCATCATCCAGATCAGTGTTTTAGGGCTCATCAAACCCTAATTTCAGTTTCTACATGCCCTAAACAAGTCAATCTATTGAATTCCTCCTTCCGAGACAGTTTCATGGCCTGAAGACATCTTGAAATGACTCCTTGAAGGACTAGCGCAGGTAGGCCCATGTAAGGGTGTCCTTCAGAGCAATTAAATCCATGCCACGGTGCTTTGTAGAGCACTTAGGCGTTCATTCACCTACGCTGGGTGAGATTGAGCAAAATTCACATAGGGTTTGGGGAATATTCTTATATTTTGGAGTCATATAGAAGGTTCCCTCACTAATAAACTCCTATGAGCTGGAAAATGGATGATGAATCAGTTAAAATGCATCATATCCTCTCATCCCTTCCTCCATGAAACTAATTCTAAGTATGGAAGGCCATTCAATGCCACCATTTATAACAAAACCTCCTTCATCTCCCTATAAATTGACCACTCATGTAAGTGATCAGGGGCTGGACTTTGATGAATTGTAAGGAGATAATGTTAGTTTGAGAATTGAGACTATTGTAAGTGTCTGTTGTTATGCTGCCGGAATGTCATGCTTATGATGTGATGTGGATGGAACCAAAGCTAGAGGAGTGACTTCAAATCATACTTGATGATTGTAGTTCCTTATTCTATTTCAATAAAGTATTTGAACCTTTTTCCCATATGCTTATCTTGTTATATGATTCTTATATGTGTAAATGTATCTAATTCCATTTACTTGTATCCAATAAATCTTTTTCTCTAATCAGTTCTTTGTCCTCTGTTGATGTTTACAAGTACTTCTCAAGCATGTTAAGTACGGGAAGGAGCGACAGGATTGATACAAAGGAGACAAGAGGAAAGAAGAACTTGTTATGAAACTAGCTCATGAAAAGATAGAAAAGATAGATCAGCACCTTAGAATTCAGCCTCTTCGAGGGGGCAACCTCCTTTACATTACATAAATGAACAATTCTTTGATGATACAAATGAAAAAACCTCCTTTCTATATATGGGAGTCTAAGGAGTCACAATATAATCCAACCGACCTAACAATAAAAATATAAAGCCACAAAAATAACAATAGAGGGATTCTATGGGGCACAAAAATAAAAATATGGGGGTAATAGGGGCACAACAATATAAATAAGGGGTATAACTACAATAGTAATGGGGTAATCACTAATATTATAGGGACCCAACATGCCCCTCTCCTTCAAAAAAGTGTTTTCCTCAACGCTTGAGTAGTTTTGGATACTTCTGCATAAAATTCTCATCCTCCCATGTGGAATATTCAGCGGATAAGTTCTTCCACTTGATAAGATACTCTGAAATTGATCGATTTCGTAGCTATTGAGTTCTTGTTTCTGTGATTGCTTCCAGTTCCAATATAATTTTTCCTTCCTCGTCAAGTTCTAGCAATATTGTTTGAATTGGGAGCTTGTCACCTATAACCTTCTTTAAACATGAAACATGGAAAACTGGGTGCAATCGAGAAGCTGCAGGAAGCTCCAATTTGTATGCCATAGTACCAATCTTTTGCAACACCTTGTACGGACCATAATACTTTGGTGATAATTTATTATCCTTCTTAGCTTGCTTTAGGGACATTTTCTTATATGGTTGTAGATGTAGGAATACCCAATCACCTACATCAAAACTTCTTTCACTGCGATGTTGATCTGCCTGTTGTTTCATTCTATTTTGTGCCAACATGAGGTTATCCTTTAAGAGTTGGAGGAATTGTTGTTGATGTTCGATGTGATGTTCCACTGCCTGAACCTTAGAATTTTCTCTTAAATATGATGTGATGGATGGTGGTTGATACCCATAAAGTGCCATAAATGGGGTCATTTTTGTTGCTGTATGGAAGGAAGTGTTATACCACCATTCAGCCAGAGGCAACCATTTGACCCATTGTGTCTGTTTATCATATACAAAGCAACGAAGATATCCTTCCAAACATTTTTTTACTATCTCAGTTTTCCCATCAGATTGAGGATGATAAGATGAGCTATGAGCTAACTGAGTACCAAGACAAGAAAATAATTCTGTCCAAAAATTTCTAGTGAAAATGGGATCTCTGTCACTTACAATAATCTTTGGGTTTCCATGTAGCTTTTGAACTGTTTCCATAAATGCAGTAGAAACTGTACTGGCTTTAAATGGATGTGATAATGCACAAAAGTGTGCATACTTGGTAAGTCTGTCAACTACCACCATGATGACACTCTTTCCCTCAGACTTGGGTAAACCTGTGATAAAATCCATTGAAACCTCCTCCCAAAGTTGGCTTGGAATGGATAAAGGTTGTAATAGACCCGGTGTCTTAATTGTTTCAACTTTATTTTGCTGGAAAACCAAACATTCCACCACAAACTTTTGAATATCTGATTTAAGGCCATCCCAAAAAAATTCCTTCTTAACCCTGTGGTAAGTTTTTAAAAATCCTGAGTGCCCTCCTAAGGGAGAAGTGTGCAATTCCATAAGAATCTTTTGTTTTAGCTGGGAATTCTTACAGAGGTATAAGCGATCTTTGTACCATAACGAATCATTTTACCAGCTAAATGTATCAGAAGTACTGGAATCTTGTTGTAGCTTTCGAATAAGTGCCCACACTTCTTCGTCATTCTTCCATTCCTCCCTTGCTTTGTTTATCCAATCTGGTTGGATAATAGAAATGGCACACAACAATGCTTCCACATCCTCATCCTTTCTTGAGAGTGCATCTGCCACCACATTTTGCTTCCCTTTTTTGTAGATGATTTCAAAGTCATAACCCAACATCTTTGTGACCCACTTTTGTTGCTCTTCAGAGGATAATCTTTGTTCTAAAAAGTATTTAAGGCTATCATGATCCGTTTTTACCTTGAAGTGTCTTCCCATTAGGTAGGGTCACCATTTCTTAAGTGCATGGAGTATTGCCAACATTTCCTTCTCATAAATAGCTTTTCTTAAAAACTTTCCTTTGATTGGACGACTTTCAAAAGCAATGGGTCTTTCATCTTGCATTAGAACAGCACCAATTCCATTTCCTGAAGCATCACATTCCACAATAAAGGTTTTTGTGAAGTCCGGTGTAGCTAAGACCGGTGCTTGGCACATTGCCTCTTTAAGATGTTCAAAGGCCTTTGTTGCTTCCGGAGTCCATGAAAATGAATCTTTCTTCAATAATGTTGTTAGAGGTGCTGCTATTCTCCCATAATTCTTAACAAACTTGCGATAATACCCTGTCAACCCAAGAAATCCTCGCAGATGCTTTATGGATGTGGGGATTTTCCATTCCTTAATGGCTTTAATTTTGCTAGGGTCTACCTTAACTCCTTCATGAGATACAATATGACCCAAATATTCCACCTCCTGGACTCCAAAGAAACATTTGGATCTTTTTGCATATAATTGTTTCTCCTCCAATAGTTGTAGCACCCTGTCAACATGTTCAACATGATCCTTCCAAGACTTGTTGTAGATTAGTATATCATCAAAAAATACTAACACAAATTTTCTAAGGAATGGTTTGAAAATTGAATTCATCAAACCTTGAAATGTTGAAGGTGCATTGGTAAGGCCAAAAGGCATGACCAAAAATTCATAATGACCCTCATGAGTTCTAAATGCCGTTTTCAGAATGTCTTCAATCTTCATTCTGATTTGATGATATCCCGAACGAAGATCCAACTTGGTGAAGTAAATTGATCCATGCAATTCATCCAGTAATTCATCAATAACAGGAATGGGGAACTTATCTTTAATAGTGAGCTTGTTGAGCTCCCTATAATCCGGACACATGCGCCATGATCCATCCTTCTTGTGCACCAATACTACTGGAGCTGAGAAAGAACTTTGACTCGGTTGAATTATACCGCCTCTAGCATTTCTGCAACCATACATTCAATTTCACTTTTTTGGACATAGGGATATCTGTATGGCCTGATGTTTGGAGGAACACTTCCTGGAATCAGATGAATAGCATGATCATGATCACGCATAGGTGGGAGACCTTTGGAGTCTCAAATACCTTGGAATGATTGTCCAGGACTTTTTGGAGATCTGGAGAAATAGATGATTCCAATGTGGAAACATCTAGCGAACATAATTGTGCAATTACACCTCTTTGCTCCTTTTTTAGAAGCTTTGTCATACCATTAGAGCTGATTATCTTTCCTGGTTTCCCTGCAATACCCCTTAATTCAACTTCCTTTCCTTCCGTAGAAAATTTGATGAAAAGTTCTTGAAAATTAAAAGCTATTGTACCCAAGGATTGTAGCCATTGGACTCCTAGTACAACATCCACACCTCCCATTGGAATGGAAAGCATTGGGCTAGTCAATACATATTCTCCCATGGATAGCTTGATATTATGGCACTTTCAAGAGCAATTTATTGTTCCTCCATTTGCAATCATCACTTGACACTCTGGTGCTGGATATAGGAAGCAATTCAATTCTTTTGCTACCCTACAATGAATAAAATTGTGGGTGCTTCCTGAATCAATCAACACTATTACCTTTTTCTTCTTGATTTGTCCTTCTATCTTGATGGTTTGAGGAGTGGTAATTCCCGCCAATGCATTACAAGATATGGTCGGATTTATTTGTTCTTCATCTAGGCTTTGTTCCTGGAGTATATCTTCTTCTTTTGACCTTTCTTGCTCCTTTTCTTCTTCCTCTTCACAATCTATGTAGAATAATTTCTTCTCAGCACACTTATGACCTTTAGTGTATTTGCTATCACAACTGTAACAAAGCCCTTTTGCTCTTTTTTCTTCCAATTGTTGTGGTGTCAACCTTATAGGTTGTGGAAGACTAGGGCAACAACACTTTCGTCTTTATAGTTGTGAGTGGTATGCTTCCTGGTTGCCATAATTTTGCTTTCCATTTTTCTTGCTAACCTGAATGCCTTCTCTAATGAATCAGGTTCCCAAAGGCGAACATCATGTTGGATATTATCCTTTAAAGACCCTATGAACACATCAATCCTATGCTCCTCTGGAATATCTTTTACCCTTATGTTCAATTTTTGGAACTCCTCAATGTGCTCCATTACTGAACCCTTTTGTTTGAGACTTATCAATTGGCTAAAAAAAGTGTTGCTTTTTGTATCTTCATAATGTGCTATCAATTCTTCCGTAAAAATTGCCCAAGTGATAAATTGTTTACGAGAGCAAAGCCATTGATACCATACAAACTGATTTGGTTCCAAATATACAGTTGCCATACGTACCTTTTGTGCGTTTTGCACATTATTGAGATCGAAGAATTGCTCCATCTGTAATATCCATGTGGCGGGATCCTTGCCATCAAACTTCCTCATATCGATTTTTGGAATATGGTGATTCTTCGATCCAACATTAGCGTCTATGGAATCATGATTAACATTTCTTTTGTTCTCATCATGAGTTTCCTTTACTACCTTTTCACCATTAGTGACCCTTTCTTGTAGCAACTTCTTCAATTCTTCCATGTCTGTCTTCAAATCTATCTTCAAATCTGCCATGTCTCTCTTCAAATCTGTCTTCGAATCATCCATCTTAGCTTCCATGCCCTTTATCTTAGATTCCACGCCACTTATCTTAGCTTCTGTTAGCTTTTGTGAGCGTGACATTTGTTGCACTTGTTCTTGTAATTTTGATATATCATGTAGCATTTCTTCGTCTTCTTCATGAGTCATGCTAGAGCTTTCAGGTTCCTTACTAGGTGTTTGCATTTTCTTTCCTCTGGGCATCAGTTACCAATAATAATGCTTTACTATGCCCTTTGAATTCCGTTAAACCAAGCTTACACAAAAATTTAAAAAAAAACTACACACCTTTTTTCACTTTATAGAAGCCTTATATTGAATCTAATGTATCTCTGTAATTTCAGATCATCCAGTTCTGAAATTTCTACGTATAGTATCCTTCTGCGTCCTCTTTCCAATGCCACAAGTCTGAGCCAAATTGTATTCTCCGAGGAAGAGTTATGTGAAATCTCTCACACTGACTTGCTTTTAGACTAGTTCCGTAGAGCGAACTTGTACGACGTGTCACGAATCATTGTTTCAACCTTTGAATCTGAAACACACATACAAGAAACTACAGTCCATCCTCTTTTTGCACCTTCATACGAAATTTCAATCCGATCCCCAGAGAGAAAGTTATGACGCTTTTCCCCAGGTCACTTGTTTTGAATCTAATTCAGGAGTCTACAAAAAGACCAACTTCCTCAGATCATATCTCCACAAATGTCATGCGAAAATCTCTGGAATTCGGGCCCAAGGTTCAGCGCGATTTCTTCTCAAATGGGTTTTTTTTGCGACTTTTGAAACATCACAAAAAACAAGTTATAGTGAAAATTCCACAATGACCTGTTTGGAGCAGCGAAACCCTAGAATCCAAAGCTCTCATACGAAATGTTATGAAACGAGCTCAAGAAAAGATAGAAAAGATAGATCAATGCCTTAGAATTCAACCTCTTCGAGGGGGAAACCTCCTTTACATTACATAAATGAACAATTCTTTGATGATACAAATGACAAAACCTCCTTTCTATATATAGGAGTCTAAGGAGTCACAATATAATCCAGCCGACCTAACAATAATAATATAAAGCCACAAAAATAACAATAGAGGGATTCTATGGGGCACAGAAATAACAATATTCGGGTAATAGGGGCACAAAAATATAAATAAGGGGTATAACTACAATAGTAATGGGGTAATCACTAGTATTATAGGGACCCAACATAACTACAAGTAGGTCTTTGCATCTTCTTTGTCTTATCCATTCCTTATAGGAAAAGGCTAAAGTGCTTTAAACTGTTGTTCTAGATATGGCTACTTATCTAGGGAATTAGTATGTATTCATAGATACCAAATTCTCTAAAACAGAATCCCTTCTAGTACCTTAGAGCTTGCATGCCCTATTGGAAAGTTCTTCACACTCGATGACAAGTTCACATCATTGGATTTCGATCGGGTGATTTCATCTGTGTTCGAATTTTGACCCTTGTTCACATTTTGTGGATTGTGGTGTCAGTACTTTGAGACCCATTTTCATTATTGGTGTTTTATCTTGCACTTGTTAACAATTCACATCATTAACCGATAATCAAGCGACTTTGTAGCATGTTTGACTTCGACACATCTATTCACATGTGAGAATTTGAACTTTGGTCAGGTCGTGTTGGAGCATAAGACCTTGGGCTCAAATTACTATAGTCCAGGTTGTAAGGCAATGTGACATTATCATGCTAATATACATGTATCTCTCAAATGGATGGTTACAACCATACCATGAGTTGTTATATGTGATCCTTCTAATTATTGGTTGGCTGTGACCATACCTTGGGTTCGATAATGATCCTCCTTACTAGATGGTTGCACCCATACCTTGGATCCATTTACATGATCTTTCTCTAGATGGCTACATCCACACCATGATTCTTTTATCATTTATCAGATATGCTAATGATGTACATATGTATCTATGCTTTCTTTCATGTTTTCGGATGACCGCCTTTAGTTCCATGCATCTACTTGTGAAACATTTCACCCCTCACTCTAGTTTGGCCTTCACGCTTTAGGGGGCATCTGTTACACAACATTTTGTCACTGCCCTATACTCCCTATTCATTGATCCTGGAGGAACTCTACAGTGAAACCTATATGCTTTCCTGTAATGAAGAGAATGCCTTTACATCCCTCTTCATGTGAAGAAAATTCCCCTCTTGCATCATTTCCATAGAATCTTCCTTCAATCCTAGTTTTCAAGACTCACATTAGTGTTCAATTCCTTCCCGATGCTGATTTGCAGAGTTTGATACTGGGCCTAGTGCCAAATGATGCAAGTGAACCCTTTATCACTCGCGCTGACCCTCTTTTGGAAAGTTTTTAAAAATGGAGTCGAAGCATGTAGGTTTAGAAGCTTTGTGAACGAAAGTATCATAAATGGTTTGGCTGGATAGAGACGAGAGAGTTTGTTCGGGCTCCTTTACCCTATTAATATGGAAAAAACCAAAGAGATAATCCCCCTCCCATCATAAGAGGATCCATCTCCCCTCTATCAAAGCTATATAAACTCCTCCTTTTCCAAGTTGAACTAATAAATTTGGAGCTTGAATAACCAACAAGATATCTCTAGCTTTAGCATTCTAGTTTATGTTTGTGAAAGGAGAATATTGTAGTGTGTTTGTTTTTGAACTAAAGGGAAGAAGAAATAAACTTCAATTGTTGAGGCTAACCATGAGATGCTAGTAGAGGTGTGGGAATGTGCATACATTGGAAGAGAATTGAAACATCAAGGCCTTGGTTTTATTTCCTTCTGAATTTTATATTAATACAACTAATGGTTTATTTCCTACATTGAGTGTCATATTACATTTGATGGCTTATGACTCCTTGACATTTTAAGTAGTTTGAATGTGATTGTATGTTATCACATTTATTGTTGTCTCTTATGTTCTTGTTTCACATATTTGAATGAAAGAAACGAAAGGAAGCTGGAGAAAGGAAGTAAGATCATGATTAAGTGGATTAGCATTCTAAGAGGTAGGCTCTCTTATTCGATTCTAATCTAAGGAAGTTTACACTAAATTATTTTTTTGTGGCTAAACCCACTCTCTTGGGCTAAAGGGATTGTCTTTGTCTGCATCTATAATTCACCTATACCACGTCTTCGTCCTCAACTATGACTTTTCCAAAACAAGTATCTTCAATATTCTCTTAGTTAAACATGGCTCTGATCTTATTTTGAAATTTTTACGGCACACAAGAAAGAAAAATATTCTTCAAAATATAGCTACTTCTAATGATCATTTAGAATTAATTCAACATAACATCCATTAATTATGCCGATAGGCCTTCCTTTGAAAGGGACTTTCGTCGTCCCTTTGTTTCTCAGACTGACACCTGGCATCTAACATATAGCGAGCAATTCGTTTTCGTACTGGTTCCGGCAACACGTCAGACACCTTGCATCAAGCATATAGCGAGAAATTTGTTTTCGTACTAGTTCCGGCAACACGTCAGCCCCTGCATATCGGCCTCGCTTCATAGCTTTGACGGTTGTCTCTGTTCCTGTGTTCTTGAAGCCTGCATATGTTGCTTCGTATGAATTCGTTTCCGCCATTTTTCCCTAAATTTGTGAAAAGTTCTCGGTGTGGCTGACACCTGCAGTTCTGTATATGTTAGTGAACTATATAATTCTCGCCATTCTCGCCAATTCAAGATTTCAAGACAAGCTCGACATATCTGGCAGGTCACATGACGAGCATAACCAGTTCGCTCCCCATCAAAAGCAGGAGCCAATTTATGAGGAAGAATCGGCGGAAAAATTCGGCACGACGGAATTGGAAGAAGAGCAGGAGCCGGAGGTGAGCTTTGAAGTGAGATCTAAGGGGATTCGAACCCTGGATGTCCGCAAGGTGGAAAGGCCTTTGGCGACCTCGTGGTTTCATTACAAGAAGTTTGGAAGTGTGAGGTTCGGCGTGGAAGTGAAATCGCTGGGTATTTTGCGGGCGTCAAAGAAGAAGGCGGACACTCTGGAGGCCACGTGGAAGGCGATAACAGAAGGCTGAGGCCCTCCTCTGGCGCGGAACCTTTGGAAATCTGAGACCTGGGAATCTGAGACCGGGGTTGGAGATTTTGGTCTTGTGTCAGGCGAAACACAAGCGATTTCCACAAGCTACGACGCCATCGATCAACGATTCCAGTTACTATGTTCTCTGTTAACGACGACGTTATTTCACCGTTTCCACTTTTCCATTAGTGTCGCGTTTGCCCTTCAGGTGGAGCTTCAAATTTCATTACCGTCGCGCCCATTTTAAATTATTCAAAAACTTCCATTACTGTGCTTTTGTTTTGATTTTGAATCTCTGTTCTATTTGTGCCCAAAATATACATGAACCAGAAAGATGCAGCGATGGGAACATCGTGAGCCAGAGTTTGCAACAGATTAATTGTACTACTGCTGCTGCGTTCATTGGGAAGATATGTGTGCCTTCACGACAACAGTGTGCACACCCATCATGTAGAGAAGAAGCCCTCGAGAAAGAGAGCGTCATGTGGCCCTAGAGATGAGGTGGGGATCAAGGTCAAAACTGGTGCAGAGGAGGTGAAGTACTACCATGTGAGAGGCGACAACGGGAGGCTACGCGCCGCTGTGCAAAGAGCGTTGCCGATGAGGGAGCGACGATCTACTCAAGCAGGCGATGTAAAAGGTTTTGGAAGTGATTTTTATTTAATAATTGGACGAGGAACAGGCACTTGGTATCATGGAAAGGCCAGAGGGGGGCAGCGTTGAGGAACCAACATCCGCTAATTTGTTCGTATTCTGCGCAGCTAGGGCTTTATCCTCCGAGTTGTAGCGGTTCTAGCTGTCTTCGACGCGGTTTTATATTTATTACTTAATATTTTTAATTTCTGGTTATGAAGTCAATAGCCGAAGTCAGGGTTTGATTCATCTGCGTGATCCTTTTAACAGAGGCCAGGGTTTGATTCATCCACGTGATTTTCATAAATACCGCGCTTTTGAAAGAGAAAATGAGTTTTGGTGTTGCTGTTACCTTCATCGGTGTCCTTGAAGGACAAGGAAGAAGCGTGCGGTGGCGGGAGCAACCGTGGACAAGAATTGGGGGAGCAGGTGCTCGGCTTTCCTTGCACATATATGCTGCCCCGAATTGTTATCATTATCAGTATTATTATCTTCTCCCAATAGCGACAGAATGACGGATATATCCTCGGCTCTGTTCTTTCCAGAAATCCGTCGTTGTTTGGTAGGGTTTGGCGGAGTTCCTAAGTTGATGCTTGGATTTTCCCTCTGGAGTTACTTCTGTATATTTTGATGATTAAGGGCGTTGACCCTTCCACTTTTTTGCTACTAAGTCCGTCTAAACTCTGGCGGTTGCTGGAAATGAATGGAATCCCTCCGGCTTGATTCACTGTCGTCAAACCTTAAATTCTTCTTCTGTTATAGTCTTTTGAAATTATTTTTTCTTTCTTTTAAATAAATCTATGGAAACATAGGTTGCTTAAATTTTTACTCGCGTCGGATGTCTCTGCGTCTGAAGATTAACCTATCTTCTAAATTTGAGTTAAATGCCCTCTTCCTTTTGCTTGTAGGGCGACTGAAAGTTTGCTACAGTCAATCCCAATATAAATTTGTGATCATATCACATTGTTGCAGGCAACTACAAGCTTCTGCAATATACTAGTGCACTGCAGAATGATTATTGCATTAAGGGCACTGGTTTTGTTACTGGTAAGCTCAGTATTGTTATCCCAGCATGGGATTAATGGTGTGTATATTCACTACAATACAACAGCTGGGCCTGTGGAAGGCAAGCTTAATGTGCATTTGGTCCCCCATACTCACGACGACGTGGGGTGGCTTAACACTGTTGATCAGTACTACGTAGGCTCCAATGACAGTCTTCAGGTGTTATTAATTCCTCTATTCAAATATCAAGCCTTATTCTACATTAATCAGTTTGTTGTAATGCATCTGAATGAAATGTACTTACCATAGACTGAATCATAACTGCAGCCGGTGCAACCTAACTATGTGAGGAACATATTGGATTCTTTGGTTTACTCATTGCAAGAAGATCCGAACCGTAAATTTGTTTATGTAGAACAAGTATGTTTTCTTACCAAATAAATCATCAACGTCCTTATGAATAATGGAGAGTATATATGTACACTGAAATGATTTATAACTGAGTTTACAGTACCCAGTCTCTTCAAGTTGATATATCTGACCTGTAGTACTTTGAATTCAAAAGAGGGAAAATTGAACAGCTAAAACTTCTCTCAAGCTCTTATCACGTTTCACCCACTACTACTTGTCAAATCATTCATTTGATCCCCAAAAAAAATCCTTTTCCTATGTGAAGGAGAGAAAAAGACACCCCTGTACTAAGCGGCAATCCAGACCCAAAATGTTTTGGCAAGTTTGCAAATCCACATAACATGCCTAACCGTTATGCATCTCCCAGCAAACTACACAACGTGCATTTGTAAGGTCAGTGCTATATAGTCTATCTTTTGTTGCTGAACCCATACGAAGATTGAACCACCCAAACATTCTAATCTCAAAATAGTTGGATGGCTAGATACCTTGAGGCTTGAGGCCTCCTCATCCACCTTGTTTCGATATCCTGAATGTTCCATTCTTGTCAAGGTGATCTGCAATGGGATAAATTGGCCAACACCCCCATGTTCGTCTGGAGATTGAATGTTATCAGAAATATTCTCTATCCAATAATGAAGGGAAATATTTACTGCCAAGAACCCAGTGGGTTAGCTCAATTGGTTTGATTAGTGAACCACAGGAATCTAACAGTCCTGAGAGGATATTATGTGAACCAAGACGTGAGGCTACTGGTATATGATTACATGCCCAATGGAAACCTGGCAACTCTTTTGCAAGAAGCCTCTCATCAAGATGGCCATGTTCTCAATTGGCCCAAGAGGCATCTCATTGCTCTGGGAATAGCTTGAGGCCTGGCATTTCTTCACACCAACGTGCACCTGACCATTATCCATGGCGATGTGAAGCCAAACAATGTGCAATTCGACGGAGATTTTGAAGCCCATCTCTCAGATTTTGGCCTGGATAGACTGGCAGCCATTCCAGCAGATCCCTCTTCATCTGCACCCACCCCTGCTGGCTCTCTGGGGTAAGTTTCTCCTGAAATAAATTCAACGGGGCAGATGACAAAAGAATCTGATGTCTACAGCTTTGGAATTGTATTGTTGGAACTTCTTACTGGTAGGAGGCCGGTCATGTTCACCCAGGACGAAGATATAGTGAAATGGGTGAAGAGATAGCTTCAAACAGGGTAGATTTCAAAGCTGTTTGATCCAAGCCTTCTGGAACTGGATCCAGAATCTTCAGAGTGGGAGGATTTTCTGCTGCCAGTGAAAGTGCCTCTTCTGTGCATAGCCCTTGATCCTCTGGACAGGCCATTCATGACAGAGGTGGTGTTCATGCTTGAAGGTCATCCATGCTGAGGTGGTTTCTTGATTTACAATAAATTAGATCCTCTCAATCCATGTTTCTTGGCTTTTAGGTGGTTTCTTATTTTTTTAAATTAGATCCTCTTCATCCATGTTGAGGCAGCAGCATAGATCTAGTTCCAATAAAGTAAGTTTAACCAATCATTTATAAAAAAAATAAATGAAAATACATCATATGAATACTAAGATGGGATAAACTAGCAGTTGCCCCAACACTGAAAACTGAAATACACCTAAGCATCCAACACTGAAAACTGGAATACAGAGCAAATCTCTAAGCCCTGAGGCTATCAACATATATATATACACCTAAGCATCCAACACTGAAAACTGAAATACAGAGCAAATATTTGAGCCCTGAGGCTATCAATGCATCAAGGATGTCTCAGAAAGGGTCTTCCATTAGGAGCCAGTGCTACCTCATATTTTCCACTGCAGTCATGAAGGCATTGCTCTGCATGGTGGAACGCTCGTTTGAAGACACCGAAACCAAACAAGAGACCTATCAGAACAACCAGAAAAATAAGGCATGAACACACCTTACAAATAGTGCCACAACACATTTTTGCAGAGTCCTGGTAACACTCACTGAATGTACTTTATCACAATCTCTGTGTAAATCCTTTCACCCACAAAGCTCTGGTCAATGCAAGCCACTGACACTAGAAATCCACTTATAATGGTCATTTATAGAAGTTTCTTGATTTTGGGTAATTAACTTAACCTCTTGATTTTTCAATGTGTTCCTTGTAATATAGATATAAACAAAACATCTAAAGAAAAGTAATTGCACAATGATCCAATCCAAGAAAACAAGGTTTTCCACAAACCGATTAACTCTTCTAGTATAATCATCTATAAATACTGCAAAATACCTTTCCCCTTGTAAATATGGAGTTCTGGTTGGTCCATGTAAATTTGCATGTATGATTTCCAAAGGCTTTGATGTTGAATATTCCTTGGTTTTGAAGCTGATCCTTGTTTTCTTACCATGTTGACATGGTCCACATATAATCTTTTCAGGTTTTGGAATTTTGGTTAAGTCTCTTACAACACGTGTTTTGCTGATTTTAGTTAAATTGTCGAAATTTAGATGTCCCAATCACTTGTGCCATAATCAGATTTCATCTATTTGACTCATGTATCATTTGTCTTCTTGAATTTTACTCAAAATATATATGTTATCTAAAGTTCTTACCCCTTTTACTACAAGTTTTCTTGATGGATATTTTCTTATCTCACAATCCTTTGCATTAAAAATAATGTCATGTCCTTGGTCATAAATTTGGCTAACACTTAGAAGATTGTGCTTGAGTCCTTCAACGAGTAGTGAATTTTTTGCTTTTCCTTTTCCATTAATAACAGTCATTATCCCTTTACCAATAATCTTAGCAGATCCACTTCCAAAATATACGTTTCCATCCTTTTTATTTAGCGAGAGAAACTTCTTTTGATCACCTGTCATGTGTCTAGAACATCCACTATTTACAAACCATTGATTTTCATTACTTTGTGCACATAAAGCTAGACCACACTGATCTATAGTAGATTCCTTTCTTTTCGAAACTTTCTCCTTTGACATAAGTGGACAATTTTGTTCATCATGAACCAAATTATTGTATTTAGAGCATTCTAGACTATACTTATACAAGGGATCAAAATGATTATAGCTTTTGATCTGACTTTGTTCTCTTGAACCAATCAACTTATTTTGATAATTGGTCTTATATCTTCTTGAACTATTAACCTTATAAACGTTGCAATGATTAGCTTGATGACAAAAAATTTTACAGTAAAAACAATGACCAAGAAAGATAGTTTGATACTTGTTTGGGTAGCTTTTTGATATAATGACCTTTTCTGGAGATGGCTTCATTTCATTCCTTGGATTGTAGCAAGTGGATTTTTGTCTTGGATTAAGCAACTCCTCTTCTTTTGGATAATTGTAAAGAATGTCAGCATATGCTTTTTGAATTTTTTCATTAGTATTCTCCCTTGAATTTGATGATTCACCTTTGAAATTGTTGTCGCTTTAAATGGCACCCGTAGCACAAGTGCTCCGGGAGACATAGAAATCTTCCTAGAGACAACCTTTGGGTTGATTGTAGACCAGTGCCTAGGAAATCTTAAAGAGAGGAGTGCATGTAATATTATCAAGAGGGGCTTTTAGTTGCACTCCAATTATCACGTAGTTTAAAAAGATAATAAAATGGGGGCTTGGTTCAATCGGCCTTCATGAAGGTAAACTCAAGCCAATACATGGGTCCAAATGTTCAGGGGGTAAATCGGGCCAACCTCAAAGAGAAATGCTTGGTTTGGTGGTCGACACACAACAATATGCATCTTAGTATTGACGTTGCAATAAAGTGGAGAGGAGGAAATAGAGGAGGGAAATTGGTGCGTAGGGCTGATTGCAATGCAAAATCCTAAGCCACAATGTTCTAGCAGAAATATGGAAGAGGGAAGAGATGAACGAGCGACAGGAGTGGAGCGCTAGTTAGGGTTTCAGGCCATATACTCATGGGCACATTTGTATCCAAAAGCTTAAGAAAATATGTGCACATTATAGGTACTTAAGTAAATCTGCAGCTAACACAGGTACTGTTGCTCCTTGGTAACAAATATACAATCATGAACAAGGGATAAACCGACAGCTTCATCACCCTATTTTAGAGAAAGAAAAAAAATAGATGGAATGAGATTATAGAGGGGAAACATACTGCGCATTGATCTACTTGGAATCACCCAAATAGTTTCATTAATACTTGGAGGGTCCAAATAACCAGTCCATTACGTTCGGAAGTACATCCTACGGGTCCCTTACGAAAAACCCATTAGAACTAAATGGAACCAAAGAATTTGGACCACTCGGGTGCAGAAAAAAAATTCAACCAATAAGCATGAAAGAGAAGTAATGAAAACCATGAAACAATGAGACAAGAAACATAGAAATTAGGCCTAAGGCTAGGGAAAACTCACAAGGGGAAAACCCATAAATATTTCCTTATGAGAGAGAGAGCTTAATATTCATTAATACATAAAAAAAAAACATCAAGATAATAGCGAAACTAGTAACCAAGAACAGGATCAAGTACCAAGCCAATTCTCAAACCCTCCTAATTTTTAACCCCCTCCTTCTACTTCTAACTTTGTTTCATAAGAGATAACCAAGGCATAATTATTGTTCCAAATGAGGAGTGGTGGTTTTCCTTATATATACTTAAAAGAGGTTCAAATGGGTGCCTCTCAGGGGCCCAACCAATTTGAACGATAAGAGGTTGACTTGATTAACTTAGGAGGAATAAATTCAAATTCAAATTTTCCTTTTCTTTTCATGATGAAAAGATGGACTATGACTACCATATTTCTAACACTTTATAGGAATTAGTCTGTCTAAACAAATCTATTTGTAGAAAATGGAATACCTAAAAAAATATGGGCTTAGTTTTATTAAAAAGATATATTGGGAGGGATCTCAACAAAAGGATTTTGAAAGGTTTTTATCAATACCTAGTATGATTAGAGGTATTCCTTCATACCCACTAATGAATATGCTTTGACACAAGTTGGCTAAGTGGAGATCCTATGCATATAATATAATATAATTAATGGGTCTATATGGAATGATAATAATGATCCTATGTGTGGAGTGGTATCATTTCTCAAATGATTCTATTAGTGTGAAGGGAGGTAACAATGTATTGAATGATAATTTCTTGAGATATGTGTGCATGCGTTAAATTATTTTTCATAAGTAGTATTTGGAAGTATGTACACATAGGCATGCACACACACCACGCAGGCACGCGCACACACAGATATATATATATATATATATATGAAATATTTTGTAAGTGTGTATATAACTAGAATGAGTTTATTGGTTAAGAATTTAAGTTTCATTCTTGGAGGTTAAGGTAACCAAGGTATGTATTTTCAAAAGATAAGGTTTGATAGTGACTTTAAAATTAAATTATTACTATAATTAGGTTGAGAGGCAATCTATAATCTGATATAGGGGAGACCTTGTACCAAATATTACATTTGAAAATAATGAATTAATACTTATATTAAAAATAATAATAACAAAAAATTGTTTCTATGTCTAGAATTTCCACCTTGGAACACTCAATATGGGAGTGACATGTGACATCTAAAAATAATATTGATATTATAGTTCAATGTGAAACAGATTTGTAATTCATTTTTTATTCAAGGATCATATGGTATTTAAAAGAAAAATTTTGCTAACTATAAAAAGTATAATAATAACAAAAAAAAGAATTTAGTGACACTAATTGGTAAAAATATTCCAATCTCCATATTACATAACAAAACAATGTCAATATGGATTCTTAAGGATATATTTTAATATGCATGTAAAGTAAAATATTTTAATATATATAAAAAATCTACCATATATATATGCAGGGAGAAAGATAATTTTGTTATTCTATTAGCATGTTGTTTCTAGTTTAGGGTATAAGGAAGATGTATAATTCCTTTAATGTTTAATATAGAGTTGACACACAAGGTTTAAAAAAAAGTATTAATAACAAAAGAATATTAAATGTTAATATATATCTATCCAAAAAGAGCATGCTTGACAAAAATATTATATATATTATGTAAAGTAAATAAATAAATTATATTTAAGACATTTCATTAATGTGTTTCTCAAGATAAGGAAGATACATAATTCCTTCGGTTGATAGGTGTTCCCTAATTTAGTGTATACTTGGGGTTTATAATTCAAGTATAAATCCATATTAAATTTTGATTTATAAAGGACTCAGAGGGATCAAATCTCCTAAGGTGCAAACCTTTCTTCAAGTTTTCCACTCTAAAAGAGGTTTTCACCTCAAGATATTTGATAGATCTTGGCCCTTGGTAGATCCCCCATTAACAAGGATTTATATTGGTTACTAACACAACTATATAGATTAAATAGTTAGGATATGTCTATAGGCCTCTCACAATGCTTATCTCATGGTATATCTCACATTACCAAAATTAAAAATATCTTAAAAATGAACTAAATTATAACTTGATTTTAAAGTATTATTGTTATTAAATATAATAAGAGTTAATAATATACATTTAAAAAAAAACATCTAACAAGATTTTTAACCATGGAAATTCAATCCTCACCTTAACCCTAGAGATTCTTGATCTATAAGTAGACTTTGTTATAATAAGATGCCAAAATACCATGACTTACTAACACCACATACACCACATGCGAAAAAACAATAAAAGAGTATATTTTGAGATAAATTTCAATCTTTGGTCTGTGACTACTACTAAAACTAGTGCAACTATATAGATTAAATTCCTGGTAAATGCATATAGACACCAATACATAACAACCATCAAAGCACTTACTTCATAATAGATATCAAGTTGTTAAAACTATCAATTGCATCAAATGTTGCAAAGGAAATGTTGTAAGGCATAAATTTGAGAAGAATCTTGACATATAAAAAATCATTGAAAATAAAATGTAGTACTTTTGATTCTTATATTGTTTACTTCCACATAGTTTTGGTGCATATTTCTTTCTCCTCTCCTAATATTTTCTGAATCTTAATCTCTTCGCTTATAGATTCATAGAAAGCTGCCATTGCATAATTATCAATATTTGCCTTCATCACAAATTGAACCTAAACTATTTGCATAATAAAATAATCTTCCTTTTGTCTAAAAAAACTCTTAACTTTTATAATTTTTTATTACTTAATTTTTTTTATGATATTTATTATAGTCATCTTTTAAAACTAAAAAACTAAATGAAGAAAGATTGTGTCAACCATGACAGATTATTCGATCGAATATTTCTTCCTTTTTAGCGTACTTATACAAATCAAGTGCTTAAAATTTCGATTCATATGTCAATACCAAATCAGAATCGTTTGAATCAATAATGGTTTAAAGTAAGTGATTGGTTTAGTTTTCTAATTATGAACAATATAGAATACTTTTTCCTTTATGGTTGCAACGTTTTTAATGATGATTACTTTTACTTCATTTAAATATTCATTAACTTCAACAATATAATATTGTTGATATTGTTGATAGAGATAATTCAATACCATGTGGACTTAACACTTTCACTAAAGAGAGATAGGTAACAAGTTAAGAGATAATTATACTGTGAGTATATCGTTTTTTGGCAATGCATGTTATAAATACTTCTCTTCTTCTCTTCATTTTATGGTGCTTAAGGTAAATTAACTCATTATAGTTATGGCAACTTAACCTAAGAATTCTCTTTTTTTAATATTGTGGATAGAGAGGAGAGAGGCTTGGTAGTTCAATACCATGTGGAATTAACACTTTCACTAAAAAGAGATAGGATAACAAGTTAAGAGATAATTGTGCTGTGAGTAAATTAGTTTTTTGGTAATGCATGTTATAAAGACTTCTCTTCTTCACACTTTCACTGAGGAGAGATGGGATAACTAGTTGAGAGATCAGTGTGCTATGAGTAAATTGTTTTTTAGGCAATATGTTATAAGGGCTTCCCTTCTTCTCTTAATTTTATGGTGCTTATGGTAAATTAACTCATTAAAATTATGACAACTTAACCTAATTGAAAACATCAAGTTAGATCACATTGTTCACATAGACAAGGAAACTAGCCAAAAGACTTGACCTTGCGACCTCTTTCTGGTAATTCAAAGTACTCAAGCCACTCCAACTAACCAGCTAGGTGGTGCTTTGAGTAGATTGCCCCATGATTCAACCAATTTGAAAAACCTTCACAACCCTCGTTTATGTTTCTCAATAAAACCATAAGTCAGTAACAAAAGATAAAAACAACCCTATAGCTTATTGGCCATTGAAGTCACAGAGATCACTAGCATGTAGTTAAGAAAAATCAATCTCCAGGAATCCATGCTTCAGATGTCACATATCACATTGACAAATTATAGAACACTTAAATTGACAAGTAATCTACCGGCTGAAAACCAGATACACTACTACTAAAAAATTAAAGTAATCTAACTTCATAGCTAGAAATGTTTGTTAATTGCTTTTTGACAACCAAAAATTAGTTTGTTTCTATAAATATGCAACCTAGATGTGTTCTCTACCTTTTGTACTACTTGATGAAGATGTCCTCTTCAATCTAGGGCTCCTCCCATGATTCCTATCAAATAACACAATCAAGTTGTTGGGTCTTGGATTCTCTCTCCAAAAGGTTATCAAACAATTCACCTACCCCTTCGTGGTGATTGATAACTCAGTTGAAAATCCTTCCTCTCTCCCCACATTCCGCCTCATCTTCTAGTTGCATCACACCTTAACAACCTTTATACTTGTCATAGTTTTGTTTTTGCACTTATTTTGTTTTTCTTTTTAACCATGTACCCAAAAAATTATTTTTTAATAGAGTAGAATTAGGAAATATTTCTGCACTATTATTATGTATTTACATTGGATGTAATTTTAAGTCCCATTTAATAGTTATTATGCTCATTAGTTGAACCTCCATAAAACAATATTATCTTATTAGGTTTGATTTCATAAATCCCCTCTCAACACAGCTCAAAGATTAAAAACCTCACAAGAACAAGCATGTTCTTTGCACCCACCTATCTCTATTGATATCAAAGGTAGGCCAAAATAATTTCCATTTAGTGTATCAAGTACAATCAATGGGAATAAATAAATAAATAATCCATTAATAGAAGCAAATTGTCAAAGAAACATTTCCCAACTCTTATATAAGTATCTATAAACCTAATTACAAGTAACTATAAAGCATCAATACAGTGACTCACTATGTCCTTCAAGAGTAAAATGTGGCAGTTGCAACAAAATTAATAGTGTACAGGGCTAGAAAAATATCATAATTTGGAGTTACGGTCACAACGAGTCTTCAGTGAATGCTCAAGATCCTCTAAACCTAGATAGTTATATAGATCAAATCAATTATATTGGTCATAAGAAATTAAAGAAGTAGGATTTGAAATGTACCTGATATTCAAACACAAATGTTCTTCGTGTCCTTTTCAGTTTTTAAAACGAGTAGCAGTAAGGCTTGAATCCATGATAAAAAAAAAAGTATTTTTAAGGTAAAACTATTGTGATAAGCCATCTACTTTAATAAACGAAATGTTATGTTGTAAATATCTGCAAGTTGAAAAGACTGAATACAAAGAAGAGTCCCCATCTGTTGTGGGGAAAAATGCCTATGCAGGACGATCCTATCCACCTAAGGCGTGATAGGGCCTTAGCAACAAACGAATGCAGCTACTTCGGTTTCTTTCCTTTATGAAAATGAAAGAGAGGAGATTGGTAGACTTACCGTTATCTTTCGGTTGTCCCTCGATCTAGATCCTCTCTGCTTTGTGTGTCCATAGCTACTTGCCTCCTCGCTTTTGCTCCAACGAGATCACAAGAGAACAGCTACCTGTGACAAGAGAACAGCTACATGCAACAAGAGAAAGACACAATACAAAGGAAAATATACATATTCATAAATGATTCAGGATTAGAAGTAAATCAAATACACTAATGCAAATCATATAATAAACACCAGCATATAGGAAAGAACCAAGAAGCTTTATTGATTGATAAACAGGGTTCAGGAAGAGATACAACCCATAGGGTTCCAACCCAGCATCTCCTTCCCAGCAGCAAGGAATTCCTTCTTCAGCCCCTTTCAAAAGCATAAACACCCAATGATCCAACCACAATCCAGCAACAATTCTTTGCAATACAATCCAGCCTCCTTAGACCTCATGAGAGAGCTCTATATATAGGAGTTTTGGAGAAAGGATGAGTCAGCTTGAGGCTACATGAAGCTGACTAGTGTCCTCTCCCACTTTAGTTCTTGAGTCCACTTGGAGATTCTTACTTCCACTTGGAGATTTGGAACCTCTTACTCATCACCAGTCGAATTCCCTGATCCAAGCATCATTTTGGAAGCTTCCTGGGCATTGACACCTTGAGGAATGAGTCTGCCACTTGTCCAAGTACGCTCAGTGCAGGTGGCCTTCTTTGCAGTTGACATTCAGCGCAGGTACACAGTGGAGCACTTGACATTCAGCGCAGATGCTCAGTGGAGCAGTTGACATGATCCAGAAATTGCTTGTTTTTGAGTGTTTTCAGGTGGAGAAACTTTATAAACTGATGTGGTTTGCTGGCCTAGTTCCTCTAGGGGTAGGAACAACATGTTTAGGGACTTTGGATCCCTTAATTATTGACATTTCATGCTCAGTGATGCAAGGCACAAAAATGTCTATAACACCATCTACCTCCTACAACTGTATAACAAAGGTTTCCATATTTAACACTACAAATGTAAAAGCACAAATATTAGATAGGTCCATTTATTTCTTATGTTGTATAGCTACATTGAAATGAAAAATGAAAGAAACACATTTTGTACATAATAATCAACCCCATCCAAAATGTGAACGACAAGTCCTGCTCCTAGTGAAGTTAATCTCAAAAATCTGCTCAGAATTGCATCAAGATTACAGGAAGTAACATTAAAATATACAAGATGATGATCAGTGACATGACCTGAAACAAAGTGCACAACGTCAAAAAGGAAAAAATTATTCAGATATTTATATCTGTTTTATTCATCGAACTGCCTAAAAGAATACATGAACTTTGGAATCATCCTTCTAAAACAGAAGGAATAGCCCTTGGTGAGCTTCGAGACATTGATTCAACATTGATTCACTTGCTTATGAAAGTTCATGTAACATGTTAACTACTTCAACAATATCATCCAAGTAATATTTAGCCTTACTCAACTTCTAACCAAAAGTGCATGCAAAGACCTCCTCCTTTGCAGTTTTAGGTAAGGTTTCGATTACACTGTCAATGATCTCAAACATGTCTTCATCTGAATGATAACCTCCTAAACACAATACATAATCTAGAGAATTTCCCTGGATAGCCATCACTGTTAAAATATTTTCAACTATAACACCCTTTCTCACTCCCCTGCACATTTTGAATCCAAACAATTTTAATAAATTGCCTATCTTGAAGATCTTAATGCAAGATCAAAATGACATAAAGAAAATTCATATCCTTGAAAAAATTAGCCTTAAGACTGCTTGATTGGTGTATTGTACCATAGGCTTCACTTCCACAATTTGTTGACCGCTCTTGACAACAACTGGCTCATTTTCCAGCACACTCTAAAGATGATCCTAGAAGTGCCATATAACACTACTCTCTATGGCCTTAATAAATGAACCCTCTGTGCTTTCAGTGTACAACTTCATAATGGGGCCCACAACTACTTTCTAACCAAAATCCATCGTTGGCACACATGTTTTTCATTCTTCTTCGTTCTGTCACCTACTCCAAAAATGTAAATGAAAAAGGTTAAGATGTAATTTGAACATTCGAAAGGTGGGAAAAAGCTTGCATGATTTTCTAATGTAAGCATATAAAGTTAAGAGTTCAAATACCTAAAAAAAAAAACCATGCTCTACAACAATCCCAAGATTTTTACAGGGTGAAAACCAATCATTCAAAGTTTTTTGCCCTCATCCACTTACAATAAAGACCACATTCTTTGGATCATTGCAAAGGGTGTTTAGGACTGTCAGGACATCTGAGTTTGGAGTCCTGTTAATTGAAGTTTGAGGCATCATGGTACCATCATAATCCAAAAGAATGGCTCATCTATTACTCTTTTTGTAAGCCCAGCCAATATGCTCAGTTGAAAGTTTTCGAAAATTATAATAAAAAAGGATTGTTTTTTGACAACCTCCATATCGAAAATGAACTTTGTTTCTAGACTAAACAACTTAAGCCTTTAATAGGGGGTTTCTAGCCTCAAAAGCTATGAGAACAATTTGATGTCTACTACCTTAAAAGTCAAGGTTTGATAGAGAGTTGAGGTCACTCTAGGTTCAATGTTGATGTGTATTCCTTGGACTACTCAAATTTGCTTCCTTAAGTAAAAAATCTTTTCCCAAATCTATTGATGAGTTGGGATTTCTTGGTCTACACCTTCAGCCTCCTGCTTGATATTTCTGGGAATCCGAGAAGGTGTATATGGAGAAGAAGCACAACCATATTAATATCACTCATTTAAATTTGCAACCAAAAAGAACTTGATACACACAATGATACAAACACAATATTCTATGTAAGTTTGTCCCTGCGTATGGATCAATAAGAGCTCTAATCACCACCCTGGGATTATTGTGCAATTGGATGATGGATTAGAACAATAAAATGTAAGGGGTATAGGCAGCACTTACCTATCAGTTAGAAAAAGCAAACCACAAACTTGTCATCTTGCAGGATATACCTTTGCAAAAATAGGTCCACTGAAAGACAGTATTGGTGAAGCACCAATGGAAAGTGAAAATGTTGCATGGTTATGGAAACCTTACAAATGCTTATTAATACCACAAGAATTCTTCCTTAAGCATCGTATTGGGGTAGAGGAGCAATTATATGAAATGGGAGGTGCATATTTGTTGCTTCTATGTAATTGAAATAAGACTCCACAACCTTATTCCTTCACACATTCATATATATTTTATTTTTGTAAGCTGGATGTTTTTTGTAGAATATATTGTAGCTATTACTTCTTGGATTTTACTTATGGTATTGTTAGTTTATTCTATAGCTTACTATGTTCGCACTTAGTCATTCTATGTTTATTCAATAACATAAACATGGGAGATGGAAAATGACTCACATGGCTCACACTCTTTTTTTTTCCGAGGAAAAAAACCGAGCTTTTCTATTAATATGAAAATAAAAAAGCTACAAGCAGATGATTAAACATTCAGCAGAGAAACTGCCTGAGACAGAGAGGTAAGAACCATCCTTCTCCGTGAAGTCATCGAGCAAGTCTTATGCATATAGACATAAACACCAAGTTCAGCTGAACTCGGCCTGTCACAGCCAAAACAACGGCTGTTTAAGAAGAACCCGGGTCTCCATTTTCAGGAAAACAACCCGTTAATTGTCAAAAAATAGAAACAGAGTTTTTTAAACTTTTCTATGTCTATGAGCATGGAAATAAACATGTGATAATCGATCACAGGAACATATGCCTCCAGAAACAACAAAAATATTAAGTCCGTTAATCCTGGAGCATATTCAGCAAGAAAAACAAAAACCACTATGAGTAAGGGGCCAAATCCGTCTCACGGATCTGGTCCTGAAGCTGCTCTTTTATCCTCCACGAACCCACAGCCTGTTGTAGACCTGCTTTAGAATACCGGTCTGCCTCATCATTTTTGTCCCTGTAAATATGTTCAAGAGAGAAAACAGAGAAAGAAACTTTTAGATTTTGAATTTCTTCTCGCAGGGGCAGCAACATATAATTCCGACATCTAAATTTTCCATTGACCCATTTGACAACATTTGAGGAATCACCAAAGATCTGAACTGTGAGGACCTGTCTGTGAATGAGCCAGCAAAGGAGAAGTTTTAAGGCTGAAAGTTCGGCATAGTTATTTGTGCCCATCCCAAGACCCACCGAGGCTTTAAGCGAATGTGAAGGACTGAGATGGATAATGATTCCGGCTCCGGCATAGTCGTTTTGAGCTGCCCCGTCAAAGAAAGCCCAGGGTATGCCTTCCCTAATCCGGATTTCTTTCTGCTGGTTTGAGGAGGACGAATCTTCCGGTTCAGGTATGCTAGTAAGGATAGCAGAGCTCTGAATTGCAATTACCTGCGCCGGGATAGCTTTTTCATTGAAAATACTTCTATTCCGGGCTATCCAAATGCCCCAACAGATAATGGGTGGAAGGTTCCTCAAGTTCTTCTCGGGATAGTTTGTCCACCAAAAATCCCAAGCTGCAGCTAGATCTCCCCCTTCCCATTTGGAATTTATGTTCAAAAGCTTTTTAGATTCTTCCCAGACTAGTCTTGTAAAAGAGCACTCCACAAATAAATGTGAAATGGATTCCGAGGCTAATAGACATAAGGGGCATCTGCTCGGCCCCTGCTTGAACCGAGCTTGAAGGATTTCCCAAGTAGGGATCTTTTTTTTAAGCGCACACCAGAGGAAGATTCTGGCTTTCTTGGGGCATTTCAGCTTAAAAAGGGGTTTTTCCCACCAAACAGGAGGATCCCATCCCTTCCTCTTCATCAGGAAATTGTATCCAGCCTTTGGTGAATATAGACCAGTCTCCGAGTGAGCCCACACTAGGGAGTCAGGGAGGTCCTTTATTCTTACATTTGACCGCTTGAGTTCTTGAGTGAAAGCCTGCCATTCAATTCTCCAGAAGGGGTCAATCCCCAGCTCCTCTACAGATTTCCATTCCTGCCCCCAAATGGAATATACATCCAAATTTGCAATCTGACTTAAACTGTGAATTCCCAAAGAATCTATATGAGCAAGGAGACCGGGAGACAGTGCAAAAAGATTATTGCAACCAACCCACGGGTCCCTGCCAATCCGTAGACTTTCTCCGTTCCCCACCTGCCAAGCGAGTCCTTGTTCAATGATTTTGAATGCCTCTGAAGTGGCCTTCCATATTACCGAGCAGTTCCTACCTTTTTTGTTTGGGCTCCGGATCCAATCCTCGAGGGGGACTGGGTCAATGTACTTCCTTTTAACTACTCTGGTCCAAAGGTTCTCTGCTTTTATAATACGCCATCCTGATTTTGCGGCCAGTGATTGACTAAAATCCACGAGCTGCTTGATGCCCCAACCCCCCCATTCCTTTGGTCGAGCAATCTTATCCCAGGCAACCCAAGGAAGGACTGAATCTTCTTTGGCTCCCGACCACAGAAATCTGCTACAAATTTGTTTTATTTTATGAAGGACACCTTTTGGGATCCAGGTCAACGCAGCCCAAAATACCGGGATGGCTTGAAGAACAGAGTTTAATAGAGTAAGTCTGCCCGCCCTTGAAAGCCACTTGAAACTCCAATGGGAGATCCTTTGTTCAATTTTAGCCACTAACCAGTTCCAGTCCTGCTTTCTGTAAGCATGCGGTTTTAACCAAAATCCCAAATACTTGAAAGGCTGATCCATACTGCATATTTCAAAAGGAAGGTAAGATGTGATCAATATCTCCTCTTGCCTGGAGAAAGCTTCCATTATTAGATGAGACTTCCTGGGATTTATTTGGAGCCCTGTAGCTTTCAGAAATATATCAAGAATATCTTTGAGCGCTTTTAGTTCATTAATATTTCCATTTGTAAACAATAGAATATCATCAACAAATAGGAGGTGGGTTATGAAAAGATTTACAGCAACTTCCAAACCTGTAATCAAACCTGCTCTCTTGGCTTTTAAAATCAGTCTGCTGAGGCCTTCAGCTGCCAGAAGAAAAAGAAGAGGAGATAGAGGGCATCCTTGTCTCAAACCTCGCTGACTCTTGAAGAATTGTGATGCTGCCCCATTGATCAAAACAACAAAACTTACATTTGAAATACACCCCATGATCCAATTTATGAACTCCACCTTGAACCCGAGGTGGGTCAATAGCAATCTAAGATATGACCATCTAATCCTGTCATAGGCTTTGGACAGATCCAACTTTAGCACTGCTCCTTTTTTCTTTGCAAGTCTAATGCTATGGATGGTTTCCTGGGCCACCCCAATGGCTTCATGAATTTGTCGACTGTCCAGGAATCCAAATTGCTCACTCGATATGCAAACTGAAAGAATGGGCTTCAGTCGGACCGCTATGATCTTTGCTATAATCTTGTATATAGTATTACAGAGAGAGATGGGTCTGAAATCTTCAAAAGATTCCGGATCCTCTTTCTTTGGAATGAGAGCTATGAAAGTTGCGTTGAATGGGCCATATATTTCTCCTTTTTTCCTTGACTCCTCCACAACGTCTGTTAACTCCTCCCCAATCTGCTCAAAGAAGTGAGTAAACAGTTCAATGGTCCAACCATCCGGACCAGGGCTTTTGTCCTTTGGCATTGATTTTATAACATTTTCTACCTCCTCCTTTGTTACTTCTCTGTAGAGATTTTCTGCTTCCTCCTCCTCCACAAACCGAGGGAAAGCTTGAGCAGTTCGAATGATTTCACCTATAGAGATTCCCCCTTGGTCAGCAAAAGGGGATTGGAAATGATTCTTCCCCAGGTTTGAGACCGCCTCGAAAGTGGAGTACTCTCTCCCCTCGGCATCCTTTAATTTCCAAATAGTATTTGCATTTTTCCGCCCCTTTGCATAATTATGGAAAAATTTTGTATTTTCATCCCCTGCTTTCAGCCAAATAGCCCTACTTTTTAGCCTCCATTCCTCTTCTTTGTCCAGAAGGATCTTCGCTCTGCTCTTTTCTAACCCCAATATTCTATCCTTCGCCTCTTGTGTAATGTAAGCATCAGCATCAGGGTCTTCTAGCTTACTAAGCTCCTCCTCAATTCTAATCAATTCCTCGTTTGATTTTCTCTTCCTGTCTGCAGCCCATTCAATGGTTGCCCTCTTCAACCTTTTTAAGTTCTCCAGAAAGTGAGCTCCTTTGTTTTCCGGTGGGGAAGAGCTTGGATGCCTCCAAGTATTCCTAAACATCTGAATAAAGGACTCCTCCTGAAGCCAAGAAGCATTGAACTTAAAAGGGGAGGCCAGCTTGGGGGGAGTCTTGGAGAATTCTAGGTAGATAGGAAAATGATCCGAGTTTCCCCCATCACCAACCCATTGTCTGAAGAGAGGGATGTAAGAAGCCAAAGACTCATTTATAAGAAACCGATCCAATCTTTTAGCAATTCTCTCCTCTCCCGTTCTTCTGTTTCTCCAGGTCGGCTTTGCCTTGATTATGTTAACATCAATCAGATTATGAGTCTGTAAGGCTTTTAGGAAAAAGTCTGCCAGAGGATCTTCCCTTGCATTGGGCCCCCAGGCTTCTGCCATCCCCAAAGAAAAATTTAGATCTCCCCCTATCAGCAATCTTTTGTCTTTTAACAGCTCTTTCGAGAGGAAGTCATCCCAAAAGGGTGCCCTGCCCTGGCAGGGACCATATACATTGATGGCCATAAAAGGCAGATCAAAATCAGGCGAAAGGATCTCCAACCCAAGAGCGTGGGACACACCCCAAGAATTTAGAACCTTAAATCTTCCCTTTTTGTAACCAATAGCAAGGCCTCCAGAGTGTCCGACTGCATCTAGGGCAGTGAAAACCCAACCCGAGAAAAGAGAGCAGAGCGAGGACTCAACATCAGCACTATTGCCGAGAGTTTCCTGAAGAAAAATCATATCCGGGTTGTGGCGGGAGATCAAATCTTTTAAAGCTAGTTTTTTGGGTTTACTAGCCAACCCCCTACAGTTCCAAGAAAAACAGATCATTTGATAACTGTCTCAGGGGGTTTCGCTGCTCTAAGCGCCCCAGGGATCGACATTTGTTTACCATCTGCCACATCAAATTTGGCCTTAACTTGGGCTTTTGAAAGAAGAGATTTCCTCCCTCTGCCTTTTTTTTGATGACTCTTCGAAGACTCAGGACAGAGTCCACCAACCGATTCCGGGACAGTCAGATGGCTAGCAGGTCTTTTACTGTGAGATCTGAGGTTGTAGTGTCGGACAGGTGATGAAAACCCCGATGTCTGGCTCATTCTAGATAGGTCTTTTACAACATTGATTGAAGGGGATTTGGCTTAATTATTTGTTTTATATTTCATTATATATTTAGCAAATTAGAACATAAATTGTCGACTAAATGGAAAAATGCCCAGGGCCAGACAATTCTTATAAAATGGTTGTCGGAATTATGATCCAAAGAATTGAAAATAAGCCCCAAGCTTGTCCAATTTGAATGTTTCAAGCATGCGAAGTTGATTATCTATCTTTAGTGCTTCAGAAATGTTGCCAGGTACTTATGGTGTTTCCTTAGATTCTGATGAGGATAATGATGAAGGTCAAGCAACTAAAACATACGCTCTTTCCGAACTACCTATTAGTGTGAGAATACGCGAAAATGGTCATGAACTTTCTAGCATTGCATATGCCTCTAGAAGTGATGTCTATGTCCAACATCTACCAAAAGGTCAACATTTTTCCTCCACATTAGATGCAAAAATGAAGATAGAAGAAACTCATGATGAACCTATATCAGCAGGAACTAAAGCGGAATATAGATGTTCATTTTCACATAACGGCCCTAGGGATTTGTTAAGTATTTAAATTGGAAAGGAAAAAAATAGCATGGAGGAAATTTCAAATAATAAACTAAACCAATCATCAGAAAGGAATATAATATGCCACACTTTTATTGTTGAGTATCAGAAGAACTCTAATGAACTCAATGTTGATGAAACTCATATTTCCTTTATAGTAAAAATAAATCAGCTACAGAAAGGTATTTTGGTTCCTCCATCTTGGGAAGTTAGTTCTGATACTTTGAATAATCCATACAAAATCTTGAAAATAACTTTAGTGAGCAATGCTCTGCTTAATAGTCAATGTGGCGAAGGTTTATGAAGATAGTAAAGAACTTACTAGCTCAATCAATTCTTCCACTGGAAAGATTGAATGTAAGTCTATCTCCACAGAAGCAAGTGCAAACAAATCTTTCTTTGAGGGAAAGGTGGTCTCAACATCTTTTACCACACTTGTTGAAGTGTTGGGAAATGAAGTTGGTAAATAAGACAGTGATGCCCATAGATGCTCTGAAGCATAACCTATGTGGACAAAATTGTGAGCTCTACACCTAGAAGAGAATAAAATAAATCCTCAATTATACCATAGAATATCTTAAGGATTAGAAAAACTAGACATTTAAGCTGAATAGAGTTGAGGTTGGGACATCACAATTGAAACCAGAAAAGAAGATATAGATGAAAGGAATATATCAGCATAAACTTGTCATAGAGGAAAATTCCATACCTACATTTGGAGAGGGATCTATATTTCTTGAGACAACCAACATCATTAGAAATTAGAATTGAAGTTATGTTTCCCCAAACCTTGTTGGGTATCATATGAATTTTCTCCTACAATTAATAACTTTTGGTTTGGGATAGGATTAGTCATAGGTATCCAATTCACTAATGGCATTAATATGGATCATATTATTTCTAGGTGTAGGAATGGGATATAGAATTGTATTCCTGGCACAACATTAATGACAATGCTAACTGGATTTTCCACTGCCTCTGTCTCTTGCAAACCAACTATCTCAACAATTTTTTCTTTCAAAAAGGATGGTTTTTTGACAACCTCCATATCTAAAATTAGTTTTGTTTCCAGATTCGACAAATTAAGCCTTCAATAGAGGGTTGCTAGCCTCAAAAGATATGAGAACGGTTTGATGTGTGCTGCCTTAAAATTCAAGGTCTGATGGGGAGTTGTGAGTGGTGAAATCTAATTCCTAAGAGTGGATTATACTTCCGAGTGGAAGGATTTCAATGTGATCATGTCTCAATTTTAATCTTTTTAAATATTACAAAATTTCTTTAAGAACTAGTTTATTATATTTGTCTAGTCTATTTTATGCTAAATTTAATCGAGTTTTTTATAAACTTTAAATTGTACTTTATAATTGGTAGGAATAGAAAAATATTTTTAAGTATTAGATTTATTTATACATCAGAAAATATATTTTAAACAATTAAAATTTAAAATCCCATCAAAAGTTAAAATTTATATCATGGGAATTAAAATATAAAATCTAACCAAAATTTAAAAGTTACAATCATACAATTTGGCTACATCACATGATGAATGAATTAATGCATGATACAAAGACAAAGTTCTATGTAAGTTTCTAGTTGTGTTGCATTTGCTTTGGCTTTTAGGCATTAAAAAAATGGGAGAGGATGCAATCTTCTGAAAGGTAGAATAACTGGAGGAACTCAACTCTTCCATTCAATCTCACCTTGTCTTCTTTATTGAGTTGTAGAAATCTATCAGGTTTGGTCATGGTGGAATGGATAGATCATAAGATATCCGAAATAAGAGCTTTTATTACAGAATTTAAGAATTTAATGTACATATATATGCAAATATGCTATGGTTACTTAAATTTGGATGTTTTATAAGAGATGAAAGTTTATTAATCAGAAGATTTTCAAAGACAAAAATTCCATACGTACATTTGGACAAGAAGCTATTCCTTGAGACAACCAACATCATTTGAGATTATAATTGGAGTTATGTTTCCCAAAATCTAGTTGGGTAGCATATGAATTTACTACTACAACTAATAACATTGGGAGGGGATATGATTCATCCTAGGTAGCCAATTTCTTAATGGTGCTAATATGGATCATATTATTTCTAGGTGTAGGAATGGGATATAGAATTGTATTCATGACACAACATTAAAGATAATGGTAACTAGATTTTCCACCTCCTCTGTCTCTCACAAATCAACTATATCAACTACCTTGCGTTTAAAAAAGGACAACCTCCGTATCAAAAATGAACTATGTTTCTAGATTAATAAACTTAAGTCGTTAATAAAGGGTTGCTATCCTCAGAAGCTATGAGAACGGTTTGATGTCTGTTGCCTGAAAAGTAGAGGTATGATGGAGAGTTGAGGTCACTCTAGGTTTAAATTCAGTAACATTCTTTAGGTTCAATGTTCATGTGTACTCCTTGGACTATTCAAATATGTTGCATTAAGTATAAAATCTCTTCCCAAATGTATTGATGGGCCAGGATTTCTTGGTCTACACCTTCGTCTTCCTGCTTGATATTTGTGGGAATCCAAGAAGACATAGATGGAGAAGTAGAGGAATATGGGGCAATGAATTAAATGGATCAATAGGAGATTTGATTACAAAATTTAAGAATATAATGTGTGTGTGTGTGTGTATATATATATATATATATATATATATATATATATATATATATATATATGTATGTATGTATATATATATGTGGTATGTTTACTTAAATTTGGATTTTTTATAAGAGATGAAAGCATACTTTTCCGAAGCTTTTCAAAGAAGAAAATTCCATACCTACATTTGGAGAGGGAGCTATCTCTCGAGACAACTAACATCTTTAGATAAGATAGGAATAACCTATTAATGGAGTTTAATCAACCCAACATTTCAGACTTCCAAGTGAGTCCAAACGTGTAAGAGAACATTAATGATGTATTATAGAGCTAAAGCTTATGTATATATATAGGTTATGGAAAGGAACAATAAGAAAAGATTTAGTCAGCCATATTCATTAGATATTTGGAAGAATTGTTTTTATTATTTTATATTTATTTAATTGTTTAACAGATGATTTAATTTATAATTAATTTGATTTTCTATGAAAATTAGGGTTTGATTAATTATTAGGGTTGTCATAGAGAATTTGTAACGTTTTAAAATATTTAGTATATTGGATTTTAATCTTTATTTTTGAACTAATTAATTTATTTAATTACAATATTATCTTATTATTTTAATGGATTTAAATATATAATTTTAAAATTATTTTAAAATTTGTATGTATCTAAATAGAATGTAGATTAATAAGCTTTAGTTATTTTGAATTTTTTTTGGATGAATTATGTTTATCTAATTTTTTATTATAATTATTTTATTGGAAGTTAAACAAACACCTTAGGATTGTTTCTCTATTTTCTTTTATTAAATTTTTATTTAGTATTAAATTAATTTGTGAACTTGTTTTAATGATCTAAGTCTAGGGCTTGAGAATATGAAATTTGATTTATCTATTAGGTTTATTTAATATGATGATCCTTACTTTAATATTTTAATATGACTAATTTAATATGCTAATTCTTAATGGCCCTCTTTTACTTTTAATCTAATGGATTTAGTCTGAATATCTAATTTTGATTAATAATGTCTATATAGTAAGTAAATGTATAACTTTATTATGTGGAGAAGTTTTTAGATTATTTATGTTGTTGTTAAATTAATTTCATAAAATTTTGGAATAAAATTTTATAATGATATTATTATGTATATTGATTAAGAACTAATTGATTTATAGGAAATGAATGAGTTATGAAATGGTAACTTATTCATCATTAGGGTTTGATTGGAAATTAGAATTGAAGTTATCTTCCCACAAATCTAGTTGGGTAACATCTGAATTTACTACTACAACTCATAACTTTGGGAGTGCATAGGATTCATCCTAGGTAGCCAATTTAGTAATGGCACTAATATGGATCATATTATTTCTAGGTGTAAGAATGGGATACAAAATTGTATTTATGACACAACATTAAATATAATGCTAACGATTTTCCACTACCTTTGTCTCTCACAAATCAACTATATCAACAACTTTGTGTTTAAAAAGGGATGGTTTTCTAACAACCTCCATATCGAAAATGAACTATGTTTCCATATTAATCAACTTAAGCCGTTAATAGAGGGTTGCTAGCCTTAGAATATATGAGAACGGTTTGATGTATGTTGCGTTAAAATTCAAGGTCTGAAGGAGAGTTGAGGTCACTCTAGGTTTAAATTCAGTAACCTTCCTTGTGTTCAATGTTCATGTGTACTCCGTGGACTATTCAAATTTGTTGCTTTAAGTATAAAATCTCTTCCCAAATGTATTGATGGGCTAGGTTTTCTTGGTCTACACCTTCGGCCTCCTGCTTGATATTCCTCGGAATCCAAGAAGACGTAGATGGAGAAGAAGTAGAAGAATATGGGGAAATGAATTAAATGGATAGATAAGAGATTTGATTACAAAATTTAAGAATCTAATGTATATATATATGGATATGGCATGGTTACTTAAATTTGGATTTTTTATAAGAGATTAAAAGCATACTAATCCGAAGCTTTTCAAAGAAGAAAATTCCATACCTATATTTGGACGGGGAGCTATTTCTCGAGACAACTAACATCTTTAGATAAGAGAGGAATAACCTATTAATTGAGTTTAATTAACCCAATGTTTCAGACTTCCAATTGATTCCATCTTTAGGGGATATGCTAAAAGTGTAAGAGAAGGTTAATGACGTATTGTAGAGCTAAAACTTATGTATGAATATAGATTCTAGAAAGGAACAATAAGAAAAGATTTAGTCTGCGAGATTCATTTGATATTTGGAAGAATTGTTTTTATTTTTTTATTATTTGATATTTATTTAATTGTTTAATAGATGACTTAATTTAGAATTAATTTGATTTTTCTATGAAAATTAGGGTTTGATTAGCTATTAGGGTTGTCATAAAGAATTAATAATGTTTTAAATTATTTAGTATATTGGATTTTAATTTTGATTTTTGACCTAATTAATGTATTTAATTACAATATTATCATATTATTTTAATGGATTTAAATATATAATTTTAAAATTATTTAAAAGTTGTAAGTATCTAAATAGAATGTAGATTAATAAGCTTTAGTTATTTTGAATTGTTTATGGATGAATTATGTTTACCTAATTTGTTATTATAATTATTTTATTGGGAAGTTAAACAAACACCTTAGTATTGTTTCTCTAATTTATTAATTTTTATTAATTTTTTATTTAGTATTAAATTAATTTGTGAACTTAGTTTAATGATATAAGACCAGGGTTTGACAATATGAAATTTGATTTATTTATTAGGTTTATTTAATATGATGATCCTTAGTTTAATTTTTTAATATGACTAATTTAATATGTTAATTCTTCATGGCCCTCTTTTACTTTTAATCTAATGGATTTCATTTGAATATCTAATTTTGATTATTAAGGTCTATATGGTAAGTAAATTTCTAAGTTCCTCTTTGAAACTTTAGTCACTCCTGTTATCTTATATGGCTGTGAGGTTTGGGGTTGCAGCATCTCCATAGAATCATGGAGAAATATTGAGCAAATCGAGAAGCGTTTTATAACTTATAACCTGAAAATTAAAAGTAATACAACCTATCCTATTCTCCTTATAGAAGCATGTCTTTCCCCTATTGAGAGCCTAGCTATGCTCAGGTTTATGTTGTACAATAACATAGACGATCATAGACTTCCTAAGCTAGCTTTAAATTCCAGCCAAAACCACCTAAGGCTCAACCGAGGATGGCATAAAGACACAAGGGCCTCGTTAAACTATTGGGAGATCAATGAGAATGATTCTTTGCAAAACATAAATAACATAAAATATATTGTTACTTCTAAGTTCAAAGAAAAATGGTGTGAGAAAGATTTAGCCTCTAAAATAAAATTAAGTTATTATAAGAAGGTCATCCACGTATCTCTCTATTTTAACTAGCTCAAAGAAGAAAATTAATATAGAAAAGATTAGAATGAACTCTCATGAGCTCCATAGTGAAACACGTAGTTGGGCAATTCCTAAAACGCCATGGTTGGAAAGGATCTTCCATATTTGTGAGAATAGGAGCATCGAGGATGAAAACCACTTCCTCTTAGAGTGCCGTGCATACAACCACATTAGAACTCAATTTCACAATCTATGTTACAATACTGACCTTCCTAGCCTTTTACAATGTCAAAATTATAGTGAGCTCGGGAGGCTTCTCTCCAAGCTTTTTGAGCATAGAAATAAAATCTTAAATCAAACTAAAAAATTTGTTTATGTAGGTCCGATAGATAATTGTTTGGTCTCAATGGACGTTAACCATCATCATCATCATCATCATTATGTGGAGAAGTTTTTAAATTATTTGTACTGTTGTTAAATGAATTTCATAAAATTTTGGAATAAAATTTTATTATGATATTATTATGTATATTGATTAAGACAAAATTGAATTATAGGAAATGAATGAGTTATGAAATGGTAACTTATTAATTATTACTGTTTGATTGGAAATTCGAATTGAAGTTACCTTTCCACAAATCTGGTTGGGTAGCATATGAATTTACTCCTACAAGTGATATCTTCAGGAGTGCATAGGATTCATCCTAGGTATCCAATTTAGTAATGGCACTAATATGGATGATATTATTTCTAGGTGTAAGAATGTGATATAGAATTGCATTCCTAGCAAAACATTAAAGATAATGCTAACTAGATTTTTCCAGTACCTTTCTTTCTCACAAATCAACTATCTCAACAAATTTGTGTTTCAAAATGGATGGTTTTTTGACAACCTCCATATCCAAAATGTACTATTTTTATAGATTAAATAACTTAAGCCTTTAATATAGGGTTGCTAGCCTCAGAAGCTATGAGAACGGTTTGATGTCTCTTGCCTTAAAACTCAAGGTATGATAGAGAGTTGAGGTCACTCTAGGTTTAAATTCAGATGCATTATCTGGGTTCAATGTTGACGTGTACTCCTTGGAATATTCAAATTTTTTGCCTTAAGTATAAAATCTCTTCCCAAATGTATTGATGGGCCAGGATTTCTAAGTCTACACCTTCGGCCACCTACTTTATATTTTTGTGAATCTAAGAAGATGTAGATGGAGAAGAAGTAGAGGCATATGGGGCAATGAATTAAATGGGTCGATAAGAGCTTTGATTACAAAATTTAAGAATGTAATATATATATATATATATATATATATATATATATATATATATATAGATATATATATGGGGATATGGTATGGTTTTCTTGAATTTGTATTTTTTATAAGAGATGAAAGCTTACGAAATTAAATATTTTCAACTAATAAAATGCCATACCTACATTAGGACATGGTCCTATTTCTCCAGACAACCAGCATCATTGGAAATTAGAATTGAACTTATCTTTCCCCCAATCTAATTGGGTAGCCTATGAATTTACTCCTAAACTGATATCTTTCGGAAGGCATAGGATTCATCCTAGGTATACAATTTTCTAATGGCACTAATATGGATCATATTATTTCTAGGTGTAAAAATTAAAGATAATGCTAACTGGATTTTCCATTGCCTCTGTCTCTCACAAATCAACTATCTCAACAAATTTGTGTTTCAAAAAGGATGGTTTTTTTACAACCTCTGTATTGAAAATGAACTATGTTTCCAGATTAAACAACTTAGGCCTTTAATAGAGGGTTTCTAGCCTCAAAAGCTACGAGAACGGTTTGATGTGTGCTACCTTAAAGTCAAGGTTTGATGGAGAGTTGAGGGCACTCTAGGTTTAAATTCATCAACATTTTTTGAGTTCAATGTTGATGTGTACTCCTTGGACTATTCAAATTTTCTGCCCATACTGACATTTCGAGAAGGAGATATTTCTCGAGACAACCAATATCATTGGAAATTAGAACTGAAGTTATGTTTGGCCAAATCTAGTTGGGTAACATATGAATTTTCTCCTAAAATTGATAAATATTAGGAGGGGATAGGATTCATTCTAGGTAGCCAATTTTCTAATGGAACTAATATGGATCATACTATTTCTAGGTGTAGGAATTGGATATAGAATTGTATTCCTGGAACAACATTAATGATAATGCTAACTAGATTTTCCACTCCCTTTATCTCTCAAAAATCAATTATCTCAAGAAATCTGTGTTCCAAAAAGGATGGTTTCTTGACAACCTCCATATCAAAAATGAACTTTGTTTCTAGATTAAACATATTAAGCCTTTAATAGTGGGTTTCTATTCTCAGAAGCTATGAGAATAGTTTGATGTCTATTGCCTTAAAAGCCAAGTTCTAATGGAGAGTTGCAAGTGGTGAAATCTGAATTTCGAGAGTGGATTATACTTCCCGGTGGAAGTATTTCAGTGTGATCATGTCCCAAATGTAATCTTTTTAAATATTCCAAAATTGCTTTAGGCATTGGTTTATTGTATTTGTCTAGTAAATTTTGTGCTAAAATTAATAAAGATTTTTTAAAATTTAAGTTGTACTCTATAATTGGTCAAAATAGAAAAAGAAAAATTAAATATTTAATTTATTCATATATCGAAAAACATATTTTCAACAATTAAATTTAAAATCCAATCAAATTTTAAAACTTATATCACAGGAATTAAAATATAAAATGTAACCAAAATTTAAAGGTTACAATCACAAGATTTGGCTGCATCACACGATGAATGAATTCATACATGTTACAAAGACAAAGTTCTATGTAAGTTTGTAGCTATGTTGCATTTTATTTGGATTTTAGGCCTTAAAAATATGGGAGAGGATGTGGTCTTATCAAAGGTAGAATAACTAGAGGAACTAAATTCTTCAATTCAATCTCACCTTATCTTCTTTATAGAGTTGTAGCAATCTATGAGGTTTGGTCATGGTGGAATGGCCAGACCATAAGATATCAGAAATGAGAAGGAAGGGTTGGGCAATGAATTAAATGGATTGGATTGATAATAGCTTTGATTACAGAATATAAGAATGTAATATATCTATATATATATATATATATATATATATATATATATATATATATATAGATATGGGATGGTAAGATATGAAAGCTTACTAATGTGAATCTTTTAAAAGAATAAAATTCTATACTTACATTTGGATAGGGAGCTATTTTTAGAGACAACCAACATCATCAAAAACTAGAATTCAACTTATGTTTCCCAAAGTCTAGTTGGGTAGCATATGACTTTACTCCTACAACTGGTCACTTTGGGAGGGGATAAGATTCATCCTAGGTAGCCAATTTGCTAAAGGAACTAATATGGATCATATTATTTCTAGGTGTAGGAATGGGATATATAATTTTATTCCTAGCACAACATTATAGATAATGATAACTAGATTTTCCACTGCCTCTATCTCTCACAAATCAACTATCTCAAAAAATTTGTGTTTCAAAAGGATGGTTTTTTGACAACCTCCATATCGAAAATGAACTTTGTATCTAGGTTAAACAACTTAAGCCTTCAATAGAGGGTTGCTAGCATTAGAAGATTGTTGGCATTATGATTCAAGTGTTGTCCTTGATGTCAACTCACTCAGAGGATGGTACAGGTGCTCAGAGGTTGGTACAGGTGATGGCAACTTAATCAGAAGACAGATCTTAGTATAGCATGTCAAGGAAGTTCATATACGCATGTTCGTTAAGCCCAAGTCGCGTGTACATGCCAGTTGGATTCAGAAAAAGCGCGTGTATGTGGAAAAGTATCTTTGGTCCATGGTGGTTAGTCCTTGGAAGTTGTGCCTATGATTTCGGACCATTGTGTCTCGACGGGCGTGTCGATCCCTAGTTTTGAAGTTGATGGTATTGTGTTACTATGGTTTTGGCTCTTGGTATTGAGCTAGGCCTAAGACTATATAAGGAGAAGAAGATCATTAGGCAAGATCATCTTTTCGACAAGGCTTGAATATCTAAGAGAGAAAGAGATCTGATATGCAGGTTCTGGGTTGCTTGATCTAAGCCAAGGAGAGATCACATCGGTTGATGGAAGACTAGATCTAAGGATAGATCGGGATCTAATGGTTTGAAATGCACTATCATGATATGGTTGATTATGCGTATTTCTAGATCTGCATATTGTCGCAATGTTATGTTCTGGGTCTAACTAATGTCTGGTACAGCTGCAAATTGAGAAAGTTTATTTTTAGATCTGTACGCAGGTTGGATTCGGTAAAAGCGCGTGTATACGCGGGTTTTGCTCATTGAAGTAGCGTATATCTTTTGAAGCTTGATTTTGGGTTTAAAGTGGGGTCTGACTGTTATTGCAGAATTCTGTAGTCTGCTCTGTGTTCTGGTAACTGGTGATTGACAGGGTTCAGTGGTTCAGTGATTCAAAGTTTGGTTGTTTTATGCTTCAATGATCTATTGTGGAAATTGAATGAATTGTGGTCTTCAGATTGTAATGTTGTGCTTCAGGAATATCCAAGTCTGAAAATGTATGAAAAGTGATACCTGAAAGAAAGAAGATTGTAGGTCAGCACCTACGTACTAGTATCTTGGCTAGTACAAGAGCAAAGGGGGTTGGAGCTCCCTTCCAAGGAAGTTTGGAGAACGAGAGAAGGTTGTAGCCTTCTGCAGGTTGTAGCCTGCGTACTGGTATAAGGCTGCACCAGTACAAAAGATTGTAAACTGAAGTTTCATATTAAAGAAAGATAGAGACAACTTGCAGCAGGTGGTTTTCACCCACATTGGGTTTCCACCTTATATCTTGGTGTTCATGTGTGTGGCTTTTGATCTGTTCTGTTATACTGCACATGTTTACTGTTAATGTGGTGAATAATGTCCTGATGCACTTAACTGAAGAATAAGCTAACTAAATTGTGAGTTTTCTTCTTACGCTGTTTTACTTAGTCACAGTAGCGTGTACACGCTGGTTCACTTAACTGAAGTAGCGTATATGTTTCTGAGCTTTGAAAAAATTTGATTGATCTGATAATACTGATTCACCCCCCCTCTCAGTATTATTTCCAACAAAGATATGAGAATGGTTTGATGTTTTCTACCTTAAAAGTCAAGGTCTGAGGGAGAGTTGAGCTCACTCTCGGTTTAAATTCAGGAGCATTCTCTCGGTTCAATGTTGATGTGTACTCCTTTGACTATTCAAATTTTCTTCCTTAAGTACAAAATATCTTCCCATATGTATTGATGGGTTAGGGTTCCTTGGTATACACCTTCACCCTCCTTCTTGATATTTTTGGGAAACATGTAGATGGAGAATAAGTAGAGGCATATGGGGCAATGAATTAAATGGATCAATAAGAGCTTTGATTACATAATTTAAGAATGTAATGTATATATATGGATATGGTATGGTTACTTAAATTGGATTTTTTATAAGAGATTAAAGCTTACTAATATGAAACTTTTCAGAGAAGGAAATTCCATACCTACATTTGGAGAGGGATCATTTTCTCGAGACAACCAACTTCATTGGACATTAGAATTGAAGTTATCTTTCCACAAATCTAGTTGGGTAGCATATGACTTTACTCCTATAACTGATAACTTTGTGAGGGCATAGGATTCCTCCTAGGTAGCCAGTTTGCTAATGACACTAATATGGATCATATTATTTATAGGTGTAGGAATGGGATATAGAATTGTATTCAACGAACAACATTAAAGATAATGCTAAGTGGATTTTCCACTTCCTCTGTCTCTCAAAAATCAACTATCTCAAAAAAATTTTGTTTCAAAAAGGTTGATTTTTTGACAAGCTCCATATCAAAAATGAACTATGTATCCAGATTAAACAACTTAAACCTTTAATAGAGGGTTTCTAGCCTATGAAGTTATGAGAACAGTTTGATGTCTGCTGCCTTAAAATTGAAGGTCTAATGTAGAGTTTAGGTCACTCTAGGGTTAAATTCAACAACATTCTCTTCATTCAATGTTGATGTGTACTCCTCGGACTATTCAAATTTGTTGCCTTAAGTATAAAATCTTTTCCCAAATGTATTGATGGACTATGCTTTCTTGGTATACACCTTCAGCCTCCTGCTTGATATTTCTGGGAATCTAAGAAGATGTAGATGGAGAATAATTAGATGCATATGGGGCAATGAATTAAATGGATCTATAAGAGATTTTATTACATAATTTAAGAATGTAATGTATATATTTGTGGATATGGTATGGTTACCTAAGTTTAGATTTGTTATAAGAGATGAAAGCTTACTAATATGAAGCCTTTCAAAGAAGAAAATTCCATACCTACATTTGGAAAAGGACCTATTGCTTTAGACAACCAACATCATTGGAAATTGGAATTGAAGTTATATTTCACCAATCTAGTTGTGTAGCATATGAATTTACTCCTACAACTGATAACTTTGAGAGTGCATAGGATTTATTATAGGTATCCAAATTACTAATGACACTAATATGGATAATATTATTTCTAGGTGTAGGAATGGGATATAGAATTGTATTTGTGGCACAACATTAAAGATAATTAATGAGCACCAGTATTGCAGCAATAATGTTGTAACTATTGAGACTACCAACTTTACTTCATCAACCCGTGGTCCATACAAACTTGGAGGTGACATACAAAATTAAATGTAATGGTATACTCTTGTCACTGTTCAACTAGGGCTATAGACCACAAGTGTTTCTCCAACCAGTCTTCTATTGACTAAAAGAAGCCTGATTACCAATTCGAGAAGGGAAAATTATCCTAAATGAGAGAAAAGAAATTTTGCTTTTTTTAAAGATTGAAAGACCGAATTGGAAGTTGCTTGTAAAGTAACATGAAATCCTTTATCTACTCATTGACACATTTTTCTTGCAAAAGAAACCTAGATTAACCCTATTTATCACACGTGATGATTCAAACTACTGAGCATGGAATGTGATCTACGAAATATTAATGGTTGCATGGATGTGATAATTAAGAAATAAAAGAACACTTTTTCTTTATCTTTTTGTTTTATGAATGTAAATGCTAATCTTCACTTGTTCTTTGGTAGGGGAGAAATGTATGGAGGAAGAGGGTTAGAATGGTATTAATGGTGTTGAGGTCAAGTAGAGGCCTAAACAAATCTTCATTGATTATTTTTCTAAATTTGGGCTCAAAATAGGCTACTACAGGATTTCCTACAAGAAAACTACGGTATGTCCTAGTTCTCCTACAGGATCCCTTGTTTTACTACAGGAACAGGCTGAAAGCTTAGGAAGTGGTTTAGAAGGTGGAATGAACCTTGGGAAAGGTGTAAAATGGGAGCTAAGGCATGGAGGGGTTGAACACTATGCATTTCTCAATAAAGTGCTTCAAGATGGTTGGATTTGCTCAATGGAAATGATGATTTTCGCTTATAAAACAAGATTCAGGATTGAGATTTTAGTGGATTTTGGCGACATGGGTGGATAAAAATTAGATGATGAAAATGAGATGAGGTATCGTTGCAATGTAGAAGCTCCTGCAACAACACACATTCTTGTCTGCATCTATACACAAATTCATTTATGCATAGGAAAGATTTATTAAATGGAAGAAAACAGAGCATTACCATCTAATGACTAAGTCCATGAATGGAAATGCTTTGAAACCAATAAAAGACCTAATAGAAAATAAATGAAAATTAGAACTTATCCTAAGAAACTTAGAATATAATTACCTACTCATCAAGAAACCCTATATTATGCAGCAAAGCAAGAAATGTGTTTTTGGGTTGTATGAAAGTGTCCCTCAAGTCATGATCCAAAAGAGAGAGATGAGGTGAAAAATGCTATCACCATATTTTTTGAAATGTCTTATGTCACTATGATACCACTATTCTAACTATCCACAAATGGAAGCAAACTAATTAATCATACCAATACTTGCAAACTAATGACACCAAAATCAGTTCCACGGCTAACTATGAATGTAATCTAAGCATTCATCTACAAAAAGAAGAACCTTTTCTACTAGGGTTGGGCCCTAGCCAAAGAGCTTCATCCCTCTAAGTCAACTCAGTGTTGGATCAATGTAATGCTTCTCATTTTCATTAAAATATTAAAAATACACAAGAGTGATAAGTCACAATGTTCCAACTCAAAATTTCTTCTTGGCTACAATGGACAAAAATTTGAATCCTAATGAGGCTCTAGGCCTTCTTATTTATAAAACTGAAGTTACCAACAACTTCCTTAAATTTAGGGAGGCTTGGCTCCCAATCTTGACCTCAATTGGCCTTCAATTGTCATTGGCTTGGCTGCTGATGATCTTAATGGCTCGATTGGTTGCAACTTCGAGCTGATAAGATTCGATGGAGGAATCTTGGAGTGAGTAAGGAGTTAAGGAGGGAGACCCCATCTCCTAAAATCTCTCTTGCTTGTCTTCTTTGATTTCCTCCACTTTAATTAGCCAAACTTTTCTCCAAAACCCACAATCAATGCACATTAGACCACTAGGCATGACATCTCTTCTTTACCCTTCTCATTAAGAAAAATATAAGAAAGAATGTCAGGAATTATGAGAAGATTTGATTTTAGTAAGCTGGAGAGCTGTATTAATGTCCACATAATTTACCCATTGATGAGCCTCATCATCACCCCCTACTGAAAGTGTTTCTCATCCTCTGAGCAACAAAATCTTTGTCCATGTCTTTCACTACTTTGGTGGTCTCCCTGACATCCCAGGCCTCTATTGTAGTCTCCTCCTCTTGTCGATAAAATCTTGCATGCTTCTCTATCTCCTCCCACTACTTTCTTTCTTCTTCCTCCTTTCTCCCTTATAACATACCCAAAGGAGATTGTGGGCTGAGTTTCAAGCCAATTCAATTGACTTTCTGTCTCTGCAATGTTTTCTTAGACATTGGGGTCCCTTCTAGTGCATCCCTCATTCTGTTAGGAGAATGATACTCCCTGATATTTACGTTGTAGGGCAAGGTGTTCCACCTCCTTTGGCAAGCTTACTAGCTTTCATCCCCTAGCAATATCAACATGTCCTCAAAATGAGTGACGAATTTCTCTTATGTAGCTAGATATCTTGGTGCAAGCTGGGGATCATTGGCAATGAGGTTGTGGGTGCTAATGATAGCCATGCAGTTCGGTTGTTTTACTCTGATGAGAAGGGGTTATGTTTCTTCTCTTTCAAATACCCTTTTTACTTCTGTAGCCTTGGTGTTATGAAACCAACTCACAAAAAGATAGAAAAGAGAGATCCACGCCTTAGAATTCAGCCTCTTCGAGGGGGCAACCTCCTTTACATTACATAAATGAACAATTCTTGGATCATACAAATGACAAAACCTACTTTCTATATATAGGAGTTTAAGGAGTCACAATATAATCCAGTCGACCTAACAATAATAATGTAAAGCCACAAAAATAACAATAGAGGGATTCTATGGGGCACAGAAATAACAATATGGGGGTAATAGGGGCACAACAATATAAATAGGGGGTATAACTACAATAGTAATGGGGTAATCACTAGTATTATAGGGACCCAACATGCCCCTCTCCTTCAAAAAAGTGTTTTCCTCAACGCTTGAGTAGTTCTGGATACTTCTGCATAAAATTCTCATCCTCCCATGTGGAATTTTCAGTGGATAAGTTCTTCCTGATAAGATACTCTGAAATTGATTGATTTCGTAGCTGTCTAGTTCTTATTTCTGTGATTGCTTCCGGTTCCACTATAATTTTCCCTTCCTCGTCATGTTCTGGCAATATTGTTTGAATTGGGAGCTTGTCACCTATAACCTTCTTTAAACATGAAACATGGAAAACTCGGTGCAATCGAGAAGCTGCAGGAAGCTCCAATTTGTATGCCATAGTACCAATCTTTTCCAACACCTTGTACGGACCATAATACTTTGGTGATAATTTATTATCCTTCTTAGCTTGCTTTAGGGACATTTGCTTATATGGTTGTAGCTATAGGAATACCCAATCACCTACATCAAAACTTCTTTCACTGTGATGTTGATCTGCTTGTTGTTTCATTCTATTTTGTGCCAACACGAGGTTATCCTTTAAGAGTTGGAGGACTTGTTGCTGATGTTCGATGTGATGTTCCACTGCCTGAACCTTAGAATTTTCTCTTAAATATGATGTGATGGATGGTGGTTGATACCCATAAAGTGCCATAAATGGGGTCATTTTTGTTGCTGTATGGAAGGAAGTGTTATACCACCATTCAGCCAGAGGCAACCATTTGACCCATTGTGTCTGTTTATCAGATACAAAGCAACGAAGATATCCTTCCAAACATTTGTTTACTATCTCAGTTTTCCCATCAGATTGAGGATGATAAGATGAGCTATGAGCTAACTGAGTACCAAGACAAGAAGATAATTCTGTCCAAAAATTTCCTGTGAAAATGGGATCTCTGTCACTTACAATAATCTTTGGGTTTCCATGTAGCTTTTGAACTGTTTCCATAAATGCAGTAGAAACTGTACTGGCTTTAAATGGATGTGATAATGCACAAAAGTGTGCATACTTGGTAAGTCTGTCAACTACCACCATGATGACACTCTTTCCCTCAGACTTGGGTAAACCTGTGATAAAATCCATTGAAACCTCCTCCCAACGTTGGCTTGGAATGGATAAAGGTTGTAGTAGACCTGGTGTCTTAATTGTTTCAACTTTATTTTGTTGGCAAACCAAACATTCCGCCACAAACTTTTGAATATCTGATTTAAGGCCATCCCAAAAAAATTCCTTCTTAACCCTGTGGTAAGTTTTTAAAAATCCTGAGTGCCCTCCTAAGGGAGACGTGTGAAATTCCATAAGAATCTTTTGTTTTAGCTGGGAATTCTTACAGAGGTATAAGCGATCTTTGTACCATAACGAATCATTTTGCCAGCTAGATGTATAAGAAGTACTGGAATCTTGTTGTAGCTTTTGAATAAGTGCCCACACTTCTTCGTCGTTCTTCCATTCCTCCCTAGCTTCGTTTATCCAATCTGGTTGGATAATAGAAATGGCACACAACAATGCTTCCACATCCTCATCCTTTCTTGAGAGTGCATCTCCCACCACATTTTGCTTCCCTTTTTTGTAGATGATTTCAAAGTCATAACCCAACATCTTTGTGACCCACTTTTGTTGCTCTTCAGAGGATAATCTTTGTTCTAAAAAGTATTTAAGGCTATCATGATCCGTTTTTACCTTGAAATGTCTTCCCATTAGGTAGGGTCGCCATTTCTTAAGTGCATGGAGTATTGCCAACATTTCCTTCTCATAAATAGCTTTGCTTAAAAGCTTTCCCTTGATTGGAAGACTTTCAAAAGCAATGGGTCTTTCATCTTGCATTAGAACAACACCAATTCCCTTTCCTGAAGCATCACATTCCACAATAAAGGTTTCTATGAAGTCCGACGTAGCTAAGACCGGTGCTTGGCGCATTGCCTCTTTAAGATGTTCAAAGCCCTTTGTTGCTTCCGAAGTCCATGAAAATGAATCTTTCTTCAATAATATTGTTAGAGGTGCTGCTATTCTCCCATAATTCTTAACAAACTTGCGATAATACCCTGTCAACCCAAGAAATTCTTGCAGATGCTTTATGGATGTGGGGATTTTCCATTCCTTAATGGCTTTAATTTTGCTAGGGTCTACCTTAACTCCTTCATGAGATACAATATGACCCAAATATTCCACCTCCTGGACTCCAAAGAAACATTTGGATCTTTTTGCATATAATTGTTTTTCCTCCAATAGTTGTAACACCCTATCAACATGTTCAACATGATCCTTCCAAGACTTGCTGTAGATTAGTATATCATCAGAAAATACTAACACAAATTTTCTAAGGAATGGTTTGAAAATTGAATTCATCAAACCTTGAAATGTTGAAGGTGCATTGGTAAGGCCAAAAGGCATGACCAAAAATTCATAATGACCCTCATGAGTTCTAAATGCCATTTTCGGAATGTCTTCAATCTTCATTCTAATTTGATGATATCCCGAACGAAGATCCAACTTGATGAAGTAAATTGATCCATGCAATTCATCCAGTAATTCATCAATAACCGGAATGGGGAACTTATCTTTAATAGTGAGCTTGTTGAGCTCCCTATAATCTGGACACATGTGCCATGATCCATCCTTCTTGTGCACCAATACTACTGGAGCTGAGAAAGAACTTTGACTTGGTTGAATTATACCAGCCTCTAGCATTTCTGCAACCATACGTTCAATTTCACTTTTTTGGACATATGGATATCTGTACGGCCTGATGTTTGGAGGAACACTTCCTGGAATTAGATGAATATCATGATCATGACCACGCATAGGTGGGAGACCTTTAGGAGTCTCAAATACCTTGGAATGATTGTCCAGGACTTTTTGGAGATCTGGAGAAATAGATGATTCCAATGTGGAAACATCTATCGAACATAATTGTGCAATTACACCTCTTTGATCCTTTTTTAGAAGCTTTGTCATCCCATTAGAGCTAATTATCTTTCCTGGTTTCCCTGCAATACCCCTTAATTCAACTTCCTTTCCTTCCACAGAAAATTTCATGAAAAGTTCTTGAAAATTAAAATCTATTTTACCCAAGGATTGTATCCATTGGACTCCTAGTACAACATCAGCACCTCCCATTGGAATGGAAAGCATTGGGCTAGTCAATACATATTCTCCCATGGATAGCTTGATATTATGGCACTTTCCAGAACAATTTATTGTTCCTCTGTTTGCAATCATCACTTGACACTCTGGTGCTGGATATAGGAAGCAATTCAATTATTTTGCTACCCTACAATGAATAAAATTGTGGGTGCTTCCTGAATCAATCAACACTATTACCTTTTTCTTCTTGATTTGTCCTTCTATCTTAATGGTTTGAGGAGTGGTAATTCCCGCCAATGCATTACAAGATATGGTCAGATTTATTTGTTCTTCATCTAGGTTTTGTTCCTGGAATATATCCTCTTCTTTTGACCTTTCTTGCTCCTTTTCTTCTTCCTCTTCACAATCTATGTAGAATAATTTCTTCTCAGCACACTTATGACCTTTTGTGTATTTGCTATCACAATTGTAACAAAGACCTTTTGCTCTTTTTTCTTCCAATTGTTGTGGTGTCAACCTTGTAGGTTGTGGAAGACTATGGGCAACAACACTTCCGTCTTTATAGTTGTGAATGGTATGCTTCCTAGTTGCCATATTTTGCTTTCCATTTTTCTTGCTAACCTGAATGCCTTCTCTAATGAATCAGGTTCCCAAAGGCGCACATCATGTTGGATATTATCCTTTAAAGACCCTATGAACACATCAATCCTATGCTCCTCTGGAATATCTTTTACCCTTATGTTCAATTTTTTGGAACTCCTCAATGTGCCCCATTATTGAACCCTTTTGTTTAAGACTTATCAATTGGCTAAAAAAAGTGTTGCTTTTTGTATCCTCATAATGTGCTATCAATTCTTCCATAAAAATTGCCCAAGTGATAAATGGTTTACGAGAACAAAGCCATTGATACCATACAAACTGATTTGGTTCCAAATATAAAGTTTCCATACGTACCTTTTGTGTGTTTTGCACATTATTGAGATCAAAGAATTGCTCCATCTGTAATATCCATGTGGCAGGATCCTTGCCATCAAACTTCCCCATATCTATTTTTGGAACATGGTGAGTTTTCGATGCAACATTAGAGTCTATGGAATCATGATTAACATTTCTTTTGTTCTCATCATGAGTTTCCTTTACTACCTTTTCACCATTAGTGACCCTTTCTTGTAGCAACTTCTTCAATTCTTCCATCTCTGTCTTCAAATCTCTCTCCAAATTCGCCATTGAATCCTCCATCTTAGCTTCCATGCCCTTTATCTTAGATTCCACGCCATTTACCTTAGCTTCTGTTAGCTTTTGTGAGCGTGACATTTGTTGCACTTGTTCTTGTAATTTTGATATATCATGTAGCATTTCTTCCTCTTCTTCATGAGTCATGCTAGAGCTTTCAGGTTCCTTACTAGGTGTTTGCATTTTCTTTCCTCGGGGCATCAATTACTGATAATAATGCTTTACTATGCCCTTTGAATTCCGTTAAACCAAGCTTACACAAAAATTAAAAAAAAAACTACACACCGTTTTTTCACTTTATAGAAGCCTGATATTGAATCTGATGTATCTCTGTAATTTCGGATCATCCAATTCTGAAATTGCTACCTGTAGTAGCCTTCCGCATCCTCTTTCCAATGCCACAAGTCTGAGCCAAATTGGATTCTCCAAGGAAGAGTTATGTGAAATCTCCCACAGTGACTTGCTTTTAGACTGGTTCAGTAGAGCGAACTTGTACGACGTGCCACGAGTCCCTGTTTCAACCTTTGAATCTGAAACACACATACAAGAAGCTACAGTCCGTCCTATTTCTGTACCTTCTTATGAAATTTCAATCCGATCCCCAGAGAGAAAGTTATGACGATTTTCCCCAGGTCACCTGTTTTGAATGTAATTCAGGAGTATGCAAAAAGACCAACTTCCTCAGATCATATCTCCGCAAATATCTCGCGAAAAGCTCTGAAATTCGGACCCAAGGTTCAGCGCGATTTCTTCTCAAATGGGTTTTTTTTTAGACTTCTGAAACATCACAGAAGAAACGTTATCGCGAAAATTCCACGATGACCTGTTTGGAGAAGTGAAACCTTAGAATCCAAAGCTCTGATACCGAATGTTATGAAACCAGCTCACAAAAAGATAGAAAAGAGGGATCCACGCCTTAGAATTCACCCTCTTCGAGGGGGAAAACTCCTTTACATTACATAAATGAACAATTCTTGGATCATACAAATGACAAAACCTCCTTTCTATATATAGGAGTCTAAGGAGTCACAATATAATCCAGCCGACCTAACAATAATAATGTAAAGCCACAAAAATAACAATAGAGGGATTCTATGGGGCACATAAATAACAATATGGGGGTAATAGGGGCACAAAAATATAAATAGGGGGTATAACTACAATAGTAATGGGGTAATCACTAGTATTATAGGGACCCAACACTTGGTCTCCTCATGATTCATCCATGATGCCAATGTCATGAGTTGTAAGTACTCTAGATTTGGATTGGGGTCCCACACATTCAAATCTTTTAGGGCCAAGTTATGTAGGCGGAATTAATATATCTTGTCCGTGTCCCCTAGGGTGCTTTGGTCACAGAGGTTAGTGAACTACCTACGGTCTTGGAAAGTCACAATTCCTCTTTATGAAAGGGTTTTTATTTGAAACTATAGCCATTGTTCTTTGAGGTATAAGGCATAGAATTTTGTTGGCATCCTGCATTGGAGTGCCTCCAAGGATAGACCTGCCATATTTTCCAATTATCCCTCCTTCTCCAATAGTTTCCTTCTTAGCCATGTGTTCTCAACCTCTAGTCGATATTTCATCATTCTTTCCATGTCTCTTATGCTACTCAACTCTCTACCAATTTCTATCAACTTTTCTTCCATACGACCTACATACTCTACACTTTTTGATTTAGAAATTTGCATCCAATGATGTGTCCTTTCTCTCTCCTTTTAAAGCTAAAAGAATAGAGGGAAGGAAATGTTTTGTGGTATTACTCTACCCCCCTCAATGAATCTATAATAGGAGCTAAGGTTTGGTTGTGGGCTAGGTTCCTTCAGCTCCTAGGACTCTCCCTTTACTGTTTCTTGAGTATTTTCTACCTCTTTTCCTTCCATTTTCCCTTGCAATCCTTCTTGATCTTGTTTCTCTGCTTGATATAGTTTTGACAGGGTTTCTTGTAGGTCTGATTTTGTTTCCTGTAGGAGACCTTTCTATTTTTGTAAAGGGGTCAAAGGTTCTTTAACTTGTTTTGTTGAGGATGACCTACTGACAGTCCTCCTAACATAGGTGATTGGTGACCTTGGGGAAGCTTGTTTCGGTGTTCCGTCTTCACCTCTCCTTCCTAGAGGGTCTAAATTCTCTTTTTCTTTTAGTGAGTCCTCTATGATAATGGGAATATTGGTAGGGTTTTGAGATCTCCCTTGTTTTATCATGGTGTTCTTCCTTGTTCTAAAATATATGGGAATCTGCCCATGCCTCTTTCCTTTTGATTTGATAGGTGTACTTAGAGAAGTTAAGGTAGCAGTTGCCTCCTTCTTTGTGGGCTCCAAAGAAACCCTTGGAGATTCCTCTTCTTCCTTGATTTTCACTTTAGTACTTGGCTTATCCTTTTGTGCTTCTTCTTGGCTCATCTTTTTCATCCTTTGTGTCATCTAGTTCTCCCTCCACTTCTTCAGGATCTTCTTCATGTTCTTCATGTTACTCTTCTTCATGTTCTTCTTCTTCAAGCTCTTATCCCTCTTCCTTATCACTAGAAGTAGGGTCTCTTTCATACTTAATGGCTTGAATTTCATTTTCTTCATTCACGTCTGCAAATGTTGTCCACGTAACTGGGATTCTCAAGTTCTTTAGGGAATCTTCTAGTGTGAGTTTGATTAATTCATGATGTGTGATATGCTAAAGCTTCCCTTGTTCTGCTTCGATGCTCATGTCTATCATTGATTGTAACAAAAAGTAAGGAACACTAAGTCTTCTATGATGAGGTATCTCTTCTCCAAATCTCATCTCACGGAGGAGCCTAAATTGGTACCCATAGACTATACTGAGTCTACCCTCATAGGAAATATATTTGATGATGTGATAGCTTACCTCATTCCATGGATATGGATTTTTTTTCCCTTCTAACCCAATTTTTTTCTTCAAATGGTTCTTCTCCTTCCACGAAAGATATCTTATTGGAAAGTGTGTTTCTACTTTTGTCATATTTCCACCATTACAACCCTAGAGGAAGTGTAGTGATCCTACTAATGCTTTGAGGGGTAATTGTTATTGACAGACCCATCACTAGAACTATGGCACTAGCTCTAGCTATAGGTATGAGTGACATTTCAAATTCCCTAGCTACATCATCATAATATCGCCTAAGTAGCTTTAAGAATCCCAACCATTGATGCCTTGTAAAGATTTCTACCACAAGAGTTTTTTGGTGTATTCCGGTTGTTCTGGTGGGGTCTGTTTTGTTGAAACCCCCTGTCATATCTTCACTTTGTCAATCTGTCTGTATGAGGTTTGGGTGGCTATATCTTAAGACATTCTCTAGGTGATGAAGGTCTAGAGTTTACTCTACACAATCTCCCACAAAATCCTATCTATCTCTATGCACACTGTAAATACTTGAAAGAAATGAAAATTTCTTTCCTTTTCCTCTTTACAAATGAAAACACAAAGGATGTGGCACCTACCTTTCTCTGCAATGCTTTGGTGATGATAATTATTGAATTTTTGGCCCTAAGCACCCACTTACAACATTTGTGACAATTCTCCCTGTTTCCTATATCTTTCTTGTAGTTTCCTGTAGGTGCTCACTATTTCCTGTAGTTTCTTTGTGTTTCTTATAGGTGTTGATTGTAGGTAGGATGAGACTGAATTTTCCTTTCGATGGCTCCTATAGGTTATCTCCTCTCTCAAATTATTGAAATGAATAATACTTTGGATGAATGTTAGGTAATATTTCGATTTATGGCCGATTTCTTTGAGTGAAGTGCTTGCCAGCTGAGTACATATTTCTCCTTTTGGACCGTTGGTCCCACTACTAGTTAACACATCACTCTTCCTCGTAATCATCACCCACCTCTGTTCACCATAACATGACCACCATTCTAATTTATTCCCCTTGATGTGACCTTTCCACGTGTCCAGTTGACTAACACTTTACTTTTCGTTATCGAACTGAAGTTTACCAAGTTAACCGGCCACCTTTGCCTATAAAATCAACTCTCTACATATTCCTACAATTTAATCATATTTGTACTTATTAGGGAGTACTAATGAGGTGAAATACCTATTTATCCTTTGCCTTGATGATGCATGTTGGAGGGTGGTGTTGTTCTGCTTCTCATGACCCGGGTACATCTTCTTGACTTCCTTTCTATCTTTTTTCATCTTATTTTGTTGATGGGTTGTCTTCTTGTTGATGTGTAGGTGTTGGCTTCCTCTGTTTCTACTGAGCTCTAGAGGAGTTTCATTGTGCCTGAATTTGTGCTTCTCCTCTTTCATGGTGCTGAAGGTTAGGCTTGAAGCCTTCTACTGTTGTTTCTTGTAGTACTACTATAGGAAGTCCTGTAGCTACTCTTTCTTGAATTGTTTTGTGTTCTTTATTTGTTTGGAGGGTGAATAGGTATTGCAATGCATGGAAGGTGTGTCCATGGAGTTTTAGGTGAGGTAGGCTGCTGGTGTCATACCTCTTTGATGTTCTTTTCTCTTTTTTCTTCTTTTTTTTATTTTTTTTATTTTTTTCTAACTTGATCTTTTTTCTTGTATGGACACAGGTGGTGACATGGTCATGAAGGGTGTTGGCTTAGGTGTAGTGAAGTCAATGGCCTTTTTTCTTATCCCAAAATAGGTTTGCATCATAATTTCTCCATTGGGATACCTTTTCTGTATATTTTCAAGACTTCCTATAGTACTATAGTAAACTCATATAGTAATTATAGGAAATCCTATAGAAAGCACATAATTGCTTGAAATTTGAATTTTTATGTTGCCAGAGATGAGTATGGATGAAGGAACATGGGGATTATGGAGGAGATGAAATAGATGAAGAAAATCATGGGGTTTTGTAGGGATTGCTTCCATTTGATCTCTATGTCCATTATCTTCTTGAAATCCTGCAAAAACCAGAATCATTATGAGTGGCCAGGTTTGATGTCCCTGCCATTACTCTTGTGCTTTTTCTCTCTCTCTTTTTTCTTGAAAGACAACCAAGTTGCCTCAAACAAGGTTTTCATCCTAGTTTTCTACCTTGGGTGCCTAAAAAGAGGTTTTCACCCAGAGGTATTTTATTTTTGCCTTTGTTATTTTTTCTCTTCTTTCTTTTTTACACTCTTGGGCTGCCTCAAATATGTCTTCAACCTAAGATTGGGCCTCAAGTTCATCATGAAGGTTTTCACCTGGGTCTCTTTACTTTTTCTTTTTTTCAAAACCTCAACAGACCTTAAGAACCTGGTGAGGTGGAAGTGAGACTCCTTTAATCACCATTATTGTGTTGCTGATGCTAATGATGAAGTCCTTCTTTGACAAAGGATTTTTGTAGACTTTCAACCTATACCCATTGAGAAGCAAAGGGATACCTTCTTCATCGATGGTTCTTATCTGAAAAGCACCATTATCATGGCACTTTTCTACCACATATGGTCCCATCCATCTGGTGATCAAGTCGCCTTTGAAATATTTGTACTTGGAGTCATACAACAGGGCCCAATCACCTTCTCGAAATAGTTTTTCTTCAATATTGTTGTCATGCCAGATTTTTCTTTGTACTTGAGTCACTTTTGTGTACAGGAGGGCCTACATCCTAAATTCATCTAACCCATTTAACTAGAGAAATATCTCTTGTTGTGCCCTTGTTACATCTAGATCCAATTACTCTTCCATCCTTAAGGTGTTGTATTCAATTTCAATGGACAACATAGCCTTCTTCCCATACACCAAATCATAAGGGGTGAAGACAATGGCGGTCTTCCAAGCTATATTGTAGGCCCAAGTGGCCTCCACTAGTTTTTCTACCCAATCCTTCGTATTGTTGGTAACTACTTTGGTCAGAATGCTTTCCAATGCTCTATTGGTGAAATCTACTTTTCCATTAGCCTGAGGGTGGTAAGGAGTGGACTTTTTGTGCTTGATTTTATGATGGCTTAACAAATCATCAATCTTGTATGATGTGAATTGACTGCTTGATTAGTGACCAGCTCTCTAGGGTATCCAAAATTGTAAAACACATTCTCCCTCAATAATTCATCTTTTTTTTTTTTCTGTGGCTACCTTGACAGCTTTCTCTTTAACCCACTTTGTTAAGTATTCGTCCCATGCAATGATTCACTTTTTATGTCTGGATGGAGGATCAATGGGACCTATGAAATCTAAGCCCCACTTTTCAAATGTGTCAAAAGTCAATTGAGGTTGCAAAGGCATTGCATCGCTGGGAGTATGTTTCCCCATCCTTTGGCACCAATCGCACTCATTGGTATACCTTCTTACATCCTGGTGGAGAGCAGGCTAGTGATAGCCAGCTTGTAGTACCTTGAATGATATCCTTTTGGTTACAAATTGACCTCCACAAGGCCCATCATGACAGGACAGAATGATGTCAAAAACTTCTTCCCTGACACAAATTCTCACAATTTGATATTGGCCCAACTTGAAGAGATTTCCCCCAATCCAAGTGAATGGGGCACTTTTCCTAATGATTCCTGTCTTCTGCTTGGAGGACAAATTTGGAGGGAATAATGTAGCTACTAAGTAGTTGGCTATGTCAGCAAACCATGGAGAGAGAACTAAAATGGTGAGTAGATGCTTATTGGGCATCCAGTCATCAACCATTCCTTCCTCACCTATAGGAAAGGTCAATCTAGACAAAAAATATGCAACTAGATTTTCTTTGCCTGGCTTATCAATAATAGTTAGATCAAATTGTTGTAACAAAAATAACCATATAATAATTTGATCATTCACATTAGGCTTGTTCATCAAATATTTAATGGCAACATGTTCGGTATGTACAAATGTCTAGTAACCAGTAATGTAATGTCTAAGTTTATTCAATGAGTGGACAATAGCTAGGAGTTCTTTTCTGTGCACTGTGTAGTTCAACTTGGCTTTGGACAAATTTTTGTTGATGAAGTAAATAGCATAAGGTATCTTCTCATTTATCTAGCCCAAAGTTTCTCCTATATCTTTGTGAGATGCATCAGCATGTATGTCAAAAGGAAGAGCCCAATTTGGGCCTCGGAGAATAGGTACAATAGTAAACTTGTTCTTTAGGGTTTCAGGGCTTCTTGACATCTTTCTAACCATACAAGTTTAGATTCTTTGGTTAATAGTCCAAACAATGGCGAGGCTACCTTGCTAAAGTCTTTGATGAATCTCCTATAGTATCCATCTAAGCCTAAGAAACTTCTGACATCCCTCTAGTTTTGAGGAGTAGGGACCCTCTTTATCATAACTATCTTATTTGGGTCTGCTTATAGTCCTTCCTACGAGATTGACTGACCTAGAACAATCCCTGCAGTCATTAAGAATTCACACTTCTTAGTACTAAGGGACAATTTCATTTCAATGAATTTGTTTAACACCTTTCTCAAATTAGGGAGATCCTCCAGGAAATTCCACCCATAGCATGTGAAATCATCCATATAAAATTCTACAGAGTCATCAAATGGGTCTGCAAATATGCTCATCATTGCTCTCTGGAAAGTGGCAAGGGCATTTCATAAACCAAAAGGAAGGACCCTATAAGAAAAGGTGCACCAGGGATAGGTGAAGGTGGTTTTATCGTGGTATTCTAGGCTGATCTGGTTTTGATTGTAACTACTAAATCCATCCAGGAAAGCGAATAACATCTTCCCTGCCATACTATCTAATACTTGGTCAATGAAAGGTAGAGGGAAATGGTCCTTTGTGGCTTTGTGTACCTCTTGGTATAATCCACACAGATCCTCCAATTTCCATTTTTCTTTGGAGCCAGAACCAGAGAAGACACCCACTCATTATCTGAGATAGGGTAAATGAACCCTGCATCTAAAAACTTATGCAGTTCTTCATTGACTATATATTTCAGGGCTAGGTTCATTATCCTTTGAGGTTGGTGGACTGGCTTACAACCTTCGTTGATGTAAATGTGGTGAGTACACGCCGAAATGTGCACTCCCTTCATTTCCTTGTAACTTCAGGAAAAGGCATCTGAATGCTTTCTTAGCATGTCACATAACTCCTCTTCTTAGTGTACACAGAGAAAGGGGTTGATTTTCAATGCTCTTTTTGGGCCGAATTCTATCATCTTGACTTGAGTAGGGTTTGATTCAGCTAAGAATAGATCAATCCGAGGGTCTTCTTTGGCTTCCTTTACTAACTCCTCAAGGGACATGGATTTCAGGAATTGATTTTGGAGGATGTGTTCAATGAGGTCGTCTTCATCAGGTTTCCCCCCTCCTATAGTGTTATGAAACCAACTCAAAAAAGCATAGAAAAGATATATCAATTCCTTAGAATTTTCCCTCTTCGAGGGGGCAACCTCCTTTACATTACACAAATGAATAATTCTTGGATGATAGAAATGAGAAGACCTCCTTTCTATATACAATACTCTAAGGGATCATCATATAATCGGAGCCGCCATAACAATAATAATGTAAGGGCACAATAATAACAATAGTGGGCTTCTATGGGGCACAATAGTAACAATATGGGGACTACATGGGTACACCAATATAATAAGGGGGTTGTACTAATAACAATAAGGGGTTACACTAGTAGTATAGGGGCCTAACATGCCCCTCTCCTTCCAAAATTGTTGTCCTCAATGCTTAAGTAGTTCTTGATGCTTCTGTATAAAATTCTTGTCCTCCCATGTGGAATCTTTAGTAGATAAGTTCTTCCATTTGGTGAGATACTCTGAAATTGATCGATTTCGTCGCTGTCAGGTTTTTGTTTCTGTGACTGCTTCAAGTTCGAATATGATTTTTCCTTCCTCTTCAAGTTCTGGCAATATTGTTTGAATTGGGATCTTCTACGACTTTTGAATGAGTGGCCATACTTCTTCATCCTTCTTCTATTCATCCCTTGTTTCGTTTATCCAATCTGCTTGGATAATAGAAATAGCACAAAAAAATGCTTCCACATCCTCATCCTTTCTTGAGAGTGCATCTGCAACAAATTTTTTCTTCCCTTTTCTATAGATGATGGCAAAGTCATAACCCAACATATTTGTGACCCATTTTTTTGTTCTTCTAAAGATAATAGTTGTTCTAAAAAGTATTTAAGACTATCATCATCCATTTTTAACTTGAAGTGTATTCCCATTTGGTAAGGTCACCATTTCTTAAGTGCATGTAGTATTGCAAACATTACCTTCTCATAAATAGCTTGCTTGAGATGTAGCAGTAAAAGTACCCAATCACCTACATAAAATGTTTTTTCACTATGATGTTGATCTACCTGTTGTTTCATTCGATTTTGCACCAAAGTGGCGTTATCCTTTAAAAGTTGGAGAAGTTGTTGTTAATGCTCGATGTGATCTTTCACTTCTTGAACCCTTTTTTTCTTGATATGTCCTTCTATCTTGAGAGTTCAAGGAGTGGTAATTTCTTCCCATGCTTTACAAGAGATGGTCAGATTCATTCATTGATGCTTGATGTGATCTTTCACTTATTGAACATTTTTTCTCTTGATATGTCCTTCTATCTAGATAGTTTGAGGATTGGTAATTCTGGCCAATGCATTACAAGATATGGTTGGATTGATTTCCTCTTTCTTGATGTGATATTTCACTTGAACCTTTTAATTCTTGATATGTCCTTATATGTTGATTGTTTGAGGAGTGGTAATTCTTGCCAATTCTTTACAAGATATGGCCGGATTGATTTCTTCTTTCTCTGGGGTTGGCTCCTGTCATATATCCTCTTCTTTTGATGTTTATTGATCCTTTTCCTCCTCCTCTTCATACTTTATGTAAAATAATTTATTCTCAGCACACTTATGACCCTTAGTGCATTTTCTATCACAATTGTAACAAATCCCTTTTTCTCTTTTTTCTCCCAATTGTTGTGGTGTAACCCTTGTAGGTTGTGGAAGGCTAGGAGAAAGAACACTTCCATATTTATAGTTGTGAGGGGTAGAATTGCTTGTTGCCATAATTTTTCTTTCCACTTTGTAACAAAGCCCTTTTTCTCTTTTTTCTTCCAATTGTTGTGGTGTTGCTCTAAAGAAGGTGTTTCTCTTTGTATTCTCATAATGTGCTATAATTTCCTCCATGAAAATTGACCATGTAATAAGTTGTTTACGAGAACAAATCCATTTATACCATAAAAATTGATCTTCTTCTAAATATGAAGATGAAATACATACCTTTTGTAATAGAGGTACATCATGTAGACCAAAATATTTCTCCATCTGTAGTATCCAATTTACTAGATCCTTGCCATCAAACTTCCTCATCTCGCTTTTTCTTGATTTTAGGAGCTCAATCTTGAAATGACTCTAACTTTGTACTTTCGAATTTTTAAGTTCTGAAATTGCAATCTACAACAGCACTCTGCGTCCTTTTTCCAATGCCACCAGTCTGATCAAATTTATATTCCCCAAGAAAGAGTTATGCATAATCTCCCAATATCACCTGATTATATACCTTTTCAAAGGAGCAAACTTGTATAAAGTTCCACATGTCACTGCTTTCACCTTAGGATCTGAAAAATATACACAAGAAACTACGGTCCATCTTCTTTTTGTAGCTTATTACGAAATTTTAATCTGATGCCCAAAACAAAAGTTATGACTATTTTTCCCAGGTCACCTATTTGGAATGTAATTTGGGAGTCTAGAAAAAGGCCAAATTCCTTAGATCATATCTCCGCAAAGTTAGCACGACAAGCTCTGAAATTCAAACCCGAGGTTCAAAACGATTTCATCCCAAATGGATTTTTTTTTACCGTCTGAAACGTCGTAGAAGAAAAGTTATAGCGACAATGCCATGATGACCCATTTGGAGCAGTGAAACCATAGAATCCAAATCTCTAATACCAAATGTTATGAAACTAGCTCACAAAAAAATAGAAAAGATAGATCAACGCCTTAGAATTCAACCTCTTCAAGGGGGCAACCTCCTTTACATTATACAAATGAATAATTCTTGGATGATACAAATGAAAAGACCTCCTTTCTATATATAGGAGTTTAAGGGGTCATCATATAATTAGAGCTGACATAGCAATAATAATGTAAGGGCACAATAATAACAATAGTGGGCTTCTATGGGGCACAATAGTAACAATATGGGGAATATATGGGTACAACAATATAATAAGGGAGTTGTACTAATAACAATAAGGGCTTACGCTAGTAGTATAGGGACCTAACATATAGTAGCATCTAGGGTATAGATTGGGGAAGATTAGACTTCATCTTCTTCCTCCTCTTCTAACCATAAGGGTAAGTCATGCTCTAGAGATGGTTGAGAAGGAGGGTACAAGATCAATTGCTTGGACAAATGCCTATTTTTAATGGTCATGTTCCCAACACTCCAACTTATGTAAGCATCAACAATGGCTAACCATGGCCTTCCAAGGGTGAGAGGATAACCATTAAACTTGGTCTTAGGTTGGAGAACTAAGAAGTCAGCAGGGTATTCCCAGAAATCAATGGAGACCATCACATCCTAAAAAATTCCCTTAAGAGCTATAGTGGATCTACCCGCAAGCTGGAAGACTGTTGTGGTGTTTATTAATGACCCCTTGAGATTCAGTTTAAGCATACTCTACTTATTCATCACATTGATGGCAGCACTAAGATCAATCAAGTTATGGGGTACAATGGTGGCATCGATGTTTACATATACTAAATGACTTCCAGGATCTAGATACTTTTGGAAAATCAACCACCCCAACATTAAGTTGGACATTTTTCCAATGAAATTAATGGTAGGGTTGTCTTTCTTTCACCTTCATGGATGTTTGAAACACTTCTCCTTGATTAAATTGCTGTATATGGGGACATCTTTGATACCTTGGAGAAGAGGGCTTTCGACACAGATTTTTCAACTCACCTAGAATTTTAGTCCCTTCTGGGGTGTACTGGATGGATGGGTTAATCTCTCAAGAAAAGGAGCTGGATTTTCCTAAGGGACACTTTCCTCTTTTTCCTCTTCACGCTCCTCAAGTGGAGATGGATATTGATTATCTAGAAGCACTCTTCTAGGCCTGATGTTAATCTCATGAATTTCCACAACATATGTAGGGTAGGATGTTTCTCCATTGTAGACCTGTTGTGCTTGTCTGTTTTTCAGGTTCGGATTTGGTTGGGCAGAAATCCGAGGATGTTTAGGTGGAGCAGGGTGTAGGAGCTATGGTTGAGATGGAGGCGGAGGAAATAGAGCTATATCTTGGTTGTATGGAGGCCTCCACCCTTGGGATGGTTCATATCACTAAGGTTGTGTAGGAGAATATGGATGAAATGGTTGATTGGCAAGTTGTGAATGGTATTGAGGTGCAAACAATGAAGGAGAAGATGTTGACCATGAAGGATGAATAGGGGGCACCAAGGGGAAATGGATGTATTCTGATTAATGTTGTAATATGAATAGGATGTGCCTTGCATTCCATGTTGTTATGGTCAAGGTCCTTGAGGCCTACTTTGATTGATGTAGCAGATTTGTTCAGTCACCCCTTCGATTCTCTGATATAGAGCTTTTGATCCAGACAGGGAAAGACGCTTGTATGTGGATTGGTTTTCCTCACAGACTGGGCATATTTATATAAGATTCAATGGAGATTTATTCCTAGGGTGCCTCTTGGTGCATCTAGGGTAGAAGATAGCTAAGGATATCTCTTCTTCCTCCTTCTTCCTCTTGATCTTCATGGTGTCCATTTGTAGAGAAAGGGTATGTTAGGCCCCTATACTACTAGTGTAACCCCTTATTGTTATTAGTATAAACCACTTATTATATTGGTGTACCCATGTAGTGCCCATATTCTTACTATTGTGCCCCATAGAAGCTCACTATTGTTATTATTGTGCCCTTACATTATTATTGTTATGTCGGCTCTGATTATGTTATCATCCATTAGACTCCTATATATAGAAAGGAGGCCTTTTCTTTTGTATCATAAAAGAATTGTTCATTTATGTAATGTAACGGAGGTTTCCCCCTAGAATAGGCTGAATTCTAAGGCGTTGATCTCTTTTCTATCTTTTCTTGAGCTAGTTTCATAACATATGGTATTAGAGCTTTGGATTCTAGGGTTTCGCTGCTCCAAACAGGTCATCGTCACATTTTCGCTATAACTTTTTTATCCGATGTTTCATAAGTTGAAAAAACCCATTTGAGAAGAAATCGCGCTGAACCTCGGGTCCAAATTTCAGATCTTTTCGTTCTATATTTGCGGAGATATGATCTGAGGAAGTTGGTCTTTTTTGCAGACTCCTTAATTACATTCCAAATAGGTGACTTGGGGAAAATCGTCATAACTTTCTCTCTGGGGATCAGATTGAAATTTCGTAAGAAGGTGCAGAAATAGGATGGACTGCAGTTTTTTTTATATCTCTTTTAGATCCAAAGGTCGAAACAGTGACACGTGGCACTTCATACAAGTTTTCTCTTCTGGAAAGGTCTATAATCAGGTCATCTTGGGAGACTGCGCATAACCTTTTCTGAGAGAATCCAATTTGATCAGACTAGTGGCATTGGAAAGAGGACATAGAGGGCTACTATAGGTCACAATATTAGAACTTAAAGATCTGAAAGTACAAAGTTATAGTCGTTTGAAGGTCGAGCTCCTAAAATCAAGAAAAAGCCAGATGAGGAAGTTTGATGGCAAGGATTCGGTAAATTGGATACTTCAGATGGGGCAATATTTTGATCTACATGGTGTACAATTGTTACAAAAGGTATGTATTGCATCTTCATATTTAGAACCAGATCAATTTTTATGGTACGAAGGGCTTTGTTCTCGTAAACAACTTGTTACGTGGTCAATTTTCATGGAGGAAATGATAGCACATTATGAGGATACAAAGAGCAACACCTTCTTTAGAGAAACACCACAACAATTGGAAAGAGTAAAAGGGTTTTGTGACATAGTGGAAAGCAAAATTATGGAAACCAGGAAGCGTACCCCTGACAACTATAAAGATGGAAGTGTTGTTTCTCCTAGCCTTCCACAACCTACAAGGGTTACACCACCACAATTAGAAGAAAAAGGAGAGAAAGGGCTTTGTTACAATTGTGATAGCAAATGCACTAAAGGTCATAAGTTTACTGAGAACAAATTATTTTACATAGAATATGAAGAGAAGGAAGAAAAGGATCAAGAAACATCAAAAGAAGAAGATATACGCGAGTACCCCACCCTAGAGAAAGAAGAAATGAATCAGACCATATCTTGTAAAGCATTGGCAAGAATTACCACTCCTAAAAATCTCAAGATAGAAGGACATATCAAAAAGAAAAAGGTACAAGGAGTGAAATATCACATCAATAAAGAAGAAATGAATCCAACCATATCTTGTAATTCATTGTTCGAAATTACGACTCCTCAAACTATCAAGATAGAAGGACATATCAAGAAGAAAAATGTTCAAGAAGTGAAAGATCACATCGAGCATCAAGAAATGAATCTGACCATATCTTGTAAAGGATTGGAAGAAATTACCACTCCTAAAACTCTAGAGATAGAAGGACATATCAAGAAGAAAAAGGTTCAAGCAGTGAAAGATCACATCGAGCATCAACAACAAGCTCTCCAACTTTTAAAGGATAACGTCACTTCGGTGCAAAATCAAATGAAACAAGAGGTAGATCAACATCGTAGTGAAAAATGTTTTGATGTAGGTGATTGGGTATTTTTACTGCTACATCTCAAGAAAGCTATTTATGAGAAGGAAATGTTGGCAATACTACATGCACTTAAAAATGGTGACCTTACCGAATGGGAAAACTCTTCAAGGATGAAGATGTGGAAGCATTATTTTATGCTATTTATATTATCCAACCATATTGGATAAACAAATAAAGGGATGAATGGAAGAAGGACGAAGAAGTATGGCCACTTATGCAAAAGTTTCAAAAGATCGCAATTCAAATAATATTGCCAGAAATTGAAGAGAAAGGAAAAATCATATTAGAACCTGGTGCAGTCACAGAAACAAGAACCTGACAGCTACAAAATCGATCAATTTTAGAGTATCTCATAAAGTGGAAGAACTTACCCGCTGAAGATTCCACATGAGAGGACAATAATTTATACAGAAGCATCAAGAACTACTGAATCATTGAGGACAACGCTTTTTGAAGGAGAGAGGTATATTAGGCCCCTATACTACTAGTGTAACCCCTTATTGTTATTAGTATAACCCACTTATTATATTTATGTGCCCATGTAGTGCCCATATTGTTACTATTGTGCCCCATAGAAGCCCACTATTGTTATTATTGTGCCCTTACATTATTATTGTTATGTCGGCTCTGATTATGTTATCACCCCTTAGACTCCTATATATAGAAAGGAGGCCTTTTCATTTGTATCATCAAAGAATTGCTCATTTATGTAATGTAAAGGAGGTTTCCCGCTCGAAGAGGCTGAATTCTAAGGCGTTGATCTATCTTTTCTAACTTTTCTTGAGCTGGTTACATAACAGGGTATGTACCATTTCACTCTTAAAGTCTTCCAACATGTTACTAATTTCACTTTTTATGGATGTATTGGAAGAAGACATACTAGCCACAACTTGACTAGCCCTAGCCTTCTTTCTAGCCACCCTAGAATGATTCTTGAAAACTATCTTGATATCATCATAAGGTAACTGGTAGATGTCCCCTCCTAACAACAAGTTTAGGGTTTCTAGGAGATCTTCCCTAATCCCCCTAAGAAGGACTAACTTCAGTGATTCAAGATCAAGGGTACACCTGGCCCTTTTGCAGCTGAGTTCAAATCTTTCCTCATAATCTTCTAAAGATTCATCATTTCCCAAGGTCATTCTAAAACTTTCCTCTTTGGTATCTTTGGACTTATAGTAGTCCCTATACTTATTCTTGAAGGCTTGTTCCATCTAAGCCCATATGGTGATACTGTCGCCAAGTAAACCCATGAACTAGTGCAAGGTTTCATCTTTGAGATTTGTTGGGCATGGAATCCCCCACAAGGCATGTTTTTGGGCTTAAAGCCCAGGTTTTGACTAAGTCTATGGTAAAGATTCTGCGAATTGTGGGCGTGAAGCGTGAAGTTGTAATAGAGTCATAGCGTTGTCAACCCTTGTTTTTGTAATGTAATGTTGGTTTGTAATAGAGCGAGGCTCTAAGTGTAAGAGGAAGGAAATCAATATAATTATAGCATGGAGGAATCTAAGAAGTATTGAGTCGAAGTGTAAGTCATGTTGCTGGGTCGTAGAGTAGGAGAAGGCTTTGTAGCTTAGTGCACAGAGGTCTAGTAGTCCGCAGATCAGTGCGCGGATTCCTATAGCTAAGTGCACAGGGCGGGTTGAGTTTGTAACAACGGGAAGAATTAATAAAAGAGAAGTGTTACCATATTTCTGTGTATCTTTTCCTGTTTTATGCATTATTGGGTATGAATAGCAAGTTTACTATTTATTTACTGTGCGAAATCATATGAATTTGTTGAATAAGTAAGTATAATATAAGGCATTTGTTTACGCGAAGATAACTAACTATTGTAAGAAGATAAGTAAGAACTCAGGTGTAACTTAGGGAAATAGTGCACATCGCTGCTCTATCAGTGTGGAAGCCCCACAACCCATCCTTAGGGTTGTGCAAAGGTGAATATATCAGGGCGTGAAGGATAGGGAAGTGCACGAAGTAACCTACACGAAGGACTCACAGTTGGACCAAATTAAGCCCTCAGACATCTCAAGGGTGCGGAAACCTAGTTCCAGCACCCCCCCATACTACTTTGGGTGATACCTTAGTCCGCGCTCCACAGACTGTTGCCAAAAGGGCTATTAGTACAAGGATTTTTTTGGCTAATTAACTTCAAACCTGGGTCAGGTCACAAAAAGCCAACAAATGGTTCTGTTGCGAGGATCGAGATTTGCAGAGAGATGTCTGATGTCATATCACTAGAATATAACTAAGAAAGAAATTAAATATTGGTTGGATAGGAAGATTCATGAGTCCAAGGCATAGGAGAACAGGAATCCACAACTATCAATGGAAAAGTGGTTAGGCTACTACTTGTACACAGAGATCCATGAAATTTTCTTCACATATTTCCCTACTGAGCTGTATGAGTGGATCATGAAGCTAGAAGAAAGCAAAGGAAGGTGGAACTTGATAATCCTATTGTTTGGACCCCAAAATTGGTGTGTATATTGGAAGCATTAGAGGATAAAATTGTGCGCAGTGTTGATCATTGGCTTGATTGGATTATAGGAGGATTCGTTACTTAGTTCACGGTAGATAGCTCAGTTAGCTATAGCGAGGCAGAATGATGCTTTATCAAAGGACCGCGACATAAGTAAATTAAGTTTATGAACACTTGGATTAAATTATACTGTGTGAAAAATGGATTATGTGAATACATTGATGTTTGGGGCTATGTGAAGTGGAAGAATTTATAGAAAAGAAGGAAGCATAGATCTAGAAACTAGCCCCTTGGTTTCACCTCTATGAGGGGGTGAGGGAGAGCCCACGAAGGTCTCACCAAGAAGTGTGATCAATTTGATAAGGTAGAGGATTATGCACATACCACCCCCAGTGTCACTGACTTCACCCCCATATTCACCTGTACCACCTCCGCCACCACTGTGAGTCGATATGGTAAGCGCGATAAAGTTTCCTGTATTCAAGGGAATAAGAATTGAAGATCCAGATAAGTTTTGGTTTGTGATAAGGGCTGTATTAGAAGCACAAGGAATTAAAAATGATAATATAAAGAAAGCGACACTGTTTAGCACTCTACAAGATCGCGTGCTGACCTGGTATATCAAGTATTTTAATGACAATCCAAATGTGGGGGTCGTGGATATCCAAATTGTGCTGAACAAAGAATTTAGTAGGCCAAATTCAGAGGCATAGTCGATCATCAGGTTCAACGAGATCACAATGCTGCTAGGTGAGACTCCTTGGGAGTTGGATTAGAGGCTAAAGTGCACAATTTGTGAAGCCAATATGACTTTGATGGATGGACAACATCACAAATGGTTTGTAGCATCACTAACGCTGCATGTGAGGAACGTGTTATCAAAACAAAGGCTAACGACTTAGGCTAAGGCCTTGGAGATCATGATGAGGCTGCATGAAACCCTGATATCAGATCCTAACCTAGGATTTTAGGAGATCCTCGTGCAGTTGAAAAACTTGTGTGTTTAGATGCAGAGTTTGAAACAAGACAGGACAACTTGCCCAGAGGTATGGTGTGTTAAATGTAAGGGTCAGGTTCATGACAAGGATCACTACCTGGTATTCATGAATTACCTTTTGGGAGGAGGGTTGATGCCATTAAGACCCGAGGCACAAGAAGGGCCTAGCGTGACACCTGCTTTGTGGTGCGCAATTTGTCAAATAGGAGGAAATCATATTATAGACAACTGCCATCTGTTGTAGAAGTACACACAAAATTCACAATTGTTGTTCTATATTTTTTTTAGGTCAATAGGACACGATGAGCACACCTGCAGAAGCTAGGAGCTGATGATGGATAGGACTCCCACCTATAGAGTTCAAGCAAAAACACGGCCTCTTGACCAGAATGCAAGGATGGCATGAACTAGATTTCAGGGGCGTGGGCGAGGCCGAGGTGGAGGATGACTTGGAAGAGGTCAAATACAACTGATATGTTAAAATTGTGAATGGCTAGGACACTATGACCATGATTGTATGAATCCAATGCATCCGTCATGTCTATATTGTACATTTTTTATCATGAGACGGAGGATTGTCCCATAGAAATAGTGAGGCTACATGACAAGGGAGCGCTCCAACCTCCCCCAACTCAGAGCCTGCAGATGATGAGGTCTGAGCCACATGAGGAAGACCTTAACGTGAACATTGTGCTCCAGAGTGGAATTACCATAAGAGATGATAAACACAAGTAGCCTGATGATAGTACATGGGTTCGCAAGGCTCTGAGGAAATAATGAGAGTTTGATTTGGAGCATGCTAAGGAAACCTTCATGGAATTTAGGAAGAGCTTCGCTATGTCTCCACTTCAGGAAGCAAAGACAGACCAGAGCTAGAAATGGACCCATCAATGCTCACGATGTTCCTAGAAATGTGCATGAAGTTGTTGTGTGACAAAAACGCTAGAAAAGGATTGCAGGAACTCATTAATCGATGTACTAGGACCGCACCAGGATGAACTGCGCGTAGTCTGGAAGATTGGAAAGCATGTGATGACGACGGGAAGAGAAATGTGACTGACCACATAGATTGGAGAATATGAGATGGACCAAGTGATTCTATGCTTAGGATCGGACATGAACATTCTGCCGAAGTAGAAATGGGATCGCATGGGGAGGCCTACGCTGCAATGGTCTCCTATCCAGCTGTGAATGGTGAACCAGAAAAAGATAATACCTATGGGGAGATTGTAGGGAATCACAGTGGATATTGAAGGAGCGAGCGCGCTAGTAGACTTCAAAGTCATAGAGATTGTTGATGAAAGTAATTACTACCCTACGCTATTAGGAATCGATTGGGCCACTGACATGAACAGGGTCATAAACCTAAAGAAGAACAAGATGATTTTTGAGAAAAAGTCCCTACACATAGTAGTACCTTTGGACCCCGCAGAAGGATTGCGCTACATGGATATAGTGTGCGACTATGAAAGCAATGATGTCTTGGATTGCATCTACAAGATAACTGCATGAGAGAAAGACTAGGTAAATCCCACCATGGATGGGTGAATCTCATGGGAGCATGAAAGATCCTTTACGTCAGATTTAGATGAAGAGATAAAGCAATGGCAGAATAGGTTACAAGAGGTAATGACACTGAATTGCAACATGATGATAAGATTGATGCACTGCGTATTGATACAGGTAAGAGATCTACCTATTTATGATGGATTAAGTGAGGTAGATGCCTTCTTAAACATATTTGAAAGGGAGGTGTTGGAACAACAATGGTTTGAGGCTTTGAAATGGGTACTGCACGCTACACCCATGAGGTGGTGGGGTACACACCAAGGAAATTTTGAGGATTGGCGTGAATGCAAGAGAATGATGCGCATCAATTTTGGGAAGCCTCAGCTGCGATTAACTAACAATATTTCCAGATGGAACGCCCTATGCACGCACCTATCTATATGGATACAAGCATGTCTTAAGAAACTTGCGCGCATGCACATAGACTTTGCATTAAGGGATACAATGAATAAGCAAGTGCGGTGAGGCATTTGTGCGATTGACCCCTCCTTTTGGAACAACAGAGTATGGAGAGAATGAGCATGCAGAAGGTTATCCACACAAAAGCCTTTAGCAAAGTACGTGAAGCACTGAATAAGGTATATGATGTGTAGTGGACTGATTGGGAGCTTCATGTGCCAGTGGTTTTATGGGCTTATAGGGCAACATGAAAGAAACTGACAGAGAAGGCACCTCCGAGGCTGGAATATGGAGAAAACACTATAATCCCCATAGAGTATAATATGGCTAGTCCTCACATCGTAGCACCAGTAGATATGACAACTCACAGAGCCTTGGAAGAAGGGATCATGCATCTGAATGAAGAAGAACGCTTCGAACCTAAGGAAGAAATCCAACAGGGTGATCTTAGGCTCCAAGAACTTATGAAACAAAAGGGTGCAAGTAACGGAGAAAAGCGTTGGTGGAAGTGGAAGTCAAGAAGTTGGAGAATGAACTAAAGAAGGATTTTCTCAATAAGAAAACCAGGGTGACAAAAAAGGGTGTGCACGATTACGTTGATGAATTTGGGAACTACTGATGAGAGTTGATAAGCCTGATGCCTTGGATTGGACCACATATTACTAAAGGGTTCACCCATGGTGGTGCGCTGTAGATGATAAATAATCCGACATAGCTAGTAACAATATAATATGGATGCTTTCCAGGAAAAGTGATGGATAACCGGTTGAAACCCTATACAGGTGGCACGACCACCTGACTAGCCATGAGAAGTCTACTCTTAGCATTCCAGGCAGTTGGAGATGTGGGACTATAAACTACTCAGCCCGAGAGCTGCGTGATGTTGGGGCTACGTATAGGAGTAAAGTGTCACAAGGCCCACAACCGAGCAATGGGGGTTGCATTGTTGCGGGGGTTGGCTGGAAAGTGACTGTTGTACTCACAATTCAAATTGTGATGCTTGACTTGAGACCAAATGGAGCGGGTGACAAGCATTTAAGACGCACGTTATGGGAAAGATTTGGGAAATTCGACCACCAAGGGAGCATTGATGAACCCGATTTGGGGGGAATGTTCGAATTCAAATTCAAAAGGTGCTATAAAATACAAAGGGCTTCCCACAAACGACACTTGCTGATTTTTTAATTGAGCTGTTGTGCACCTTGAGTATCCTGAACCAAGATCTGTTTGCCCTGTGCAGAGCATTGGTTGTGCCCCTGATTGAGCACTTGAGAGATTTCTGAATGAGAAAGATGGCAACATCTGAGGAAGCTAGGGAAATTACATAGATGACCACTGACGAGGCTGCGTAGGCCCTGACCGTAGAAGATTCCCCTGAAGATGTCAGGATTGTTGCAGAAATCCCTAAATCACTGTGCACACCAAGATTGAATAAGGATAAACAGCCAATGATTCTGGTGCATGTGTCCCCGTGAAACCTATTGCGCACCAGATTAACGATGGAGGAGAAGGGGAAAGCAATTAACCTGGAAACCGAAGAGGAGGAAGAATACCTTAAAGACCTGATAATTGAAGAAGAAGAGGATGACAATATGGAGTTAGAAACCAAGGCTGCGAACCCTCCAACCAAGCTTCCCATGTATTCCCCCCGTGGATGGGGAAGGAAAGGGTGCATAAGCACCTCGATGAGAGAAAGAGCTCTCTCTAGACTCGCTCCTCCCAGACGATATCATTTTTGAGGCAACACACCTAGGATGGGTTCCAAGCTTGAATTTTGAGGACTGGGATCTCACTGACCACGAGAAATTCTTTCACCTAGAGACTGGGTACCTCATGAAGCCCAAGTAGAACACCATGATGGGGGTTATAGAATTAGAGTTGTGAAAGTGTTTATGTGGAGTTGAAAAGGCAGGGTTATTCAACCTGCTCTAAGGGTCGTATTACCACTGTGCCCCAGTAATGATCTTCATCATTAGGTGGCTGCTCTACCTGGTGAATAATGGGTGTTTCTGGCTGGAGGAGCCCATTCCCATCACAGACCACTTAATCCACCACATTACCTGGCTTCTGTGTAAAGGAGAGGACCCCAGAGATTTCTCGGAGGGGAAGAGTATCGATTTGTCCATCGTGGAGGCCATGAAGAAGAAATACAATCTAGAGAAGAAGAAAAGCGGCTACGCAATATCCAATATCAACAATAAAGTAGTGAGGGTGGCTACTGAAATAGTGGTAGGTAAGGTCGTGCAGAAGTGCTGTGCGGGTGAGGTACCTGCAACAGTGGTGGCACTTGCTAAATAGTGCATAGAAGGGGTTCAATTTAATTGGTCTAAATTCTTGTGCAAAGTGTTCTTGGAAAATTGTCACGAGGTACAGGAGCAAGGAAAAATGTTCCACTATGCATGGATTCTACTGTCCATGGTGCTAGTGGCAAGGGAATTGTGGAAGGACAGGCAATTTCCCACGATTGAAAGGGATCTTCCGGAGGCCGCAAAGTACGCTTCATTATGGGCCAGAAAATATGTGAACCAAATCCTAAACAACAAGATATTCTGGGTGTTCATGGAGATGAACATCAGAATGGGGATTAACCACAAGCCACAGTAATCACCCACTGTCTACAAAACCCTGCAAAGTTTTGCAGAATTTAGAGCCGACTTTCACCACATATATCTCAGAGCACGCAAGGACCCGACCAAGAAATGGAGCTAGTTACCCTTCATAGCCAAGGATGATGTGATTTTTGATGTACTAGAGACATGGCCGTCGAAGTGGTGCACTGTAGACATCGCCGCAATGGAGAAGTATAATGCGCAGAGGAAGAAGGAGGAGGCAAAACTACGCATGGCATAGTTGGAAGAAAGGAGACATCAATATTCAGTGACAGCAAAAACGCATGAGGCGTAGGACGTTGTGTAAACAAATAGTAGCACAAAAAGAGGTCGCAACAACAGTAGCATAGGAGGTAGCCGAGAAGGTGGGCAAGGGCCAGAAGTCACATTCGCATGTGCAGGAGAGAGAGATGGAAATAAAGGAAGAGGAAGGTGGTGCAGACCCACAAACAACGTCAACATAATAGAAGAGCGAGTGCCCAAGTGAGTGGACAGGGCCGTGCAAAAAGGTGAAAGCATCCAAGTCGTCGATCTACCTAATCACCCTTACTAAGGGTGATCTGCATCACATAGGTGAGACGGTGCACGATGTCACTGCCTAGGTCCTCCAAAGCTTCATGGAGGAGAATCAGATTGTGTTGGGGGCTCTCCGAGCACAAATTCAGGCGTTGTAGGTGCACACTCCTCAGATTGGTAGTTTTTCAACCAGCCTCTCAGTAGGGACAAATGAAACCGAGAAAATGCTATGCCCTTGGACAACCAACAATATAGTGTTGCCATAAGGGGCACTAGTTATAGCTGACTTGCCTATGGTTAGTGCACTAAAAGGATAGGGATCAACATGGTTGCGCTCCTACGAGAGATGCTCTATGTTCTGCAGGATGGGATTCCTGCAGAATTATGGGCTAGGGAGAGTCATGCATTGCAGGTGCTGAGTGAGGAGAAGATCAACATGGAGCAGTTGAGCTCGCAGCACGATGAGGTCATGTTGCAGAACAGGCAGATGGTACAGGTTTTTGAAGAAGCTTGCCAAATGGTCCCTCAGCTGGCCATCCCAGTAGAAGCACCAGCAGAGGCACGCAAAGAAATGGCCAAGGTTTAGCTGGAGTTGAATCTTCATATCACGGAGCTATAGTTGAACGCATAGTTGTCCAATCCTCTAGAAGGAAGGGAATAGCGTGCTAGCACTATTACATCGAGCATGGAAGATATCACCAGTTCAGTAAGGGACTGCACTAGATTGTTGGAAGAGTCATTTGAGGCGGTCACCAATCTGTAGGACGACCCTAACATCCATCGCTTAGAGACAGAGGTGCGTGAGATCCAGCAGCAGTATGACACCATCAAAGTGACTGCGTAGACAGTGGCCCTCACTCAGAGACTCGCTTGAATGCAACAGGCCAAAGCGCTGAAAGAGAAAGTGGACGCAACATGACACAAAGAACTAGTTTTGAAGGCATGCATTCAGCTTTGGATCGATGAGGCCTTCATAATCATAGCCACAATTGAAAGCAAGGTCGCAAAAATGCAGGGGATGCAGGGGAGTAATCCTAACACCCTGGTCTCAGAAAAACAAGTACAGGAGATTTAGCAGGTAGTCACTTAGTACGCTGTCGACCTTGCAGCTATCCAAGCAATGTTAGAGCGTCTTCGCGTGAAGATATCCTCACCGACAGAGTGAAACAAGCATGAGTCACAATGTTTGTGTTGGGGGACTATTGGGCATGGAATCCCCCCAAGGCATGTTTTGTGGCTTAAAGCCTAAGTTTTGACTAAGCTCATTGTAAAGATTCTGCGAATTGTGGGTGCAGAGCACGAAGCTGCAATAGAGTCAGTTTGAAAGATCTACCCATGGTCCGTAGGCCATGGCATTGTATAAATAGAGAGAGGCTCTAAGTGTAAGAAGGAAATTAATCTAACCATAGCATGGTGGAACCTACGAAGTATTGAGTCGAAGTGTAAGTCATGTCTTTGGGTCATAGAGTAGGAGAAGGCTATGCAACTGAGTGCGCAAGGCAGGTCGAGTTTGTAACCGTAGGAAGAATTAATAAAAAGAAGTGTTACCATATTTTTGTGTATCTTTTCCTGTTTTATGCATTATTGGGTATGAATAGAAAGTTTACTGTTTATTTAATGCGTGAACTCATATGAATGTGCTGAATAAGTAAATATAATATAAGGAATTTGTTTACACGAAGATAACTAACTATTGCAAGAAGATAAGTAAGAACTCAATTGTAGCTTAGGGAAATAGTGTAGATAGTTGCTCTAGCAGTGTGGAAGCCCAACAACTACTGGTTAGGGTTGCGCGAAGGTGAATATATTAGGGCGTGAAGTAACCTACATGAATGGACTCACAATTGGACCAAATCAACCCCTCAAACATCTTAACCGTGCGGAAACCTAGTTCCAACACCCCTCCGATACTACTTCGGGTGAGACCTCAATCCGCCCTTCGCAGACTATTGCCAAAAGGGTGAGTAGTATAGGGATTTGTTTGGCTAATTAACTCCGAACCTGGGTCAAGCCTGAACAAAGGTCTATGGGGAAGAGCCACAACCTGAGTGGGTGCACCTGTTCTGTCATACCCTAGATGTTATACCCATGAACTGGTATATAGAGACGGAGCTCTGCCATGGAATGAATGAATGGGATATCTTGCATGAAGGGTTCCTATTAACCTTCACGTTTAAGGATCGTTGGTGGGATACTATTGATGATGCACTACAAGCAGTAAAAAAAACTATCTTTAAAATACCCCAGGAGCCAATAGAATTGATTTAGCCTGAATGGGCGACCCAGCTCGGATACATGTTGGAGTGTTACAATGTAAATACTGAAGAAGATAATGAGAATCCACAAAAAGTTAACATTCTAGAAATTGAAGGCTATCATGACCTTTAAGGGCCAGTGATTGAAGACCTTGACATAACCCAACGGGTAAAGACAAAGCAAGTAAACATTGGTACGGAAGCTGAACATAAGTACGCAACATTCAGCGACTACTGGGATGACATGACAGTGGATAAGGTCGCTGAGTTACTCTGCGAGTACCAGGACCTGTTCCCGACCAAGATCACAGAATTAAAAGGAATCATTGGTGATTTAGGAATGATGAGGATCATACTAAAGCCCGACACGAAGCTAGTTAAGTAGAGGCCTTACTACTTGAATCTGAAATACAAGGAGAAGGTTTGCCTAGAACTAGACAAAATGCTCGTAGCAGGAATCATTGAGTTAGTCGAAGAATGTGACTGGGTAAGCCCTATGGTGGTGTAGGAAAAGAAGCAGAAGTTCGAGATAAGAATATGTGTGGATCTCAAAAAATTGAATGATGCAAGTGTGCATGATCCATTCCCAACTCTGTTCACAGATGAAGTATTGGAAAATGTTGGCAGCCAAGAAGCCTACTCTTTTACTCATGAGTTCTCAGGGTAACACTAGATTAAAATTGCACTAGAAGATAGGAGAAAAACCACCTTTGCGACTGAGTGGGGTTGCTTTAAAAACACCGTTATGTCATTTCGGTTGAAGAATGCGTCGGCCATATTTTTGAGCATAGCTGTTGAAAGATTCAAGGAATATATCTAGACATTCCTGGAGGTCTATCTAGATGATTGGACTATATTTGGATTGGTTAAGCACCATGTAATGAGCTTACACTTGATGCTAGATACCTGTTGACAACACCAAATCACGTTGAACCTCAAGAAGTGGATGTTCCTTGTCCCCTTTAGGAACCCATTGGGACTTGTGGTTTGAAACAGGGATTGATGGTAGAAACCGTTCAAGAATGTGGTGATTCTGAATTTGGAAGTGCCACAAAGTGTCAAACAGCTACCTGCTACCCTGGGACATACGGGGTATTATAGGAAGTTCATCAAAAGCTATGCCCAGATCACCGGACCAATGGAGAAGCTAGTGAAAAAGGATGTCATGCTCTGTTGGAATGATGACTGCATGAAGAACCTGGATGTACTAAAATAAAAATTGGCCTTTGCACTGATCCTAGTGTTCCCAAAATGGGACAAGGATTTTCATGTCCATGTTGACGCATCGTGTATAGCACTGGGAGCGGTACTAACACAAGAGGGTAGAAAGGGTTTGGATCACCCTATCACATTCATGAGTTGCAGATTGCCTAGAGTATAAAAGAACTACTCCACCACTAAATGCAAGGGATTGGCTATGGTGTACGTGCTCCAAAAATATCGTCACTATCTGCTAGGGGGACACTTCAAGATGTATACAGATCACTCCACATTGAAATACTTGGTCAATAATCCTGTGTTGTGGGGGTGCATATGCAGGTGGCTTCTATTATTCCAAGAATATGATTTTGAGGTCATCGTGAAGCTTCGATGCTTGAACGTGGGACCAAATCACCTCTCATGCATTAAGACAGGAGAGGAACCTACTAGTGTAGAGGAAGGACTACCTAATGCACATCTCTTTGTTGTGTGCATAGTGAATGGACACTTTGGAGACATAATCCACTTTCTGACAATGGGAACTACGCTGAAAGAATACTCCATCCAGCAGAAGAAGGAATTGGTAATGCGCGTGGTAGATTTTTCTCTCATGGCAGGGAACCTATATAACATGGGTAATGATGAAATACTGTGAAGGTATGTACATGAATTTGAACACAACTAGATCCTTGCGAATGCACATGCAGGCACTGTGGGAGGACACTATGCAGGGCGAGCAACAATGTAGAAGATCCTCCGTGTAGGGTTGTGGTGGTCAACCCTTCATTAGGATTCAAAATCACATTGCAAGGCCTGTGATGCATGTCAAAGAACAGGTGAGTCATTGTGAAGGAACGAGACGCCTTTAAATCTGCAAATTTCATTGCAACCCTTTGAAAAATGGGCAATCGACTTCGTAGGACCTATTAAACCTCAGGGAAAGATGGGCACATGAGACATTATCACTATGACAAAGTACCCGATTCGTTGGGCAGAAGTGCAACCTGTAAAAGATTGCACGACCTCCATGGCTGCCTTTTGTTTGAACACATATTGACATGATTTGGTTATTCAAATAATTTGACGAGTGATCATGGTACACAATTTTTGAATGAAACAATCAACGCGCTGACAAGAGAGTTTCAGGTGTATCATCAGAAAAGCACACCATATCACCCCCAAGCCAATGGGAAAGTAGAAGCATTTAATAAAATATTGGAGACTGCGCTCACCAAAGTATGTAACATGAAATAGAGTGATTGGGACTTGCACGTACCTGTAGTACTATGGGCTTATAAGACAATGTGCAAAAAAATGACGGCACAAACACCTTTCTGGTTGGTCTATGGAGTGGAAGTTGTCATGCCAGTGGAGTATATTGTGCCTAGTAGTGCTCACAGGTATGATAGACTATCAAGCCCTGGAGGAGAGGCTCACGTAGTTGGAGGAACTCGAAGAGGAGCGGTTTCTAGCTAGATTCCATTAGCAAGTACAAAAGCAATGCGAAAAGGCCTGGCACGATTGACATATTAAGTTGCGCACCTTCAAGGTAAATGATTTAGTGTTACTATATGATAGTAAGTTTGATAAATTTGCTGAGAAGTTCTAGATGCATTGGCTGGGCCTATACATTATTAATGAAGTCATAGATAGAGGTGCGTGTTGTGGGGAAAAATGCCTATCCAGGACAATCCTATCCACCTAAGGTGTGACAATGCCTTAGCAACAAACAAAGACAGCTATTCTAGTATTCTTCCTTTATGAATTAAGAATGAAGAGAGATGGATGGACTAACCGATGTCTTCCGTTTGTCCCTCGATCCGGTTTCTCTTCTCTTTGGGTGTTCACAGTTACTTGCCTTCTCGCTCGCCCAGCTTCAACAGGTCTCTGCAAGATTACAAGAGAAGAACACTACAAAAAGACATAGATTCATACACATAACTAGTTCAGGATTAGAAGTAAACTAAACATACTAATGCAATCATACATCAAAGATACATCAGTATATAGGAGAAAACCACGATAGCTTTATTGATGAATAACAAGGTTCAGGAAGAGATACAACCCAGAGGGCTCCAATCCAGCATCTCCTTCCCAGCAAAATGGAATTCCTATCTTCACCTCCCTTCAAAGCATTAAGCACCCAATGATTCCAGTCTCAAACCAACAACAATTCTTTGCAATAACAAAATTCTAGCCTCTAGATCTCATGGAGGAGAGATCCATATATAGATGTTTTGGAGAGAGGATGAGTCAGCTTGAGATCTGACCAGTGTCCTCTCCCTCTGTCAGTTCTTGATTCCACTTGGAGGTTCTTGCTTCCACTTGGAGATTTGGAACCTCTTACTCATCGCCAGTCGAATTCCCTGAGGCAAGTGTCATTTTGGAAGCTTCCTGGGTTTTGACACCTTGAGAAATGAGCTTGCCACATGTCCACTCTCGCTCAGCGCAGGTAGCCAGTGTTGGCTTTGACATTCAGCGCAGGTAGCCAGTGTTGCCATTGACATTCAGCGCAGACAGCCAGTGGAGCCATTGACATGATCCTGAATTGACTTTTTTTTGAGCAGTTTCTGGTGGAGAACTTCTGTGAATTGTTGTGGTTTGTTAGACTTGTTCCTCTAGGGGTAGGAACAACATGTTTAGGGACTTTGGATCCCTCAGATTATGGAAATTTTATGCTCAATGCTGTAAGGCACAAAAATGTCTATAACAGTTGCCCCCTAAAGTATGAGGCCGTTTATCGGGTGAAATGCTTTATCCAGGAGGGTCCGAAGTTCATCCAATGCTGGGAGGAGACCTGTAATAAGATACAATACAATAAATTATTTTTCATACTGCTTTCATGATCTAGCTGAGGTGGGCATTCCCATGCTCAGCTTTATAAATTCATTTTTTGTACATAGAATAGACAATCGTCTGATGGTAGACTGATAATTTTGGTGAAATTATCATCCTTTGTGTAGGATGATCATCTGCTGCAATGATGTACATGTCAAATGCCTTTATCTTTCTTGAATATATATCGCGGCCCGGATGGATGAAACTAGATCCGAGGTCTTCAAACTCGTTCGATCTTCACTCTAAGTACAAGTCGATCCATGTGAGAATTGTTCTGAAGTCGAACATGGAAAGACATCGCTTGATTACCGGTCAATGAGGTAAACCGTTAACAAGCGTGAGAGGAATCACCGATAATGATAATGACCCTCAAGGTACTGCAGTACAATTCACGTGGTGTGAATAAAGGGCTTGGCGTCAAACACCACGCAAAATCTTCTGGTTGAAGGTCATTGATGTATACCTGTCGCTCGAAGTGAGAAACTTGCCATTGAGGCATGCAAGCTTCAAAGTACTGAAGGGGTTGTTCCTAGATCAACTTCTTGGATAATGAGCCGATGTCGACAAGAAGCGATCCGTCAAAGGAGGGCCTTAATGAATCCCAAATCAGTGACACGGAACGGAGCTAATGATTTTGGTGGAGGTAAAAACGATCTGTGACATATGATTCAGGGTGGCGGTCATGAACGGATGAAGGATAATGTATGGCAGTGGATGGGATACAGTTGACTCTTTCTGAACGACTTCTCTTGAACATATGGCGACACTGATGCGATGGATTGGTAGCATTACCCCAATTATGGATGGTATGGCGAGACCATGGTGATGTGACCAGTGAATGAAACAACCCAACCCGATTGTGGTACGGAGGAAAAGTGTCATGTTCAAGAGCGACTTGCTACCATCAAAGTTTTCTTTAGTTTCTCCCAATTTTTCCCCAGTCATTGCTAACCAGTACCTCTTTATTTTTGTCAAGCTTGAGGAGGATAACATATGCTTGTTCTATAACCTGCCCTTCGGGCAATCCCATCGCTATGTTTTAACGAGCCTAGCGATAGTGAAACTCGTTCTCGTCTAAAGACAAGTTTGTCGCTATTTAGTGATTTTAACGAGTCTAACGACAAGGATAACTTGGTCCTTTTCATTTTTAGAGAGTCTGAAAAGGTACATAAATTTAACTCCAAAATTCCTTTTTCTTCATCTAATCCCCTAAGTCCGAAAAAGTATAAAACAATACAGAAGGGATGAGTTTTCGATAGTTTTAACGAGCCGAACAAACAAGCGCTTGATCTTTTTGTGCAATAATCCCTCAGGTCCAAAAAGATTAAAATCTAGAGGAGGGATAACACTTCCTGTCGCTTTAACGAGCAGGAAGGCCAAAACTCGGCAATCTTTTCATATTTTACGAGTCAGTTGAAAAGAGCTTAAAGAAGACTCGTCTTTTGAGGAACGAGTGATAAATAGGATTAGCAGTTGATTCCAGGTACAAGTTGGAATTTTCCAATCACGGCAGTGTCACAAGGATGGCTAGGTGAAATCACTCTTCGCAGCTGTTCCTCAAAATGGGTAAACAATCATATGGAGGTGAACGATCGGCCAAATGAAAAGTGGAGGTGACGGTGCAAACATGACCAAGGCTTTAATGGCTGATAAAGTTACATTCACAGTGGTTATTTACCGGGATAGGTTCATTTTTTAACGAGCTTGAATGCGGAAAAACACTGCTCAAACTTATGTTTATTTTTTAACGAGCATGAACTATGCGCTAAAATTGCTCGGATCTTGCGTTTATTTTTTAACGAGCATGAACGGTGTGCTAAAACTGCTCGTTATACCAGTCATATGATAAGAGTGTCTCATTGAAGATGCTATTTTTAGGGAGCTTAAATCTTACGTAAGCTTTGCTCCGGATCCTTTTGCTATGCAAGTTTGGAAACGACTAATCCTACGAGTTTAAAGGGTTAGACCTACAGGTTTAAAGGGAAGGACCTAAAAATTTTAAAAATAAATAGCCGCCCCTTGCTTGTATTCCAAAAGGTTTGCATGCCCCCAGGCATAATGTATGATTTCAAAGTTACCTCTACTTCATTTCCGCCAAAACATTTGTTTCACCGAGAGAGGCCTACCTCTTTCAGGTTACCCAAAGATTGTCTCGTTCGCGGGCACGAATAAAACACTTCCTCGACAATGTCTACCGAAAAAGACAAAGGTGAGCGACGTAGCCCACCAACTCACATAACTTTGACAAAAGAATCTTATTCCAGAACAACCCTCTTCCTAGACGGACGGGGTACGGACTAGTCATATTCTCCCGCAGAAACCTACTCTATACCCAAAGTTTCTCTGCCTTAACAGACCAGGACGCATGCCCCCTGGGTTCCAGTCATATCTTCCCGGATTACTCGCGCTCATCAGGAGGACGGACCATGGGTTGAGACACTTCTTGCGTGAACAGACCATTTAGGGATGGTATATGACTATTTGCGATGTGTGATCCAGGAAACGAAAGTTGGTCCACGAGCTTGACCATTCTTCCTTCATGCGGAAAACACATTAGCCTAAAGAGTGAGGAGATGAGGGCCTCCATGCAATATATATAGTCTCGTCCAAGGAGTAGGTTATAATCCAAGGGTCCTTGAATGACCATCACGTTCGTTTGAACGGTCTTCCCTTTCAATGTGATTGGCACATCGGGGAGGATCCCTAAAGGTCTACTAGTTCCTTTATCAAAGCGTGATAGATTTCTCATTTCAGGCAAAAGCGCAGGCGAACCAAGCGCTTTCCAAGCAACAGAGGAAAGGATACTCACAGATGCCCCTTCATCAATGATAGTGCCAGCCATTACCATTCTATATATTTGGACAATAATTCTAAATGGTATACTGGCTGGCAACTGGGGTCTGCCTAGTTGGTTCCAGTCGAACGAGACAACTAGTTTGCTTGGTGGTGGGACCAAATAGACGGCCAGATATCTCTTTGACGAACTTCCTTCCTGCGATAAAGGAATGGGGGCATTGCCCCCTTGTTCATCAGAGTCAGTGTTGATGAAGAGAATTTGGACGGTGTCGTCTTTATTCTCCTCTGTGATGGTATCATTCGAAGATGGAGCCTCTGAAGGCAAAACCGGGTCAACTGCCAGTTCAACCATTAGAATTTCGTTAGGTATGGATTCAGACGGTTCATCTTCAATTATAGCTGCTTCGGCTGACCACCTGAGCGGGCCAGCCGGGTTCTCAACTAGCGAAGGACTTGGCAGGAGTCTTTGATATCCAGGAGGAAGTTGCGCTCGTAAAATCGGGCGATCTTCCAAAACTCTTTTTGCCTCGTCTAAGAAGGGACAACGGTGGATGGCATGATCGCCTTCACACAGTTTGCAGGGAAATCTAGATTTCCCTCTTTGTCCTTGGGCTTCACTTCCGCTAGTTGACGGTGAGCAGTCAACATGGCTATCAGAGGTCGACGCTACCAAATTGTGCAAACGGGGAGACCAGTACCTTAGTATTCGAGGGATGCAGGGACAATCTCTGTGGAAGTGGTCTCCCTTGCATATGACACATGGCGATTTAGACCTGGTCAGTGCTGTGTGTGGATTTTTGTCAGACGACACTTGTTTGCCCCCAGTCGCCTTTGGCTCCTTCTTCTTCTTCTCTTTCTTCTTCTTCTCCTTCTTCTCCTTAGGAACTCGGTTTTTCGTTCTACCAGTTTCGTCAAGTGAAGAGGAAGGAGGAGAGGAAGAATTATATGAAGTCAAAGGCTGGTGCGCAACTCTTGTCTGGTCTAACTGTTGACTCGACTATTCAGGAATCGTGGTGTTCTGAACGACATTGGTTGAAAAGAGCCAAACTGGCAGGCCAATTGTCAGTCCTGGAAGCGACAATGTGGCCATGCGGGGCGCACCAACATCTCCCCAAGAGGAGAAGGGACTAGGATTTCCACCAAGGGGAATTCCTTGGTTGGTGTGCTCCATATTTTCAACCTAAAGATCAACGCGGGAATAAAGGGTGATTGTTTCGTTTAAAATAAATTGTTAACGACGCTTTAGACACAACTTGCTTTTTCACTTTTAAAGAGTTGAGAAAAAGCTAAAGATGACTCTAGTCCCCTTCGATGTTTTAACGAGCCCGAAGTGACAAATGCTCGGATGGACTTTTTCTGTTATAGAGTCTGAAAAAGGCCAAAAGAAACTGCTTTGGAGTTCTAGGCAGAGGGTGTGCCAAAATTTTCGCAAAACCGCAGAATACTTTTTAAGGTACGGGCGGTCGATCTTCCTGAATGCTGTGTTCTGTGCATTGTGATCAGTAGAGCGGCCGACACGGCTTCCTAAGGATAAAGGTTATATTCCTATATGGGTCTCCCAGTATATACGCGACGGTACATGGGATCACAATCCGTACTGGCGCTATCGTCCCTCAGGAGGAATCACCCACCTTCCACGAGATCGACAGTCACCAGGCTTAATGACGCCTGAACACGTCTCTAGCCTAGGCCTTTGCGTTATGTTGCAAAGTGTTGTTAAGTTCATTCAGTTTATTTTAAGTTGATCTTTTTAGAAGTTTGCCTTTCTGGATCACCACGAGATGTATGGTACAATTCCTAAATGCAGTCTAAAGATGATAAGCAAGCTTTATATCTTTTCAACTTTGAAAATCCTAGCTACTAAGGGAAAAGAAAGACACCATCTTTTCTCAAAGAGCAATTAGCACACTCTAATGCACTTTTTCCTAAATCAAACATGCAAACTATCAAAATGAAAATGCACAATGCAGGTGTTTGTTTTCCGCTTTCTTAGTATTGATGCCTACAAAGAAATCTTTTTGTACAACTTTGAATTTGCTTTTAAATGACAAGTACAAACAAGTTTACTTTTTCGAAATCAACAAGGGTAGAAGAGATTACAACACTTTACGACTTTCAAAATGAATACTTGTTTCGACACTTAAAAGAGACAAACTCAAACCAATAAGAAAAAGCAAATGTATAATCAACTGTAAACAGCCAATGAACTCTCTCCTAAGATCACAATCAACAGATCTGAATCAAGGGCTACAGGATGATTATTTCACTCATGCAAAGGAAAACTGTAAATGGTGCCACAAACACATAAAAACACTCACAGTATTTTTGTACAAAAGGAGGTGGAATTTAAGCAGAGAAAAGGAGTTATCAGACTGGTACCTATGCTGGTTACAGGCTGCAAAAAACAGAGATCAAAACAGGGCAACAGAGAGCAGAGAACCCTAGCTGCACAAGGCAAAACTGGTTCAGTGCAACCTCAACACTGGGATTTTGACATTCAGCGCAGGTGGCCTTCACGGGACCTGCGTTGAAATGCAGAATGCCTTCACAGTAGTCGCACTAAAGGAGAAACGAGAGTTTCTCACTGGGTTCTGGGTCACAGATTGCTAATTAATCAACGGTTTCAGGCCAAATAAAAGCAAAAAGAAAGGTACAATCAAATGGATGCTTTGAGGGGGTACTAAGATCTATCACAAAGGATCATCAAATCATTTGTGAGTCCATTGTTCAGATCATAGACAAATCCAGTGATTGGATCAAGGCAGCAACTGTCTACTTTGCAACTGAGAATAACAGAAGCAGTTCGATTGTTGCTGTTGAGTCTATGAAACAAACAATGGTAGAGACACAAATAAAATGACTAAAACAAATCTCCCCAGCGAAGTCGCCAATTTGTTGTGGGGAAAAATGCCTATGCAGGACAATCCTATCCACCTAAGGTGTGACAGTGCCTTAGCAACAAACAGAGACAGCTATTTTAGTATTCTTCCTTTATGAATTACGAATGAAGAGAGATGGATGGACTAACCGGTGTCTTCCGTTTGTCCCTCGATCCGGTTTCTCTTCTCTTTGGGTGTTCACAGCTACTTGCCTTCTCGCTCGCCCAGCTTCAATAGGTCTCTGCAAGATTACAAGAGAAGAACACTACACAAAGACATAGATTCATACACATAACTAGTTCAAGATTAGAAGTAAACTAAACATACTAATGCAATCATACATCAAAGATACATCAGTATATAGGAGAAAACCAAGATAGCTTTATTGATGAATAACAAGGTTCAGGAAGAGATACAACCTAGAGGGCTCCAATCCAGCATCTCCTTCCCAGCAAAATGGAATTCCTATCTTCACCTCCCTTCAAAGCATTAAGCGCCCAATGATTCCAGTCTCAAACCAACAACAATTCTTTGCAATAACAAAATTCCAGCCTCTAGATCTCATGGATGAGAGATCCATATATAGATGTTTTGGAGAGAGGATGAGTCAGCTTGAGATCTGACTAGTGTCCTCTCCCTCTGTCAGTTCTTGATTCCACTTGAAGGTTCTTGCTTCCACTTGGAGATTTGGAACCTCTTACTCATCACCAGTCGAATTCCCTGAGGCAAGTGTCATTTTGGAAGCTTCCTGGGTTTTGACACCTTGAGAAATGAGCTTGCCACATGTCCACTCTCGCTCAACACAGGTAGCCAGTGTTGGCTTTGACATTCAGCGCAGGTAGCCAGTGTTGCCATTGACATTCAGTGCAGACAGCCAGTGGAGCCATTGACATGATCTTGAATTGACTTGTTTTTGAGCAGTTTCTGGTGGAGAACTTCTGTGAATTGCTGTGGTTTGTTAGCCTTGTTCCTCTAGGGGTAGGAACAACATGTCTAGGGAATTTAGATCCCTTAGATTATGGACATTTCATGCTCAATGCTGTAAGGCACAAAAATGTCTATAACAATGTGGTGCAGCTAGTCAAGCTAAATGGAGAACCTCTCCCAAGAAAAGTGAATGGGAGTCAGGTGAAGCCCTACACGGGTGGCCCTGTTATCTGACTAACCGACCGAAGGATAGTCGGTGTGCCCCATGGCACTGGAAGAAGGTGAGGGACTATCAGCGAATGGAAGGGACGCAGGAAAAGATGCAGGGGAGTAGTTTTGATACCGCGGTCTCGAAGAAATGTTTACAGGAGATTTAGGAGGCAACGACTCAATGGGCTACCGACCTTGTAGCTGTTAGAGCAAAGTTGAAGGGACTCCACAAGAAGATCTCCGCACTGACAGAGTGACTCAAGGGCGAGTCACGATGTTTATGTTCGGGGCCTGTTGGGCATGGAATCCCCCCCCAAGGCATGTTTTGGAGCTTAAATACCAAGTTTTGACTAAGTCTATTGTAAAGACTCCACGAATTGTGGGTGTGGAGCGCAAAGTCGTAATAAATTCATAGGGTTGTCCACCCTTGCTTTTGTAATGTAATTTCCATTTGAAAGATCCACCCATGGTCCGTAGACCATGGGATTATATAAATAGAGTGAGGCTCTAAGTGTAAGAGGAAGGAAATAATTCTAATCAAAGCATGGAGGAATCTAAGAAGTATTGAGTCGAAGAGTAAGTTGTGTCGTTGGGTCATAGAGTAAGAGAAGGCTCTACAACTAAGTGTGCAGAGGCCTAGTAGTCTGCAGCTATGTGTACGAACCCCTGCAGCTGAGTGCGCAGGGTAGGTCGAGTCTGTAACTGTGGGAAGAATTAAGAAAAGAGAAGTGTTACCATATTTCTATGTATCTTTTCCTATTCTATGCATTATTGGGTATGAATAACAAGTTTATTGTTTATTTACTGGGTGAACTCATATGATTGTGCTGAACAAGTAAATATAATATAAGGCATATTTTTACCCGAAGATAACTAACTATTGTAAGAAGATAAGTAAGAACTCAAGTGTAACCTAGGGAAATAGTGCAGATTGCTACTCTAGCAGCACAGAATCTCCATAGCCCCTAGTTATGGTTGCACGAAGGCGAATATATCAGGGCGTGAAGGCCAAGGAAGTGCGTGAAGTAACCTTCACGAAGGGACTCACAGTTGGACCAAATCAACCCCTCAAACATATCAAGGTTGCGGAAACCTAGTTCCAAAACCCCCCCATACCACTTCGGGTGAGACCTAAGTCCACGCTCTGCAAACTGTTGCCGAAAGGGACAGTAGTACAGGGATTTGTTTGGCTAATTAACTCCAAACCTGGGTTAGGCCCCAACAAGCCAACAAGACTGGATGGGAACAATTTCAATTTCTGATCACCAGAGGTGTAAGCATAATTTCTACACATGATAAGAAACTCGAATAAAAAAGTATCTGGATCTTTTGAGGTTAGGCCATGGAAGTGAGGAAGAGCATAGGGGATTATGTTTTTCATTTTAGCATCCCTATTAGTTTCTTTGATGGGAAAAGAACCCTCATATCTATATTTGTCTCCCCTTTCATTTCTATTTTTAGCCATGGTGTAAGTTGGTGGAATGGTCTCTTCCTCTTCCCCAATAGGCTCTTCAAAAGTCTTTGATTGTTCACCTAATGGGTCCTCTAGCTCATAGCCATCGAAGAAGAGGGAAGGTTGGTTATTTGATGTGGTGGGGGTATTTGGAAATTTTTTTCATAAGTTGTCTCTACTCCTACGAGGCATGAAAGGAGTTTTTTTGTTTTGTTTTGTTTTGTTTTTGTTTTTTTGTTTTTTTTTGTTTTTTTTTTGTCTTTTTTGTTTTTTCTCTGTTTTTTTGTTTTTTGTTTTTTTTTTTGTTTTTTTGTTTTTGTTTTTTTGTTTTTTTGTTTTTTGTTTTTTGTTTTTTTTTAATTGCTTGTAGAAGGGAAAGAAAACAAAACTAAATTGAAACTACTTGTTGAATAGAACTAATTGTAGAATGAAAGGAAAATAAAACCAAATTGCAACTACTTATTGAATGGAACTATTTTGAGAATTAGAAAGAAATAAGGAAAGGAAGAAAAAAAGAATAAATCACATCTACTTAGACACCTCTCCATAAATGATGTAAAAAAGTAATGAGCACCAGTATTACAACAAGAATGTTGCGACTCCTGGGGCTACCATCTTTACTTCATCAACCTAGGGCTCGTACAAACTTGGAGGTGACAATGTTGTATACACAAATAGATGTAATGGTATACTCTTGTCATTGTTAAACTGGGGCAATAGACCACTAGGGTTTCTGAAACCAGTCTTCTGTTGACTAGAAGAAGTTTGACTAACAATTAGCAAAGGGAAAATTATCCTAAATGAAAAAACAAAAATGTTTCCTATTTTGAAGAATGAAAGACTGAATTGGAAGATGCTTGTAAAGTAACATGAAATCCTCTATCTCCACATTAACACATTTTTCTTGCAAAATAAATCTAGCTTAACCCTATTTATCACATGTGATGATTCAAACTATTGAGCATGGAATTTGATCTAGGGAGTATTAGTTGTTGCATGCATGTGGTAATTAAGAAATGAAAGAGCTCTTTTTATTTATAATTTCATTTTATGAATGTAAATGCTAATCTTCACTTATTCTTTAGCAGGGGAGACAGGTATGGAGGAAGAGAGTTAGAATGGCATTAATGGTATGGAGGTCAAGTAGAGGCCTAATCCTAGCTTCGATGATGATTTTCTAAATTCGAGCTAAAAACTGGCTGCTTCAAGATTTCCTAGAGGAAAACTACAGGATGTCCTAGTTGTCCTATAGGATCCCCTGTTTTACTACAGGAACAGGATGAAATCTTAGGAAGTGGTTTAGAAGGTTGAATGAACCTTGGGAAGGGTAGAGAATCAGAGAATAAGGCATGGACGGGATGAACACTATCCATAGTGTTATAGACATTTTTGTGCCTTACAGCTATAAGCATAAGATGTCCATAATCTAAGGGATCCAAAGTCCCTAAACATGTTGTTCATACCCCTAGAGGAACAAGGCTAACAAACCACAACATTTCACAGAAGTTCTCCACCAGAAACTGCTCAAAAACAAGTCAATTCAGGACCAATTCAGAGGCTCCACTAGCTATCTGCGCTGAAATGCAGAGATTACACTGGCTAGGTGCACTGCAACGCAGGTAGAAGCACTACCAGGGTGCGCTGAGCGGGAAGTGACAAATGGCAAGTTCATTCAACGAGGTGGAAAGACCCTGGAAGCTTCCAGAATCTTCTCCAATGACACTTGCCTCAATGAATTCGACTAGTGATGAGTAAGAGGCTCTTAGTCTCCAAGTGGAAGCAAGAACTGACAGAGGAGAGGACACTAGTCAGATCTCAAGCTGACTCATGCTCTCTCCAAACATCTATATATGGATCTCTCCTCCATGAGATCCAGAAGGCTGGAATTTTGTTATTGCAAAGAATTGTTGTTGGTTTGAAATTGGAATCATTGGGTGCTTAATGCTTTGAAGGGAGGTGAAGATAGGAATTTCATTTGTTGGGAAGGAGATGCTGGATTGGAGCCTTCTTGGTTGTATCTCCTCTTGAACCTTGTTATTCATCAATAAAGCTATCTTGGTTTCTCCGATATACTGATGTATCTTTGATGTATGATTGCATTAGTATGTTTAGTTTATTTCTAATCCTGAACTAGTTATGAATATGAATCCATGTCTTTGTGTAGTGTTCTCTTCTTGTGATCTGGCAGGGTCCTGTTGAAGCTGGGCGAGCGAGAAGGAAAGTAGCTGGGAACTCTCAAAGAGAAGAGAAACCGGATCGAGGGACAAACGGAAGACACCGGTTAGTCCATCCATCTCTCTTCATTCTTAATTCATAAAGGAAGAATACTAGAATAGTTGTTTCTATTTGTTGCTAAGGCACTGTCACACCTTAGGTGGATAGGATCGTCCTGCATAGGCATTTTTCCCCACACCAAATTGGCGACTCCGCTGGGGAGATCTGTTTAGTCATTTTATTTATGTATCTATCATTGTTTGTTTCATAGACTCAACAACAACAATCGAACTGCATCTGATATTCTTAGATGCAAAGTAGACAGCTGCTGCTTTGATCCAATCACTGGATTTGTCTATGATCTGAACAATAGACTCACAAATGATTTGATGATCCTTTGTGATAGATCTTAGTCCTCCCTAAAAGCATCCCTTTTATTGTACCTTGCTTGTTTCTTTTATTTGGCCTGAAACCGTAGATTAATCAGCAAACTGTGACCCAGAACCCGGTGAGGAACTCTCGTTTCTCCTTCAGCGCAGACCCTGTGAAGAGGTTCTGCATTTCAACGCAGGTCCCGTGAAGGCTACCTGCGCTGAATGTCAAAACCTCTGTGTTGCGGGTGCGTTGATCCAGTTAAGCCTTGTGCAGCTGTGGTTCTCTGCTCTGTTTTGCCTTGTTTTGATCTCTGATTTTTTGCAGCCTGTAACCAGCATAGGTACCTATCTGATAACTCCTTTTCTCTACTTAAATTCCGCCTCCTTTTGTACAAAAAGACTGTGAGTGTTTTTATGTTTTTGTTGCATCATTTATAGTTTTCCTTTGCAAGAGTGAAATAATCATCCTGTAGCCCTTGATTCAGATCTGTTGATTGTGATCTTAGGAGAGAGTTCATTGGCTGTTTACAGTTGATTATACATTTACTTTTGCTTTTGGTTTGAGTTTGTCTTTTTTAAGTGTCGAAACAAGTGTTCATTTCGAAAGTCGTAAAGTGTTGTATTCTCTTCTACACTTTCTGATTTCGAAAAAGTAAACTTGTTTGTATTTGTCATTTAAAAGCAGATTCAAAGTTGTACAAAAAGCTTTCTTTTTAGGCATCAATATTAAGAAAGTGGAAAACAAACACCTGCATTGTGCATTTGCATCTTGATAGTTTGCATGCTTGATTTAGGAAAAGTGCATTAGAGTGTGCTGATTGCTCTTTGAGAAAAGATGGTGTCTTTCTTTTCCCTTTGTAGCTAGGATTTTCATTGTTGAAAAGATATAAAGCTTGCTTATCATCTTTAGACTGCATTTAGGAATTGTATCATACATCTCGTGGTGATCCAGAAAGGCAAACTTCTAAAAAGATCAACCTAAAATAAATTGAATGAACTTAACAACGCTTTGCAACATAATGCACAACATAGAGGTCTAGGCTAGAGACATGTTCCGGCGTCGTAAAGCCTGGTGACTGTCGATCTCGCTGATGGTGGGTGATTCCTCCTGAGGGACGATAGCGCCAGTACGGATTGTGCTCCTACGTACCGTCACGTATATATTGGGAGACCCCTATAGGAATATAACCTTTATCCATAGGAAGCCGTGTCGGCCGCCCTACTGATCGCAATGCACTGAACACATCATTTAGGAAGATCGACCGCCCGTACCCTAAAAAGTATTTTGTGGTTTTGCGAAAAGTTTGTCACACCCTCTACCTAGAACTCCAGAGCAGTTCCTTTTGGCCTTTTTCAGACTCTATAACGGAAAAGGTCCATCCGAGCATTTGTCACTTCGGGCTCGTTAAAACATCGAAGGAGACTAGAGTCATCTTTAGATTTTTCTCGACTCTTTAAAATTGAAAAAGCAAGTTGTGTCTAAAGCATCTAAAAAATTCATTCAATTCGGAAACACACTTTCCCCTTTTGTATTTTGGTTGATCAAGTAATCCGCAATCGTGGAAGAAAGTCAATTGAAACCCCGTCGTTCGCGGAGGCTTACGAGTCAACCGTCTTTGTCTCCGGAATCGAAAACAGTACGGACAAAGCGAACTCGTTTAACCGGTTCGAAATCTCCTATCAAAGTTAGAACAAGTGTTCCAACAACATCTAAGATTTCGGTTACTCCAAACATTTATGGAAACCCTGCCTCCACAGAAGAAGTTCAACAGCCACAGAGGGACAGTGATACTGATCCTAGTCTGAGAACAAACACTTGTGTTACTGAACCAGTTCCACCTGTAACCGGTCCAGAGAGTCTTGTTCTTCAAACATCTGTCGTTGTTGATTCAACCCCTTCTTCAGCACCAGAAATATTTTATGGACCTGATGGTCTTCCCCTTCCACCTTGTTTGATTGCAATAGAGGAAATTGTAGAAGATCCACAAGCAAGTACTCCAACACATTTTGGAGTCGGGGTCACTCTATTTCCTTCGACATCAGAAGTTAGTCTACCACAAGTGGAAGTTCCTGTAGAATCGCTAGGCAATCTATTGGATAGAATCAAAATGTCTGACCAACCGTCAACATCTAGGACTGTGTCAAATGACACAGCGACAACAGAACTCCCTGGCATCACCCCGACAATGTTTGCTGGCATACCATCTGTCCCGACTAGCTCACAACCGCTAGAAGGAGTCCACCCAGGGACTATTTCAACAGTGTGGTCTCTTCTAGTTTGTTCCTTCGGAATAATATCTAGCAACTCTTATGTTGAGACTCGCCAGATTGATCCATTTGGAGGTCAATTTGGGCAATCCAGTCCCCAAGGACAAACAATCCCCTTGAGTTCTGGATTGCCACCGTATAGGGGGCAATATGCCCTTTCATTACCCACTCAGGGAGGATATCCATACGGGAGTTCACAACAGTATTCAGGTTATACTGGAGTTACGGCAAGTGGTTGGGTACCTATACTACCCTAGCAACCAAGAGTTGTGTATTCTATGCAACAATGTGTACCTATGTCGAACATCCCGACAACACCAGCTATTGTAACAGTGTCACAAGTTGAAACGATGCCTGTTGTATGTCAGCCTCAGATTTCTCAGGTTGTAATGCAACAGCCCCTTGACCCTATGACTCAACCGCAATCGCCAACTGGTGGGGTGACACAGGTCCAAACGGGTACAATTACCCCACATCTTGGTCTGACGGTTAGTATAGCACAACAGAGCATGGCTTCACAACCGTGGCTAGTGCAATACCAACAACCACAATTCCAACAAGTATACCAAGGTTCTGAGCAGCAGATCTTTGCGAACAGTGGACAACCGTACATTCAAAACGGTCAAAATCAACAACTTAATAGTGGTCAGGTCCACCAACCGTATCAGTCATACCAACATCAATTGCATTATGCTGGTATGCAAAGGCCAACTTCTCAGGAAATTCCATCGTACCCTAGGTATGCTTCACCTAACCTGAATCAACAGTTACCATTCGTGGCAACTTTAGAGTTACCTGATTTACATCGGTTAACAAACAATCCAATTGCTTACGCCCCTTGGTGGCCAGCGATTCCTCACAAACTTCCATCGGACATTCCTAAATTTAATGGAAATCCAGGTGAAGACCCATCGAATCACGTGATGAAATTTCATCTGTGGTGTTCATCAAACACCCTAAACGATGATTCAATAAGGCTTCGCCTTTTTCAAAGGACGTTAACGGGTCCAGCGGCAAAATGGTATATTGAATTACCTAGAGCCTCGTTCGACAATTTCAGCTCCCTAGCCACGACTTTCTTAACCCATTTTCAATTACTGATAAGGTATGAAACGGGAACGGAAATCGTAACCAACTTCAAACAAACGACGCCCACTCATATATCCGATCATATACATGAGTGGCGTCGTCATCGTAGGATGGTAAAAATGTACGTTCCCGATCAGCTATTAGCTAAATGGTTTATCAAGTCGTTACTTCCTTCCATAACAGAAGATGTGGTGAAGGGGGGAGTCATAACGGAAGAGCAAGTCATCGCTCGTGCGCAATATCTAGACTTAGTCTATACTCAGTCTGGCATGCTCTACGACAAAATACCTGACGCCCCTAGACCGGAATTCTCAATTCCTCCTCCTCCTAAATCAAAGAATGACTCTCATGTCGGCGATGGCGTGATTGGCACGACAAACGCGAAATCGACAAAAGCTTCATCCAAGAAAGCCCGTAAGATTTCAGATCAAAATGCAAAAGACGAAATTCTTGCTTCGGAAGTAAATGTCGTATCAGCAGATAAAGGCAAAGAAACCAAACAACCAGGAAGCAAGAAGAAGCAAAACAAAGGGAAGAAGAAGAAACAAGGCGAGTCATCTCCCAAAAAAACTTCTTCAAACCCTCTTGGGAAAGGGAAACCAAAAAATCCATGTTTTATATGTGATGAGGATCATTGGATGGCCAATTGTCCATACAGAGTTGAGCTTAAGAAGTTCTTTAAAAGTCCAAAAACCTCAGCTGTGTTGACTGATCCATTCCCAAATCCAAGTACAAATCTGGTTGATAGTGGAAATGCTTCCCTGTCGCAAGTTCTAATGTTGTCGATTTCCAAGCAACAAAATGATGCTTTCATTTCGACAAGGAATAAAGATTACGGGAATCCGCAGTTGTCGAACGACAAAGGTAAAGATCAAACAAGTAGGTCGACAACAACTTCGACAGAAGTTGTACCACCCATCATTCCTAAATTAACAATAAAACTACCAAAGGGAGTAGTACACAAGTCGACATTTAATCCTCGCGCCAGAGCAGCGCAGCATTATAACATAGTGGAAGATTTGGCCCAATCACCATCCGCTATGTCGACTCTTGAAGTACTACAAAATTGTCCATCCCAAAGGCAGAGTTTGTTATCGGCCATTAGTGGGGTTGATCCTAAGGATTCCAATCTTGTATCCTTCGACCACAAAGGATACGATCCTCAGTTACCAGCTCAACTAGCTTTCCTTATTCAAGTGAAAGCCCTCAACAAAACTGTTCACCGAACGATTATTGATGAGGGGGAATCTACATGTATTATGTCGATGAGTTGCTGGAAGACTTTAGGATCTCCAACCTTGTCGTGATCTTCGACGACATTAAAAGCATTCGACGGAAGGACATATACCCCGTACGGTATCCTAAATAACTTGAAGGTTGAGCTAGGGGGAAAAACAGTAGAAATAGATGTTGAAGTCATCGATGGGAATCTTGACTACAACATCCTACTGGGAAGACCATGGATATATGCCATGGTAGCTGTACTGTCGACCTATTTTAGAAAGATCGCATTCCATTTTCAAGGAGGGATTACGATCGTCGACCAACAAAACTTCCTCCCTAATGGTTCACAAGTTATAGGAAGCATTCCCATGATCCATGGAAGCAACCATTCGCTTCAAATATCGGAGTAGGCCTACTGAAAGACCCCACATTAATGGGAACTTTCGCACTTCCACCTTCAATCTATATAGGAGAAGTAGCGTTGGTAGGAGCCTGCAATATGATATCTTCCACGAAGATCTCAGAAGACGATATCAACATGGATCATGCAATGGTTTTTCCCCCAAGCCCAATAGAAATATTGTAGCAATCAATGTTTTGAGCATGGGAGGAGAACCAAAATCAATGTTCATCAAGCGTTTGGGTAGATAGGTCTAGAGAATATGGTACCCCATTAGATCCTTGGTCGAGAGTGCATGGAGCCGACGAAGGAATCCTACAATCAATGTTGATTGAGGGGGCACCATGGAATGATTGCCACCATCGTTCCCTTCTTCCAGATTATGAAGAAGATACTAAACATGACCTTTATCACCCCTTAGTTTTTGAATTCCTATCAAATACTGTAAATACGGTGGATTCCGAGCGAAACTTATCCAATATTGAAGAGACTATAGCCATAAATATCTCGACTAAAACAAATGTTGTAGAGAATATTTATGTCGGCAGAGGTTGTTCTCCTTTAGAACTGGAAATATATAACGCTCTTTTTCGCGAGTTCAGACATGTCTTTGCTTGGTCATATGATGAAATTCCAGGCATTGACTCGAGTATCGTTGAACATGAAATTAAGATGTATCCTGATGTCAAACCAGTAAGACAACGGCTTCGGCAGGTGCACCCCAAGAAAGCCGCTGCCATTAAGGCAGAAGTTGAAAAACTTCTCCATGCTGGTTTCATCTACCCGGTTCCTCTAACCGATTGGGTATCGAATATTGTCCCTGTTATGAAGAAACAAGGGACAATTAGAGTGTGTGTCGATTATAGGGATGTAAACCAAGCTTGTCCGAAAGACAACTACCCAACACCCTTCATCGACCAGATAATTGATGAATGCGCTGGATGTGAAATATTTTCATTCATGGATGGATTTTCTGGGTATAATCAAATAAATATCCGCCCACAGGACCAGTCAAAGACTGCATTCATTTGTCCGTGGGGCACATTCGCTTATCAAAAATTACCCTTTGGTTTAAAGAACGCAGGGGTGACCTTTCAGAGGGCAATGAATTATGCCTTCCATGACATCAAGAACATCGTTCAACCATACCTCGATGACCTTCCGGCTCATTCGTGAAAGCGAACTGATCATCCGCAGCATTTAAGAGTGATATTTCTACGTTGCCGACACTACAAGATAAGACTCAATCTGCAAAAATGTGTATTTTGCGTCGGTTCTGGTCGTTTACTTGGCTTTGTAGTCTCCAAGGATGGGATTCATCTCGACCCTTGCAAGGTTCAGGCAATCATTAATTTGCCTCCACCTTCAAATTTGCTTCAGATTCAGAAACTCCAAGGGAAAGCAAACTTTCTGAGGAGGTTCATTCCAAATTACGTAGAACTTGCTAAGGTTATACTCGTCTTTTGAAAAAGGATGTACCTTTTGTCTGGGATCAGGTGGCGCAAGCTTCCTTTGATGCTCTAAATGATTCTCTAGAAAAAGCATCATTAATGTATGCCCAGGACTATCAAAGAGATTTTAACCTGTATCTGGCTGCAGCGGATACGACCATCGCAATGGTTTTAGTTCAAGAAGTCGATGGAATTGAACACCCTATATATTATTTAAGTAAAAACTTAAATGATACAGAAAGAAAATATTCTTATGTTGAAAAACTAGCGCTTGCGGCTGTTCAAGCGATTCAAAGATTTCGACATTATGTCCTCTTTCGGAAAACTACCATTTTATCAGATTGCAACCCTATGAATTATATACTGACGCGACAGTTGCTGGGGGGCAAATATTCAAAATGGATAGCGATCCTTCAAGAGTTTGATCTGGAATTTGTAAAATCCAAATCAAAGAAAGCTCTAGTTTTCGCAGAATTATTGTGCGATCTCCCATCGTCGTCCAACGATGAAACATCCGAAGAATCAATCGTGGACGAGAATTTGTTTCTGATATCTACAAGCAACGAGTGGTATGGAGATATAATAATTTATCTCCAAACCCAAAAGTTCAGGCCTAACACCTCTCACTCTGAACAGAAACGTATACGATACCAAGCAAAAGACTACATGATCATCGGTGATACGCTTTACCGTCGTGGTATCGATACAATTCTGAGGAGGTGCCTCACCCATGAGGAGGCCGAAAAAACCCTGAATGAGTGTCATTCGTGTGCGTGTGGGGGGCATCAATCTGGATATGCTACAGCACAGAAAATCTTACGAGCAGGATACTTCTGGCCAACCATGTTCAAAGATTTCATAACCGCAGTCAGAAGTTGCCATGCTTGTCAAATTTTTCATAGCAAAACCAGAAGACCACCCGCACCTTTACAGCCAATAGTTGCTGTTGCGCCTTTCGCCAAATGGGGCATCAATTTCATGACATGTAACCCCACCTCGACCGGGGGGCATGGGTATATCATAGTCGCCATTGACTATTTTACCAAATGGGCCGAGGCGATGCCTACATTAGATAACACTGGTGAAATAGCTGCCCTCTTCTTTTTCAATCATGTAGTCGCCAGGTTCGGCGTACCACAGGCCATAGTTACAGATCACGGATCGTATTTTCGCAATCACATGATGGTTGAATTAGCTGCCAAGCTAGGGCTATCTCACGACAGCTCTACCCCGTATTATCCACAAGCCAACGGACAAGTTGAAGCGATCAACAAGGTCCTGAAGCGTATGTTGCAAAGGATGATCGGAGTTCACAAAAGAAGGTGGCACCTAATCCTGTACTCAGGCTTGTGGGCTTACCGAACATCGGTAAGGAATGAGACCAGGTTCACACCTTTCCAACTGGTATATGGCCTGGAAGCAGTCTTACCAGTCTAGTGCGAAATTTCGTCTCTTAAACTCGCAATCGATCTCCTCCCCGGAACTTCAGAAGAAGAGGCCCGTTTCTTGGAATTAATCCAATTGGATGAAACCCATCATGATGCCACTTTGGCTAACGAATCCCATAAGAAACGAGTCAAGGCGCAGTTCGACAAAAATTTCAAACCCCGTGTCTTCTCAGAAGGTGACTTGGTTTTGCTTTACGACCAAGAATCCGACAAATTGGGCGCAGGCAAGTTTAATTCTTTATGGATGGGCCCCTATATTGTTAAACGAGTGTTAGCAAAAGGAGCCTATGAGTTAATGGATTATGACGGAATTCCACTGGCGCAACCTCGCAATGGGTTGTACCTTAAGCGTTACTATGCTTAAATAGTAACCAATGTGCTTTTGTTGTATTTTGTTTTCCCTAAAGTGGTTGTTTTGATCGAGTAATCCACCTTTTTACATTTATTGCAGATGTCAAACCTTTTGGAGACATGTGTGGGATATGCTGACGGAGCGAGTCGTAGTTCGCGGAACCTGTCCTCCGCAGCCTGGGCCATTTTTGATCCAAGCGGCGAGTTAGTAAGTTTCAGAGGTGTATGTATTGGGAAATCAACGAATAACATCGCTGAGTATAGCGCATTGATAGAACTACTCTCTGATGCCATCACCCATGGTATACGCCGACTAATCGTCAGGCTAGACTCACAACTCGTAATACTACAACTCAATGGTATATATTCTGTCCGCAATCCAACTATTTATCGTATGTTTCTAAGGGTTAAGATTTTGGAAATACAGTTTGATTTAATTCAATACCAGCATATTTCCAGAAACTTAAACAAATTAACCGACTCATTAGCAAACTATGTGTTAGATAGACATTTGCGACATTTATAAAAAGAAAACGCATCATCAATGTTGTACAAGTGGACCATATAACTCGACCAGAATAAAACCCCGAAAATCAAAATATATATAAGATGTTTACGGTTTACATATAATGTTCTGTAACCAAGACAAAATTGGTTGCATGACCCAAAAACTCAAAATGCTAGGGGGCACCCTAGCCTAGTGATGCTAATGATAGCACGTCACGGCCTGTGCAATCATGCGTAAGAGACAAGTCCATCGTCTATGCACACCAGTAGTATGCCGCTGCAACTGTAGAGGTAACTCGTTGATCCTCAAATACGGAATGCCAAGAGTAAGGCTCTCAACCTGCTCCTGCACAGCTGTGAGGGTCTCGGCCACATCAAGGTCGTGAAGAATAACCCTCCCAGCAGTCTCCCCTGTTGGGGCAGCGACTGGCGCACTCGGGCGAATTACTGGACGAACAGGACCAACATCTGCATGCACACGTGAGTTTGATTAAAGTCTTGATAGAATAAAGCACAAGGACATTATAAATAAAAATAGTAAACAATGATATGGTCGCAGATTTTACCAATAGCGCCCCACTGTTCGCCATCCGACAGTACCAAATCCGGATCACCTCGGAAATCCATGCCAACATATGGATACTCGGAATAGACCATCTCTTGACGCTCGAACCACCTGAAGAAGGTATCGGTGAAAGAAATATGAGATTGACCAGCATGCATAGACATGTGATCAACCCATCTCTGCATGCGTGGCTCGGTAGGAGAAGGCAAGTCGAGTGCAATTTACTGAGGCTGCATCAGTGGTATCTTCTCCAAAGAAAAGGCAGTCAAAATAGAACCAAATCCAAAGTTCTTCAACTTCCCATCCTTTACCTTGGTCAACTGAATTTTCATCTGAAGAAGTACTGCATCACACCAGTTGAATATTTTCGGTTGGAGGCACTCCAAGGCATGCTGCACATAGGATCTGTTGGCTACGTGAAGAGACGTGCTACCGGCCATCCTACCAATAGTATACAAGATAGACTTGAGTGACATGTCAGCAATCTCACGGATAATGATCTTGCCGTCTCTGCTCGGCTGAGATCCTTCCCTACAATACTGGTGGACATAATCTCTCACAGGGTCACTCCCTCGGGCCGAACCTGACAAAGAAATGGGGGCACCCCGCCTCAACAAGCCAGTCAAGAAGTAAATGTCTACTACGGTCAAGGGGATAGATTTACCCCTAATCTGAAATACTTGGTTGATAGGATCCCAAGCGTCAAGCAAATACTGCAGTAGAGAGATCTGTTGTCTCATACTAGAGATATAGAAGAACTTCAGCAAGCCACATCTCTGCAACACATTCACCGTGACAGGATCATGTAAGGTAATCATGTCCTCTTCTTCATGTTCTCGTTCTCGCCATGTAAGGGTCATTTTGCTCAAAGATCCCTGCAAAACAAACAAGAGAAGGAGTAAGATCCTGATTTTGATGCAAAACAGACAAAATTTTCATCAAAAAATGAGCAACAAGTTCCTCTTTTTCACCCAACGCACCTGCAGGAGTGCTTCACCTGCGTTGAATGTCAAACTTCCTTCATACTGGCTGACATTCAGCGCAGGTTTCGCTAGGCACAGGGTGCGTTGATAGGAAAACGAGCTCATGAAACCCAGGGGCTCAGAAAAACAGGAAAAGAGGCACAGAATGCAAAAAGGAAACCATGAAAAGAAAGATCTAGGGTTTAGCTCCTACCTGGTCCAGACGGCGCCGAGAATCGTCCACAGAATCTCCTGAAATCAGCTGGTGAAAATCAAGGGGGAAGAGGCACCTCCAAAGCTCCAACAAACCAAGTTCAAATGAAATGGTAAAATGAGAGGTAAAAACACTTTTTAATTGCTTTTTACGTAGCTCAAGGCGAAATATTAGGGTTTTAATCTCATTTTCAAGCAAATGTTATTCATTTCTAACTAGTTTGATGTAGCAATTGAGGATACAGTACTATCTTTGAAAAGGGAAAAGCTAGTTATGGTAAAAAATCAAAATTAGACCATGTTATCGAGCAGTTTTAGCACACAGTTCATGCTCGTTAAAAAATAAACGCAAGATCCGAGCAGTTTTAGCACGTAGTTCATGCTAGTTAAAAAATAAACATAAGATTGAGTAGTGTTTTTCCGCGTTTAAGCTCGTTAAAAAATGAACTATCTTCCGGTAAATAACCACTGTGAATGTAACATTATCAGCCATTAAAGCCTTGGTCATGTTTGCACCTTCACCTCCACTTTTCCATTGGCCGATCGTTCACCTCCATATGATTGTTTACCCATTTTGAGGAACAGCTGCGAAGAGTGATTTCACTAGCCATCCTTGTGACACTGCCGTGATTGGAAAATTCCAACCCGTACCTGGAATCAACTGCTAACCCTTTTTATCACTCGTTCCTCAAAAGACGAGTCTTCTTTAAGCTATTTTCATCTGACTCGTAAAATATGAAAAGATTGCCGAGTTTTGGCCTTCCAGCTCGTTAAAATGACCGGAAGTGCTATCCCTCCTCTAGATTTTAATCTTTTTGGACCTGAGGGATTATTGCACAAAAAGATTGAGCGCTTGTTTTGTTCGGCTCGTTAAAACTATCGAAAACTCATCCCTTCTGTATTGTTTTATACTTTTTCGGACTTAAGGGGTTAGATGACGAAAAAGGGCTTTCAGGGTTGACTTTACGTACCTTTTCAGACTCTTTAAAAATGAAAAGGACCGAGTTATCTTTGTCGTTAAACTCGTTAAAATCGTTAAATAGCGACAAACTTGTCTTTAGACGAGAATAGGCTCGTTAAAACATAGCGATGGGCTTGCCCGAAGGGCAAGTTATAGAACAAGCATATGTTATCCTCCTCAAGCTTGACAAAAATAAAGAGGTACTGGTCAGCAATGACTCGAGAAAATTGGGAGAAACTCAAGAAAACTTTGATGGTAGCAAGTCTCTCTTGAACATGACACTTTTCCTTTGTACCACAATCGGGTTGGGTTGTTTCATTCACCAGCCACATCACCATGGTCTCACCATACCATCCATATTTGGGGTAATCCTACTGATCCATCGCATAAGTGTCACCATATGTTCAAGAGAAGTCGTTTAGAGAAGTCAACCATGTCCCATCCATTGTCGTACATTATCCTTCATCCTTTCATGACCGCCACCCTGAATCATATGTCATCAGATCGTTTTCACCTCCATCAAAATCATTATCTCCATTCCGTGTCATTGATGTGGGATTCATTAAGGCCCTCCTTTGACGGATCCCTTCTTGTCGACATCAGCTCATTATCCAAGAAGTTGATCTAGGAACACCCCCTTCAGTACTTTGAAGCTTGCATGCCTCAATGGCAAGTTTCTCACTTCCGGCGACAGGTATACATAAATGGCCTTCGACCGAAAGATTTTGCGTGGTGTTCAATGCCAAGTCCTTTATTCACACCACGTGAATTGTACTGCAGTACCTTGAGGGTCATTATCATTATCGGTGATTCCTCTCGTGCTTGTTAACGGTTTACCTCATTGACCGATAATCAAGCGATGTCTTTCCATGTTCGACCTCAAAACATTTCTCACATGGATCGACTTGTACTTAGAGTGAAGATCGAACGAGTTTGAAGACCCCGGATCTAGTTTCATCCATCCGGGCTGTGATATATATTCAGGAAAGATAAAGACATTGACATGTACATCATTGCAGAAGATAATCATCCTACCCAAAGGATGATAATTTCATCAAAATTATCAGTCTACCATCAGACGATTGTCTGTTCTATGTACAGAAAAATGAATTTATAAAGCTGAGCATGGGAATGCCCGCCTCAGCTAGATCATGAAAGCAGTATGAAAAATAATGTATTGTATTGTATCTTATTACAGGTCTCCTCCCAGCATTGGATGAACTTCGGATCCTCCTGATAAAGCATTTCACTCGATAAATGGCCTCATACTTTAGGGGGAAACTGTTATAGACATTTTTGTGCCTTACAACTATAAGCATGAAATGTCCATAATCTAAGGGATCCAAAGTCCCTAAACATGTTGTTCCTACCCTTAGAGGAACAAGGCTAACAAACCACAACAATTCACAGAAGTTCTCCACCAGAAACTGCTCAAAAACAAGTCAATTCAGGATCAATTCAGAGGCTCCACTAGCTGTCTGCACTGAAATGCAGAGATTACACTGGCTAGGTGCACTGCAACGCAGGTAGAAGCACTACCAGGGTGCGCTGAGCGGGAAGTGACAAATGGCAAGTTCATTCAACGAGGTGGAAAGACCCTGGAAGCTTCCAGAATCTTCTCCAATGACACTTGCCTCAATGAATTTGACTAGTGATGAGTAAGAGGCTCTTAGTCTCCAAGTGGAAGCAAGAAATGACAGAGGGAGAGGACACTAGTCAGATCTCAAGCTGACTCATCCTCTCTCCAAACATCTATATATGGATCTCTCCTCCATGAGATCCAGGAGGCTGGAATTTTGTTATTGCAAAGAATTGTTGTTGGTTTTAGATTGGAATCATTGGGTGCTTAATGCTTTGAAGGGAGGTGAAGATAGGAATTTCATTTGCTGGGAAGGAGATGCTGGATTGGAGCCTTCTTGGTTGTATCTCCTCCTGAACCTTGTTATTCATCAATAAATCTATCTTGGTTTCTCCTATATATTGATGTATCTTTGATGTATGATTGCATTAGTATGTTTAGTTTATTTCTAATCCTGAACTAGTTATGAATATGAATCGATGTCTTTGTGTAGTGTTCTCTTCTTGTCATCTGGCAGGGGCCTGTTGAAGCTGGGCGAGCGAGAAGGCAAGTAGCTGGGAACTCTCAAAGAGAAGAGAAACCGAATCGAGGGACAAACGGAAGACACCAGTTAGTCCATCCATCTCTCTTCATTCTTAATTCATAAAGGAAGAATACTAGAATAGCTGTTTCTGTTTGTTGCTAAGGAACTGTCAGACCTTAGGTGGATAGGATTGTCCTGCATAGGCATTTTTCCCCACAACACATAGCTCAATTAAGTGCTTCAAGATGGTTGGATTGTCTCAATGGAAATGACGTTATTCGCTTATAAAACAAGAATTAATTGTTGGGTTGCATTATATTCTTTCCACGTAGTTAACAGAGGCTTTGATGGGTACACATAACCCCACTTTATGGGGTCCAGGGTAGCGCCCCAGAAAATTTTGATTTTGGACCCTATGTTAGGTTGGGTGGACCCACCTGTGATTTTGTGCATGATTTTTGCACATGCTTTTTTGACGCGATGGTTTTTTAGTCCATGGTATTGGACACGATGGTTTCCGGTCCATGGTATTGGATGCGACGGTCTTCAGTCCATGGTATTGGATGCTTCGGCATGTATAAATATGTATTGTAACATTGAAAGGAACATAATGAAAAATCAAGCTTGTAGTCCCAGTTTTGGGATCCAGTGGGAAAATCTCTATGTATATGTGTTTTATGTGTTATGCTCTCGCATTGTTTATTTTTATGTGTTTTAGAATTTATATGCAGGTAATTTCTGTATGGGGTTAAAACCTACATTTTGTATCACAACTGTTTTTGGCTTCAAGGGGACGCCTTTTTTTCTAAGGGGTTTCGCTCGGGCCTGTGGTAGACCCTGTTCAGTGGGAGATCTATGAGATCAATTCTAGTGGTGAAAGAAGATGGCGAGTGGTGAAAAGATAGAGATCGAGAAATTTAATGGTCAGAGTTTTGAGTTATGGAAACTCAAGATGAAGGATCTGTTGGTGGATAAAGATTAGTGGATCGTGGTAGATCCAGGTACTAAACCAACGGGAGTGACCAATGAAGAATGGAAGAAGTTGTATCGGAAGGCGAAGAGTACAATAAATTGTGTGTCTCAGATTTAGTATTGTCGAATGTATTAGGGGAAGCTACGACAAAGGTTTTGTGGGACAAGTTATGGACTTTGTACCAATCTAAGTCTCTGGTGAATAAACTATTCCTGTGGAAAAAACTGTATAACTTGAGGATGAAAGATGGAGACTCGTTGACAGATCATCTAAATGCGTTTAATACTGTGGTAAGTCAGTTAGCATATGTTGATATTAAAATTTCAGATGAAGATAAGTGCATTAGTTTGTTGTGTTCTCTACCAGATTCGTGGGATAGTCTGGTTATTGCAATAGGTAGCAATGCAACTGCCTTGCATTTTGATGGAATAGTCTCATCCTTGTTGACGGAGGAGATGAGACGGAAAAATATGGGGAGCCAGAATGGTGATGCCTTGTCTATACGAGGACGGTCCCGGAAAAGAAACAAAAACATCGAGTGGGAGATCTAAATATAGAGGGAGATCTAAATCTCCAGGAAAACCTATAAAGGTGGTGTGCTGGAAATGTGTAAAGGAAGGGCACTTCAAAAGGGACTGTAAATCTAAAGCTCCTAATAAAGGAAATGGATCTAATGATGCTCCTTCTACAGAGGCAAAAACTACCTCAGATGAAGGTGGGGATGTGTTGGCTTCCTCAAGTACACATGTAGATCATGAGGCATGGTTGATTGACTCAGGTGCTTCCTTTCACTTCACTCCCCATAGAGAGTGCTTCTACAAGTATGAGAAATATGATGGTGGTGATGTCTTCTTTGGGGATGATAGGAAGGCTAGAATCATTGGTCGTGGAAAAGTAAAGTTAAAGTTGCAAGGTGGAAGGGTTAGAACACTTCCAGGTGTTCTACATATTCCTGCATTGGCCAGAAATTTGATTTCTGTAAGAAAGTTGGATGATACAGGTGTAAAAACAGTTTTCGAGAAGGATTCTTGCAAGATGGTTCGGGGAGTACTGGTATTGATGCGGGGAGTTTGGATTGGAACTCTGTACAAGCTACAAGGTAGCACTGTTGTTGATGGGTGCAACAATTATGTGGTTCCTGAAAGTGGAGTAGAAAATCTAGTTGTCTCTTGAGAGAGGACCATGCTGTGGCATCAAAGGCTTGGACATATTGGAGAGAAGAGCCTTCGAATACTTCATGGTAAAGTTATGGTAGAAGGTATGAGTAATAGTTCTTTGGATTTTGATTTCTGTGAAAATTGTGTATATGGGAAGCGGAATCGAGTGAGTTTCCCCTATGCAGATAAGAGGGCGACACAGATATTAGAGCTTGTGTATAGTGATGTGTTTGGACCTGTGAAGGTTCCATCACTGGGTAAGTCTGTGTACTATGTATCATTTATAGATAACGTCTCAAGGAATACATGGATATATTTCCTTAAGAAGAAATCTGAAGTCTTTGACAAGTTTAAAGAATTCAAGGCTTTGGTGGAAAACCAAATAGAGAACAAGATAAAGGTGTTGAGGATAGATAATGGTGAAGCGTTTTGTAGTAAGGATTTTGAAGAATTCTGTAAGCAGTGTGGCATAGCACAACAAAAGATTACTCCATATACACCTCAGTGAAATCGAGTTCCATAAAGAATGAATAAGACGTTGATGGAAAGGGAAAGAAGCATGCTCAATGGTGCAGAGTTAGGATAGGAATTTTGGGTAGAGGCAGTGGATACTGCATGTTACTTGGTCAACAGGTCACCTTCATCAGCATTGGAGGATAAGACTCCACAATAGATATGGACTAGTAAGAAACCCTTTCTTTCACATATGAGGGTATTTGGATGTGATGCATATGTACATGTTCCAAAGTAGAAATGAACCAAGTTGGATAGTTAATCTGGAAAATGTACCTTTATTGGGTATAAGGATGGTTTGAAGGGTTATAAGCTTTGGAACCCAGTAACAAGGGAGTTTGTGTACAGTCGAGATGTGGTGTTCAGAGAGGTGAAAGATGTTATTAAACACGAAGTCCAACCAAAAGAACCTGAGAAGATAGAGTTTGAGCTAAAGGAGGAAGAATCAAACTCTACAGTAGAGGAGGAATCAGAAGCTGAAGAGCCACAAACTCCGGGTGTAAGAAGATCAGTTCGAGAAAGAAGGCAGCTAGAAAGGTATAGTCTATCTGCTTTTTTCTCAAACTTTTCTTTATCTATTACTGATGTTGATCCCAGAAATGTGAAGGAAGCAGTGGATTCGGAGGATGGAAATCTCTGGAAAGAGGCCATGGTTGATGAAATGGCATCTTTGCCCAAAAATGAGGCTTGGGATCTAGTGGAGTTGCCGGGTGGAAGGAAACCCATTGGCAGCAAATAGGTGTTCAAAAAGAAGACAAATGCAGAAGGAAAAGTAGAGAAATATAAAGCTTGATTGATAGCAAAAGGTTATTCCTAGGTGCCGGGAATTGATTTTGGTGATATTTTTTCTCTTGTTGCCAAGGTAACTTCTATTAGATTACTTTTATCTGTTGCTGCTACTTTTGATTTTGAGGTAGAATAGATGGATGTGAAGACAACATTTCTTCACAGGGATTTGGAAGAGGAGATATACATGAAACAACCTGAAGGCTTTGCGGTGAAGGGTAAGAAAGAACTGGTATGCAAGTTAAAGAAGTATCTGTATGGGTTAAAACAGTCACCAAGGATGTGGTATCAGAAATTTGATACATTTATACGGGGACTTGGCTTCACCAGAAGCAAAGCAGATCATTTTGTGTATTTTAGATTAATTGGTGACCGTGTTATTTATCTGGTCTTGTATGTGGATGATATGTTACTAGTTGGAAATGACAAAGAAATTATCCAGGATTTGAAGACCCAATTATCCTCCAAATTCGACATGAAAGATCTTGGTGCTGCAAACTATATCTTGGTCATGGAAATTAAAAGAGATCGGGAAAAGAAGAAGCTCTAGTTAAACCAGAGGAAGTATGTCAAGACAATATTGCAGAGGTTTAATATGTGTGATAGTAAGCTGGTGAAGGTTCCTATTCCTGTAGGTGTAAAGTTATCTGTTGAATAGTGTCCCAAGACACAAGAAGAGGAAGAGGATATGTCCTATGTTCCATATGCAAGTGCAGTCGGTAGCCTAATGTA